>CM014278.1:52188904-52202839 GCA_004135705.1 Alloteropsis semialata
CAAGAAGATTCGGACTTGTAAAGGTTACGGGCTTACGGCCGAATGAGGGTTTATCTAATTGATCAAACAATAATACAATATACTTTTTACTTTTTCCAAACTCTAGTTTTTCCAACCGCCTTCTCTGTTTATTCTTCTCTCTATGGTGATTGAACGCGCGAATCCACAGCGGACGACCAATCTGCTGCAGCACTTCCTGCGAGCAAACTGGTTCTACAGGTTTCCTAGGGCTTGCACGTTGAACTCGAACACCTACCTGGAAGGGCCCTTTTGTGGCTGGCACACCAAGGCCAATTTTTTTTTTGCGTTGGCCAAACTCAGCGTCAACACATGGCCTCTTGCTTCTCTGAAGAAGGATGTCACGATATACTGCATGAAGAAATTCGATGAATTCATTCAGTGTATGTTGATTGTTAATACGGTACTTTGCTTCTAGTTTCTCTAATATTTAGATAACACCAAAATACAGGCTAAAAGTTTGCTGATATCTAAACATGTATACTGCATTTTTAAATTTACTGTGTGTACATATCATTTGCCATATCGCTGAAACTCAGCATCATCAGAAACTCTTGTAGTCCTGCTGGCCGGTGTCAAAATAGCACCGCCCATCTTACTGTTATTCAAGGGATCAGTTACGTTCTCTGACTGCCATCGGAAACAGTCATTGTTTGTGCAGTGGACATTGCAGAGGATCCGCTGACTTTGCTGCCACACATATACTCAACAAATGTGCTGTCGCAATTTGTGTGCTTGAACGACTACGCCGAGCTGCACGGATTGTGCTTCCCTGTACAGATAGATGATTGGGCACACTAGTCAGTAACTTTATATGATTTTTTTTCTCCATAGCAACTGAAACCAAACGAAACATGCAGGATGTTATGAATAACTGGTAGGAAAAACAACGATCTACATGCATCGTGCTATTTTTGCTACTTGTTCGGTGATGAGTTACCAGACTATTTCCAGCACTCCTGATGCCTTCCACTCCTGCTGTAAACTTCAGAAGGACATGTACAGCTTTTGTACTAGCACTGTGTTTTCCCTTGCGGCCGCATGGTTTTCTCCCACTCTAGCCTCTCGCATTGTTTTTTTTTTTTTTCTGGCAATGGCCTATGGGTTAATTTGTTTGGTGCCATTACAACTTTGCGTGTTTGGAAATCTACCATTACTATTTCACTATTCGGAGGCATGCCATTACAACTCTTGAAAACGCCGGCTCGTGCCATTATGTACGCTTGAGACGGCCTTGGGTCCACTTGCAGGCCGTGTATTTCCGTATTGCCGCTACTGCCCCTGGAACATTCGGATAAGAGTTGGGTTTGACGAGTGGTCTTGACGCGTCAGCGGCCGCTGCACCGTCGCTCGCGCTCCGCCACCGTGCTCTGCCCCACTCCTCCGTCCCGCTCCACCGAACCTCGACGGCTGCCCTGCACGCACCTCCCTCCCCTGCGTGCTCGCACCACCCCTCCACGCCCACCCCCATCGTCGTCGGCGGAGGACTGAAGCTTGTCGCGGATGAGGCCATGGATGAACCCGCACCAGGCAGCAGCAGCATCAGGCTCGAGCTCGATTGGGACTGGGAGGATGCCTTTCGGTGAGTGCCCTAGATGCGGCGTGCCATTGATTAGGATTCGAAGCAAGAAGCCTGAGTCATACAATCATATTTTTGTCAAGTGCCCTAACAACATCAAGGTGAGTTTCTTGTGGTCTAATTTGCTGCATTTGTGCTTTTGCTCCCAAATGGGTGTGTTTGATGTGACCAATTCGCTGCAGGAAGACTCTACAACTTGTGGCTACATCAGGTCCGAAATGGAATATGAGATGGACATGTTGAAGAAGTATAATCTGGATGAACCAAGGACCCATGAACTAAACCTGAACCAGCAGGTTGGTGAGATGAAGCAGGAGCTCAGCCAGATGAAGTCATAGATTGACAAGGCTCTTGGGGAGATATGGGAGCTGAAGAAGCAGAAATCTGTTGACATGAATGCTGTTGTAATGGCTTTAGCAGTAGGTTTAGTACTTGGCATGCTTGTGACAGTGATGTTGAAGTAAATTGTACCTGTCAAACTGAGACTATGAATGAAGCATGAATGAATGGTTGACATCATCATCCTTTTTCTCTGAATGAAGCATGAATGAATGGTTGACATCATGGTTGACATACATGATGATGTTCACAGCACACAGCACAAGAAGCATGGTTCATAAACTGACATAGCACACATAACTGACATAATGGTTCATACACTGTCATACATGGTTCATTGCACACATATCTGACACATGTTCAAAAGATAACAGGTCCAGTGGTCCACTACATCCCAGCATGACAATTACATCTCAGCATAACATGACTACATCACAACATGACAATCACATTCCCAACCAATCCCTAAGGCTTCTCACAGCTCTTGGAGGTGGGGCTGCTGCTTGCTGAGCTTGCTTTTCCTTTTTTGGAGTCTTCTTCTTTTTTGGAGGCTGCCTCTTCTTCTTGGGAGTTTTTTTCTTTTTCTTTGGAGGAGCAGCAGAGGTGCTTGCTTCTTCATCCCTATTCCTACAAAAGAAATGTTCAATGACAAAGCATTAGTATTCAGAGTAATGTTGCAAAACAGAAAGAGATGTTCAGTCACAAACCTTTTGCTTGGTGACTGAACAGCCTCTGGATCAGGTTCAGCAAGCTTGCAGGTTTTGGCAAAGTGTCCAAAACCCTTGCATCTACTACATTTGACCTTCTTCTTGTTTGGATTTTTCTCAAGACAGCCTCTAATTCTCTGAACTCTGGGCCTGCCAGCTGCTCTTCTTTGCAGTGGTGGGAAAACCTGATAGCCAAGGTCAACCTCTGGCCACTAGGACCTATCTGGCATAGTAGCAACTCTTCCTTCATAAGCTGCCCTAAACCTGGCCACTGAATAGTATTTGAATCTTAAGACCTCTGTTTGACACAATCCAAGCTATGGCATGCTTGCATGGTTTGCCTGTAACCTGCCAAACTCTGCAAGAACATTTGTGATTTGCCAGGTCAACTGAGTGCCTTCTGGTGTTGTTCCAATCATCAATCAATGTCACTTCAGCACAATCATCATCACTTGGGACAATCTTAACCACTCTCAGGTTGTTGCTGATAAGGTTTAGTTCCTTCATAACATTTGGCAGTATGCCATCATCCATCTTCAATGCAATCTGCCTTCTCAAGTACCTCTTCTCCATAATCTTCTCTCTAATGCCATCTACTAATTCATGAACCAAGAGGCCTTTTAGCCCTCTAATCTGACTGTTGAAACTCTCAGAGACATTGTTGGTTAAGTAATCACACTTGCTCAATTCTGAGAAGCCACATCTGTACCATAGTCTGTTGTGATGCTCTTCAAGAAACTGAATTGAATCTAGAGCAAAATCATAAATCTTCTGAATGTGCCATTTGAACAGACCTTCAGTGTAGCTCCTTGCTGCTGGATAAAGGTGTTCAGTGAACACTTCACCTGTGTAGTACTTGAGGAAGTTAGCATAGAGATGCCTCATGCATTCTCTATGCTCAGCTTCAGGAAATACCTGGCCTACTGCCTTGTCTAAGCCTTTGCAAGCATCAGTTGATAGAACAAGGCCTTTTGGGTCACCAACTGCCTTCTTTAACTGTGTCATAAACCATATCCAATTGTCATCTGTCTCTGAGTGGAAAATGGCATATGCAACATGGAAAAGCCAGTTGTGGCCATCTACTGCAGTGGCACTGGCAAGTTGGCCAGTGTACACTCCTTTCAAACTACTGGCATCTACTCCTAAATAAGGCCTGCAACCTGCCAGGAACCCATCTACACAAGGCTTTAGAGCTACAAAAATCCTCTTGAAACACATCTTCTTGTTAATCTTCTCTACTTCTATCTCTATGATGCTGCCAGGGCAATTCATCTCCATTTGTGCCTTCCAATTAAAAAGTAACTGAAAATTGTCCTCATATGTGCCATGAATCTGCTCCAGAGCAACTTTCATGCCTGACCATGCCTTGGAGTACTTCAACTTTATTCCGTATTCTGACTCTATCTTGTCCTTTGCATCCCTTGCCCCCTTCTGTGGGTTTTTCTTCACCCAATCAGTAAGTTTGTCAGCAACCCAGGATTGAGTAGCCATCTTGGTCACTTGTAGCTTGGTTGTTGGGCAATTGTGTTCAGCTGAGAGAACTTTAATCTGCAAAACATCATACAAGGGCAAACATCAACACTTGTAATGTTCATGAAAGGAACTTGTAGCTTGGTTACCTGTATGGTTCTCTTGTCTTGCAGCCTTGAAGCATGTATGCGCCAAGGACAACTTTGATATGCACACTTGGCAATGAATCTGGAAGGGTCTGTCTTCAGGTCAGCAAACACAAACCCATTCACAACTGCATAATGCCTGATGGCCTTCCTAAATGTGATGATGTCTGGAAATAGAGCCCCCTTCTGAATTTGTGGGTTCTCAGGATCATGAAGTACATGAATTTCTTCAGGATCTGCATCATTTACCTCTACCTCAGGTTCAACAAATTCAGGAAAATTGTCATTGTCAGTTGGCTGGGTTTCAGGGGGTGGTGGCTGGGTTTGGTGAGTTTGAGGGGGTTCTGGGATGTAGATGCCTTCATCATCCACACCAACATACTCCTCCTCATTGTCAAACATATCTGGAGCTCTAATTGGGTCATCAGGTTCAGCTTGTGGTTGTTCTGGTGGTTCTGGTTCAAATGCTGGTAGGATGTTAGAAGGTTCAGCAGGTGGAGTTGCTGGTTGCTGAGGTGCTTCTGGATCAGCAGGTGGAGGTGGAACAACACATAAAGGCTGCAGGTGCTGAAGCTCTAGCTCATTCTGCTTATCTACGAGTGCCTTCTCAAATACTGCTACAACAATCTCACAGCGCATCTCTGACTTATACATCTCAAACATGTCAATTAAATGTATCTCACTCTCTAGCCTCACATCCTCACACAACCTCTTGTCATAGAACCACACAGTGGCGCACTGGTTGCTGCCCCATTTCACCTCCTTGGTCAGGCTAGTCATCAACAGATCAAGAGAAAAAGATCCTAGCTCCATCTAGGGATGAAAACAGTACGGGAAAATCCCGTCCCGACCGGCACCGTATCCCGTCTATGCCGACCATATACCGTAATCACGGGAAAACCGGGAAAACGGGAAAAATACCGGGAAAATCTGGCGGTTGCAGTAGCGGAATTGGTTGAGGTGTTTTCCCGACCGTATTATCGGATCCCGTATTTAGCCGGAAAATTCCCGCGGTATTTTCCCGTATATTAGACCACCAAATCTCAATTTTAGCCCACACCTCAATTCCTCGGCCCAGCCCAAAACCTCCCAGTCGGCCAGTCCCACTCCCACCCACGCCCGACACACGCTCACAGTGAGTGTCTTTAACCCTAGTGCCTGTGCCTCATCCACTCATTCAGTCATTCCACAAACCCTAGCGGCGCAGTGCCTGCGCGCCGCCGCCCGCCCCCACAGGCCACAGCGGCACAGCGCCGCAGCCCCCGCCCCCAGCGCAGCGCCGGCGCGCCGCAGCCCCGACCCTCCGGCAGTCCGGCATGAGGCAATCGACGGCGACTGGACCAGCTGCAGGAGCAGGTGGAACTGTTGCTTCTTCTTCTGCAGCCTCAATGCGACGCCGTCCAGTGGCCCGCCTCGCCGCTGCCTCCACGTCCTCGCCGCAGTCCCCAGGGCCACGGCCACAAGCCCCACTGCCCCAGGCCGTCGTCGCCAACTCCCTCCGGCAGTCCGGCATGAAGCAATCGACGGCGACTGGACCAGCTGCAGGAGCAGGTGGAACTGTTGCTTCTTCTTCTGCAGCCTCAAAGCGACGCCTCATCCTCGAGCCACCTCCACCTCCACATGCTTCAATGAACGCGAATAGCAGCACACTTCCTCCTACTGCAACACCAGGTACTGATTCAGTGATTCTATGAACTGTAAATGTGAATCTGTGACTCTGTTGTGAAATGATGGTATACTGTGTCTGTATGTATTGTGTGCCTATTGATCTATTGATGTTAATAGACATGTAGTGATCTGAATAAATGTTATAGCTTGTTAGTTGATAGAAATATTTCATGTTCTTGATTTGTTTGCCTGTAGCATCTGCAAGAAATGTTTGATAGCAATACTTTGAATACTTCATGTTCTTGATTTGTTTGACAGTAGAATCTGCAAGAAATGTTACAACTTTTTATATTTTTTTTCTTGGCAGCATCTAAGAGGTCATCTGCTAGTGGAACTCCTGCATCTAGCCCAGCAACAACTGGTGATGGGATTTCTTTTCCAAGTGATGGTGTTGATGTTGGAGGCAATGGTGGTGGTGCTTCTGGTGGAAGTGGTGCCGCCGCTGCCGCTGGTACTGCTGCTGATGGAACACAAGTGCAAGGAGAAGGAGGACAGCAAGGTAATGATACTGCCAATGCCCTCATCATTGACGTTGAGGCTGAAGAGCCAATGCAAGATGGAGATGGAGAGCATCCTTGTGGAAAGAGGCAGAAAAAGTGCACTTCCGATGTGTGGCAGTACTTTACCAAGAAGAAGTTGATTATTGAGGACAATGGAAGGATATATGAACAGCTGTGGGCACACTGCAACTTTGCTAAATGCAAACACAAGGGTAGAGCTGACAGCAATTATGGAACAAGTGGATTTTGGACACACCTAAGGGTTACACATAGTATTGTGAAGGGTCAGCAACAGCTCAAGGTGGAAAAGGACAATGGAAAAGACATCACTGCTGTCCAACCCTACAGGTATGATGAAGAAGAGAGCTTGAGAAAGTTTTACTTGGCAATAATCATGCATGAGTATCCATTCAATATATCTGAGCATGAGTACTTTGTTGAGTTCATTAAATCTTTGCGTCCTAGCTTCCCAATTAAGTCCCGTGTTACCATTAGGAAAGAAATCTTTGGCATGTTTTTGACAGAAAAGGATAAGTTGTATGCATACTTCAAATCTGTCCAGTGCCGCTTTAGTGCCACCATGGACATGTGGACTTCAAATCAGAATAAGTCATACATGTGTGTCACTGTACATTGGATAGATGACAACTGGTGCATCCAGAAGAGGATAGTCAACTTTGTTCATGTAGAGGGCCGCCATACTGGGATAAAATTATCTGAGACCTTCACTGAACTCATGGTTAAATGGTACATTGACAAGAAGATATTTTCTCTTACATTGGATAATGCATCAGCCAATGAAGTAGCAGTCAAGGACATCATTACTGATATCAAGTCCAATGCTCCATCATCATTGGTTTGTGATGGTGCATTCTTTCATGTGAGGTGTGCTTGCCATATTCTTAACCTAGTTGCTAGGGATGGTTTGAGTGTCATTGCACCCACAATTGAGAATATTAGACAGCTTGTTCTTGCTGTCAAGGGATCTCCATTGCAGTGGGAGGAGCTCATGAAGCGTGCAAATGAGTGTGGACTTGATACAACAAAAGGGCTTTCTCTTGATGTTTCCACTAGATGGAACTCCACTTATTTGATGCTCCGAGATGCACTGTACTATAAGGCTGCATTCATGAGACTCAGGTCATCAGATCGTCGTAGGTATGAAAAATTCACTCCAACTCCTAACGAATGGGCCATGGCTTTCAAACTCTTCCAATGCCTAAAGAAGTTCTATGATCTCACTGAGCTTTTTTCTGGAACCTTATATCCAACTGCTAATTTGTTCTATAAAGGCTTTTGTGAGATTAAGGTTTTGCTAGATGATTGGTGTCTAAGTGAGGATAACACAATTAGTGCAATGGCTATCTCTATGAGTAGGAAGTTTGAAAAATATTGGAAGAAATCATCCACTACACTTGCTGTAGGCTGTTTCCTAGATCCTAGGTACAAGAAAAGACTTATAGAGTTTTACATGAGGAAGTTCCATGGCAACGCATCTCAAGTCCATGTTGATGAACTTGTTGATGTCATCAAGAAATTGTACCAGTTTTATGCTGCTGCTACACCTTCTTCTTCAAAGGATAAGAGTATATCAGATCCACCTGATGTTGATACAACAGATCTGTTGTTGGATGATGGAGATGATGAACTAGAGAGCTACCTATATGAGTCTAGTGGGCCTAATGGGGATGGAATGAATGACTTAGAGAAGTATATGGCAGATCCACCTTTGAGGTTTAGTGGCCAGTTTGATATTTTGGCATGGTGGAAGAACCAAAACTGATGAGTACCCTATTCTTTCAAAGATAGCTCGTGATCTGTTGGCTGTACAAGTCTCAACTGTTGCATCTGAATCTGCCTTTAGTTCTGGTGGACGTGTAGTTGATCCTTTCCGTAGCCGCCTTGATCCTGAAATGGTTGAAGCTTTGATCTGCACAAAAGATTGGGTTGCTGCAGGAAGAAGAGGTTATAAAAGCTCCTCAATTTCTGTTTTTGTACAATAGTTTATCACAATATTGTTTGCTGATTTATGTGTCTTGGTTTAACTTTGACTTTCAGATAAGAATGTTGGTTCAATTGTTGGTGACCTTGAAGTCATAGAGGCCCTTGCTTCAAAGTTGAACTGTGAGGTATGTGTATGTATGATTTACCTTTTAAATGATGCCAAGAATATCTATATTTTGGTTGTTTGATTGATGTACTACATGAAAATCAAAGTTAAACCATCTGTCCATTGTTTCTTCATGTGAATCATGTGATACCTCTTACTGTAAACTGTACTTGCATGTGCATGTATCTTATATTCTGATGCCTCCTCTTGTTGACTTGCTGTAGGACGACGACGTGGCAGATAGCGATGAAGAAGTGGATGGGCCACATGCAACTTAGCTGAACTTCAACATGTAGTAGAGTATGTTGCTGCCTGCTGGAGTGCTGCTGTGCTGGAGCTTGCTGCTGCGTGCTGGAGTACTTCTTTGCTATCTTTTCTGAACTTGAGAACCATGTCACCATGTGGCATGTTTATTTGGACTTGTGATCTGTAATATGTTGGCTGGTGGCTGCTGACCTACTGTTGGTGACTTGGTGTGTTGTTGTTGTGCTGCCTGCTGCCTAAACTACTGGATTACTGATCACTAGTGAACTGCTGGACTATTTGCATTTGTCTTCTATGTTTGCTGGTTTTATGTTCTATCTACTGTCTTCTATGTTTGCTCTTTGCTGCGTGTTCTGTCTGCTGCTGTGTGCCTGTGTGTGGCTGTTTGTGTGTGCTGTGCACCTGTGCTGAACTGAAGTTGTGCATGGCTGCAACTGTAGCATTGTGCTCAATGTTTGAAATGGTTATTTGTGTGTCGATGTTTCCCGATTTGAGTTGCCGATTCCCGACCGTAATCGACATGTTCCCAATCGAAATGTTCCGTTCCCGATATACCGTAATCCCGATTCCGTTTTCCCGTCCGGCTTTCCCGCTCCCGCTCCCGTTCCCGGCCAAATAATATAGTTACGGAAGTGGTTGAGGGGTTTTCCCGACCGTTCCCGACCGTTTTCATCCCTAGCTCCATCTCCCATGTCAGCCTTGAGCCTTTGGTGTATATTTTCGTACCGTTAGCGTCTGTACTGACAAAGGCTTGGATCTTAATCTCTAGAGCGAACATCTCCTGCCTACCACGAAGACCACAACAGAAGAAGAACAGGAAAACATCACATCAAATCCTATGCAAAATCCTAAGCTGAATCCCTAGTTTAGTCCAATCTAACGAAAAACCCTAGGCAAAATCCTACCCGCGTCCTTAGTTTCGTCAAATCGATCGCAAAATCCATCCTTCAGGCTACCTAATCCAAGCAGTTAGAACCCTAGATTTGTGGGGAGGCAAAGCTTACCTCAAGCTCCCGTCCTGCATCTTCACAGCCGCCCGCCGGTCCGCCTCACCCGAAGGCGGTGACGCACGTCCTCCACTGCTCAGCTTCCCTCCGTGGCCATCATCCGGCGCTGCCGCCACCGTCGCCGCCGCCGTCGTCGAGCTGTCGGCCTTCTCTAGGGTTCGGAAGGGGAATGAGGGCGCTGCCGTCGTCGAGCGGGGAATGGTCTGCTCGGCTCGCTCAGCTCGGGACATAACGCGCCGACTGCAAGTGGGGCCAGGGGCAGTAGCGGCAATACGGAAATACACGGGCCTGCAAGTGGGCCCAAGGCCGTCTCAAGCGTACATAATGGCACGAGCCGGCGTTTTCAAGAGTTGTAATGGCATGCCTCCGAATAGTGAAATAGTAATAGTAGATTTCCAAACACGCAGAGTTGTAATGGCACCAAACAAATTAACCCAAAAAAAGAAAGAAAAAACTCCACACTCACCAGCATCACCATTCACCGCCCGCACCTCCGGCGCCGCCGGCCCGAGCGCGATGGAGAAGATCGAGCGCCGCAGAGGGAAGGCGCAGGTACGATTACCCTACCCTCTGTCATTCCTTCTTACCCCGATGTGCTGCTGCATCTTCTTGGGCCTGATTGCCAGTTCTGATGATTATTAGGGCAAAGTTGCCCTAAAGCTCGATTTGTGTTTCTCCCTTATGATCCGACTTAAACTCTTTCTCTTCCTTTCTACAGATCTCAGGCATGCTAAAACGCAAGGCAAATCCACGAGGTGGTAGTAAGTCCGATATATGCATGCACTCCTTTTATTTTATAAGCTAGGAGAAAACCCACATATGATTCTGCCAGTCGTGTTTTCTTGAAAGATCTCGATTTTACCATTTGGTTTCACATTGCTTTACACCGCTAACCACGTTTTAGCAGGCCATGGAGCATGTTGGTCGGATTCTGATGGACCACAATCAAAATTTGTCAAGTGTGATGCTGAAAGCGTCGACGCTTTCAACAAAGACGGACTGAAATACTTTGAGTCGGTATTTAGAGTCCGCAGATCTGTCGTGTCCCTTGCCTCTACTGCTGATGGTAATTTTTGTTAACTAGTCTCTTGCATCTGCCATTTAGTGACTATTACTAAGAATAGAGTATGCGATGTTGCTATCAGCCATAAAAAACCTATTACATTTGCGCAAGACATGCAACAAAGGATGGGACTTCAGACCTTAGTCTGAGCGTGCTGAGGGAAACAACTCTGTGTGGGGCATTGGTCAGTGCCTCAGTGGCCAAAAGGGCGGATGAAATGCAACTAAGGATAGTCTGTTTGTGTTCTTTTCTCTTAGCAGTTTTGTGTGGAAGTTGGATGGATATGAAAAGTATACTGCCTTTCATAAAAAAAATACTGCCTACATCATTTTGTATATTAGTGTGGAAAATATTTCTACTGGCGATTTTTGATTGTATTTCGCTTGCACAGATGGAATGTGTATGTTTTGCTCAGGGACTGTTGTTGACCATGTGGACAAGAAAACATGGATACTTACCTCAGCTTCTTTAGTTAGAAAACCTGATACTCTGTTTGAAGCATATGAACCTTGTGATGTTAAGGTTAGCACAACAACATTTCTTTTATTAGTTTATTCATACTGGCTTTCTCCTCTCCTGAAGTGGATAATTAGTTGTAAATTTACTGATTGCAGATTGAAGTGGCTCTGCACAATGAACAAATTGTTGAAGGGTCCCTAGAAATGTGCAACTTGCATTATAATATTGCCATTGTGACTATTGAGTCTCCAGGGTCTCGGATAAATCTTCCTGCAGTAGAACTCAATGACCTCCCTGAATGTTATTCCTTGCAGCCTAGGCCTGTAGTTGCTCTAGGTCGGGACTCAAAAGATTTTCAGATGAGATGTGGGGAACTGGTCCGAGAAAACAGCGAGTTAGAATGCAATGAGCTCCTGATCTGTACATGTGATGTCAGTGAGGTAAAATGATTTTGTAGCTATATTTTTTTATATCTAAAGATGACTTGCAACTACCTACCTGCATGTTGCAGTTAAACCATCTTGATTTATTGTTACATTCCTAGTACATTGTGATTTATTGTTGCATTCCTAGTACTTCATTTCAAACACGGAGATAAAAGTTAAATATGTGCATGCTTCAATTTTCTTATAGTATAGGAGAAAATCATTTAACATTAGTGTGACAACACCGTCATGCTTTTGACATATTTTAGGGGCAGTTTTTGTTGTAAAATCTAAAAGTGATGGTATAAGAATAAAAATGCTGTTACAACCTTTAGACTATTTGTGTTTATGTTTGGTGATTGTTTTCTTGGCACGTTATTTATGCAAGTCATAACTGAAGGTTCAACTCATTTCATTGTTGTGCCAGAATTTCATTGGTGGGCCTGTCATGGATTCTGAAAGAAGATTCCTTGGCATCACTTTTCGCTATCGGCAAAGCACTCCGTTTTTGCCGGTTGAGATTGCAGCAAGATGCCTGAAATACTACAAGAAGTCTAAGTATATATTCTTGCTTTCATTAGAATTTAGCATTGTTCTTGCAAACCTTTTGTGTCTGTTATTTGCACCAAAGGCACATGCGTTGGTTACTGTGTGTATATTAGCAAGCTGGATTGCTTCTGTATGTCTATTCGTCACTCCAAGATGTTATGTTAGCAAGATTCTTTTCATCGATTAAGTTTCAATTATCTATTGTCGCTTCACTATAATATTCTTGTCATCTGATAATTATGTTCTATTCACCCAAATTAGATGCTAACCGAGGGATCTCTGCTCCCTGCCTGCCTCTGTAGATTCAGGTTTTATGGGTTGTTTCCTCCTTCCACTTGTGCGCGCGCGGTGTAATCACGAGGAAGTTAGGGCCTATATCCTAAGTTCCTAACAACTCGTTCTGCATGTTTGAGATAAAAAAAGATGCTAACACCCTCGCGGCTATAGTATGGAACTGTGCATTGAATATTGCCTACATATCATCTCATTAAGGAAGTGTTTTTCACATTAATGTATGCAAAATACATGGATTTGAATATTTGATGTGTAGTGCTAGACTTTTTTTGTTCATGGTATTGTTCACAGTAGCATACTTCTTGCTACATGTAGGAATAGTAGCAGTGTGACTTCTATGTTATTTAAAAGATCTCTGAAGTCTATTCGTTCTGTCGGCCCTTCATACTTTTTTTCTTAATGTTGTTAGACTCCTCCAGCCTCTATTATGTGACTTCGCAACTTTACGTTATTACAAACATAACGATGATTTAATGCAAGTATTTTTAGTGAAATCTTGTGGTATACTTTCATATGGCCAATTTCGAATTTCACAACAATTTTTGAAATATTGATATGCAAATTCTAAAACGAAGAAACAGATGGATATCTTCAGTGATAGATTTTCTTGGTATACCATTATCATTGACATTGATAGATTGATAAATTTTATGATGGGTGCAGAACACTACCATGGGTTCGCATAAGGGGACAGGCTCTTCACATGCTGAATATGAATGTTATGGAAAACTTATGCTGCAAATATGCCAGGCCACCACATGGAATTGTAGTAGAGGAGGTAGGCAACATACATCCACACAAATTCTCTAATTTAATAGCATTTACTCCATTTAGGTCACTAATTATGTCAATGTTAGAATGTTCCTATTATCCTGAGTTTTAACTGTCATATTAAGCATTTTATTGTGCACTGAATGGCAATTTGCTTGGTTTAGAATGTCTGGTCCTTGACACAACGAGCATTCTGAACTTGTGGTTAATGATGCAATCATGTACAAGGAACAGCATGCGGAGCCGGCCATTTGTTTTCTAGTTGATTTGAAAGAGCAACATTGCAGCTGTGTGTGTGCATTAGTTCAGATCAGAATAAATTTCGCTGAGGTGATCAGATAAGATATTCTATTGTTTCAACTTGACCAGATGAGATAAATAGAAACTTTAACTTCCAAGTCTGATAACATTACTAAAAAGGGATAAATACTTAATAAATGTTGTTTTACTAGCAGTTATCCACTGCCTTGGTTCTTTTAGTTTCATTTTCCGGCTCCTCTTGGCTTGTATGCTTTTACTGATACAATTTTTTTAAGATGGCCTTTCTTAATTATTGTTCTGTCAAT
>CM014278.1:52203459-52235499 GCA_004135705.1 Alloteropsis semialata
CCATGAGAAATATGTGGTCTCTTTTATATGTTTATAATGACTTACCAGTTACTCCCTCCATTTTGCTATATTTGTGCACACCCATCATAGCGCACAGACTAAGAAGATCTGAGATCGATGTTAAAGAAGCAATAAATCAACCACAGTCATAGCACCTAGGGAACATGCGAATCTGCCTTAGATACTCCACATGCAAATCTTTTTCTCCTCTAGAAAGCATACTTTGCATTCGGAGTTTATTGGAAACAAGAGACTAGTCATCGTCTCAAGGTAGGTGGACAAACATTTTGAAATGGATACTCGTGGGGCCATCGGCCATGCATTGTGAAACGGAGAGAGTATAAGAGTAGAATATTCCTCTTCATTCATTTTATCATCTACTGATATGGCTTATCTCTTTTTACCCATCACTTGATCACAACATTGCTCTGCTTCCAGTGCATTCTGGTTGAAGAATTCGCATATATTTGTATACCATTGTAATAGGAGATCCTGATTACATCTGGAGGCTGGAGCTGATGTGTATTTTGTGCTTTTCTCAGTTTACTGCGATGCTTCTAGATAAAATGGAGGCTGCATCAAATACACAGAATAAACTGACACTCCAGGTTAGTTTCAATAGTGATTAGTGAATAATGAATAAATGATTTTCTTACTATGTTAACTTTTGCTATGTACAACTGAGCAGGCAGTTGTACGGAGACCCACAGATCAGACTATATTTGTTGCAAAGCTGAATGTTCAAGATGTCACCTCTGATGAATGGGGAAACTTACTCCCAAACAGGTCTGTCTTGAAAAAAACACCTTCGTTGTATGCCCTTTTATTTTTGTTGATGATTGATGCAGTTTGCTTCAATTATAGATGGATACGGTGGAAGCAACTATGGCCTCCAGCTATAGGGATGACACTTCGCAGATAACGTAAGTACATCCTTAGATAATGTTATAATTAGGTTATGAAGGCATATAACATCTGTTTTAACTTTGTGTATCGACCACCTCTGCCCGAATAATATACTTCACACAGTTTACTTAGACAACATGTGTAGTCTTTTGGGTAATCATGAATATGAGTATAGGATGATAATGCATGGTCATCAACTTCTCTGAGCCAGTTGTGGAGTTATCTTGAAACATACCATTTTGTTTGCATGAATACCCAAGAAGTTATAATTAATGATCTACTCTAGAACAATACGAAAATTATGCACAGGGCTGGCCTTACAAGCTGCAAGGCCTGTTCCTTCATTGCTATGAACCATAGCTTAAATTTTATTGCCTGGGCTTAGGTATGGTGCGCAAGTGGCTCTACATTTTCTTCTTGTTTGTTACATGTAGGAGGACGCAAAAGAATTTGATTACATTGTACAGGGACTCAAACCTTCATTCTGTTCTGTTTTCCATGATGAGAAAAAATAGAATAGGGAATAATTAATGCTAATTTCTATTCCACTGCATAAGCATTAACATTTCATCACGTGGTTATGTTCTTTTTTATGAAACAAGACTATGCAATGGTGTTTTACATGGTCAGATCAGAGAACATTGAACATAAAAGATATTCTGTGTGAACAATTCATTGATTAGTTACACTCTCTTTCAGCATAAGTACTATTTCTTGTTTTGCTGGTATGGAAGTATAGATTCCCTTTTACTACCTCTGTCAATGGGGTGGAAATGCTTGCATCACCAATTCACCATTTGTTTATTTGGTGTTAAGTCCTCATATCTTTTGTCCTTTGAAGCTGATTTTAATTTCACGTGGCCGTACATTGTGAGGTTTTGCGTCGTCCATTAGGACGACGCAAGCTATAATGAAATAACTGCATGTTCAATATAAGCCTGTGCCATATATGGGAATAATGTAATGTCAAGAAAATAAATAACTTATTTACGCGCAAAGTCTACTTTTCAGTTCCCAAAGGTCAACTACTATTACTATGCTATGGGAAAGTGTAGAAGGGATTTGTTTCTTATTCTTGTTATTGCAAATGGTCAGGAAAGCACGCAACAGAAACCGGACTTAATCTGGAGTCTAATTTATATGCCAAAGCCCAACTCTGTAATCTTTTTTGCTTCCATTTTTTTTAAAAAAATAAAAAGAACAAGCTAGTTTAGAGTTTAGACAGATGTTTGCCTCGGAACTGAATCTCTCTGGTTTTAGGCGCAATTCAGATTTCCAAAATGTGTGGTGGTTGCTTCACTCTCTAAACCCGCTAATTGAGATGTCCTTTGCAAAAGCATAGATGGAGGTTGCATGGTCTGACGATTTTACTCCATTTTAGCACCACTTACCAAATTGCATTTCTGTTATTATATTCTCCTTGGCTGTTTATGTGTCTCAAATTCTTTATTTCTGCTGTAAATGTGCTGTAATTAGGTGTCTAGGAGTGCTGTTGATGTCTAGATGACCATTTGCGTGAGGGCTGGAGCTTAAGATATGGAAGGTCTACTAATGTTTGCAAGTGTGGCAGATCTGATCACAGTGCCAAGACTAGGCGAGAACTAATTAATTGTTGGATTTGACTTGAGACCTGACTTTACTGAATTTGTAATCCATCTCTGGGATCATCAGTGTGTTTTATATCAGTCCGTTGAAGCTCCCTTTTGTATTCACCACGTTCATGCGGGAAATGCGTTGTAAAGTCTAAACTAGAAACATGACTAGGCAGCGGTAATTGGCTGTTATAAAGTTTCAGATTTCGGGCAGTGCGTCTGTCGTCAGAATGCGTAACATTTCGAAGATGCAGTGATGGTTGGTGGTTAATTATGCGTTGCATTCTTATATTTTTTTTATGCGTTCCATGTGTTGCAGCGAGACAATTAATCGCCCTCACCTCCTACCTAAAAATCACGGCCACACCTTCCTCACTGTCGCTCTCTGGCTGAGCTTCGCCAACGAGCTCACTTAGGCCAATCTCATAACTGTGTCAAGACTCGTGAAACTTCTCTCACATTGCATAAAGCTCTTCTTTTTTTCATCTCTTATTGCTGATGTGGCATAGTATTTAATACCCATGAAAATCTCTATAACACTCCCATTGAGACTGGCCTTATAACCAATTCCTGACTCTGATGTTCCAATTGAAGGAAAGATTTGTTGCAATTGAAAAAAACAAATCAAAGGTTCGGACTCCCAACATTCGCCACCAAGGTGGGGGAAGCAGCACTCTGAAAAGAGCAAATCTGCAAATCTGATCGGAGGCGCAAGGAAGAAGCGTCCGGGATGGCCTGCCCTAGACTACAGAGCAGGTGCACCGGTAGGCGATGGCCCCGCCGGCGGTGCGCTCGGTAAAGAGTTCGTGCTATTTTTCCTTCAAAAAACGACTTGACGTTCACCAGACCCTTGAAAACTGTCCTAGTTTCAAAATTTGACAAGTTTCAGAAATAATTAACGAGTTTCTGAAATCTTTGAACCAGTAGGGTTTAACAATTGTTGAAAATTTCCATCTAGGTTAAAAATGTCGAAACAAATACAGGAATTGTTGCGGCAATTTTTATTTCAGAAAATGCTGGCAATTTTGGGCTAGGTTCAGAGTTGATCCCCAGCTACATAATTTGAATTGTTGATCTACGACATAATTTGTTGGCAGAAGTTTCAAAACTGAAGTTCCGATTTCAAATATATGACGTTTATGTTATCCAAACATTAGACGTGCGCACGTTCTATTGGTTGGTGGCGATCGCCTCCTAAGCAAATGTATCATTTTCTTATGCAACTTAGCAATTTTAGAATTTTTAACTGGGACTTCGTTGTGTTAATGAACAGCTCTGAACGCTGGCACCAAGCCAATAAGAACATATATGTACTTGTCCTAGAAAGAAATCCATAGGTCCCACCTTGGTCGTTTACTCACATAAATAGTCCAGGCGTTGATGCTAGCAACAAGCATTTACATGCGCCCAAAAGGCTATAAACAACACTAAATAGTTCAGCACAAGAAGCAAGGTGTTTACTCTCACATAAATAGTTCAATCGCTGATGCTTGCAACAAAGCTACACGGTGAGGATTCCCTCGAGGAGGATTCCCTTGAGGAGGATTCCTGGGAGGAGGATTCCTCTGCATACCATTCTTCAAGAGCAGCATCTAATCTGTGCAAATCTATATCGAGTTATGAAATTTTCACCTATGCCCCCAAATTCGTGAGACTGTGCCGGTCTGATTCAATATAACACAAGACGAGTAGCAAATGTGTCAACAATTCACAAATAGTAGCTTTGAACCCCTTGATTCAAAAGGAGAGGGGGGATTGTTCTCACCCCGCGTGGCGACAGCCATTTCACGTTTGCTGGTCCTGAGAGCCTCTGCAAGTAACAAACAAACATATCACATCAGGTAGCAGTAAGTTCAGCACACCAAAGCTTGTGATCCGCACTCCTCCGCCACGAATTTTGGGAGAACCACCAGCACAACGTCCTCCAAACGAACCCTTGAATCCTTCCACCCCCCCACAAAAATGCACAAGCTACCCGCCTACCCTAAAACCCTAACCCCCCACCAGCCTACCAAAGCACTCGATACAAACCCTCACTCACTCCCTCCCGGTCCGCCGAGGCGGCAATCAACGGAAGGCCTCGCCTCAGAACTGCAGGAACGATACCTGCAGCCCAAATCGCCGAAGCGAAGCAGCAGATCGCACCAAATCGACGGAGAAAATTCCCCCAAATTCGCCGAGTATCACGCTAGAAGCCCCACCCGCCCCCAAACATCCGCGACAAGGGAATCCAAGGACGATTGAGCGCACCTTTGGGGTCGACCTTCTTCTTGAAGATGTTCATGGCTGCCGGATCGCTGGGGAGACGGCGAACCGCTCGCGGATGGGTACCAGGAAGTAGGCCGCCCTCAGTGTGTGTGCGAGCTCTCTCGCGCTGCAGATTTGGTCGCAGGAGAGAGAGAGTGCGGGGCCGCGGGCGTGCGGCGCGTGCTGTGTTCGTGGGTGAGAGCAGAGGGTGGGGAGAGGTCGGCGCCGCGCGAGCCCAACGGGTAGTGTCAGTCGCCGACCCAGCCCATGTTTTAGGTCACTCCAGGCTTTAGTAGCCGTTGCGAACGAGAAAACAATGCGCCGCGCTAGCGGCACATGGACCCGTTCTCGCTCCGGACATGGGGTGCGGGGTCCATCGAGCGGTGGGACCCTGGCGTCATGGAAGTGATTTGTCGGAGGGTGTGTGTGTGTCTAGAGGCGGGGGGAGACATGCGCCTAGCGAGCGCCTTGGGATCGGACGAGCATGTTCGGTTGGCTGGTGGCTGGTGGCTGGTGCTGATTTGTTGTGAGACTGAAGTACTGCTGGCTGGTGGCTGATAAGTCAAACGAACAGGTTTGCTATTGTTACTATTATTCTTCGTGTCAAAAAAGTATTTTCTATAAATTGATTTGCTGCCTCCTATGCTTGTTGATTGCTCTGTGTGGGGAGATCATTTTGCTGATCATATCATCAATAAATATCCTTATTTTCTGAGTAGAAGATAGCATCCTATTACCTTTCTTAGTTACCTATTTCTATTTTCAATATACTGCAGCTTGAGTATAATATCACCTCAAGAAGTCAAGAGTCATGAAATAATGTGGCAAGTCTGGCTCTAAAAGGAAAATTAAAAAAAGAGCACTCTTAAAAAAAAGTCGTGACTAGGCTAGGCTCCGTCCGGTTGCTCTGTTCGTTCGCTACCCAAAATCTGGCCTGGCCCAGAA
Organism: Alloteropsis semialata; assembly: GCA_004135705.1. Classification (NCBI taxonomy): domain Eukaryota; kingdom Viridiplantae; phylum Streptophyta; class Magnoliopsida; order Poales; family Poaceae; genus Alloteropsis; species Alloteropsis semialata. The sequence continues at coordinate 52,209,150 of CM014278.1, forward strand.
GGAGGCCGGGGGTGTGCGGGCTAATTTGTTCCGAAGCCCTAGGGAAATAACTGGGCTGCCAGCTTGCGATGCCACACCACATGGGCCATAGCAAAGGCGTCTATGGGCTCGATACGATTTTCCAAAATTACTAGCTTTCACACTGATGTGTGCTTCTCTTATAAAAAGCAGGTGGTGATTAGTTATCCAAAAACCATTTAGTACGCACAAGGGCAAACTTGTGGGTGCGCGAATCATGGCAAGCACTGCGCTGGTTGGAATTGGAACAAACGGTATACGCCCAGGGACAGCAGCAACAATGCAGGTGAGGTGATCATTGGATCGGATTAGGAATGGATCGCGTCGTCGTCGTCCAACATCCATCTCCATCGGTTTTTGTCTCACTCTCACACGGACGCACACCGGTGCTCTGTCCCCCCAGATGCCATGAGGCACGGACGACCGCCGCTAGCTGAGCTGTGCTTCTTGGCGCTGCCGTTGCCGGCAGCAGCCGCTGTCTGCGCGGCAATTTTGCTAGCCCCTCACGCAAATCGCGGCCGAAAGCATACACAATTTTTTCCTTTGAAGATTATGCGCTCGTTGACGAATTGCGTGTGTAAACGATTTGCTGCCGTCTTATGTGTTGACAGTATCAGACACGCCAACATGTCGGGCACGTATGCTAGAACCGACGACAATTGCTTTCATGGTGATGCCGTCATTGACCCAATCTCTGCTCCAACTCCTACACGGCCAGAACACATCAGCAATGTTCACACTCAGGCCGTCCTGCCCCAACCATCGGCAAAGAGCGACAGGCAGTGGCGCGTCAAGAAGCCGACCGTCACCGTTGCGACCCTAAGGCGCAGCAAGCGCCAAGCTTGCAGCAGGCTCAGACACCTGTCTGTTGAAGAAAGGGCAAGCCATGTTCTGTGCCGTCGCCTCGGCTACATCAAGGACGATGTTTCGCTTGCTGAACAGGCGATCCACGACTTTGTTTCTGAGTTTCAGGGACCGCTGCCGCAGCACATCGTCGCTGCCCTAACAACACTGTTTCGCCTTGATGACAACAACGCACGCAGGGCGAATGCTGCTTTGCTCAGGTTGGGCGGGGAGGAGGCTGTTGATGGGCTCCCAGAAGCGATACTACCCGCCTAGGATGATACTGCATCCCTGTCTGACTAGTGTCTGCGTTCTTCTTATGTCTACAATGTCGTTGCCACCTTCTACAATGATGTCCTTTAATTTAAACTATGTTGTGTGTCTCCTCCATGGCAGCCCGATGCGCAGGGCATTCAGCAGCTGGGAGAGAGCATCTGTTATTCCACGTTTCAGAGACCTTGATCGTGATGTCTTTAATTCAGAGCTTGTTGTGTGTCTCCTTCATGGCAGCCCTCTGCGCAGGGCATTCAGCAGCTGGGAGACAACATTTCTGCTACATTTCAGAGACTTAGATCGTGATGTAACAATGATTCATCTACGCAACATCTCAATAGTGTTTTCTTGTGCTATATATCCTGTACTGCTGCACATCACGGACAAGCATCACAACATGCACTTGCGATCAACTATTGTAGCTCCATGACAAACCACAATCTAGATATACTTTGTTGGAACGTTCGGGGGCTGAACGCCGAGGCAAGAAGAACCACAGTGCAAGAGACACTCGCCTCGACAACGTGTCACATTGCCTGTCTTCAAGAGACTAAATTACATCACATAGAGGCCCCCCTGATACATCGTATTGGGGGGCAAAGACTGCAACACTACACATACCTCCCAGCTGCTGGACTCCTGGGAACAAGAGGCGGGATTCTACTGCTTTGGAATGATAATTACATTGCCGTGCAACACATAACGACACGCAAATATTCGATCACGGCAACAGTGACAATCAAGGAGACAAACAGCTCCTTCCTACTAACTACAGTATACGGCCCTTCACGAGACGGGGAAAAAACAGCGTTCCTAAATGAAATGCGTGGGATAGCGCCTCAACAACAAAATATTAAATGGCTAATACTGGGAGACTTCAACCTCATTTATAGGGCTCGGGACAAGAACAATACGAACCTGAATTATAGACGCATGCGGGAGTTTAGAGCTGCTTTGAACCGGTGCAACCTAAAAGAAATACACTTACAAAATAGGAAATTTACATGGAGCAACGAACGCCGCAGCCCAACTTTGGTCCGCCTCGACAGGGTTTTTTGCAATGAGGCATGGGATCTGGAATACAACTCACATGTTCTACAAGCACTATCCACCTCTTTATCTGATCATTGTCCATTGCTTTTATCAAATCAAGAAGGGCCGTCGCGCCCCCGGCATTTCAAATTTGAGAACTTCTGGACAGCCATGCCAGGTTTCATGGGGGTCGTACAGCAAGCATGGGCGGCGCAGAACCACCACACAAATCCTATACGACGGCTAAACTTTAGACTCGCCTCTACAGCAAAAGCACTAAGAAAATGGAGCACAGAACTCTTCTCGGAAGCAAAGCTACAATTTCACATGGCACAATTTGTCATCAAGCAGCTTGACATTGCACAAGAAAATCGCCTCTTGACAGATGTTGAATGGGACCTTCGCTCAAAGCTAAAGAAGAGGGTAATGGGGCTGGCCATCCTGGAGCGCCTGAGGAAACGACAGTGCTCAAGAATAACACACCTAAAGTTCGGCGACGCAAATACTCGTTTTTTCCATCTTAAGGTCAACTCAAGGCGACGAAAAAATTTCATAACCAAGCTGCGCAAGGAAAATGGTTGGGCCACCAACCAACAGGAAAAGGCGGCAATTGCCGCCCAAGAGCACTTTGAAAATATTCTAGGCTGTCCGCAGCAGAGAGACCTTGATTTCAACTGGACATCTCTAGACTTACCGTCCCTCAACCTCTCCACACTTGATGAAGAGTTCACCGAAGCTGAAGTGCTCGGGGCCATCAAACAAATGCCAAAGGATAAAGCGCCGGGACCCGACGGATTTACAATAAACTTCTTCTTAAAATGCTGGGACACAATAAAAGGGGAGCTTATGAGTGTCATTCAAGCTTTCCACAGCCAACGACATAACCATTTTGAGCTAATAAACTCAGCCAACGTTGTTCTAATACCAAAGAAGGAGGAAGGAGACAACATAACCGATTTCAGGCCAATCAGCCTCATTCACGCCATAGCAAAAATCATCACAAAGATGCTAGCCCTCCGTCTACAGCCCCATATGAACAACTTGATCTCTAATAGCCAGAGTGCGTTCATAAAGACAAGAGCTATTCACGACAACTTTATGTACGTTCGAAACCTTGCTCGCCGCTTTCACACCTCTAGAACACCGACTCTTCTAATGAAGTTGGATATCTCCAAGGCCTTCGATTCAGTTCGCTGGGATTACCTCATGGACCTACAGCAGCGTCGAGGTTTCCCTCCGAGGTGGCGAAACTGGATCGCAACGCTCCTCGGCTCATCAAGTTCTAGGGTGCTCCTAAACGGGGCACCAGGGGATGCCATACTGCATGCCAGGGGCCTACGCCAGGGAGACCCACTGTCGCCACTGCTTTTTGTCCTCGCCATCGACCCATTGCAGAGATTGCTTGAGTTAGCAACCCATAATGGTGCCCTCAAAAAGCTAAGAGGAAAGTACGCGCGGCTACGACTGTCCCTTTATGCAGATGATGCCGTCATTTTTCTCCACCCGTCCATAACAGACATCTCCGTCATCAAAGAACTGCTTGATAAATTTGGTCGTGTCACCGGTCTCACTACTAACGTACGCAAGAGCTCCATTGCACCCATCCGATGCCAGGGGGTGGATCTCGACACAGTGCTTGCACCATTCCCAGCGGCGCGCACCTCCTTTCCGATAAAATACTTGGGCCTTCCGCTTTCGCTAACACGACTTAGAAAAGCGGACTTCCAGCCGATGGCAGACAAGGCGCACGGACGCTTAGCGAACTGGATTGGCAGACTACTCACACCAGCGGGGCGAAAGACTTTGGTCAAGTCTGTACTATCCTCGCAGGCAATCTATTACTTGTCCGCGCTGAGAGCTCCGGCAGAGGTAATTGAGGATTTTGATCGTCGGCGGAAAAGATTCCTTTGGACGGGAACAGACCAGATTGCGGGAGGAAAGTGCAAAGTGGCTTGGATAACTGCGTGCAAGCCGACCCGGCTGGGCGGACTGGGCATCCTCAACTTAAAAAGATTTGCTCGAGCTTTGCGCTTGAGATGGCTATGGCAAGAATGGGTAAATGATGAAAAGCCTTGGGTGGGCATGCCGACCCCGTGCACTGAAAAAGACCGCTGCCTCTTCGCCGCTTGCACAACCATCACCATCGGAGACGGATGCAAAACAAAGTTCTGGGAATCTGCGTGGCTTCTAGGAAACGCACCAAAAAACCTCGCACCAGGTCTCTACAAAATCTCCAAAAGGAAGAAGAGATCAGTAAAGGACGCTCTCACAGACGACGCATGGATCGGAGACATAAACCTTGCAGCTATTACCTCGGCAGAACAACTACGGGAGTTTACAAAACTCTTGGAGAAAGTCCAGGAGGTACAGCTTAACCCGGATGTCCATGACACGATCACATGGAAGCTCACAAAGCATGGGGAATATACTGCGCAATCGGCTTACCAAGCCCAATTTTTGGGCTCCCTGCCTTCAGACATGGAACAACTCATCTGGCGAACATGGGCACCGCCGAAATGTAAATTTTTTGCATGGCTGGCTTATCAGAACCGGGTATGGACGGCGGACAGACTGCGCACTAGGGGGTGGCCCAACCAACGCACCTGCCCACTATGTCATGCGCATGATGAGACCTTGCTGCATCTCATCACACAGTGCCGCTACAGCCTCCGGGTTTGGGATTTAATCTATAGGTGGATTGCACATCACGTACCTCCGCGGACTGACTGGACAATCTATACAACAATCGACGAATGGTGGTCGGCCATAGGAAGAACCTCTGATGCGCCGCTCAAGGGACTACGGTCACTTATCATCTTGGTTTGCTGGGAATTATGGAAGGAACGAAACTCAAGAATTTTCCAGAAAAAGTTCCAACAGCCGAGCGTCGTGGGATCAAAAATTAGAGAAGAAGCGAGTTGCTGGGTATTAGCCGGGGCAAGACATTTGGGGGCTCTTTTAGCTTTTGACTGATTCTTGTGTATAGTTTGTACAGTTCCTTTTCCTTACTTTTTTTGGGTTTAGGCCCTGTACACTCTTCTATATTAATATAAAGACTGGCAGTCTGCCAGCTTTACTTTCAAAAAAAAAAAGACAATTGCTTTCATTTCAGACGGGCAAGATGATGCCTTTGATTCGGGTGCCTGCTGCCGCCTGCTACTGTGACATGTCCAACAGCAGCAGCATCAGGCTAGTTGCTAGATAGGTCAATTACTAACAATTTTGTGGTAGTTAAGTCTTCTGATCTGTGTGACACTTGTCCTCCCAACTCCTCCCTAGCTAACTTTAAAAAAAATCTAACGAGAACATTATTCTGCCAACGATATGTATAATTATATATTGATGTCCAACTGACACGAACAATTGGCGTATGCATACGTGCACTACGGGCTAACTGATTGTAATATTTAAGCAAAAGATCGTAATTTAGTAACGATACCAATCACTCAAATTTTCAGTTTGGAATGCATGCATCGACTTTTCTGCCCAAATTCCAGAACTCAAATCATGCTAGCTAGCTGTCCCTGTTCGTAGCTTTTCAGGCATGAAGGTGCGAAGCGCATGTTAGGTTCCGAGTTTATATGTAGCGATGAGCCCGGAAAATGTCGGATACACAAAGTAGAACCAAACCATAACATTCGTCCACAAAAAAACACACATGTAACATGTATGCGATTAGAGCACGCGTAAACAGTTCCCAGTAGACTAAATGATTAGCAATTTAGCATCATGGATAGGATACGTTTTTTTTGTGAGCAGGCTAGCTTGCTAATTCGGCATGAACTTTACGCCAGCTTAAGAATAGTTCCGATTTTTGAGGACACAGTACGTACGTGGCGGTGCTTGCACGTGTGCACTTTTTTTTTTTGTGTGTGTTGACGAAAGCCCGTGGAAAGACCGAAAGAGCCGAGCCGGCGATCCACAACCATGCCGGAGAGAGAGACGGCCGAGAGAGAGATATGTTTCCTCACGTGCGGAAAACCACGTGAACAGTGCGCGTCAGTCAGATCCGGCACCGACGCCCACAAGGCACGCACGTACGTACGCCATTACCTCCTGCGGCGCTGTACGAACAACGACGCCTCTGCGTTTCCCGGCGAGTGCCAGCGAGGAAGTGCGTGCGCGGCGGCAGTGCGGCCAGTGGATGCGCCCGCGGGCCGGCCGTGATCCGCCACAGGCCCTCACGCGATCGCCGCAGGTCCGCCGCTGTCTCGCCATCCCGGGACACCACCCCTGATCCCGATCCCGACGGCGATCCGCCCGGCCCCACGTACGGCGCGCTGACATGCCAGCACAACTCCCCCCGTGATTCCCGGCTTGCGCCGAAGCTTCGGCCTCGCCCCCCCACCGTCGGGTGCGTGAGCCCGGCGAGGCGGTGACCCCCCATGCATGTCCCATCCAGGCATCCAGCAACCAGACAGCGGAGCCAGCGACCGACGCTTCCAGCCACCTTCCGCCCCGCGCCGTCCCGCCCGTCCATCCAGGCTCCGACGGCCAGGGCTCGTCCGTACGCTAGCTGTCGGGCGCAGCTACCGCGCGGAGCACTTCACGGCAGAGCGTGCGCGGCGCGGGGCGCTAGCCTGAGCCCGCCTGTATAAAGGCTCGAGCTAGAGTGGACTAGGACGCGTCGATCGCAGTCTCTCATATCACGAGCTATCTCGAGCTCAATTTAATCCGCGCCACCAAGTTCCCTGCTCTAGTTCTGCTGTTCTGGACTTGTTGCTCGCACCTGAGACATCGATGGAAGCGCACACGGCAATGCCTGCGATAGCCATGGGCGTCGACAAGCTCAGCTACGAGATCTTCTCCCTGCTCGAGAGTAAGTTCCTCTTCGGCGCCCCAGCCAATGGGTGCCTGTCCTCCGGCCCCGGGACGCCGGCAAGGGCGTTCCTCGACGGCGGGCGCGTGCGGGTGCTGGCCATCGACGGGTGCGGCGCGGGCGCCGAGGACGCGCTCCTGGCCGCCGCGGCTCTCGCCAGGCTCGAGGCCGGGCTGCGCAAGCAAACCGGCGACCACGACGCGCGCGTGGCCGAGTTCTTCGACGTCGCGGCGGGCGCCGGCGCGGGAGGGGTGCTGGCCGCGATGCTGTTCCTGCGGGGCCCCGACGGGCGGCCGCGGTACTCGGCCCAGGAGGCGCTCGCGTTCGTGGCCGGCAGCGTCGGGAGGAAGGACTGGGGCGGCCGGCGCGGGCGGTGGGCGAAGCTGTTCCGAGGCGAGCGGGTGTTCCACCGCGTGTTCGGCGACGCCGACGCGACGCTCAGGGACACCGTGGCGCCGCTGCTGGTGCCCTGCTACGACCTCGCCACGGCCGCGCCCTTCGTGTTCTCGCGCGCCGACGCCGTCGAGAGCGACGCCTTCGACTTCCGCCTCCGCGACGTCTGCGCCGCCACCAGCGCCGCGGGCGGCGCGGTCGTGCCTGTCAGGTCGGTGGACGGTCTCACGGCCATCGCCGCGGCGTCCAGCGGCGTGGCGGCCATGGGCAACCCGGCCGCCGCGGCCATCACACACGTGCTCCACAACAAGCAGGAGTTCCCTCTCGCCACTGGTGTCGAGGACATCCTCGTCCTCTCCATCGGCACGGGCTCGTCAGCCACCATCACTAGTGAGTCGAGCTCGCCAATGCCCACACGCTCCAAGTCACCGCGCGATCTGCCGCGCCTCACCGCCGAGGGCGTCGCGGACATGGTGGACGAATCAGTGGGCATGGCGTTCGGCCACGCGTACGGAAGCAACTACGTGCGCCTCCAGGCCGGCAAGGCGCCGACGCCGCTCCACGCTGACAATGCGGCTGCGGCCGCCGGAGCGATGCTGGCGCAGCGGAACGTGGAGTCTGTGCTGTTCCGCGGGCGGAGGCTGTCAGAGCGGACCAATGCCGAGAAGGTGGACGCGGTGGCCGTGGAGCTGGTGAAGGAGCAGGAGCGGCGGAGGCGCAGCCGATTCCCGAACGTGGCCGTCAAACAGGTGGGCACGCCACGGCTGTCGTCGGCGACCACCGCGTCGTCAGGCACCTCGACGGCGAGGACCACGTCGACGATTCCATCACCGGCGTCGTGGGATTCTCGCCGGTAATCGACTAGACCGTGGCGTGATGAGGGACGAGTGTACATACCATAGATGCCACTGAGACACTGACAATGCCACGAGAGTGATGTGTGTTTCGGATAATGAACCACTCACAACGCGGGAAGCCGATTTGGAAATGAAATTTTGTTACGATAATCTACCGAGCACACTGTTTTCCCCCCTATCCGCGTCGAAGTGTATAGCAAGGAAATGCAAACACAACTGTCTTTCCTTGCTATACACACACTTCAAGGCTATGTGGAGCTGATATGCTGATCCATCTAGAATTTAAGTTATATACTAAGAGTTAGACCATTGGGGAAATTATCTCGTATGTCATTTTTAATTGCTATGATCTAGTGGTTGACTCTTAACCGTTGAAGGATGGCTAAGTAGCTGAATTGGTCGATATGACATTACGAGTTGCTAGATTTTTAAAGTTTGATTTTTTTGCTATGAATTTCTGTTATGGTTCAGTGGTTACTCACCTTATGAAAAAAACATTAATGCTATAGTACAGTTCAAGATTTCTTCTGTCCCTCACAACTTTTTTTACAGGAAAGCTATCCAACAGTTTAGTGTTGAGGATGCTTCTCACACTCGAATTTCTTCAGCACGTGTGTAGCAGCAGCTGCAAAGGAGAGCTTTGTCTTCCCCAACTATGGTGATGGCATCGATGAGGTCATTGTTTGGGGTCAGGGCTTGGGCTAGGACATCCTTCTCCATTGCCAAGCTTAGAGGGAAGGCCGAGGGCAGCTGGTTGCCCTGGCGGATGCGGCACACGTAGGGGTAGGGGCGACAACGACAACAGTGAGCGGAGTTGGCAGCAGCAGGGTAGGAAGGCGGTTGCCATAGGAGATAGCTGTTGTTGGCTAGAGATTGAAGATGAAGGCTTGTCATAGGATCTTGATCGGATTGCTGTTAATTCAAGTGTGGAGAGCTTCAAAATCCTCGAGTGTACTGTAGATATCCATCCAATTCGAGCTAGGAATCACAGCCAGAAGAGTCTAGGTGTTTAGGTTTTAATTTTTGGGTATTGTGTTTCAAGGTGTTAGGGATAAAACTAGAGTGAGAAGTCAATGTTGACAGATGAACTAGAAGTGAGTATTAATGGTTTTGGATAAGAGGAAATTTAATATGGATGCATTAGAGCCACAACTGAGGACCATGGCCAATGGCTAGAGAACCTGGGGACAGAAGTAGGGGATGAAACCTTGTCATTTAGGGGTTGCATAAGTGGATCTCTCATATGTTAGCTTTTTGAATTGTTTTGTTAGTGTGTGCCGTGCGTATAGAAGATGTCTATCACCTTATGTCCTAGCTTACCAAACCAACAAGTGGAAAGAACAATATGGTCTAGGGGTACCCTGGGGGCTCAAGCCCCCTCCTTCTCTTAGGGGAAAAAAAGAAGAATGAACAAGAAGGTAGAGGAAGAAGGAAAGAGGGAGAAAAAAAGGGAGAGAAGACCCAACAAGCTTCACGGTTGAACCCGCCCATAAATTTATTAGATTTGTCCATCTCGCTGACATTCCCATTGTAAGATTTGTGTGATGTGTGCTAGGACAAGGACGAGCTAATTGCTAAGACCATAGTAAAGTAGTACGACATACGTACCACTCTAAAGTAGCCAAAATTGGAGGTCAGCCCTCATTTAAGGTACACACAACTTTGCCCCTTTGCAAGTCACCGTGTCCACATTGTTTGCACATAAAAATTAATAGGTAGATTAGCATCCGTGTAGCAAAGTCTCGGACTTAAGCAAACCTGCTGCTTAAAATACCCAAACGGTGAGTTCCCCTACTACTTTTGTAACTTGAGTTTACGGAAACCATCACGACTCACGAGTGGATGGAGCGGGGCATGTTGTGAATGTGATCGAGTGGGGAATCATTGGCGCGACGCCACGTAATCCTACTCCTACGAACCAAAAAGCAGTGCAAATCATTGGAGCGCAGCGACAAACAACAATATACACTCCCACGTATCCGTATGAGGCGATGATTGGATGACCTCAGAGTTGGGAGGATGCATGAATGCGGCGGCAAGAGCGACAGCTGTCCAGTTGTACGCGCGGTCGCACGCGGACGACGGTATATCGTCTGGGACGCAGCCACGTAGCGCGGTCCCAACGCGCTGGCCATGTGCCGCCGATCGAAGTGGCCCGGTGCCGGTGGTTGTGGCCGCCGGCGCTGGCGCCGGGGCGGCCGCTAGCTGGAGCTGTGCTACTTGGCGCCGGCAGCCGCGGGCTGGACACGCGTCTGCGGGTCAGTATCTCTACTAGACTACTAGCTCCCCGCGGCGCAGATCATGGCGAAAAGCCGAAAAGTGAAGCGGCCGCACGAGCCCTCCGGCCCTCCCCGGCGTCCGGCGCCAACCCGTGCGCGCGTGCACTGCAGTCAAACGGACAAAGACAGGACGCTGCCAGAATGCGAGCTCCAGCTGTGTGGAATCTGGGAACGAAGGCATGCATCTCTCTCTCTCTCTCTCTCTCTCTCGTTGACGATCTAACTCGCGTATCATATTGATTCTTTATTTTTATTTTTTTAGGGCAAAGGGGGCGTCATTCTTGCTGCTGGTTGCTAGTTAGGCATGGGATTAAACTAGTAATGACTACCCTTTGCAACCTCCTCTTGGTTTATTCAAAATCTGCTGTTGGGTGCAAGACTTGCAGAGCGAGAGAGAAGTGTCTGCCAGGCAGTGCACTTTAATAGTTTTAATTTGAAGCGATAGAGGATGACCTGTACTTCATACTATCAATGAGTGGTATATAGTAATTTCACTTAGACAAAAATGAAATTAGAGACTAAAAATGCAAAAATATATATCAAGGATCAAAGTGATTTTTTTAAAATTAATAACGTCGTTAATTTTTTTTTCCAAAATACCCATATACTACTATACTACTTACTGTATACTACAGTTAAAGTTTTCAGTAGTATACAATTAATCTGAACCGTACGATCTTTTTATACTAGCCCTTCTTAGACACTAATACATAATAGTACGGAACTCTGCGGATATGCGGCTTGCCGCAAATCCCGCAACAATGTGGCGTCCATGAACGGGCTGCCGCTTGTGCCCGCATATACGTTCGCAGCAGTTGCGGACACGGGGCAGACAGCCGCAACCCGCCCGCCTGCATCCCTACCACCAACTAAGGTCCTGTTTAGTTCCACCGGTAAATTGGTAAATCGGCAAATTTCACTATTCATCAAAAGGAATCTCATATGCATGGAGTATTAAACGTGTGTTAATGACAAAATCCATTCCATAACCCCGGTAACTTTGCGAGACGAATCTAATGAGCCTAATTTGGCCATAATTAGACAACGTCGTGCTACAGTAAACAATCTCTAATGACGGATTAATTAGGCTTAATAGATTCGTCTCGCGATTTCCCGTCCATCCGTGTATTTAGTTTTATAATTAGATCATGTTTAGTCCTCATAATCTTTAATTTAGAACTGCTACAGTAAATTTCGGCAACTTTCCATTCCAACTAAACAGGCCCTAAGCTAGCCCCTACACCGACTGACCTTGCCATCCTCCATCTCGCGCAGGCTGAGCACCTTGTTGTTGTGTACTATGTGCGGTGCCGGTACCCGAGACGAGCCTACTCGGCCGCAGATTCATCAGAACCTGATTCATGTGATTTGGGATGCAATGGAGGGCCGATGACCACGGCCTTCACCCTTCAGTTATCTTCAGAAAGCTGGTGGGCATGAGAGCGAGGAGGATTACCCATACACTGGGAGAGATGGCAAATGCAAATTTGACAGGTCGAAGATTGTTGCTTCCCTTGAAAACTGCAGTGTTGCTTCCATTCTAAACGTCTCCGACTCCATGTTCAGCTGAGTAAAGGCCGATGTGCTAGTCGTGCATGGAGCTAGCGGGGGAGTGGAGCTTGGAGGCAGTGTTCTCCTTTTGGCCAACGCTACTGTCGCTGCAAAGTCCCATGCGTAATAAACAGGCTCGCGGCGTCGGTGGGCAGCGCGGGCAGACCCGCGTGGTTCGCTCCAGCTATGTGGACTCGTGGCGCGGGCTCTCCCGGCGGGGTTCGCGGCATGCCCGCGCCCGCCTGCATCCCGTGTTACCCGAAGCTAGAGCAAATTAGCAATAGTACTGTACTACCCGGCGAGATCGCAACAGGGACTGAAAATTCCAGCACACAAGTAGAGCACTACTAGTACTTGTAACTTGTGTAATATACTGGTAGTACTGCGATTGGTCTCCCACTCTTCCCTGTCCTCACGTGTGAAAACCACGCGTGCACAGTGAAGCTCCAGGTGCAGGCATCCAGCGCCGACGCCCTCCGCGCGTGGGGCAGCAGCGCACGGCAGGGTCCTCCTGGTCCTGGTGGCCAAAGGTCCAAGTCCAATGCAAGGACGTACGCCATCACCTGCGGCGCTGCACGGACGCCGCCGCCTCCGGCAGTGCCAGCGCACGCGATCGCTGCAGGTCCGACGCTGTCCCGCCATCCCCGATCGCGTCGGTGATCCGGCCCCACCCGCGCTTTGACGCCGTCGGGCCCATGCGCCAGCGTCGCTCTGGAGGCCACGCGATCCGCGAGTGCGTCGCGATCGCGGCTCGGGCACGAAGCTTCGACGTCGGGCGCGCGCGCACGGTGACCCCATCCGTCCAGCGTAGAGGAGGACGCTTCCTCCCACCTTCGCCTTCGCGTGGCCCCCGATCGCGCCGTCGATCCCAACTCCGACGGCCACCGCACGTCCGTACGCCAGCTGTCCGGCAGAGCAGGGGGGAGAGCGCGCGCCGCAGCCACGTTTGCGCCGGTGCTCGGCCTGCGCCGGCAGCCCTCTATAAAAGGGTCGGGACGGAGTGGAGTAGGACGCGTCGACCGTCGCAGCCTCCCTCGCATTCACGAGCTCCATATACCCTCTGCTCTGTCTCGCGACACCACTTCAGTTCTCGTGCGGCTGCTAGTGCCTGACACCGAATGGAAGCCTACGCGGCAACGGCGTCGCCACAAGCGGCAGCCATAGGCATGGACAAGCTCAGCTACCAGCTCTTCTCCCTGCTCGAGAGCAAGTTCCTCTTCGGCGCCGGCGGCGGGTGCCTGTCCTCCGGTCCCGGGACGCCGGCACGGGCGTTCCTCGACGGCGGACGCGTGAGGGTGCTGGCCATCGACGGCTGCAGCGCGGGCGCCGAGGACGCGCTCCTAGCCGCCGCGGCGCTCGCCAGGCTCGAGGCCGGGCTGCGCGAGCAAACCGGCGACCCTGACGCCCGCGTGGCCGACTTCTTCGACGTGGCCGCGGGCGCCGGCGCGGGGGGCGTGCTCGCGGCGATGCTCTTCCTGAGAGGCGCTGATGGAAGGCCGCGGTACTCGGCCCAGGAGGCGCTCGCGTTCGTGTCCGGCAGCGTCGGGAGGAAGGATTGGGGCGGCCGGCGCGGCCGGTGGGCCAAGCTGTTCCGCGGCGCGCGGCGCGGGGACCGCTCGTTCCGCCAGGTCTTCGGCGACGCGACGCTCAGGGACACCGTGGCGCCGCTGCTCGTTCCGTGCTACGACCTCGCCACGGCCGCGCCCTTCGTGTTCTCGCGCGCCGACGCCGTCGAGAGCGACACCTTCGACTTCCGCCTCCGCGACGTCTGCGCCGCCACCTGCGCCGTTGGCCGTGAGCCTATAGCCATGAGGTCCGTCGATGGCCTCACGGCCATAGCCGCGGCGTCCGCTGGAGTGGCGGGCATGGGCAACCCGGCCGCCGCCGCCATCACGCACGTGCTCCACAACAAGCAGGAGTTCCCTCTCGCCACCAGCGTCGAGGACATCCTCGTCCTCTCCATCGGCACCGGCGCCTCCACCTCCATCTCCGGCGGGTCGACCACGCCAATGCCCACACGCTCGCCGTCGCCACGGGAGCTGGCGCGCGTCACGGCCGAGGGCGTCGCCGACATGGTCGACGAATCCGTGGCCATGGCGTTCGGGCACACGTGTGGAAGCAACTACGTACGCGTCAAGGCCGGCAAGGCGCCGACGCCGCTCCACGCTGACAACGCGGCCGCGGCCGCCGGAGCGATGCTGGCGCAGAGGAACGTGGAGTCGGTGCTGTTCCGCGGGCGGAGGCTGTCGGAGCGGACGAACGGCGAGAAGGTGGAAGCGATGGCGGCGGAGCTGGTGAAGGAGCAGGAGCGGAGGCGGCGCAGCCCCCTCCCGAACGTGGCCATCAAGCAGCTCGGCACGCCGCGGCTGTCGTCGGCGACCACTTCGTCGTCGGGCACCGCGACGGTGAGGACAGCGTCGACGATGCCGTCGCCGGCGTCGTGGGATTCTCGCCGGTAGGCGCTGGGTTAATCTAGGCCGTGACGTGACGAGGATCCTGTGCACATTGCATGTCACTGACAAAGGCTAGGCGTGACGTGTGTTCTTTTGTTCTTTTCAAGAATTAGGCACGAACGTGCGGGTTGCAAAGTTTGGAAATGAAATTCGTTTGCGAGAATTCACCGAGAACGACTATTATTCTACGAAATGTTTAGATCCGTTTGGGGATCCAGCTTTCTCCCCACCCAATGTTTTTTCCTCCTATCCTCTTAAGTATCTTCTCCGTACGTTTTCAGTAGGACGATGTTCGGATTAAACATTTTGGATAGGAGGCCGATGGAGCCTAGCAAATACGTATGGTTCTGGCAAAGTAGGCCAATGCCGTAACATTAAGCAGGGTTCGGTGATATTTTTACTATGTGAGAAGTGTTGGCGACACGGTGGAGGATGGAAATGACATCAAGCTAGCGGACTGGAACTTATCCTGTACATTAGAACTCAACTAAAATATTTTTACATTTCTGAAAAATGATCCATGGCGGTGTCGTTTGTGAAAGAAACCTAGTTGAAACCACTTATTTGTAGGTGTGAGTCACTATTGAAATTTGCGAGACGTAACATTTTAAATACGAAAATGATATCTGAATGCGCATTTGAAAGTACTTTCTTGCTATCATCCTATTAGGCCCTGTTTAGTTACATCGAATTCGACTAATTCAACCAAAAGTATCTTCTTGAAAAACGTGCCCTCCTCTCTGCTTTTATGCTTCCCAATGCATTTTGCTACAGTCAATTCGATCGAATTCGCGCGAACTAAACAAGGCCTTACTATAAAACCATAGTACTACTAGAGAACAGAGCATCTTCAACAGCATATCTAAAATTGGAGACCTAAAATTTGTTTTAGGTACAGGAGATAAAAAAAATTAGGTACATAAACTTGCTCTCTTCAACAGCATACCTAAAACTGGAGACCTATTTTCTAGATACAAGACACTGATGAATGGGACCCGCCTGTCAATGCCCCTCTCATTCCTTGTACATTCCCCTCTCAGGAGAGAAATAGGTATCCACCCTTTGGATTGCTATATTTTGGTTCAGGAGAGAGAAATTTAGGTTGAGACCTAAAAATTTTAGGTATAGGTATTCATATAGATATGCTGTTGGAGCAAATTTTTGTCGGTTTTTAGGTATTCTGTCAGTTTTTAGGTATAGATATCCTGTTTAGGTATGCTTTTAGGTATAGGTATTCATATAGATATGCTGTTGGAGCAAATTTTTGTCGGTTTTTAGGTATTCTGTCAGTTTTTAGGTATAGATATCCTGTTTAGGTATGCTGTTGGAGATGCTCGAAATAGCCTGCAATGGTGGGTAGGGCGTCTGGCTTCATAAAAACTCCAGCATTCAGATTCCGATAGCCTGCAATGGTACTATAGAGTAGTGTCGTAGTGAGCTGCGCAGCTGGCTTCATAAAAACTCTAGCATTCAGATTCCGCGCAGCTGGAGCCGTCGCCTAGCAACGACCCTCTGGTTTGACCAGCACCGCGCACGAGTGGGTTCATGGGTGGGGTGGGTGGGTGTGGGTGGGTGCGGCCGTGCGGGCACTTTGCTCTGGCCCGTGATTTGCGCCGCGAGGACCTACCAGGGGTGTTTAGTTTTTTGCATTTTGCATTTTGTAAAATGGGTTTGTATTGGATCAGTGCACAGAGAGAAAAAAAATAGACTCGTATTGGGCCAGTGCACAGAGAGAAAAATACATTGAGAAAGGCGTATTTAGCCAGCGCCGAGCGCAGCTCAGCTAGCGGCGACCACCACCGCTTTTCGTCCGCACTCGTACGTGCCACATGGCAGGGCACTTGTATTCTTGTACGAGTACGACCACCACTTCAGTCCAGTTTAGTGTACAAGTACACGCACCCAACCCACGGGCGTTGGCGTTGGCAATGGCACGCGTACTGTCGCCTTGCGCTCGCACGACCGCATGTTCCCCTTCTCCGATCCAATGATCACCGCGCACGGATATGCCGGGGCATTCTTGTCGCCGGGCTGAGTGAGCTGAGCTCCAATGATTTCAGTCGGTGGCGGCCATGATTTCCCACTCACAGCTGCCTGCCACGGACGGATGGACCGGCCTTGTTGCTTGGTGGTCTCTAATGATTTCAGCCGGCAGCGGCCATGATTTCCCACTCGTAGTCGTAGCTGCCTGCCGTTTCGCTCGGCCTTGTTGGTCAAACTAGAGCTCGATCCGCTCACTCTTTCGGCTTGATTACTGTCCTGATGAATGGCTAGTTGATAATCCCGTACTTTTCACCATGTGTCCATAATCATGTCCTGTGATGACAGAAGTGGAAGCCGCATCTTCGAGATTGCTGAGATTAGTAGGTCCATTCATGGACATCTTATACACGTTGCACCAGAGATCTGTTATATATACAGATATATTGAGAGAATTGCCTTCTGACCGAAGGCTTGGACAGAGAGCCGGTAACAAGAATGCATCCAAATGGGGAGATCGGTGAACTCCCACTCCCCCATGGCATGGAGAGGTGGATTTCTCAGGAGACCAGCACTGCAAGCTGAGGGGACTAGAGGAGTGATGACGAGCTGAGCCTCGAGATTCTTTTGAGCGACTGCCTTAACTGTCGATGCTGTAAACTAATGTTTCTGGCTTTTGAATGACATTGCACAGATTGATACCAGAAGCAGGCACATGTTATACCCTAATCTTTAAGTTTGCTCCTCACAAAACAACTGTAATCATTGCGATTTTATCAATCAAAATCCGAACAATCATTTGCTTGAATAAGTTGGCACTGAATTGCACGTATGTACATGCCAAATGTTCGTGTCAGTTAGAATAATGGTGGCATAAACAAATTTAGAATAATGCTGGCATAAAAAATTTAGAATAATACTTGCATAAAAAAATAATGGTCACTTCAACTTTATAGAGGGAGGACAAGGGACACAAACTCAATTATCAAATTGCTGGTAGTACGAAACCCACAAGACTGGCCTATTATCTATGTAACCTTCGGTGGATTTGCCACACTAGCAGACGGCAGCAGGGCATCGTGCCCGTTTTGAATTGAAATCATTGTCGCTTACTACTAGTATGCATGTCCAAGTCTGTCAGTACAAATGGCAAGCAAGGCATGTATGGAGCTGACCACACATGCAAATAGTCAGTGGCTGTGGTTTTATTAACACAGCATGCTTTCTTCAGACATAGAAGTCGAAGTTCGTCTCAGGCTTCTTCACGTTGGCCCGGTAGCCCTTCTCGAAGTCCTTATGGAGGATGACGTACCGATTCTTCCGGACAGCATGCATGCCAGCCTCTTGACATATAGCAGCAATCTGAAAAGCCATTTGGTCGAGTGTTAAAACAGGTTAAATAAACAGCCCCGCGTCGCACGGATTCGTAAAAAAAAAACAGGTTAAATAAAAAATGACTAAATTACAATAGCAACCTACAACTTGCCATTGGAACATTGCATATCAACGTACACAGCCCAAGGAAGAAAGTAGTATAGCATAGCATAGCAAGAGTTGCATGAATTCAGCCATCAGTAGAAGTTTCTTTTACTCAGTCTAAAAGATGAAAAGAGGTGCAGATAATTTGCAAACAGAACTTCATGATCTAGTATGAGCATCCATAAGTTCAAAAAAACATGTAAATTTTAAGTGTAGTTCTCCAAAATGTACTCACTTAAAACTTCACCAAAGTAAGATTCTGAACTTGAAGTTTTACATAATGCATATCTAAAATGATATGGCGATTTGTATATGAACATTTAGTCAACTATACTAAGACAACAAGACCTGTAGGTTCCAGTTTTGGAGAAACCTCTTAGTTATAACTTTTTTATTGAAATGAGAATATAATATCCCTGTCACTACAAATTATCATCAAATGAAGGAATAGCTCACTAAACCGTGTTTGCTGACTCAGTAGGGCAACCTTTCTTAAACATAATGTCATTCAATTTCAAAACAATTAACTACCATGTCTAATCCAATTTCACTGGGAATTCAATTGATGAATAAGGGCCTGTTTGGCAGAGCTCCCAGAGCTGATTCTCGGCTGAATCCAGCAGGAGCTCTGCCAAACAGTTTTTCAGAGAGAAGTGATTCTCTGCTGATTCTGTGAAGTGATTCTCTGAAATGAACTAAGGGGCTGGGAGCTGAAAAAAGTAGCTTCTCCTGATTCTGTGAAGTGATTCTCCATCCTGAATTTGAGAGTTTTTGCCAGAGAATTAAAGAGAATCACTTTCAGCCACAGAATCACTTCTCTTGGAGAATCAGCTCCCATAGAGAATCAGAATCAGGTGGAGCTCTACCAAAGAGGCCCTAATTGCACTTCAACACTGCATGCTTTGTTATGGAGGCAATCCGAATCATCAATATCCTATTAAACACCCCCTTATTGTTTAGTGTGTGTTGAGTTATAGATATTCCAAAGTGTACAGCAGAAACCTCGTATCAACGTATTAAAGGTATGTGGTACTGAGACTGAGGGTGCAACTAGTGACCCAATTCATCAGTGGTCCATCAGTGTAAGTGAAAATAAATTTATATGATTAAATTGAGAAGTCCGAATGAAAAGAAGCCTCACTTCTGCAGCGCTGATCTTATCCGGTCTGGAAACGAAATCTTCCAAATCAACCTCGTCACTCAAGTTCATTTTGGCGGTGCAGACCTGAAGTGAAAGAACAGACGATTACAAATTGACAATTGAGAAGGAAAAAAAATCTAAAATGAAGAAATTCCTCATTGAGCAGTCTGGGTGATAGACGGATAAGAAAAAGGCAAATAGGAAAACAAATAACTGGAACCAATTATATGCATACCATATCACAAATATATGAACTACACATGTTAACAGTTACTTTATTATAATGTAAGAGATGAAGACAGCCTAAAGATGACTTGTGCAGTGCAGCAGAAGTTGGCAGTTGGTATAACATGACTCTAAAGGATCATTAATACCAAATAAAGACAAAAGTTTGCAGTTCGATAGCTATTTGCACAAGTTTCTTAATTGCAAAGCTCAGAATCGGCAGATTATATGTTGTGCCTTGCTACAGTGAAGCAATCCATTTGAAGTGTGATAATGACACAATGTGAAAGAACAAGAATGGGTAACACAATTGATTATAATCCACTGCATTCAAACTAATATGCAAGCTGTGGCACTTCACATACTACAAGCTTTCAGGGGGAAAAACTTACTTGGAACACAAGCCTCTTCTGCCTTCGATCAGGAAGAGGGAACTCAATTTTTCGGTCAAGTCTGCCCGGACGCAACAGAGCAGGATCTAGAGTATCTGCCCGGTTAGTTGCCATTATAACCTTCACATTTACTGTTTGGTCAAATCCATCCATCTGAAACATACGCAGGCAGATTATTAGAAAAAACCTGGAAGTTGTACTCATCAATTTCCCAAAGTTGACTTTTAAACATGACAAATATTTTCTTATATCATGGTTTACCAGTTTTCTCTTTTCTCAGAATATAGAACTTTGTAAATTAGAATGAGGATAACTGAGATTAGTTTAACTAAATAAGAGAACCTTCATAGATTTCTCATTTGGAAAAGGTTTCCTTTTAACTATTACAAGGTTTTCTAAGTTAATATGAAAAAATCTACTGAAGGTTATAAATCTCGTAACCAAAATATTTACCTGATTGAGTATCTCCATAAGAATACGCTGAACTTCTCGGTCAGCACCAGTCTGAGCATCAAAACGTGCAGTGGCAATTGCATCAACCTCATCAATGAATATGATAGCAGGAGCATTCTCCTTAGCCAAACGAAATACATCTCTAACCATCCTAGGGCCCTAAAAAAGGAGTTCAAAGGACATAACACATTAGGAAGACAGGAACAAAACCGATAAATCTGAAACAATCCAAAAGAACAAATGCCGGATTCTTAAAGGAGCCATAAGAATCTATGACACCAAACATACAAATACAAACATAGGTGAAAGTAGAATATTTCACACATATAACATGAAAGAAATTGCTATCAGTTATTTATAATTTCCCTAGCTTACCTCGCCCAAGTACTTCTGTACAAATTCCGAACCAACTACTCTGATAAAAGAAGCAGTTGTGTGATGTGCCACAGCTTTGGCAAGCATGGTCTTGCCAGTACCCGGAGGACCATACAAAAGCACACCTCGTGGAGGATCAATACCAATCTGCGTGTACAATTGATGATGTGTCAAGGGTAGCTCAACAGCTTCCCTGATCTCCTGCTTCTGAATATCACATCCTCCAATATCCTGAACACAGTCAGATAGCAGATAGTTGTTATAGATTGAAATTAGAATAAGCAGCAACACTACATGTTCCAGAATATGCCATGTTTTAGAACATCTAGCATGCCGCTCAGTCTCAAGAAAATTTGAAATAAAGTAGCAAAACTTAAACTTCAAAAGTTAATTAATATGAGGATTTCTCATGTCCTAACCTTCTAATTTGTAAATACTGTGTAAGTTCTGACCATGATGTAAATATTGTATACTATTGGCATAAGACAAAGAAAAAAAAGCAGCAGCTCACTGACAACCTAATAGAGTTTGTTGAGATCAAATGAAGAAAAGCATATAACATAAAAAATCAGGTCATCTCTATCCAATGTTTTAATTATTTTCCAAATCTTAAGACTGTGTGATCAATTCCACTCTTGTTATTATGAAGATCCTGTAATATATTGGTGGTGCATCTCAAGGAAAAAAATAATACTATGTTGATAAACTAGGAAAGGATTCAGTAAGTACTCAATATTAAAAATCTTAACAACATCAGCAACAGAGTTCAAAAATTTATCCAGCATCATAGATCCACTATGCAGCAAGACGATATACAATTATCTATCTGAAGCATCTAATATAGTTCATGTGCTCTGTCAAATCATGTTAGGAAATTTTAAGTTGTCTTGTGGCTATAAATTTATGGATTCATACTTTGCCACAAGCCCACAACTACAGACCAAAGTTGGTACTGTAACTACTGGAATTGTACTACACCAGTAGCATAGCATCAGCGAAGCCAGAGTCCAAGCAGACGAATTATAATAATAGCATGGCATTTCTAGAATTCCAAACAAACAAAACAGCCTACAATAAATTACTTAAATTCAACAAGGGTTAGATGCATATGAGAGAAATTGCAGCAGCAGGAACTCACATTGTATGTCACGTTGGGCCTCTCCGATGAGCCCAGCAGCGAGATGCTGGAGTCGGCCTCGGGCGGCATCACTTCGACGAGCGCGTGGGAGTGACGATGCAGCGCGACGGACGCCGAGGGCTTGAGCATTTCGCGGTCGATGGTGCTGAGGACCCGCACATAGTAGCTGCCGCCGCTGGTGGGCGCGACGATGCCGTGGGTGGAGTCGACCATCTCCATGAACTGGCCGATCTCGAGCGGCGTCGCCCGGCACCGGTTCACCTCCTCCTTCACGCGCAGCTCCTCGCGCCTGAGGTTCCTGAGCTCGTCCTTGACGCAGTCCTCCTGGATCTCGATGAACTCCAGGGCGCGCTGGAGCGACTTGAGGCGGCCGTAAAGGTCGTCATCGTGGCCCTCGGCGAGCGCCGCCGCGGCGGCGGCCGGGTAGGACGGCGGGGGCGCCACCGGGAAGGCCGCGGCGGGAGGGGTCGAGGCGACGGCGGCGGCCGACATCGCGCGCGGTGGAAGCGAGGGTTAGGGCTTTTTACGAATCTCGACACCGCCGGTGAAATCGCCGCCGGTGGGAACAACGGATTTCGTAACGTGAACGTAACTGGTGATTCGAGACAGTGGGAGGGGAGGAACGCTGAGAGAATTTTATGGGGGAGATTTCTTTCGCTTTGGGAGAAGGTTTCGGAGTTCTAGTTCGCCACCAACTTGTGTCGCAAGAAGCTGCAGTGCGATTAGGAATCAGACCCCAAGCCTCACATGCGCCACGAAAAACGTTACGCCCTTTCGGCCCATAGGGGCACCAGGCCCAACATTGTAGTAGATGATTTGAAGTCCATTCAGGCGTGCTGCTGGGCGCTGCAGCGTGTCAAAATATAACCCATACGTACTAGTAAAATCCCTTTTGCAGCGTACCTTATTTTTTATTTTTTTGACGCACACCCAAAATACAACGCTCATTCTAGGTTTGCATAACGCTACAGTTAAAGAGTTCTATATCTATTTTTGATCTTCTCCAACAATAAGACCCAAAAGAGAACCCTCTATGCGAATGGGTCTTTAGGAGAGAGATACTCAGATTTAGGTTGTGTCTCTCCTGAAAACTTATTTTGGGTTTGGGTATGGGTACTCTATTGTAGGCTGAAACAGTATCGTCGGAGACCCATTTTGGGTTTCGGTCTCCTTTTGGGTCTCCGATTGCAGACACTGAATCAGAATATTTTGAGATTGACAATGCCTATTTGTTAATAGACACATCACCTACACCAAAGAAATAATGGGCGTGTTTGTTTCCGCTAATAATCAGTTTATCGGTCAAAATAAACGAAAATCCCACCAAAACACTTTGATTATTTTCATTTATTCTCGATTCTCTAATAATCCATTTCAGAGATTTGAGCTACAATACTCGAGAATCAAGAAAATTTTCGCGTATCTTAGAATCTAAGCGTGGTTGAGAGAAGCGGAAATAAACACGCTCAATGTCTCTAATTTTTAGAGTACATTGAAGAATATACGAGCACCTATACTGAATCAAAAACTTAAATCCGGCTGGCACATTTCACCAAACATGTCAAATTGTTAAACCTCCTGCTACATCAAAAATATGCGGTTCTAACGTAAAATAGGGCTCTGTTTAGTTTGCAAATTTTTTCATCGCAGCAGTAAATTCGAATGATTGGATACTAATTAGGAGTATTAAATGTAGATAACTGACAAAACCCATTCCATAACCCCGGGTGAAATTGTGAGACGAATCTATTAAGCCTAATTAGGCCATGATTAGACAATATCGTGCTACAGTAAACAATCTCTAATGACGGATTAATTAGGCTTGATAGATTCGTCTCGCGATTTCCCGTCCATCCGTGTAATTAGTTTTATAATTAGATCATGTTTAGTCCTCCTAACCTTTGGTCTAAAATTGCTACAGTAATTATACAAAGTTTCTCACCGAATCTAAAATTTGTGAAGAAAGATAACGCTTAACTTATGCCTAGATATATGCAAGTGACCTCGAAAAAGACAGAAATAAAGATGTAAGTGTATTTCTTCGTGAACGGACGAATAGACACCCATTTAGGGCAGTGTCGAAGACAGAGACACATCCGTGTCCAAAACGAGTCCATTTCCAAACTTGCGGCCGACACGTCGGTGCTCATTAATCATTATGCAAAAGAACACACGTCACTGCTCTACCATTTGTTAGTGACATGCATGTACACAAATATCCTCATGGCAATCACGTCCTAATTAACTAAACTACCGGCGAGAATCCCACGACGCCGGCGATGGCATCGTCGACGCCGTCCTTGCGGTCGCGGTGCCCGACGACGTGGTGGTCGCGGACGAAAGCCGCGGCGTGGCGACCTGCTTGATGGCTACGTTCAGGAGCGGACTGCCCCTCCGCCGCTCCTGCTCCTTCACCAGCTCCGTCGCCAGCGCGTCCACCTTCTCGGCGTTGGTCCGCTCCGACAGCCTCCGCCCACGGAAGAGGATCGATTCCACGTTCCGCTGCGCCAGCATCGCCCCCGCGGCCGCAGCCGCCGTCTCCGCGTGGAGTGGCGTCGGCGCCTTGCCTGCCTGGATGCGCACGTAGTTGCTTCCGCACGCGGGCCCGAACGCCATGGCCACTGATTCGTCCACCATGTCCGCGACGCCCTCCGCGGTGACGCGCGCCACCTCCCGCGGCGACGGCGAACGTGTCGGCATCGGCGTTTTCGACCCGTCGGAAGCGGTGACGGAGGCGCCGGAGCCGATGGAGAGGACGAGGAGGTCCTCGACGCCGATGGCGAGGGGAAACTCCTGCTTGTTGTGGAGCACGTGGGTGACGGCTGCCGCGGCCGGGTTGCCCATGGCCGCCACTCCCGCGGACGCTGCGGCGATGGCCGCGAGGCCGTCGACGGACCTCACGGCGATGGGCTCGCCGCCCGCGGCGCAGGTGGCGGCGCAGACGTCGCGAAGGCGAAAGTCGAAGGCGTCACTCTCGACGGCGTCGGCGCGCGAGAACACGAAGGGCGCGGCGGTGGCGAGGTCGTAGCACGGCACGAGCAGCGGCGCCACGGTGTCCCTGAGCGTGGCCTCGCCGAACACGCGGCGGAACACCCGCTCGCCGGCCCGCGAGCCCCGGAACAGCTTCGCCCACCGCCCGCGCCGGCCGCGCCACTCCTTCCCCCCGACGCTGCCGGCCACGAACGCGAGCGCCTCCTGGGCCGAGTACCGCGTCCGCCCGTCGGGGCCCCGCAGGAACAGCATCGCGGCCAGCACCCCTCCCGCGCCGGCGCCCGCCGCGACGTCGAAGAACTCGGCCACGCGCGCGTCGGGGTCGCCGGTCTGCTTGCGCAGGCCGGCCTCGAGCCTGGCGAGCGCCGCGGCGGCCAGGAGCGCGTCCTCGGCGCCCGCGCCGCACCCGTCGATGGCCAGCACCCGCACGCGCCCGCCGTCGAGGAACGCCCTTGCCGGCGTCCCGGGGCCGGAGGAGAGGCAGCCATTGGCGGCGCCGCCGAAGAGGAACTTGCTCTCGAGCAGGGAGAAGATCTCGTAGCTGAGCTTGTCCACGCTCATGGCTTTGGTGGGCGGCGACGCCATTGCCGCGTGCGCTTCCATCTCGATAGTCTGGTCTCTGGTGCGCGCAGCGAGACGGGAGCTAGAGTGGCAGGCTCAGCTGGCAGAGTAATGGGAGGTCGTGATGGCTCGTGATGTGAGAGACTGCGAGTGCTGCGATCGACGCGTCCTAGTCTACTCTAGCAGTCTAGCTCGAGCCTTTATAGAGGCGGGCGCAGGCTATAGGGTAGCGTCCCTCGCACGACGTGGCCGCGGCGCGCACGCCCTGCGGTGAAGCGGTAGCTGCGCCGGACAGCAAGCGTACGGACGTGCCCTGGGCGTGGGAGCTCTGGATCGACGGGTGGGACAGCGCCAAGCGAAGGAGGCAGGAAGCGACGAACGGTCTCCGCTGGATCGGATGCGGCATGGGTCGCCTCGCTCGTCAGGCGCAGGCGCTCCGACGGCGGAAGCTTCCGCAGCCCCGACGCCACGCTGTCGCGCTGGCTCCTGGCCCCGGCGCCTAGGGACCACCTGTCACCGACGGGATCGGATCAGGGGGACGGCGAGGCAGCGGCGGGCCTGCCGCGATCGCGCGAGGGTCCAGTGGCGGATCGCGCCGTGTCACGACGTGCGTGCCCCCCAGGCGGCCAGGCCCCAGGCGTCAGAGACTTTTCTTCTTCTTCTCTGGGCGTAGCGGGGAGTCCGTACAGGCCCGGGATTAGGCTGTCCGCAGTGGTTCCTGCATCCCATACGGAACGCCATCCTTCACTACCAAATCTGCTGCAGCGGGTACTGGAAGGGCGTACTGGACGGCAGCGCACGCCCGCGTCTCCGGTAAATCAAGCGAAGGTAGCGGCCGTCCGGTACTCCGACGTGGCGTGGGGCCCGCGTGCGGGCCGTTGCTCCGCGCCGGCAGCAGGAAGGGGAAGAGAGGGGGGCTGGGCTCCGCGTGCGCCGCCGGATCCAGAGACCGGTGGGGGAGGAGGAGGGGAGCCGGCGACCGGCATCCTCCTCGAGGGGTATGGCCACCACGACCGCCACCAGCACCGGGGGAGGAGCAGGGGCGCGGAGGAAGGGAGGCCCGCCGCCGGCCTCGGCCTCGGCTCCTCCGCCGGCGC
>CM014278.1:52235984-52265897 GCA_004135705.1 Alloteropsis semialata
AAGAAGGGAAAAAAAGAAAGAAAAAGGGAAAAAAGAAAGAAGAGAAAAAAAGATAAAAAGAAAAGAAAAAAAAGAAAAGGAAAGGAAAAAAGAAAAGAAAACTGGGAGGAGATAGGAAAAAGAAAAGGTGAGGAGAGAGATGATATGTTAGTTGGGATGGTTGAATAAAATATAGGGTGGTTGGATAGAGTATGGGATTTAGAGTATGACGGGTGCGGGAGAAGTTGGTATAGAGTATGAGATTTGGATGACCAGGACGGAATATTCCTTTTAGAGGATGGATATAGAGGACCACCAGTGCGGACAGCCTTAAGGCTATCTGCAATGGCACCCTCTATATATCACCCCTAAAGCAATATTTCAAGGGTCCTTTAAAAATTTTCACCCTCCAAACAACAATATGCTGCAACAATACCCTCCAAATCCATCCTCTATTTTCTTTTTTCCCCTCCCAATCCATCCCCGACGTTGGACCGCCCCGACGAGGACGCCACCGTGGCCTCGTTGCCCCGGCCGAAGCCCGCGCCCTCGTCTCTTGCTCGCCGCCGCCCGCGCCCACTGGTCCTTGCCTTGCTCGCCGCCGCTCGCGCCCTTTGGTCCTCGCCTTGCTCGCCGCCGCCGCCGCCCGCGCCCTCGGTTCCTCGCCCTACACCTGCGCTTGCCCACGTCCTCGGTTCCTCGCCCTACACGCTGCGGCGGCGCAGTTCTCTTGGGCGCTGGCTGCGTGTTCTCGACCATGGGCGCAGCCGCCGGTGGCGCGAAGAAGGCTGCAGATTCTTGGTGCGCCGCGGAGTCTGGAGCAGCCCGGGGGGACACGTAGATGTTGCAGAACACGTACTGCTTGTCTCCGACGACGGCGTCCTCCAGGCAGCACGTCGAGAACTCGTCCATGAGCCAGTCCGTGAACACGCCGCGCTTCTTGTACCGGAACTTCTTGATCTCGCCGACCTTGGCCTCGGCGGCGTCCTTGATGGCCGTCGTGCTCTGCAGGTTCCAGGATCCGGGGCCGGCGACGCGCACGCCCTTCTTGCAGGAGGCGAAGAAGAAGCGGTGGCCGGTCCTGGGCAGGGGCCAGAACTGGCGGGCGAGCTCGGCGGGCTCGCAGGCGTAGACGTCGGCGTGGTACACGACGGGGCACACGGCCTCGTGCAGCGTGGCGCCGGCGACGAGGCGCGGCAGGTAGTAGGTGACGGCCTCGAGCGGCGACGGGTTGAAGCGGAAGCCGCGGCTGAAGATCTCCGGGCCCAGCGCCGCCATCTCCACGACGTGAGCGGGGAAAGGAGGGCGGTGGCAGAAGGGAGAACGTGATGGACGATGGATCGAGGGGAGGGCTGCCATGGATTTGATTTATAGGCCAGAGGACACGAGCACGAAGAACACGAGCTGCTGCACGCTCCTCGGCCATGGATTCCACGCGCTCCCTTCGGCACGGCGAGGCCCCCCAGCGGTGCTCGACCTGCGCGGGTGGTGGGGGAGGTGGCGACGGCGGGAGGGAGGCGGCCACGGCGAGAGGGAGGGGGAGGCGGTGACGGGAGAGGGGGAGTCGGCGACGGGAGACGAGATTTGCCGGAGGACGAGGACTCCCCGAAATTTGGGGGAGAGAGCAGCGGGCCTGAAAAATCGAGGATGAGATAGAGGGTGCCGCTGCAGACCAAATTTGGAGGATAAAACCGGTACAATAGCAGCTCAGACTTGTTTAGAGGATCCCGTTGCAGATAGACTAATGGAGCCCGTCCTTGCTGTCGGGTGCGCACGTCGCGCCGTCGCCGGCCCCGCCGTGCGCTGTCCTGCGGAGGGAGGGGAGGGAGGCCGTCGGCGCTGGATCTGGGAGCGCACTGTGCACGTGGTTTCGACACGTTAGGAAACCGAGTGGTAACGCCGCAAGTGCAACTGGACTTGTACTCCATGTGCTCGTGCTCGTAGAGTACAGTATACGTGCAGTGAGAGAGCACGGCTGTTTGTTAGATTCTGCCATGTGCTTGTGTGCGTTTTCAGTCCATTGGATTCGCGGCAGAGGAGAAGGGGGGAAACAAAGAACACAGGACACTTAGGATCCGTACGTCGGCGTACGAATATCAGTACTATATACTACAGGTTTTCGAGCGTAGCTGGACCCAAAGTGGTACAAGATTCCCATGTGCAGATGTGTTCACGGTAATAACACAGTAATGCACTAGCGCATCTGACTATCTGAGCAAGTGCAAACTAAAGGCCTGTTTAGTTCGGTGAAAAAGTTTGCGAAATTTACTGTAGCAAAACTAAATTGAAGATTATGAGAACTAAACATGATCTAATTATAAAACTAAATACATAGATGGACGGAAAATCGCGAGACGAATCTATTAAGCCTAATTAATCTGTCATTAGAGATTGTTTACTGTAGCACGACGCTGTCTAATCATGGCCAAATTAGGCTCATTAGATTCGTCTCGCGAAGTTACCCAGGGTTATGGAATGGGTTTTGTCATTAATCCACGTTTAATACCCTTAATTAGTGTCCTAATATTTGATGCGACAAGTTTGCAAACTTAGTTTGCAAACTAATAAGGGCCTAAGCATGAAATTTACTGGCGCTGAGCCGCCGACAAGAGGACTCTCTCTCACTTGGTTAAGCGCGCCAATGATTGTGGTCGAGCTAGGTAAGTTGTACCTGTTGAATTCACCAGTGGCATACTCAGTTTATAAGTTGACAATGATCACTGATGGTATCTTGCTTTCAGAGAGGAGATACAATTTAGCCCTGTTTAGGCCGTGTTTAGATGGAGGGTGAAAATTTTTTTACCCTCCTTTGACCACTAATTAGGGATATTAAATAAAGTCAGTTTACAAAACTACCTCCACAACCCTCTGGTAAATTCGCGAGACGAATCTAATGAGGCCTTTGACCGCACGATCCGAGGATGATTACTGTAGTATTACTGTAGCAAATCATGGATTAATTAGGCTCATTAGATTCGTCTTGAAAAGTTACGCTCATCCGTGAAGAGGTTTTACAAATAGACTTCATTTAGTACTCCGTGCAAGAAAGATTCCTTTTTGCAAAATTTTTTTTGGAGTCCCTGCGAAACACGGCCAGTTGGCAAAGTTTTGCAAAAGTTGCGTATTGAAAAACGTGTGCCCTCTCTCATGACACGTTTACCAATGCAAATTTTGTAACTTACTTTTTGCAACTTTTGCAAACTAAAAAGGCCAAAGAAGTTGACATGGGCCTGTTTAGTTCGGGAAAAAGTTTGCGAACTTTACTGTAGCAATTCTAAACCTAGGATTAGGAGGACTAAATATGATCTAATTATAAAACTAATTAAACAGATGGACGGAAAATCACGAGACGGATCTATTAAGCCTAATTAATCCGTCATTAGAGATAGTTTACTGTAGCACGATGTTGTCTAATCATGGCCAAATTAGGCTCATTAGATTCGTCTCGCAAAGTTACCGGGGGTTATGGAATGGGTTTTGTCATTAACACACGTTTAATACTCCATGCATGTAAAATTCTCTTTGATGAATAGTGAAGTTTGATGAATAGTGAAGTTTGGGGTGGGAACTAAACTGGGCCATAATTCATTACCTTAAAAAGAAGTTGGAAAGAGAAAGTACAGAGGCAAACGAAATAGAGCAGTACGTACGGCCGCTCATCACTAACAAAACGTGTTGAAATTGCACTACTGCTGAAAAGCTGCAGGTCGCAGTTGTGCCGAGGTTGAATCAATCAACAACAGCTGAAAATCAGCGCCCACGTGCATATGCAATTATGCATTGTAGTTTGTAGTATCGCACATATGTGAAGCGCTCTTTGTTCCCTTTTTAGTTCCCTCGATTCGATCGAATTCGCGCTCTGTTTTACGTATTGAACAACATGCCCCTTCTCTGCTTTTTCGATTCCCAATACATTTTTCTACAGTGCATTCAATCGAATTCGCGCGAACTAAACAAGGCCTAGGCTAATAAGCCAACTGTTATTAAAGAAAAACAAAAATGCTAAGCCAACTGCACAACTGGCTTGCTTTGCTTGCCAATTGCCATCGTCCACTCCACTCAAAGCGCCGGGTAGCTAGCAGAGCAGGTAGCCCGGTTCGTTCGTTCTCTGAAGTCTCCAATCCGCCAGAAATCGAAGAAAACAGAGGGGCATCGTCGATGTCAGTTAGCTTTGCTGGCGCCGTACCTAACTAAGGCCAGTCTCAATGGAGAGTTTCACGAGAGTTTCATGGCATTAAATTCGATGTCACATCAGCAAAATTGTTGACTTGGCAAGGTAATTAATAGGGTGAGTTTCATGAGATGAGAGAGGAAATTCATCCCCATGAAACTCATCTGGCACATTTACCTAGATCTCAGTCTAGATAATTGTGCAATGAAACTCCCCACTGAGACTGACCTAACAAGCTTTTGGCGCGTGTATGTGTGCTTGTTTAATTAATTAAAGCTCCTAAAAGTATCTTATCCTGCCCATTACATACGCTAAGTTTGTCGGAACTGTCTACGCATTTGCAGACACATGTATCGAGAGATCATCATGACATATACGTGCGGAATTGGCATTTTTTTCAGGAATATTATGCAAGGTGCATGCATGCATGGTCAACCATCGCCTCTGGTATACATGCATGGCTACTTGTCTAAACTCTAAAGTCTTTTCGTCAACGACGCGTGTTACATGCTTTGTTTGTGGAGATGCTAGAATGATTTGCTATATTATACTGTTTGGAGTATAAAGATAACCAAACGAGTTATAACAATAAAAAATTCCACGTCCACGATATAACATTGGTTAAATCCTTATTAAATTATCTCAGCTAGGGAAGACCTGAGAAGCTGTAATAAGCCTTATAAACTTCAATAGGGACACGATCGAGTATCGACTACCTCGCACTTCAGCTCAATTTCCTCAAGTGCGACAAGGATCTTGACGGGATTTTGTGATTGTAGTATTGGCAACATGATATAATCACCAAGCTACAAAAATAAAAGGTACATATGAATTATTATTCGCCTTGTCGCCTAGAATAAGGCAATCAGCAACCGTTGAAATCCACGTACGTACGTGCCAACCGTTCGCGTCAGTTGGACAGAAATGGTTCGCACAAAAGATGTACTCATTGAAATTTGTTTAATTGAGGGGAGGACAAGTGCCCCGAAGACTCCAATTATTACCAGAAAATCGTCGGCACAAATCATCACAGCGGACGAATCCAACCTCCTGTTGTTAGGGCATGTCAGACCAGCTGCCGGCAGCAGGCATCAAAGGCGTCGTACTCATACTGTTTGAAACGAACCCATGTCGCACGTATGATTCCGACATGATATGCCCGGGACTGTCAATGCAAATGGCGATTGTCCTGTGATACTAGCACAGAATATACAAGTAATAGAAAAGGCATGGAAAAAATTAAGCGCATCGCGTTGTGCCTGTGCCCGACGAACTCGACTGCAAAGTAAAAGCACACATGCATCCAGGCTCGGCGAACACCTGATGCAGCATCCTCGAAAAAACATTTCGCAAAACCTGACAACCCCACTACTAGACGTCTAGATTCCCAGGCCCCAGAAAAACACCGAACACCAACAGGCACGATTAAGGCATAGGACTACAACAAGACCCAACTGCAGCGACAGATCTAACCAATCGGCATTGTGTATAACGCTAAGGTTCAGACTAACATACAGTCGAAGGAACGGCCAACCCGGCCAATATGCAGTTACGACCACGGAAGCACCTATAGTCAACACAGTTATATTCTTCTTGGCCAACACGGCTGGCGGGGTTCCAATCAAGAGAGCTGAGAGCACCTACAGTCGACGGAGTTAAAGATTCCGTTTCCCTTTGCTGGGCTTCAAGATGTCTTCGGTGGCTCGTCGCTTATTGGCAGATCATCTTCATCATGGTAGATGTTCTCCGCCATTTGCCATATCTGGAGGATATTGTCTTCAGCAACGCTAGCAATCACCCAGTCCTCGCAGGGGTTCCAGGAGAAATCAGAGATCTTGCTGGTATGGCCTCCATGGATGAACATGAGCTCGGGAGGGCCGTCTTCTGCATCCTCTGGTGTTTGTTCTTGATCAATCCTGTGATATCACAAAGCAGAGAACAACCTTCAGTTAGACTGAACCATTCTGTGTGAATTATACTTCAACAATTAATAACGCAGGGAGTAAAAGGGCAACACAGGAAAATCACAAGATGAATATCATGTTACAGAACAGCATCGCTTTGGCCATTAAATGCAACAGATGCTTAGTGGCAATGTCAGAACTATGTAACCCCAAAAAGATGATACAGCGCACACTGGAAAGGAAAACTAACAACTATAATATATGAGTTTCTTGAATGCTGTACTGCTTACCTGCTTAGGTCCCAAACCATGAGTCTTCTGCCCAGGCAACAGGATGCAAGTATAGTCTCATTCTTTGGGCTCCATCCAACTTGAAACACTTCCTCTCTGATTACAGGGTGTTGAAGGTTTAAGAACATGTTAATATTAAACTAGAAGCGTAACATTAACAAGAAAAATCTATAGCAAAAGAAACATAAGAGCATTACTATTAAACTAGGAGCGTAACATTAACAAGAAAAATCTATAGCAAAAGAAACATTCCATAATCAGGAAGTTTTGTTTAGCCAGTCAAACAAGAACAGTGGAAACATACTTGTGACAGTCAAAGGTATGCAGAGAAGTATCAATCTTCCTCAGATCAAATAATTTGACAGTCTTGTCTGTAGAACCAGTTGCAACAACCCATTCATTAAACGGATTGAAAGCCAGGCAGTTCACCTGTAAGTAAAAGTAAGCATCAATAAACAAGAATCGTGGCACTTCAGGAATCATGAGCTTAGAGCAAGGTTCAATAAACTCCCACCACCCGCTGGCTTTCAGATAAAATGGTGGGTTCTGATCTCACTCCAATAAAACTTAGTACATCTTCAATGGCATATTTGTTAATGGAAAATAAACCACCATATTGTTCTATTTGAAAAAATGAAAGAGAACGAAAGGGAACAAAACGATACTAGTATGTATGAACAACTAAACATCCTTTAAATACAAAGCATGGAAGATTGAGCTGTATAGGAATTATTAAGAATGGCAATTGAACAATAAAAAGAATGATATTGCCAAGATCAATAATGCTCTTTGATCATTTTGTTTGCAACTAATCAATCTAGAAACTGCTAGTTCCCACAGGGACTTTTCCTTCATTTGAGGATCATTTGACGTGTAAGAATCAATAAACAAACCTTAATTTGTAACCAATAAAAATTTATTCCTGAGGAACATGTATCATCAATACTTTTTCCCAAAAGAATGGCAATTTAAAATTAACAAAAATACTTGCCTCGCCCTGGTGTGCCACCACAGATTGAACAGGCTTAGTAGGCGCAGAAGACCGCAGATCCCAAATCAGAAGATGATGATCATCACCAACTGATCCAAACAAGTATTCATGCCTCAAATGCCAAGCAACATCTTCAACAACACCATCATGATGCTGAATAAAATTGAAGTATTGTTAGTATATTACTAAAACAATGTAGTATTCCTGCTAAGCTTAACTCATTGTGGATAACAAAACCAAACAGAAATTGAAATCCCTAGTTTACAAAATACAGCTTCCAGTTTGAATTTACAACATAATGCTTCCAGGTTCCAGTGAGAGATACAGATGACTTTTTCTACTAATAGTTGTCCCAAAATTAACATTTAATTTCCAATGTGCTATTTAGTAAGAACACATTCTGTCATAATTTTTTAGGGTACATTTGGTTCTAGGCCCTGATTGGCCAAGCCAAAGTTTGGCCTTGCCCAGCTATTTTGGCCTTCATTTGGATACAGGCCAAAATTTGTCTTGCCCAAGGAAAATTTGGCAGCCATGCACACAGTGAGTCAAGAGAGCGGGCAGAATCTTGGCGGCCAAATTGCGCGCCCCATTTTGGCTTGGCCGCATGGAAGAATGAGAAGGTGACGTGTCAGCTATTGGTTGGATGCAATAAATGTACTGCTGTTTGGATCCGTAGCTTTCAAATGACAATATTTTCTAAACTGTAACATATATTACAAATCTGTTTACACCGTAATATTTGTTGTAATTAAATCTACAAAACAAGACCCATTTTGACTATGTTTTGACTTAAAATTGATTTATGACATATGGACCCCACATCATACTCATAGCCCTAATAAAAATTTATCATCTTGGATTTTGGCACGGTCATAAACCAAACTCTACCTCTTTAGCCCTATTTTGGCATAGCCCTACTTTGGCCATGGCCGATATTTGGTCAGGCTTCCTTTGTCATAAAACCAAACAGGCCCTTAATCACAATGAAAAATCAAATCAGCATACAAGATAAACTGTATTCGTTCAATTGATTTGCCTTGCCTTATTACTCCAAGTACAATAATCGAGCATATTCAAACAGATGATTCAGAACTTTCAAATAAACAATAGAATGTTACAGAATGAATCACATGATGCTCCAAATATTAACACACCAAATAGAACCAGGCACATGAGCCATACCTTAAAAATCTGTAGGGCGTCAAGACTTTTGTTTTTACTATTTGCTTTAATGTCCCACAAGCAAATTTGAGCATCATCTGACCCACTTAACAAATGTCCCTCTTTAAAAATACTCCATGATAAGCCATATCCTTCAGAATTATGTCCTTTCAGCCGTAAATCAGGGTTGCATGCACCATCTAGTGGAGGCTTTGATGGGTGCTTGCTATAGTCAAAGACATATACTTCTGCACTGACTGTCTTGGTAGCAATTATAAATGAATTTTGGGGCATATAGCGAGCTCGATTGACCTCTCCATCATGATTTATCTGTTGAACAATTTGCACCTACAAAAGGAAGGGACCACATTTTAAAAATTATGTGGAAACAGAAAACTAGAGAATATTTTGTACAAAATGAAGACCGCACCAAGCCACTAACAAAAGTATGGAAGTAAACTATGACAACAATGGAACATTTTTTGTATTCCCTCACTGGGTGAAAACATCACACTAAAAAATCCCAAGCACACATGAACAACACCAAAGAACAGTCTGTTACACCTTCTATCTATACCATGGCACATGCTACTTTGGTACAGAGTGCAATATGGTAGCAACAATACTTTTGATAAGGTACAGAGGGGTAAATGGTACGCAGTTCCTATGCACTCATAATAGCAAACAAGATAAAATGGGGTCACAATTTCCTGTGGAATGCAGATGCCACCCAAAAAACTAACTTCATGAATTTTAATGGCACAAATTGGGATATGAGTTATTTCCATGGCAATAAGTCGACACCACATCAAAGCAACTAAGAATCCAACAGAATGTCCATTAATATGAAAAGAAGGGACCAAGAGATTCATGAGAAATAAGAAAAATTAACATGGCTATACAGTAGGATGATGAAACACTCGAATACATAGATTGGCTGTTCCTTAATGTAGCAAGAGCCATAAAACCTGTACAGTACCACCCTATGGAAAACCATGCACTGATGCGCTAAGATCCAACAAAAAATGGCAATTTGGCAAGCAAGCAATTCAAAGATAAATCAAATGTTCCACAAATGGCTTTCTCAAAATGGCATACGACCAACGGAAAGAAGTTATCAATATCAG
This sequence comes from Alloteropsis semialata, assembly GCA_004135705.1. Classification (NCBI taxonomy): domain Eukaryota; kingdom Viridiplantae; phylum Streptophyta; class Magnoliopsida; order Poales; family Poaceae; genus Alloteropsis; species Alloteropsis semialata. Next base: position 52,245,611 of record CM014278.1, read on the forward strand.
AACAGGGTATTCCTTTGAACAAAAAGCAATTCCAAACCAATGGAAACACCTCACTCAAGAGGAAAGGAATTCATGCAACTGTTTCCACCAAGCACGTTATCTGCAACAACTAGAAACAGCACCATAATCAAGTTTACCATATATACAAATGAAAATCTCAAACACTGCAACCGTGGTACTCTCCAATACAAAACCTATTCTGTGCTACAAATTCAGTCAGATATTAAAAAATCACTATTAAATTGAAACTGTGTAAAGATAAATAAAATAAAACATCCCTCTAGATTGTGTAGAAGCCAAAAGAAAAAAAAACTCTAACAAGTGGCACAGCTCTTAATATGACGAGAACGCAGAGTCACCCACTTTCTGCTTCATACCAAATAAAGAAAAACAACTGGTTTGGTGTACTAGAGAGACAGCAAAACTATACCACAATAGCATAATCATATAATTTGGGATAGACAGAAAATTGTAGCATACTCAGGGCGTGTTTAGTTCACCACATTTTGCATAAAGTTTATGCATTGAGAACCGTGTCAGTTTATATCTTCTCTCTGTGCAAGCGGCCCAATGCATAAACTTTTCACCCTTTTCACCATCTAAACACCCCCTCAGATGTTAACAATCCTCTAATATTTTCACACAGTTTGGAAGACATAAACCCAAACAAATCCAACAAGCCAAACTAGAATAGATATCCACTAATGAAGGAAAAACAAAAAACAAACAATTCAAACCCCAGCAAATCAGCAATAAACAAAACTGCACAGTCCACAGTAACAGGGACAAACCTTCTTGGATTTGTTACAATGCTCAGGCAAGTTATCTTCGCAGGGCACATACACCTCTGCAATCATCAAAGAATTAGGAGAGTCCCCCCAAGTATGAGTCCCCAGGACGATCTTCTGGACAGAATGATTATGTACAGGGCACTCAGATCGGTCAGGGAGCCACTCGACGGTGAGCGAGGGCCAACGAAAAGCGTGACTAATGAGGAGATCATAGAGGAACGGCATGTTCTCCTTCCATTTATGGTATTCTTCTATGATCTGTGCGTTCACATTCTTCGTCATGTCCTCCGCACAATTCTCATTCTCCTTCGTATCCTCCACGATCTTCAGACCCTCCATTTTCACCGCCAACTCTTTGCGGAAATCCCCAGCCCTCACTCCCAGCGGAATTTCTTGCCCTTCCCGAGCACAGACCAAAGGGATTGAGGTTTCTAGGGGATGGATCTAGAGAGTCTGGTTGGGGAGATTCATTGGTCGGCTGGGTTGTCCTTTGGATTGGTCTGGCGGCGGGACAAGGTCAAGAAGTAGGGCAGTTAGGGTTTATAGGTTCACTCTATCACTGGGCCTACATACGGCTGTGATTGACATGGGTTTTGCCGTAGAGGCCCACAGGCCCAGATATGAAGAGATATTAAAAAAATTGTGCCAGCTCAGCAATGAATTGCTCAATCAATCCTCGAGCATCACACATTGCAAAATACATTTTTTTGCACAAAATGGCATTTATTTATAAAGGAAGGGCTTTACAGGGGGGGGCGAATACAATTGCAGCCTCTACACTGGAGGTTGCAACTATAGAAAAAAAAATATCAATAAATCCCAACATGCACAAACCAATAGTAAAATGCAATGAAAATAAGGATAAACCGGACAGGGCAGAGGCTCAAGAAACTTCAGCCATCTTCTTTTCGTAAGGACAAAAAATATTCTAGCTTTGAAAGAGGGAACAAAACCAAGGCTTCTGCATTCAACTAATAAACAAGGCTATCTAGAAGGCTAATTTTTTATTAGCACAGAGAAAACATTCATATGCCAAGTTTTCCACAAGAAAGGAAGATGTGGATTGCACGTTGCCGCTTCCCAAGTTGTTCTCAAGTAGAAGAACGACATGATCATCAGCTGCAAATTTCACAACTGAAATGCTAAATTAAGGTGCTAAACCAAATAAATACGTTTTCAGTACATTTTGTAGAGCACCATCTTCACTATTACACTGGCAGGGGGTGTATAGTTAAGATGTGACACACTTCAGCGCATTCTATACAAGGAAAAAAATTATTCAAAAAGCAACTACCTTATATAGACAGAACTTTCCCGTTATGTTTCGAGAAAATGCCCATCATCACACAAATCGACCGTAGCACCAGTTCCGCACACAACAACAAAAGATCTTTTTAATTACTCCGTATCAAACGAATAAGACCACGTCACCACTGGACACTAACATGCAAGGCTTAACAGAAACAATCTACTCCACATGTACAAATCATGATAACCAACAACCACCCTATTTACAAAGAAAACTATCGAATGTTCCTCGATATGCGACTCCTCCCTTCTCTAAAATAGCACGCCCAGACAAATTAACCGAGACCATAATTAAGGCAACGAACAACTCAGGAAACTGCAACGGAACCCTGGATCCCGCCAAGTAGCATGCTCGAATACACCTACAGCTGCACCATCTCCTGGCCCACAATTTAATGGAAATCAAGCTACCTAGAATTATGCACTGTAGCAAGCATCCCAGCTTGAAGCCTAAGGGGGGCACTAGTACTACAGACCAAATTCACACAAATCCCTCTTGTTTCATAACACTGCAGGTACTCGCACAAATAGCAGTCAAATCTCACCGGATTACCAAAGCATTAACACAGAAACCCTAACCCCTGACCAACACGGGGGATAAGAAGAAACTAAATTCCCACATAGTACGGCACATCACTCAATAGTATAACAGCATCAACCATCATTTCACATCGCAGATTTGGACATAAAGTAAAACGCAGAGAAGAGTTTTGGGGAAGGGGCGCAAGCAAAGGAAAGGAAAATCCACCTTGCCGGATGCAGCGCCGAACCCCCCGATGTCGGCGTGGTCGTCGTCGTAGTGGCGCGCGTCGGCCTCGGCGTCGTCGAGGGGCAGCTGGACCTGCGCGAGCATGAGGTAGTTGGGCTCGTTGTCGGAGGTGTGCGTCCCCAGGATCATCTTCTGGACGGAGTGGTCCTTCCCCGGCGGCTCGGCGCGGTCGGGGAGCCACTGCACGGTGAGGGAGGGCCATTCGAGCGCGTGCGTGATGACGAGGTCGTACAGGAAGGGAGTGTTCTTCTTCCAGATCTTGTACTCCTCGTTGATGAGGCGCTCCTCCACCTCGGCGCGGAACTCCTCGTCGTCCGCAGCGCCGCCGCCGGCCTTCGGCATCGTCGGTCCGACGGGGCGCCGGCTAGGGTTAGGGTTTGGGAGCGGATGGGGGGTTTGGGTCGGGGAGCGGCGAGTGAAATGGCGGGAGGGGGCGCGGGGCTGCGAGGAGTGATGGGAGGGAGAGAAATTGAGCAAAGGGAAAGGACCGGGGTAGCGGGCAGCGGCGCTATATACTGCTGAACCGCCGAAGCGAAGGGGAAACAGGGGTTTATCGGTCGGGTGGGCTACGCACTAAAGAACTGGCCCATTTGAGGCCCACGCTCGGGCTTTGCTCAGCTGGGCGCAATCCTGTGCGGCTGTGCCGGGGCTTTTACACTGCGCAATCCGGCCACTTCTATTTAATATTTTGGTTAACATTTTAGACAGGAATTTTAGCTTGCATGTAGTTCAGTTTGCTTATCTGAAACACCAACGGAGTATATATTAGGTAGTTCTCGTGCTCTCCACACAGCACAGGGAACCATTCGCGTAGCTAATTGAGCAAGAATTCATTGGCTACCAACATGCATCAGCGCATTTGGTCTCCTGATTATGGTCTAACTAATGAAAGAGAACACGATGGCCTGATGGACACCGGCACACCGCACGTATCTACTGGCAAAAACACAATATGCCTCTTAATAACATTGTTTGTACTTTGTAATACCTGTTGTAATGTGTGAAAAAAAATGCATTTTGCTCTCATAAACATCCCAATCTGCACACTAACTAAAGGGATACTATATTTGACATGAGCTGATGAGCATCACCAGATAACAGACTCTTTGTGTTTCACTTCCACTGCCAACCAATTGATAGAAAAACTCGAATGTCTAGCAGCACAAGTACCATCCGGCATGTTCCACTAACTTGCAATGAGAGCAAGAATGGGAAACATTCGCCATCGATTATGCTACCAAATGCGTCACTTCTAACTCTCTCGTGACAAGCGAGTCCACGGTGTCGACATGTTAATAAAAGCCTATATGTGATCCCATACTCCTATCTGGAAAAGAGTGCCACGATGTGCAAAGAGAATGCTTCTATCATCCTTTATAAGGCCTTGTTTAGTTTCTGCAAGTTTCTGCAATTCAACTAAAAGTGATGCATTGAAAAACGTGCTCCCCTCTCTGCGACACGATTTTCAATTCACTTTTTCTACAGGAAATTCAACCAACTTTCACGAACTAAACAAGGCCTAAATCTCTCGAACAATTGAGTCGACTCATCCGCAATGTCATTCCTCGTCCTCCACGTAGTTCTTAGGGCATCTCCAGTAGAAATAATAAGCCGCTAGTTATTTCATGCCACGCCATATTATTGTTCCGCGTGTGAGATTTATTTTTTTTAATCTCAAGACATTCACACCTTGAGTCATTGTCACCATGGGCCCGTCCTCGGTTTCTTTACTGCCTCGTCTTCGCGTGGAAGCCAGAGGCCAATCACATGGGAAAGGGAGAGCAGCATGCGAGCTGGCTTCCTCATTTTACTGAAGCACTGGCTATTTATCTTTTGCGCTCTCTCCTCGTGTCGTTCCCGATCCTAGTCAGCTAACTACGTGGATTGCTGTGGGAGCCTTCGAGGCGCCCATACAAAAGTAAGGGATGGTGGCAATACCACCGTGGCATTGCGCGCACGGCCGATGCCCTCACACGCAAGCGCCACCGGATACGTTCAAAGGCAGCCGCGTTGGAGCAGAGGCACCACGCACCAGAGGCGGCGCCGGAGACCAATCTGGCACGGGCACTTCCAGCCGACCCGACCTTATGCTCGAGATCGTCGCACGCTCCGACATCGCGAATACACCGGAGGCCCCATATGCATCCTCGGATGGTTCCGCGCCTACGACTCCACAGGTTCCGCGCCTACGACTCCACACGGCTAGCTATACTCGCCGCCAGTTGTCTCAGACGGTGAGTAGAGACGGCTGCACGCTCCGTGGCGCCGGAGCTGCTTCCACAACATGTCTAACGTCTTACAATCAAGGTACAGTTCGCAAGATCACGCCCACGCAGGGTCTGGTTTTAGGTAACAGAATTACAGAAACCCCAAACGTTGCATATACATATATATAGGGATATAGCGCTGAGCGACTCATCGAAGGACAGGTTACAGATTTACTGTAGTACATATAAATTTTGTTTTCCTTACCCCAGTACAATACATTTGATTATTTGAAAACCAATATTGCGTGTCACGGCGTAACATCTAGTTTCTAACAGTGATTTTTGTATCAGTTCCTAGATTGCATGCGTAGTTCACATGATGCGGCAATTGGCAGCTGGTACATAAACCAGCAGGCTAAAATAGCAGCTCCAACATCAGGTGCCCATTCCACTGGTGCAGGAGCATAGCTGATCTCTGGGAAGCATCAGATGAATTCATCTGCCATTGTCATCCTCCCTCTGCTCTAAGAAAGAAAGCAGAAAAATTACTTAACTGGAAATCCATCATAGGAAGTTTTCAATGCACAGTTGTGTTAAGGAAATACCCAGGACACGGACGCAATGCAGGCAAATGTATCATAGAAGTTAATTTTCAATGCACAGTTGTGTTAAAGAGATGCCCAGGACAAGGACGCAATGCAGGCACTACAAAACAATAAGGCCATGGAAAAGGCAGTTCAAAATTACAAAAAATAGCATATGGGAGAGCACCTTGGCTGGATGGATAATGGTTGAAATCTTCCTTCATGAACTTGAAAATGCGAGTTTTATTAGCAGCGAAAACACAATATGCCTCATGAGAGCACTGTTTGTAATACTAGTTGCAATGTGCAAAAAATGCATTGCTATCATGCAATTGCCCCAATCTGTACAGTAAAGGGAAGCTATAATTGACATGATGCAAAGTAAGAAGAATTTAAGCAATCTCCACTGCCAATCAATTGACACAAATCACTCTAGCAACATAGTCTTGCCCACTTGTGCCATGTCTAACAACATATGTACCATCTGACATGTTCCATTAACTTGTCCTCAAAACAATAATGGAAAACGTTTTCATTGATTATATGCTATGCCACCAAATGCATCATTCCCAACAACAGATATGATCTCAACTCGAGTAGGTCATGTGAAGGACAAATTGCAAAATTTCACAAGTCCATGACAAAGAGTAGCTGGTATTTGGTTCTTTCCAGATTGTGTCCACTATGAACATAAGAGATTAGTTTTAAATACTTGTATCCTTCCCATTACAATACAGCAAATATTATATGTGGTACTACCTTGAGTCACTCAAGAAACCATGTTCTGCTAACATGAACACAACCAAAAAAATATTTCAAACATAAAATCATCAAGAGGCTCTGTAGCAGCTGTGGTGTCGCATAAATTTCACAGAGCAGTATAGGCAGGTTACAAAGTTAGCCATTAACAATTAACGACAACTAAATATAAAAAGCTAATATCAAGAAAAATCAGGAGAGCCACTGCATGGAAAAAGATGCATTTCCTAACACTAACATAGAACAGAAAAGTTCACTTAAAATTCATTTGGAAGAGCCAACTAGCTAGTAATATACTGGTAGAAAGTGCCTTCTTCAAAAGCAGCGTCTCTATTCCTGCAGATAGTAGCACATATCCATAAGAGATTGTTATCACTTAAGCACAGTTTTTTTTAAAAAAAAAGGCAAACCCAACCCTGTTGCATTACCAGACTATTCCAGCCAATAGGCTAAATTGGTGAGCATCGACTACTGAGTTACTAGTGGTACAGTACAGGTACAATCACTACAAAATTAGTATCATTGTATGAAGCAAATAGGGCCAGATGGATCCTCGGTTCATCAATTTGCACCCATAAAATTGAGGGCAATAGTAGGGGTTTTCAGGAAGGTTTGGACGAGAAAGTTAAAGATACATAGAAGACATAAAGGAGATCTGGATAAACAAATCAAGGAGGATTATCATTGCCTAGAAGGAGACCGAGACGTTCTTGTACAAACCCTCATGCTTTGGGTTGGCTGCCATTGATGCTGGGCCCTTGGATAGCATCAATCGTTCTTGGAACACATGTCTGAGAATTGCCCAAACTATCTAATAATTCTAGAGATCCATGTACCCTGGTCATGGAAGTCAAACAAGGCTTATCACCCTCTATGACATTAACATGATGTGATGAGCCTATGGGCTAATCAAAACCGAAGGCAAACCAAAGCCTAATCCCAGAGCAAATCAGGTGCAATCTGTTAGCCCATAGGTAAATCACATTATTAAGTATCATACACTCCCATTGTCTCAAAAAACAAGTCATTCTAGTTTTGTCCTAAGTCAAACTATCTTAAGTTCAATCAAATTTATAAAGAAAATACCAATGCTTCTGGTACTAAACAAGTATCATTATATTCATCATGAAATATACTTGCATAATATATCTATTTTGTGTCATAAATATTGATATTATTCTATAAATTTGATCAAAGTTAAGAAAATTTGATTTCAAATAAAACTAGAATTACTTTTTGGGGACAGAGGGAGTAGGTGATAAAAAGATTGTCAGATTCATAGTCCTAGGGTACATAAACACAATCCTCAGCTCCCACACATATGCATGCCAAGAACAGTTTTCTAGAACAACCGATCCTGTCCAAGGGCTCAAAACAGTCAAGCAGGCAGTCAGTAAACACATGGCCGATGAGATCATATGAAAACGGCATGCTCTTACAAGTAATGTAATCCTCCTTGATCTGTTGATCCAGATTCTCCTCTATCTGCTCTATGCATAATTAATTTCCTCCACCAAACCTCCCAAAAAATGCCCACCATCATCTTACGACAGTAGGGGTGCATTTGATGAACCTAGTGGTATCTGCCAGGCACCAGCCCCTTTCAATTACAATAATTGTAGCTTTCCCAAATAAGCCACCTTTATAAAAACAGAATTATTAATTGAACTTAAGAGAGTCAATGGATAACCTTATGTTTATCTGTCGCTTCTTATCCTGGCCTTTACAAACATCAACTCAGGGAGGAGTTACAAATTTATTTATGAACTGGATGTGTTTATCAGGGTATGGGTTTTTGGCTCCACTAGGCTGCAGAAAGGTGAATCGGATTTTTAAGTCCTCAATGAACACAACATCAATGGGCTCTCTACATTTGCTCGATAGATGTGTTGTCTTCGTCCATGACTTCCTATGCGGTGCTGTTAGATATTGCCACATCCATTGATGGGCTATTGCCAAGTCCAGCCACCTTAGTACAACCCCTACACAGACAGTGTTACCCTTCTTATTGGCCTACCACAGAGGCAATGTTAATGGATACATCGACTAGAGTTACGAGACTTCACTCTGTCAATGGTTTAAAAAGAATCCAACCTCTATATTGGTGGTTGCAATTATAAGAAAAAAATACCAATCAAATACAAAATGCACAACCCAATAGTAGAAGAAAAGAAAAAGAAAAGAAACTAAGGACAATCTAGACTAGTGAGAGACTAAAGAAACCTCAGCAATCTTCATCTCTACACAAGGACAAAACATCCTAGTTCCACAAAAGGGAACCAAAACCAGGGGTTTTGCATTCACCTAATAAACACATCTACCTAGAAGGCTTTGTTACCACAAAATGAGCTTCCGAAAGATGAGCTTTCCTTGATAAAGGAAAATAGGGATAGCACATTGCTGTTTCACCAGTTATTCATCGTGATCCTAAGCAACAAATGTCACCATAGAAATGTCAGATTAAGGTACTACACCTTTTGATACCTTTTCTAGGGCGTCATCTTTACTGTTACAGTATTACACCATCAAGTCTGTATAGTTAATACATGACAAGCATCAGCGCATTCGATAGCATGGGGAAAAAAGACCAAAGGCAACTAGCTAACATAACTTAAGCTTCAGCTATCCTTCACAAAATTGCACCATAGAACCAGTTTCACATGTAATAACAGAAGATCTTTGAATCATCAAATAAATCAGACTGCATTCTCTACTCCTGAATAGGAAAACAATATAATCTATTGCACCACATTAATATTTTAAAAGAACTTATGGAAAGTCCCTCAACACGCCACATACCCCTTTCCCAGAAGGCCATTACCTAATAAATGGCATGAAATAATTAAGACCGTACATAAACCCGCTAGCCGTTTTGAAACTCGGAATCCTGCTAGATAGCATTGTTGCAACAATCCTACAACTCCACCCCCATGTAGACAACTCAGCAATTGAACATACGAATCAACCAGCATGGAATGACATTGTATTAAGCACAGCAATATGAAACCTAAGATAGACATGACATGAAAAATCACACTGATCCACTGCATTTCCTCATAAAATTGCTGCTCCCCACGCACATGGACAGCCAAAATACTCACGCTTAACGAGCTATGAGAACAGAGACCCTACGTCCCTAACCCACCGCGAACACACGAATCTATAGGAAACTAAACCCCACTACCCACCACAGCAAATCACATCACAGAGTAGCATTGCACCACTGACACTTCATAGGAAAGATATGAAGTTGAAATATGAGAGAGTTGGGCAAAGCAAAGGAGCGAAAACCGAGTCGAACCTTCGTTGTCGCAGTGGCGCGCGTCACCTAGGAGACGCTGCAACTGCACGAGCGTCAGGTCAACAATTCACTTATGAGTACACATACTGGTAGAAGATGCCTCTTCAAAAGAAGCAACAATTTCTCTATTCGTGCAGATGCAGGACATACTTTTAAATTGCCAAAGTAAAGGTAGTACATGGCTATAAACATTTTAGTTATATGCATATGAGAAAAGCATTTAAAGCACATTTTAGAAAAAGGGCAAACACCTGACGATTTACCAGGCTGTCAAGACAATAGCTAAATTGGTTAGCATTGACTACTGAGTACCTGTGGTACAGTGCATGGAAGCTACTGGAAAGTATTATTGCATGAACTAATGAGGGCTAGACGGATCCTCTTAGGTTCATCAATTTGCACCCATAACCTTGAAGGAAGTTGTAGGGATTTTCTTGAAGGTTTGTTCAAGAAAATTGCAGATACATAGAATACACAAAGGAGAACTGGATACACAGATCAAGAAGGATAGTTATCGCCAAGAACACGTCATTCTTGTACAACCCATCATCAATGCTTTGGGGTTGGCCCTTGCTGATGCTGAACCCTTGGAGAATATCAATTTATACAGAAGAGAGTTCTTGGTACACATACGTGTGAGGATTGCCCCAACAATACTATAAGTCTATGTACCCTAGTCCTGAAGTCAAACAAGATTTACCCTCCTCTGTGATACTTAGAACATGATGTGATGTGCCTATGGGCTACTTGAAACCGAGAGCTAACCCAACCCTAATCCAAGAGGAAATTAGCTACAAACAGAACTCCGTGAGCCCATAGGTACATCATGTTATTATCATAGAGGTGATAAAAGGCTGTTGGATTCATAACACAAGGGTACATAAACCTTTGAATTATCAAATAGTTGAAGTGATCCTCATTCATCACACGTATGTATACCAGAACAATCTTCTGGAAAAAATGATCTTGTCCAAGGGCTCAACACGGTCAAAGAAGCCAGTTAACACTCAATGAACACATGGCTGATGAGATCACACAAAAACGGCATTCAAGCAACATAAATCCTCCTTGATCTGTTAATCCAGATTCTCCTCTATGTGCTCCATGCATCCTCAATTTCCTCCAACAAATCTTCTAGAAAGTGCCCACAATCATCTTAATACAGTTAGAGTGCAATTGATGGACCTAGTTGTATCCGCCAAGGCACCAACCCCCTTTAATTAATACAATAATACTAGTTTTCCAAAATGCCACCTTTTGGGGGGAAAAAGAATTGATGGTTGAACTAAAGAGAGTCAGTGGGTATCTTATGTTCAACAATCTGTACCACTACTCAGAAGCATCTGTGCCTTCTTATTCCTGGCCTTTTCGAACGTCAACTCCATGGAGGAGTTACAGCTTTATTTATGAATTGGATGTGTTTTTTAGAGTAAATGTTAAACTCCACTGTGGGCTGCAGCACAGGTGGGCTGGATTTGGAAGTGACCCATTAATGGAGACGGCAACATGAGTCTCACGACATTAGAGAAGGTATCGATGAACCCAACAGCTAAATTGGCTTCTCCTGCCTATGCCATGTTCCTCTTACTCTCTGGCCCCTACCATTGCTTGATTGGCTGTTTTGTTCATCGATGCCTTCTTTGATGTAGCTGTTAGATATTCCTGTCTCCATTTACAGTCTACTGCAAAGTTCAACCCACCTTGCTACAGCCCACTGTGGAGCTAAGCTCATCAAGTGACACTGTTTTCCTTATTTACCGAACTAGCACAAGCACAATGCCAACGAATATATCGTCCACAAGGGTTGCGAGCTTAGCATCCTCAAATCTTTGTGAGCACAAACGAGCTTTCAAAAGATGAGTTTTCCTCAAACAAGAAATGGGGATAGCAAATTGCTGCTTTACCAGTGATTCTTAGCAATCAATATCACCACTGAAACATCAGATTAAGGTGCTAAACCAAATAAAACCTTTCCATACCTTTTCTAGGGCACCATCTACACTATTACAATATTACAACATCAAGAAGTGTATGTTCATATACGGCAAGCATCAGTAGGGAAAAAGAAGACAAAAGACATCTACCTACCATAGCTAACTTTCAGAAATGCTCCATAAAAATGTACCCATGGGACCAGTTTCACACGTAATAACAAAAGACCTTTGAACAATAAAATGACAGCATCATCTCTAGACATTAATATGGAAACCAATATAATCTAGTCCACCACTACCACACTACTATTAAAGTAAACTCATGGAAAGTTCCTCAACATACAAATGGCATGCCATATAGTAAACGACACAAAACACAACTGTGGTCGTGCATGAACCTGCTAACCCTTTTGAAACTCTGGATCCCGCCAAATAGCATGCTTGCAAAATTCCTACAGTTCCACCACCCCTTGTAGATGATTCCAGATTTCAACATACAAATCAACCAACTGAAACCTAATGTAGAGATGATGCAAAAAAAAAAACTTTCCTCGTATACTATCTACTTCCCTCGCATATGGAGGGCAAAAGTACTCCCGCTTAGCTAACTAAGAGTACAGAAACCCCAAGTTCCTAACCCACCACCAACACATGGATGCGCAGGAAAGCAAATTCCACACGATCCACCACGGCAAATCATTTCACGAATCTATATGAAACTAAATACCACGAGCCACCACGGCGAACCACATCACATAGTAGCATAGTAACACCAAGGATCCATACCAAAGAGCTAGCGGGAAATATGAAAGAGAAGGGGACAAGCCAAGGAGCGAAAACCGAAACCTTCACCGACGCGGCGCCGATCCCCTGGTGTCCGCGTGGTCGTCGTCGCAGTGGCGCACGTCAGGCTTCATGTCGCCGCGTGGTCGTCGTCGTAGTGGCGCGCGTCACGCTATACGTCGTCAGGGGCCGCTGGTTGGGCTCCTCGGAGGTGAGCGCGCCAATCTTCTGCACGGAGTGGCCCTTCCCCGGCGGCTTGGCGCAGTGGTAGAGCCACTGCAAGGTGGGGGAACGGCGGCTCCAGCGGGTGGCCGTGCCGTGGAGGAAGAGGCGTGCTCTTCTTTCAGATCTCGCGATCCTCGTCGATGAGGCGCCACTCCACTTCGGCGCGGATGTCCTCCTCCATCGCCGCCTCGCTGCTGCAGCAACCGCCGCCGCCAGCCTTCGGTACGGGTAGGGTTAGGGTTTCGGGGAGGGCGGCTTGGAATGGGGTGCGGACGGTGAAAGTGAAACGGTCGGATGCTGATGGGACCGATCACCGATGGGACCGGGATATAGACGGAGCGGGGCACGGCTCTATTTGGGCCGATTGTGCACGAAGAATGCGCTCTCGCTTAAGAAAAGCCCACGGTCAGGCCTTTTGCTAATCGTACTGAGCTTCACCAATCGGGGTTTGTTGTCCTCTAAAAAAAAACCAATCGGGGTTTGTCGTCGCCAAGAACCAGGTCACACAAAACCAACAGCACTAGAGTAGTGTCAAAAAAAAAGAAAAAAACAGCACTAGAGCACGTTGACCCTAAAAAAACAGCACTAGAGGCGCGTTGGTGCGTCTAGATGATGAAGATGCAGAGAAAATAATAAACACATGTATAGACTGATCGTAGGTCAAGTTCCAGAATCTTTGCATAGAGCACGTTCACTTAGGGCGTGTTTAGATGCATACGAAATGCATAAAGTTTATGCATTGGAAACCGTGTCAGTTCATTTTTTCTCTGTGTGCACGCGGTCCAATGCATAAACTTTATGCATAATGGGTACATCTAAACACGCCCTTAGTTTGGGCATTTGAAAATAACTAATAGACTGTGTGCCGTAGGCCATAGCGCGTAGCTGTAAATAGTCCACGTGATGTAGCAATTGGTTGCTGGTACATACCCAACCTAGCAGCGAAAATCGCAGCTCCAACATTGGGTAATTGGCAGCCCAAACTATTAATATTTCTAGGGTGCAGGGGAACAGCTGAAAATTAAGGACATAATTCAAGTTTCAGAAGAGGGAACAAAAACAAAGACGTTTGTATGAACCTAAAAAAACACATATATCTAGTAAATCTTTGTTAGCACAGGAAAAAAACTTTCTAAAGCTGCGCATTCCTCAAGAAAGAAAGATGGTGATAGACTGATAGCACGTTGCCGCTTCACCAGTTTTTTGACATGATTCTTGACTGCTGATTTCACCAGTGCAATGCCAAGCTAATGTGTGAAAACAAATAAAATCACATTCAGTGCCTTATCCATGAGACCATGACATCATCTTCACCAGTTTTACACCAGCAAGGAATATATAGTTCAGACATGGCATGCATCAGTGCACCTAATAACAAGAACAATGAATAAAATCAAAAGGCAACTACCTAACATAGTTATTAGCTTTCCGTTACGCTTCATGAAAAATTCAGCCATGCTCTGCTAACGTGAGGATAAGGAATCGAGCATAAAATCATTATTAGATTGCTCTGCAGGATAGTACTATCCTGAGTGATGCACAGAAACCATGCTCTGCTAACGCGAGAATACGGAACAGAGCATAAAATCCCATTACTTATCAAGTACTACTTCCGGATCAGGAGGTGTTGGACCCGGTAACGCACGTGAAAGGCCGTGCCTGTTCAGACAGGCCCATGTTCAGGTCAGAGTGAGAAGCCCAGTACGTATGTCGTAGCCCTCGCAAATTCGTATCATACTCGAACCCGCAAGATTATTCCACCGGCCCAACAAAGCAACAGGCAACGGCTACTTGTATAAGCCCCTTCCGTCTTCCGCTAAAGACGACACGAAAGCGCTCGCGCCGCACCCGCACACACGGGCGATGCCGCCGCGCAAGCGCCGTCGCGTGTACATAGCCCCGCCGTCGCCGGATCAGACGACCACGCCACAGCTGCTTCCGAAGGAAGGCAATGAGTCGCCGCCGGAGGAGGGCAATGAGCCGGCGGCGGCGGCGCTGCCGACAATTCCGGACGACCTCCTCCCCGAGATCGCCGCGCGGTCGGACGTCACGACGCTCGTCCGCTGCGCCGCGTGCTGCAAGGCCCTCCGCCGCGACATCCTCAGCCCGGCCTTCATCCGCCGCGTCTGCCGCGAGCCTGGCAGCGTCTCCGTGCCCCCACGCGTCCTCGGTTTCCTGCACGCCTACGACAAGGCCAGGCAGGAACAGCCGCCGGCGCGCTGCTTCTCCGCGGCGCACCCGGCGACTCCCGGCGTGGCGTCCTTCTTCGAGGAGCACCTCGCGCCGTTCGTGGCTCGCACCGCCGAACGCCTCCTCGGCGACTACGAGCCCCTGACGTCGCGCAACGGCCTCGTCGTGCTCCGCCGCAGGTATCGCGGCGGCGGCGATCGGTCGTCGGACATCTGCGTGTACGATCCCATGAGCGGCGACCGCACCTTCCTCCCCAGTCCGCCGGACATCCGGGTCAGGGAGAGGAAGGCTTCCGAGTACGGCGTCTCCTACACCTACGTCCTGCTCACCGCTGCGGACGGCATCGTCAACAGCTCCTTCCTTGTCCTCGCCGCCGATTTTACCGGGCTCAAGGCTTACTCAGCCAACATCAAGGTTCAGACAGTGGCGGCGGACAACGAAGGGGACGGCACATACGCATGGTCCCCGGTCGCCATGGTTACACATCCTCGTTCGCGGTGGTTCTCTCTCCAGCCACACTGCAGCGCCGTCGTCCTCCGTGGCTCCATCCACTGGCTGATGTATAACGACGACGCCGACCTCCTCATCCACCATTTTCTGCAAGGGCAACCGGTTTTCCACATCCTCACCTACGACGTTCGCAGGCGACGGCGGGGTTGATCGAGCTCCCGGAGGCCGGCCTGCCCCACAAGTGCAAGGTGTCCAATCTCCACCTGGGATCTTCCCCGGACGGGAGGCTGAGCTTGCACATCGCCAACAGGCTCAAGATATCCGTCTGGCTGTTGGGCCCCGATGGCGAAGGCTGGTCACAACACGCCATGGTCGACATAAAGATGGCTGTAAAGTCTCTGATACCGCCGGATATGCCGCCTTCGTGGTGGGCTAAAGATGTGCCTGACTTTGCGAGCTCTGGGGCGAGGAGCGGTGCGATTTTGCTGCGGCCATTGGACGACAGCTGGTCTCTTGATAAGGCGGAGGAAGAAAGCCTCGCCGTCCTCGACATGGAGACGAAGGAGCTGCGCAGGGTAATCAAGAAGAAGCATATCACGGTCTTCCCGTACGAAATTGATTTAGAGACGCGATTGTCAACCATGAGAACCTTCTGACTGAACAGTCTACCACCACAAACTTAAACTTGCGCTAACTCTTGTCATAAGGACACACAGTTAATAAATTGCGGACTGTGCATATTTTAGTCACAGGTGTGGAGACCGGCCGACTTCGCCTATGTTATACTACTCCGGTCAAAAAAA
This sequence comes from Alloteropsis semialata, assembly GCA_004135705.1. Lineage (NCBI taxonomy): Eukaryota > Viridiplantae > Streptophyta > Magnoliopsida > Poales > Poaceae > Alloteropsis > Alloteropsis semialata. Next base: position 52,261,715 of record CM014278.1, read on the forward strand.
TCGTAATTCTAGCACAATGTCATATTTTAGTATCTCTTGACAATTATACAAAAAAATATCAAAGTTTATAATATAAATATTATGACAACTGGACAAGCCATGGTGGCAAAACCATCCCTAAAATTATATGAATGACATTATATATGCATATAATATCTGTCTTCTAGGTGAGGGAGTGATTTAAGCAAGCGCACTGTAATGTCATTCTTCCATATGCCTACCTCCTCTTGGAACAAATAATTTTCAATGCCCACATAACGAGGAGTATTTCCAAACATGGAGAAAAAACCCACATGTACGGGAGCATATCCATCCTATGAGCATCTCCAAAAGTGTTTACTCAAATCTTTCATTAATTAGTTTTGGAAACAAACGTAAAAAAAAAACAGAGCTCCCATTCTCTTCGCTGGCCAATAAAGGCCTCTTCAATGGGAGGTCCTATACCGGTTCCATAGGTTTCTTTCTCGTATGGAATCAGATCCTATACACTATGAGGCTGGTTCTATATAGAACCTGGTTCCATGCATAGAATCTAGTTGTATGTGAAGAAGAGGGAGAGAGAAAGAGAGAATGAAAAGTTGTGGATCCTATTTATAGATTCGCCCCCCGGTTTCATATATTGGAGACAAAACAACACGTGACATCAAATCATTATGGAACCTATTTATAAAATCAGGGGTGGTTCCATACATTGGAGATGGCCTAAGGGAGCTATCCTTTGTTCAGCGCTTCCAATCTCCTAGATAGAATGTTCCACTTTTCCAATCTTCTTGCTAAAAAGGGGGACCATGTGGAGACGTGACAAAAAAAACACAACAACTAATAATGTGTGTTTCGAAGGGAAAAATATAATTAGCAAGCAGCGTGTTTTTAGAGCTACAACAAATTATGAGTATCTTTATTTACCAAGGACTAAACTTATATACAATAAATTATCAACATCAATATTTAACAAGGACTAAAACTTATATACAATACAACAGGGCACTTTTTCTAACCACTTGAATTGCAATGTGGTTTTCAAGATTCTCTCCTTGTTGTCATGGCAGAAAAAAATGTATGAAATAACAATAAAATATGTGTAAAATTTTAAAATATTTAATGTCTCTATCTAGAACACACTACTAAAAAACACGCATCCATTCTGTTAAAATCAGAACCAACAAGAATAACACACCACTACCAAATCATATATAACACACGTCACTAGCGTGATAAGTTCTTGAAGTACTGGTTGTGTCAGACCCCATACAGTTTCGGGTATGTGAGACCTACAATATATTTTAGAAAAATATCAACGTGGGCCTATGTAATATTTATGTGAGACCCATAATATATTTTAGAAATAAATATTGATGGTGTTTTTTTCTATTGTTTGCAACTACATTCAGGATAGTATAAAGTATATTTACATTTTAGCATAATTTTAGATAAGTGATGTATGTATATTATCATAATTTCATTTCAAAGTCTTTGGTAGAGGCGAACCTGACTTGTTATATGGTGATGACATCTGCCGGTTGAAAATTGGAAAAAAAGATATTAATGATGCACACCCCAAAGTAACCTACTTCAGTGAATGATTTCAAAGGGTTAGTGTAAGAGTTTCTACTCTTTGCACGAGACACGACTATGCGGTGAAATTTCAAGGTTTGCTTCGTTTAAAATGCTGCAATGACTGATCCTAATTTATCTACAACATATCCACAATCTAATTCGAATATTTTGACCGCACCATGAGTAGTTTGCATCTCTTATCTAGCACGAAATAATAGGCATGTGACAAACAATGCAAATGATAACCTGACCTTTCTCAGACATATCATCTCCCGTGGCTTGCCCAATGTTCCTCAGTTGTAAGGCATAAGAGGGATCAAGCAACTCACCCAGCTGCCACGAAATACATGAGCAGTTGGGCAGCCAAAGTCAAAAGTTTATCGGGGACAATATCCGATCTTGATTGCAGTAGAAACTAGAAAGTAGCGTCATTGCCCCCTACACCAGTTCACTAAATAGTTCCTTTTAGATGTAATATGTTAAATATTGAATTGATTTCCTCAAATTTTTTGTGAATTATTTGACTTGATTTTTTTTATAACATCATATGTCAGTTTTATGGACCCAACCTGATTCGCAATCAGCTCTAAATAGATTTGCCAACAATATACAAGAAAAGTTCAATAGTTAAACAAAAAAGATACTGATCTATTAAGCCCAGTTCTAATACAGAGTTACAGCTGTATAAACAGAAGCACAAGTTCCTCAAAGCTAGAGTTTTTACAACAACACAAGCTGGGGATATGTTGCTTCAGTCCTAGAGTAGACGAACCAAATCTATTAGCTATTCCTGTATATCTCGTCACTAGTTTGCATGATTTTGGCGCCAGACCAACTAATCCAGAGGACTCTCAAGGTCTGGTCTTTGGTCCATCGTCTTTGACATCGCACCATCAGGGAAAGCATCTGGATAAGTTGCTGCTAGCCTTGCTTTCATCCCTCTACAACAAGAATTGAAAGAATGTCACTCAGATGGAAATTATCTTAGAAGTAGACGCTGAACCCAAGTTGGGGATAAGAGAAAGACTGAGTATAGGGACACAATGCCACTAGAAAATTGATAGTTTAGAAACCTGGTGTCCGAGATGGTACCTTAGCTTCGTGAAAATATGCTTAAGATCAGCCTTCATGGATTTGAGAAGGCGAGTTTTACTAGCAAAATCGCTAGACACTTCTGCAAAGCATTGTTCGGAATATTCATTAAAATGTGTGAGAACTGCATTGCTATCTTGCAATCGCCCCAATCTGCATATGAAAGGTAAATTACTATCACCAATTTGGCATGATCATTACTGAAAAAATGGGAAGGAAGACAAAAACTGACGTATGTCTAGCTACATGATGCATGTCATCCTATATGCGTCATTAGCTAACTTGCTCTCACTATAATAACGAGTAACATTATAATCAATGATGTCAATAAGTGAATCATTTCCAAGGCAGATTGTTAGTATTAAGAATCTTTGCATAAAGGGGAGATGTCTACACATGCAAGCTTTGAGTTATAGACTAACCAGGATGACCCAGAATTTGCTGCAGAACACTAACTAAATTCAAAATTCTAATCGATTTGTAGGATGACAGATAATCAGGAGTGCATACACCTCCTACGTTAATTGGGGTAGGCACTAAATTAGAGCATAGGTCATGGAAAGCAAAGTGCAACGCTTCACAAGTCTATCAAAAAGAATGGGAAGCATTTATTCCTCAGACTATCTGCAGTATGCATTACAGAACAGTCAAAGTTGTAAATACATGTATTTTTCCCACTACAATAACCATGAATATTTTATGTAGCACTATCTCGAGTTAAAGGATGGCTAGCAACTCGACTCCAGAAACAAAGTTCTGCTCATATGAATCGTGAAGATAATGAAGCAAGATTAGGAGCATAAACCCTGCCCATTAACATAGAGTACAACCCAATTATAAAGATAATATCAATGAAAATCAGAACAGCAATTGCATGGAAAAAGGATGGATAAGACACTGAAGTTTATAATGCTTAATTCAAACTTCATTTGCAATAGATGATTATTGAGTACATATACTGCTAGCAGATGCAAATATGCAACTCTCCAATAGCAGCAAGTACCTCTTTTGTTTCCTGTCGGAAGTAGGAGCCTATACATTATTTCATCGCAGAAGGAAAAGTTGTACATGGTTTAGATGCATTAAGTTATGTACATATGAGGGCTGCTGAAATTAGCATCAAGGTTTAGATGAACACCCAAACGGGCCAAACCCTATGCCTTTTGGACTCTCAGGCTGTTTGAGCAACAGCCTACATTGTTTTGAGTAGTGAGTTTGTGACTAATGATTAACATTATACAGAAATTACTGAAAGAAAATATTCTGCACACCAAATAACCAGGGGAAAAAAAATCAAGTTCTCCTATGCTAAAACACCACTTTAAAACATATCAAGTAATAAAAAAAATTGTAGGTCAAATGGTCGTCTCTTACTTATAATAGCAGAAATTTTAATATGTATTCTACTTCTGCCTCCAGAGTTTTCTTAACAGATAATATTTCAGCTGCCTTTTATGGCGACCTGATCTCAACCAATCCTTGCATAGAATGTATAAAGTTTAGTTTGAGAATCAAAGTTCCAATCGTAGCTAAG
>CM014278.1:52271947-52306498 GCA_004135705.1 Alloteropsis semialata
AGACGGTTTGGAGGTGGGCCCAGGTCGGCCTACTAGGGGGGATCGGCCGACCCTCCATTCCACCGACGTCGATGATGCACGGCGTAGATGAACTCCTGAAGGCGGTTTACAGTTGGTCCTGAAGGCGGTGACAGTTTGGGCGCGCGGCCAGGTCGGTCGACCTGGCTAGGTCGGCCGACCCAGGGCTGTGGCCTATGTAATATTTATGTGAGACCCATAATATATTTTAGAAATAAATATTGATGGTGTTTTTTTCTATTGTTTGCAACTACATTCAGGATAGTATAAAGTATATTTACATTTTAGCATAATTTTAGATAAGTGATGTATGTATATTATCATAATTTCATTTCAAAGTCTTTGGTAGAGGCGAACCTGACTTGTTATATGGTGATGACATCTGCCGGTTGAAAATTGGAAAAAAAGATATTAATGATGCACACCCCAAAGTAACCTACTTCAGTGAATGATTTCAAAGGGTTAGTGTAAGAGTTTCTACTCTTTGCACGAGACACGACTATGCGGTGAAATTTCAAGGTTTGCTTCGTTTAAAATGCTGCAATGACTGATCCTAATTTATCTACAACATATCCACAATCTAATTCGAATATTTTGACCGCACCATGAGTAGTTTGCATCTCTTATCTAGCACGAAATAATAGGCATGTGACAAACAATGCAAATGATAACCTGACCTTTCTCAGACATATCATCTCCCGTGGCTTGCCCAATGTTCCTCAGTTGTAAGGCATAAGAGGGATCAAGCAACTCACCCAGCTGCCACGAAATACATGAGCAGTTGGGCAGCCAAAGTCAAAAGTTTATCGGGGACAATATCCGATCTTGATTGCAGTAGAAACTAGAAAGTAGCGTCATTGCCCCCTACACCAGTTCACTAAATAGTTCCTTTTAGATGTAATATGTTAAATATTGAATTGATTTCCTCAAATTTTTTGTGAATTATTTGACTTGATTTTTTTTATAACATCATATGTCAGTTTTATGGACCCAACCTGATTCGCAATCAGCTCTAAATAGATTTGCCAACAATATACAAGAAAAGTTCAATAGTTAAACAAAAAAGATACTGATCTATTAAGCCCAGTTCTAATACAGAGTTACAGCTGTATAAACAGAAGCACAAGTTCCTCAAAGCTAGAGTTTTTACAACAACACAAGCTGGGGATATGTTGCTTCAGTCCTAGAGTAGACGAACCAAATCTATTAGCTATTCCTGTATATCTCGTCACTAGTTTGCATGATTTTGGCGCCAGACCAACTAATCCAGAGGACTCTCAAGGTCTGGTCTTTGGTCCATCGTCTTTGACATCGCACCATCAGGGAAAGCATCTGGATAAGTTGCTGCTAGCCTTGCTTTCATCCCTCTACAACAAGAATTGAAGAAGAATGTCACTCAGATGGAAATTATCTTAGAAGTAGACGCTGAACCCAAGTTGGGGATAAGAGAAAGACTGAGTATAGGGACACAATGCCACTAGAAAATTGATAGTTTAGAAACCTGGTGTCCGGGATGGTACCTTAGCTTCGTGAAAATATGCTTAAGATCAGCCTTCATGGATTTGAGAAGGCGAGTTTTACTAGCAAAATCGCTAGACACTTCTGCAAAGCATTGTTCGGAATATTCATTAAAATGTGTGAGAACTGCATTGCTATCTTGCAATCGCCCCAATCTGCATATGAAAGGTAAATTACTATCACCAATTTGGCATGATCATTACTGAAAAAATGGGAAGGAAGACAAAAACTGACGTATGTCTAGCTACATGATGCATGTCATCCTATATGCGTCATTAGCTAACTTGCTCTCACTATAATAACGAGTAACATTATAATCAATGATGTCAATAAGTGAATCATTTCCAAGGCAGATTGTTAGTATTAAGAATCTTTGCATAAAGGGGAGATGTCTACACATGCAAGCTTTGAGTTATAGACTAACCAGGATGACCCAGAATTTGCTGCAGAACACTAACTAAATTCAAAATTCTAATCGATTTGTAGGATGACAGATAATCAGGAGTGCATACACCTCCTACGTTAATTGGGGTAGGCACTAAATTAGAGCATAGGTCATGGAAAGCAAAGTGCAACGCTTCACAAGTCTATCAAAAAGAATGGGAAGCATTTATTCCTCAGACTATCTGCAGTATGCATTACAGAACAGTCAAAGTTGTAAATACATGTATTTTTCCCACTACAATAACCATGAATATTTTATGTAGCACTATCTCGAGTTAAAGGATGGCTAGCAACTCGACTCCAGAAACAAAGTTCTGCTCATATGAATCGTGAAGATAATGAAGCAAGATTAGGAGCATAAACCCTGCCCATTAACATAGAGTACAACCCAATTATAAAGATAATATCAATGAAAATCAGAACAGCAATTGCATGGAAAAAGGATGGATAAGACACTGAAGTTTATAATGCTTAATTCAAACTTCATTTGCAATAGATGATTATTGAGTACATATACTGCTAGCAGATGCAAATATGCAACTCTCCAATAGCAGCAAGTACCTCTTTTGTTTCCTGTCGGAAGTAGGAGCCTATACATTATTTCATCGCAGAAGGAAAAGTTGTACATGGTTTAGATGCATTAAGTTATGTACATATGAGGGCTGCTGAAATTAGCATCAAGGTTTAGATGAACACCCAAACGGGCCAAACCCTATGCCTTTTGGACTCTCAGGCTGTTTGAGCAACAGCCTACATTGTTTTGAGTAGTGAGTTTGTGACTAATGATTAACATTATACAGAAATTACTGAAAGAAAATATTCTGCACACCAAATAACCAGGGGAAAAAAAATCAAGTTCTCCTATGCTAAAACACCACTTTAAAACATATCAAGTAATAAAAAAAATTGTAGGTCAAATGGTCGTCTCTTACTTATAATAGCAGAAATTTTAATATGTATTCTACTTCTGCCTCCAGAGTTTTCTTAACAGATAATATTTCAGCTGCCTTTTATGGCGACCTGATCTCAACCAATCCTTGCATAGAATGTATAAAGTTTAGTTTGAGAATCAAAGTTCCAATCGTAGCTAAGGTTAATGCTGATATGCTAGTGCAAGACAACTCATACCAAGCACTGTAAGAACTCAGACATGAAGACAATACCCTAAACTGCAACAATGTGGGATGGATGTCTCCCTGGTAGTACAGAGGTTTCAGTTGATAGAGGCATGGAGCCTACTTTTTCCCATCTACACCATCCTTTTTTTGCCCCTGGAACAGGTAAGGGGAAGCCACGCGAGGAAGTGGGATAAAAGGATTTTTTTTAAGATACAAAGAGAAATGTGGTACAACAGGTAGTTGACAGTGAACAGTGAAACTGTAGAAATGGAAACATGGCAAGAGTATCATAGATGAGCAACTTTCACCAACACTATTACGTTTAATATGACAGTGAAGATGATGATGTGCTCATGTATGACTATGTAACAAATTTGCACAGGACTTAAAGTCACCTAGATTTTAATAGCACATCCCTTAAAGCGCATTTAGATTTCCTTCTGTAAGCTTTTGGCAGTCATTAATCATCACTAGCAAATACCCAATTGGGAGATAGGATTACCTTACATCTAATAAACATAGTCGCAAAAGTGAAAGTCTATTTACTAAACAACTTGCAGATCTAGGTAAGAAGATCAAGTTACAAGGTTGTGAGGATCTGGATCCTAGGTAGGGTATTATTTTTGTTTGATAGGACCAGGTCATAGAATTCATGATTCTACCATACTTGAAACCTACATTGCAAAAATCAGAATATGTGGCTATGAGTCTATGATGTAAACTTTGAGATACTCAACTACAACTATATTTAAACATCATGCAATTCCATTTTTACAGTATATCATTTATCATTAATAAGTCCATGTGTGAATTATAATACTATTTAAAACATTTTGTATATAAAATTTGTATCTCGACAAAAGGTTGGTGTTAGCATGACGACCCTACATAAAATGCTATGAGACAAGCAATCCATGCCATACCGGGCCCTGTGGAATCAGCATTACAAATTTCCAATCCTGAAAATCTTGCCATCTACTACTTCAGTAACCTTGAAGACTATAAGTAAAAACAAAGGTATTGCTAACACAAATACACAACAACTTGTACATGTGTCACCACTTCAAACAATTTACTACATTAAATCATCAATTTTTCATTTACATCACTAAGAATATGTGTGAACCGAAAATAACAACAGGCACCTGTCAAAGGAAGAAAGTCTGAATTCCTTCAAATAAATGCAGCACTGAAAGATACTGCTTAATTACCACATTGAACACATGTTTAACTGTGAGGTCTAGTCTACACATGGATCCTTGCACACTTTTAATGAAAATTCTTGCCATTTGTTATTGGGCAAAGGAATGACAGACGCATAGTCAACTCACGCATTAGATCATGAATCAACAGTTTGGAGCTGTAGATGTTAGCAATAAGCAATGTCCTTAGTCTGGTAGAATGGTACCCTAATAACCCCCATCAGGAACGCAAGCAACAAATTACTATAAGCTACAACCACTGATGCCTTGCCCCAAAGCCGTCCAAATCTGATTCGGGGAAAAAAAAACCAGAAATATCTCACTTGGTATACTAGGCACAGCGATTGAAGGCCTTGTTAGTAGAATTAATGCATCGAAAAAACTGTACTGTCAGAACTGAAACAAAGCAGGAGGGCTCGACGGGATCGGCGGATGGGAGGAGGGGAGTGGGTGGGGGCTCACATGAGGTGTTGCGTCTGCCTGATGGAAGCGACATCGTCGGGGTCCACCAGCGACCTGAACCGCGCCGCTACCTCCTCCGCGGCCGCCGCAGGGGCGGGCTCCGTCGGCGGCTTCTCCATGGCTTCGCCGCCTCCGCCGTGTCCCTGTTCCTCTCCCACGCCGGTTGCGGATTCCCCTCCGCGGATCCGGAAAGCTGCAGACGAGTGGGCCTTGATCGAAGATTTTCTCTGGATGGGGAGTGTCAGTTCGGCCTGTTCTGGTGACCAGCCGTTGGGCTTGTACAATGGCCCACGGTGTCTAAACAGGCCGCGCGAATCAAAACGTAATGCACCTCGTGGCGCAGCTTCCCCATCTCGAGCCTGTGGGCCCAGAACGGCTGTAATGGGCCGCCGCTGATGGGACTTTCCGTTGGACCCGTCTGGTCACAAGATACTGGGCTTGTAAGGTGGCCTACGCGTAATGATTAGTCGGCCCAGTAAAGAAAATAGTCTCCTTCCGTTGGGATGCCATAAAAAAAAATCGGAGTTCGTTAAAAAAAGATTTTGAAAAGTTGGATCGGTTTCCCATGAAGAATAATCGGATCTTATTTCTCTTCTTCCTATAAAGCAGTACCGTCAACTGAGAGCTAGAGCTAGAGTTGAACATATCCTGAAGCTACGATTCCACTGGGATCCACCCGTAGCAAAACATGGCAACGTCAATTGCAGCCGCAAGTGGTGCAAAGCTATGGATAGTGCAGGCTGCAGCAGGTAGTAGGTAGCTACTGGCTGGCGGCCGCCGGCGTGGTCGCCGCGCCGGCATGCACAGGGACACGTCAAGTCGCATATTCACGGGCCTGGCCGCTGTTCTGGTCACATCACATGATCATAGGTCAAAACTGTAAAGCCTTGAAGCTAGCACGTAGAGAGGCAGGCACTGTCGCACTGTGGTACCCTTTTGCCCTTCGGCGTTTGCGACAGCAGCGCAGCACAGCGCAGCGCGCTGCAGCGTCCGACGTCCGTCTCGTCCAGTCGTGCGGGGAATAGAACAGGTCGCTGCAGCCTGCAGGGGAGCACGGTCCGGTCGCAGTTACGCGCGGCAGAGGCGCGCAGACGCAGCCAATGCGGGCTCCATCAATGGCCTGCGCCGTGCCGGCGAGCTATCCATTCCGATCTTCTCGCCGTCCGTGCTCCATGGGCCGCACACATCGGCGCTGCCTCGTCATGGTCGACTCGATCTGCTTGCCCCCTTGCACAGCACGTCGCCATTGACGACCTGCCGCGCCCCTCGCCGGCGTCCAGACCACGGCACGGTGGCAGTACCGATGAGAAATTGTGGTGGACGGTACACGCCACGCGCTACGCTGGGTCTGGGTGGCAGCCGTCCGTCCGTCCGTCCAACGAGGTGGACTGGGGCAGGCCGGGCCTCGTCAGCCGCGTGCACGCGGAATCCGCGTCATCACCAGCGCCGCGCCGCGCACGCTGAGCCAGAGCGCTGCGCATTGGGCCACCTCGTCCCCTGTCGTGCTGCGCCGGCCGCCGCGTGTCGCGTCCGCTGCCAGGCCCCGGCGCGGCGCCCGGTTTTATCCCCGACCGGCGGATCTCGGCGCCGGCTCTTCCCTCGTCACGTCGTGTCATGGCACGGCCAGGAAGCAACCTCGCGATGCATGCCAATTGCCAAAGCAGTACTACGCGACCAGTGAATGGCGCATGCTGCAGTGGCAGGCAGTGCTGCTGCCGAAGGAGTGAATGCGATGGGAGCAGTGAAAGCTGGGGCTAGGCCGGCACGGACGCACGGTAGGCCGCAGACAAAACGGAGGGAGCGGTAAAAAGCAGGGAGATCTGGCGTCGACAAGACGGGGGCTGTCTGGTGCCTGCTCTCTGGCTCTCTGCTCTCCTCTGCCACGCTGACGCCTCGCGTGCCACGCCGAGGCCGGCCCTGCCTCCGCTGCGGCTGCCGCGTACAAACCGGACAGCCGCGCAGCTACACCTACGCGCAACGGCGCGTGCTGCCGCCCTGACATCTGGTCCCACAACAGCAGCAAACTCCAATATTCTGCGTCGTGCATTGCGTGCATGTACAAGTAATCCCTGGTAGCTGTATTTTCATCAGTAAAAAATCAAGTTATATAAAATTTGATCAATATTTTCTATTAGAATCTATCGTCAATTTTTAGAAAACCAATGACATCCTAAAGAGACTACAATCATAAATTTATTGATATAAGTTTTAAGTCCTAAACTTATATATAATTTGACTAATTGTTGGTCAAACTTTGTGTAACTTGACTTTTCACCGATGAAAATATAGCTATCATTTCTGAACGGAGGGAGTATGTGCTCTACTTTTCTTAAAATAGAATCTTTTTTATCGTTTAGCCGTGAAAGTTGCAAAAAAATAGTTACAGAATGTTGCATTGGAAAGCATGTCATGAGAGAGGGATCATGTTTTCCGATGCGAAACTTTTGCCAAACTTAACAGATACTTTGCGAACTAAACATGGTCTAATTATATTTTTTTACTTTCTAAATATATACCGTAGTTCTTCTACTCTGTAATTTAGGTATACATAGCGAATATTTTATCTGTACGTAGATAGACATGGCGAATATCTTATCTGTACAATAGAAACCATGTATATAGAAAAAGACAAAATGATCTGTAATTTAGGATTCCAATAACCTCTCTGGATACACTCTTGAACCATGAGAATTGGGAACTCATCAGAGTTTGAGAAAGGGTCAAGAAAATAACCTAAAAGTTAGCTGGGTCTCCGTAGCTATTTTGTTAAGTCGGTTGTTTCCTTTCTTTATCGTTGTATAAATTTTCTTCGCTTTGGTTCGGTATGAGGATGGCGTGTCTTGTAAAACAATCGTTTCTCTTTAATGGAATGCTTGTCCATACATGTTCGAAAAAAGAAGTTAGAGCCTCTTTGGATCCACCTGAGGGTATATGGATCCTTCAACTAATCTATCTATCTATACTATAAAGAACGAAAACAATTGAAAACGTTTCTCACCCGATTTGGGCCCACCGTACCCCTCACACTGGACCCACCCGTCAGGACTGAGGAAGGTACAAAAGGATCGAGACCCATAAAAACTGCGATTTAGAAAATGATTCTGCCAAAAATCAATTTATTTTTTCACCACACGACCCATCTACCCGCCCACGTACCCGTTTGTCACGAGAAAAAACTCCTGCCGTGGCACGCTGATTTTTTCCACCGCCCGCCATCCCCACCTCGTGTTGCACAAACGCCTTTGCACGCTTTCTCGCTGGTGCCCCGACCCCCGAACGGCACCGGCCTCCTCGGCCTCAGCCTCGGGCGTGGGCACGATCTGCACCTCTCTGTGCTTGAGGAGCAACCCACAGTTCTGGCGTTCTGCCCAGGGCAGCCGCTCGTAGCTTTGGCCATGCCCGAGTCACGTTTGAGGTGCATGCGTCAGGCTCCTGCACGGGGCCTCCGGCCATGCCCGAGCTACGCTAAGGCTTGCTGCACGCCGGACCGCACACTCGCCCTCGGTCCCTCGCCGCACACACGCCCGAGTCCGTGCCACCCACTCACATTCCATAAAAGAGGCAAGAGGGACAAAGAGATAGGACAGAATAGAGAGGGGTGAGCATAGACGCGCAGGCGAGGTCAAGCTCCAGCAAAGCACACCGTGCAAGCTCTCGGCGACGACGAACTCTTGCGGTCAATCTCCGGCAGTGCAAGCTCCCCGGCGGCAGGGCGACCTCCTCTGGCGACGTGAGTTCTTTTATATATGGTGGCGTGCGAGTGCGAGCTCTCCAATGCCCAAACTCAAGCGGGGATGCGGCCTGTAGAAGGGGGGTGCGAGCCTGCATTGCGAGCAGCAAGCTGCTGTGTGAGGAATAGAAATATGCACGGGCGAACTCTAGAAAAAGGAAGACAAGGCATGGGGAAGAAGACAAGAGGATGAGACGTGAGGCCCACTATTAACTCATGTGAAAAACTTCTTCTATCTTCTTCCTACTAATCTTTCTTACCACACATAAATTTTAGTAAATTTATTCTTTTACACAAACGCAAGATAGAATGAGCCATTAAACAATAGGGACGATCCCATCTCACCATCCCAAACCAAACACAAGTTAAGAGACGGAGGAAATTACGACTCAAAGAGACAAGGCTGAAGTATGTGTGTGGATAACAACGTCTATGTGGATAAGGCAAGGAGTGAATTAATGTTAAGTTTTTTGTTTTCTTATTTAAAGAGCATGCTATGTTCTTGTTGTGGTTAATATATGTGCTATAGGTATTATCTCTGTTAAAAAAGCATTTCTAGCACAATTGCATGTTTTAGTATATTACATTTGACCAAATATAGATAAATATCAATATTTATGATATCAAATAAATATAATTAGATTAATTACATAATTTATTTTCATAAAAATTTAATTAGAGCCATAAATATGAATACGATTTTCTAGAAACTTTGTCAAATGTGAAAAAAATTTAACTGGTAGTTGCATTCTTTTTAGGGCAGAAGAGAATGTGCCATGAAAATATAGACCAAGATATTGATATTTTTCATAAAGGATATTACACGTGCGTGCCGCACGTGCCTCTATGCTAGTTAAAAATAACAAGCCATGACACTTCTCATAAAAATAATAGAAAAATAAAGGATGGCGCCTAAATTAATTTTAGAAGGAGCAATTTTGTCTTTAAACATGTTTTAGCTGGGTTCAACCAGCTGAAGGATTAGTGCACTTTTTAACTCCAGCTAAACTTTTAGTTGGGTTTTACCGACTCCGTTGGATCTCTGGCAGTTAAAGTTTAGCTGATAGATTCAAACGACACCTTAGCATGGTACCTCAGCCATCATCTAGAATGTCATTTGAATCCCTACACGCTATCTTTTTATTTTATAAAAAAATCAATGAGTCACTTGCCAGTTGCCATTTTAAGTAGTAAGGCTACGTGCAACGGTTTCCCTTAAAACCTCCTGGACCTCTAAATTTAAAGGTTATTGTCAGAAAAAATCATGCAATGGTAGCCTCTAAAGTACCCTCTAAAATGGAGGTCACCAGGATGTTTTCCTATATATCCAGGGTCCTCTATCCTCCCCTACCATATTCTTTTGGAGGGTGAAATTTAGAGGGTATCATTGCAATGCAATCTCTTTTAGAGGATGGAATTTTTTAAGAGGTCCTTCAAATATTGCTTTTAGGGGTGAAATTTAGAGAGCACCGCTGCACATAGCCTAAGTAGTAACACCCAACCCTTACACCGCGACACGTACCAAGAGTGATTGAGAGTTGAACTGACACAAAACAACCAACTCTTCCCATCCACCCTTCGTTCCCGGTCGCGTCACTGCAATCGCCCACCCCGCCCACGTACACTCTTGACAGCGCCGCGGATGCGAGAATCCTCTGCCAAAACACGGCGAGTTTGGCGGCCAGGCCCGACGCCACCGCACCACCCGGCGGCGGCGACCGGGTCCGGGGTTAGGCGGCCGGTCACCATCCTCAGGTGCCCTCGGCCGTAGCTTTCTCCACCTCTTTCCCCACTTCCTGTCCATCACCAGCTTACCGTGGTGGCCTACCGGAGGACCGCACCCCTGAGTCCCTGACCTAACCAGATCAGCTCGGCCGCGACTCGCAGCCACCACAGCCGCCGGCGGTCGGCATCCAGGACCACCGCCGTGGCTAGATGCATGGTCGGCGTCCGAGGTCGGCAACCAGCAACATCACACGTATCAGAATTGGCATCTCCCCGTTTCAGCCCGAGATCCTCAATCAAGCACTGAATAATAATGAGCATCAGAGATTCACTAGGCCACCCAATTTGGCAATTTCTGGACAAGCAGCGAACCACAATCCAATCATAGATAGCAAGCAAGCAAAGACGAACAACTACAAGCAGTTTGTTCCACAGGATGAACTGGGGAGACGCGTTTCATAGGTTGTCATGACACAGGCAAAAGTGACAGTACATGGATACAGATAAGTTCTTAAGAAATGGCAGTTGCAGATGCAGGGGACCGACTCTACTAGGGTTTCCTCACACGAAGGACCAGTTCACAAACATGAAGGCGAGGCAGTGCGGGGTGTCGTCGTCGCTCAGGACCTTCCACGCCACCGCCTGCTCATACGACACGGGCCGCCCCATGCTCGACACGCAGACTCCACCAGGGAGGTAAGCGAAGCCCTGCAGAGAACACAGATTGTAGTTTTGCATTAGCATCATTTGCTGGTTGGAGTGAACTGGACCCCCAGGAGGATGGCTTAAACAACGGATGTTTATGCATACCTGTTGCATAATCTTGGGGTACTCGGTGCAAAGTGCCTTCCGGCCATCATCGTCGAGGATCTTCTCCAGTGAGATGTCCTGGAGAGCAATCAGGGTTGTCTCCAGCATGTCGAGGCCGGCTTGGTTGGCGAAGGTGAACACAGGAGCAGCCTGAATTCATAATTTCATAAAACCATCATCAGTCACATATAACATGATGGGTGAATGGACAAAATACACAAGAATGAACACTGACCTTCAGGGAACAGCACATGATAGAGTCTGAGTGTTGCCAGAGTGCTTTCAAAGAAGCATCTGTGCACTGGGTGTCTGCGCGAAGTAGTTCAGCTCCAGTGTGGAACCTGAAAGTTTTTAATGCGGCCAGAGATTACTACATTGCACAACCATACTGAGTAACATGATTCAGACTGAATAAATGGATACATAACTGAAGTTGTCACCTATCTAAATCTGAAAATTACCAACACAATTATGAGGAATGTTTTACCTGTAGCTTCTGCCGATCCACCTCGCAAGTGTGTGCGCCTCAGGAGATCCTGGAGTTTGCTTCATTTCAAGCTGTCCGCCAAGACGGGAAGGAGCTATTGCCATGGCTACCCTCTGTACTGATGCCACCACAGTCCTGACATATTGCCTGGCCATTGCCGCGACGCTTTCTCGAAGGTGGTTCTCATATGAGAACTGGAAAGCAATGGTCAGGACTGATCTTGTGGTGCAGGTGCTGGAGGCATCACTGGAAGCACGAGTGGTCCCACCAGATCCAACCTCAAGAGTAGATGCTAGGTCAAGTGTGCGTGTGCCCGACGGTGGATCCTGCAGTTCATTGGTACCCATCCATTGTTAGCATAGACCATCACGAAGACTAGTGCTACAAGTAGGAAACCTGTTCTACTAACCGTCTTGGCATCCAGTGGTATGACACGGAAGCCTGATGGTAGAAGTGGTGCATCATCAGCAAAAGATTCATCAATGGGTGCAAACACAAGCTGGGCACATGCACCAGCTGCATTTTCATCGACGCCGCTGCACAGCTGCCAAAGACCAAACAATCCTGTGAGGCAAATGAAATAACATAATTGATACTAATGCAAACGGTAATGGTATCCAAACATATACCTGCAGAAGATACATGTCTCTTGATAGAACAACTTCATCATGGCATAGACTGTGCCCCTCAAGCCTAATAACCTCCAGGAACTGCAGTTTAAAAAGTCAGTTTGATGAACAACACCAGTCAATTACAAGTACAAGCAAGAAACAAAAAGGAACATTAACTAGAAATTACCTCTTCATGTTCTAAGGTGTGTGCAAGTGGCAGTATAACTTGGCTGCCCATAAAACCGCTAGCTCGGAGTCCAGGAACTGCATATGGACTAGCCCTCAGAGCAGCAGCAGAATAAGCATCAACACCAGGATCAGCCCATTCAGAGCGATGCTCCCTCAGAAAACGCACCAGTAGAGCAGGTGGCACGTTCTACATTATGGGAAGAAGTTCATAACACCTTAGTTAAAATCAGGTTAATATAACATCAACATATATGTAGCAAACACTAGACAGAAATGAGTGCGAACCTGTAGCAGCATTGACGCCTTTGCACATAAGATGCCACCTCTGTAGCAAACACTAGACAGAAATGAGTGCGAACCTGTAGCAGCATTGACGCCTTTGCACATAAGATGCCACCTCCAATTGCAGAAAACAGCTGTGAGGAGTTGACATGAGATCCAACAAGTTTGTTTGGAGAGGAGTTGATAGCAATGGTAACATCCTCAGCACCGTCACTGCTCATCAGTGACCAACCATCATCTGGAAACCCATTGACAGCATCATTGAATCCCCTGTAAATTACATTTAAGATGTTAGACATGGCAAATGTATTGGTCCATTAAAAAATTACAACAGCATGAATGGTAAAATAAGAACATAGAATACTGCTATAAACCTGCTAAGCCTTTGACTGAATGTTCTCAGAACTGCTGGCTGGCGGCCACCTCCATAGGGCATTTCCCCACTTGATTCATGTGCAATTTGCCTAATGTGACGCAGTGCCTGTACAATAGATAATAAATTGTGACTCAATGATTCATACATTAGTGGCAAATAATGGTTAATGCCAATGAAATCTTGGGGAAAAGCACAATAGGAAACATACAGCAATTGTTGTCTTCTGTGCGAGAATCTTTGGAGATTCATAAAGTGGTCGAAGGACCTCAGGCACACTCCAAGCCTACAATAATACAGGATAAAACGCATGCACAAAAGTATTAAGTCTGGAGATCTGATCAAAGTTACCAAATTGGATGGGGAAATATCATTGCTACTTACATCTAAATCAACATGATCGACAATGTGAATCATGGAGCCACCTCCCTCACACGGCCGAATTAAATAGCCACTAGGAAGCACCTCGGCTCTGACAAAATTCGGAGTGTTGGGTCCAGATGGGCCTCCAGTCGATTGTGTCAATGACCTCTCACAGATCTACAGAACAAGGCAACAGACAACAGTTACCAACTTTGAGCACGTATGATATCCCAAAAAGGCAAACAAAATATTTAACATAAGTGTAAAGAATTGCAACACAGCTGTTAGATACTTTGATCTAAACAGAACTAGAAAACACTAACTGATGGGGCCAACATAGATGACAATATCATAGCAAGCAAAGGAAAGAGCATTACCACAAGACTGCCATCTTCAAGACCACTAGTGTAACGGAGAGTCCAAAAGTCGCGTGGTGCCGCCAAAGTTGTCGGTGCATAAGTCTAATGAAAAGGATGGAAGCAACAATCATGTTACAGTCAACACAAAGGGCAATGATTCAAGTGAATGTTAAATGTACAATTTGCAAGACCATGCCCACCTGCATGTAGATAAGCTCGATAGTTCCACCGTTACCCGTAGGGATAACATGGAGGATATCCACACACCGGCAATCGCGGTACCAAGAGGGGCGATCCTTGAGGATCTCCGCGACCTATGGAGTAGTCTATTAGGACCTGTCTGCTGAATGGAAACATAAAGCTATGTGATTATAAAGCATGAACAAAAACACACCTTTGTGGGCTCAAGGCTCACTAGGCCGCAAGCTCGGGCTGCTACGCCACTACAATTGTGCGAAACAGCGATGATTCCAATGGAATCCGGACCAGGCTGTAAAGGAATTCATGCTTTAAGTAATTAGCCAAAACAGTATTCAAATAGCAACACATGGCAATGGCACAATTCGTTCTGTCTCGAGTGCATTACCTTCATCCCAACCATTTGCACCCAATCGACAGCAGTACCCGTCGCCTTCGACAGGAACTCTGCCAAGGTCTCCTCAGCAATAGCGAGTAGACTGCCACATACAAAAGGAGTCCATCAGATTTACAAGCATGCATTTTTTAAAAAAAAAAGATTTACAAGCATGCAAGTACAATACGGTCTTAAAAATTTTAGGTACTCAAATTACCCAGCTGGGTTATTCGCATCCCTTTGAGGACGCGGAGCTGCTGCATTTTGCTGTTGGTGGTGCTGACCACTTGTCACCACAGACTCACAGCTCGTGTCTGTAGTCGCAACAGAAGGCTGAAAACATCACAACACACAGCATTAGAAAGCAGAAACAATTGATAAACAGCTGAAATTATTTTAACCTTAACTTTTGTTCCTCAAGAGTCAAGAGCATTCAGCAAAAAATCTAGAAATATACCAGAAACATGTGATGGAATCAGCACAGGAGATGAATCTTACATTATGGAGCTGCTGCCGCATGTACCCATTCTCGTAAACGAGACGGGACACCTGCTTCTGCAGCCTGTCATTCTCCTCCATCAACAGCTTGTTCATCGCAGTCAGCTTCCGGTTCACAGTCTGCAGGCGTGAGGCCTCCTTCCGCTGCTTCTCTCGGCATCTACCAAATACCAATCCAAAGAACCATCAGAATGGCAGTCACATCGTACAGGAGTTAAAAATGTCACTTGCATATGAAGAAACCAAGCCAGCAATTGGTAGCTCACAGAGTACTCAGTGCTATTGCTCATTCTACACATGACATTCCAGCGGGCGTGTGGCAGAAAAGCAACCAATGGTGGCACAAACCGAGGCAAGTTAATTGGTCGCCCAACTGAAAATGACGTATCCCTACTACCCTTTAAATCTGCTCTTAACGTGAACGTTGTGAGAGGCACGGGATATCTGATTAGATTCATTTATTTTTTTAAACGTGATGGCAACACACAAGGCCAAAAACTTTTTCCTCACAAATGCTCACCAATGGTTGCTACATGTAGAGAAACCAATATGGGGCCAGCAAAAGACAGCATCTACTACACGTAACCGTAAATACAATACCAACGGCAAAAATATATAAAAAAGACATTTGCAGTCCAGAACAGTACACGATATCAAGTTCCAGCTGAAAACTGAGCAAAAATGGAATAGAGTAGCTCACAACTCCAAACAAAACCATGTCCTAGAAGCCAAGGTAGTCATGTGCGCCAGTCGCCAGCCCAATGCAAGAGACAGAATGGATAGTACAAAAATCAAAATTTCCCCCTCTGCTCTTTGTACCCGAGACGATTTCGATGGCCTAAATGAAAGCAAGCATCCTGAAAATACGCGGCTAACAAGGAAAGCTCGTTCCCTCAATAACGATTTAACCCAAACCAGGGAGAGTGGGAGAGACTCAAAATAGTACAAATTTTAGCAGCAGAAACGCATAATTCCTCAAAAGGAGGGGGAAAACGCAGGCAGGAGCACAGATGGATCGGGAGAGGCGAGGGGGCTCCGTCGACGCACCTGCGGTTCTGGAACCAGACCTTGATCTGCTTGGGCTCGATGTTGTTGAGTATGGGGCACTCCCTGATGAGCTGCTGCCTGCGCAGCGAGCTGGGCTTGGGGCACTCGCTGTAGACCCGCTCGAGCGCCTCGACCTGCTCGGGGGTGTAGCGCACGTACTTGCCGGTGTCCACCTGCGGCGCCCCACCGCCGCCAGGCGAGGACCGGTCCTTTCCGCACCCCGCCACCACCATCGCCGCTGCCATCTACCAGGAGCGCCGCCCAGGGGGGAGGAGGGGGGATTGTCGTCGCAGTCGCAGGGAGAGGGAGAAGACGGGGAGCCACGGCCACGGGCGGCGCCAAGTCATGGCCTCGGGGCGAGAGCGCAGCCGCCCGACGCCATGGTGGTGAGAGGGGTGGTGGTGGTGGGGAGCTGTTGCTTGCCGAGCCGCGGGGAGGAGGGTGGAGGAGCGCAGGCGAAAGGGAAAGGTAGCGGCGAGGCGGAGAGGGGGAGAGAGACGGGTGGGGGTTGGTTTAATAGTAGCGGCAAATGCTCAGCTCGTGTAGTGTGAAATCAAGTGGGCCTTGGGGCGAGAAACATATATACGGAGGGGTCTTTTCGAATAATGTACTCGTATTTCCCTTTTTTTGTCTTTGGTTTTGTTTCTATGAAATCCAGCTATTTTTCGGATACAATTACAGAGGTGAGGTGGCTCTTGGATTTATTTGTTTTGGTGAAAGTGAAACCGTAATCTTCTACTAGAATGTAAAATGGATGAGCCTTCACTGAGCATAGCGATCTAGCATTGGGGCCAATTTAGGATAGAGTTTAGGGTTCATTAGTGCAACAATTTGGTAGGGCGGCAATGTGCAGAGGTAGGGTAATTAACTTGAGACTATGTTTTTGGATAACTTTCTATCATTTTTATATTTGTGCCATTTTCACGACCTTGTGGTTGTGGGTATGGTGGCCCAGGATCAAAGCGAGCGAGAAGAAAGAACAGGGGTAGGTAAGAACGAGCTGAAGATGACAAATTGATCAGTAAGGGGAAACTATTTGCAGTAAAATTTCACATATACAACCGCACATTGGAAGTGAAAGGTGTGTACCTTTGTTTGGCTCCATTAAGTCTCCCTTAATTACGATGAAATATGGTGCCAGAAATATTGGTAAAAGGTCTACATTCGTGACGGAGATAAGCTGAACATCCATGGCGACTAGCAGGAAAAGGTTGGTCCACGAAAATTAAACTTGGAGCTACATGGGACATATGACATGGCACCCTCAGGCCATCCCCAACCCTTGGTTTCCATAGATGATGTCTATGTTACCAAATAAGCAAGACATTATGTTTAGAAACTATATCTCTCAATGTATAGTTTCTTCATATAGGACCATAATTAATAATAAATCCATCATTCTCTCTCATCTCTACCAATCATATTTGTTGTTTAATTATCATGAGGACACTACCATCTCCCAATGCATAACTTGGTGGTGTCCAGTGCATAGGTTCTCGTGATGACACTGGGTCTTGCATGAGACCCAGTTTCTTCCTCTCTTCACCCTCTCTCTTATTTAATATAGTGCCATGTAAGCTAAAAATCCTAGTTGGCAATGTAATTAATGCTATAGAAACCATCCTAGGTGGAGGGTTGGGGATGGCCTCAAAGCTACTAGAGTAGAGAAAAGATCACTCAAAATCCGTGCATATTTTTTACCCGGTAAAAATTTGAACATCGCGGACCCACCTCTCAGACCCCTGAATACTATTCTCTCGCGAAATTCGACGTGACAAATATTCTCTCGTTTGGAGGATTCCACGCATTTTTATTTTGGGGCTTGGGTTGGGAGGCGTGTCGCCGTTGGTGGCGAGCTATGCTTTTGATGGGCAGGCACATGCCCGTGGCAGGAGGCATGGAGCATGCTCGCTCATGGCGCGGGTAAATATGGTGGCCAGGGCGCAGAACAGGGACCCCACAGTGCCGGCCTTTTGGAGGTGAGCCAATTTGTGTTGTGTGCGCACACAATTTGCCTATAACTATAAGCACATGTCCAAATTATCCAGGCTATATGAAGGCCATGTATAAGATGAAAACATTGTAAAAAAATTGGCTATGTCCAGAGGCCAGATCTTTTCCATTTTAAGGACAAAATCAATGGCCATGATATTCTTAGGATGACTGAAAAACAAGTAAAAAAAGAACATGAGCATACTATCATAAACACGGGAGTTTAAGGTTGCACATCGCTTGTGACACGGTTCCAGAAGGGGAGATCAGGGGATGCGCCCTAGCTCGCAAACTGATGTGCATGCCCCGTGACCGTGACAGGGTCCTGCGGTTGGAAGTGGTAATAAAGCGAAGCGAAAACACGGCCAGGATCACAGAGACAGACCGGCAAACAGTGATCGGAGCACGGGAACGAGCAGGGCTTTCGACTGTGTATAGACTGTTCATATATACTGTGTCCTGACCCGATTCCCGTGCGTAACTGCATCCGGTGACCTCGGCTATCCGCAGAGTTGCATGTGTAGGCTGGGTCCAGATCACCAGAGCCGATAGAAATGTTCTGTGGAAAGTTGAAGGATTTTAACAAGAGTTTCTGTTGAAGGTTGAGCAATTCTTCGAGAGCAAGAAGGTTGAGCATGAGCGACATTTACATATGAAATATCAAAGAGTAAAGGTAATCTAGTTGTTGAACCTGGTGGGGAAAATTCGTGGGACGACTAATTCCCTAATCTCAACTTGTAGTTTTTTTATGACAGATTTTACAGACAATCAGGTTCTAGGAGTACTTTAAAAAGTGAATATTAGTAGTAGGCTTTTAAAATTGAGACCCAAGAAAAAGAATTGCACAAAAGAGAGACACGGTCAATTTTGAATTTATTTTACCCCAAAACACAGCAACCTGCAAAGGGTTTCATTGCGGGAGCAGAGAGTCCCCGTGCTTCAGAGACAACAAATCAGTGGGTATAATTTTTTGCAGCCGAGAGGTTAAATTTTTGGCCGGCGAGAGACCAGGGGCCGGCACGAGGGACGACTGCACCGCCTCTTGCACCTTCCATGCTTCCCTTCCGTCGCTTTGGCCTGCCGCCATTCAATGGGCGAGCAGCAGAGCTGCAAAGGGTTTATTTCCATCTTGCAGAAGCTAGCTCATGAATTCAACGGCTACCAAGGATAACACTAGGTTTGTAGGGTACTGTGTTCTTCCAGTTGCTACTTGCAAGATGAACTGGTAGAGCTCAATTATTCCTGCACCCTCAACATTGCATAGGTTCCGATCCTTTGGCAGGTTGTGGGTATAGAAATGGTCCTCCAACAATCTGGCCATGACTGAGGCTGGGATTTATTTTCTCTTATACTGAAGAGAGAAAAAGAAACACTTTATTCATGAGATTATTAAGGGTCTGTGTAGAATGGTATCTACTAGCTATAATGTCCTGTACATTTCTTCTTATGATTCGAGGCGGCCTGGAAGGCCAACCAGGGTGGCCTAGTCGGCCGAAATTCTTTCGGCCGTCGGATGGCCATCCGACGGTTAGCCATAAGTCGTCAATTTTTCTACGTTTAGACCTCCGTATTTTTAAGAAGTCAAATCCCACCAATTATTTACGTTTAGCCCCTCGTATTTCCGGACAAATGGTACAACATGTAGTCTGGCCATTTTACATTTAGACCCTCAAGTTTTCAAGTAATCAACCTATGTTTATCTAGACCCCCCGAGTTTAACATTTCGTTTGTCCGATGGCCATCTAACGTCCAGTGATACACCACGTGGCCCGGTCATTTTACATTTAGAACCCCGAGTTAGAATATAATCAATCTACACTTACGTAGACCTCTGTATTTTATATTTAGATCTCCGAGTTTTCATATAATCAACCTGCGTTTATCTAGACCCTCGAGTTTAATATTTCGTCCGTCCGATGGCCATCCAACGTCCAATGATACACAGTGTGGCCCGGCCATTTTACATTTAGAACCCTGAGTTTTCATACAATCAACTTGCGCTTATTTAGACCTCTGCGTAGGCTAGCCATTTTACATTCAGATCCCCCAATTTTCATGTAATCAATGTTCTCTTATTTAGACATCTGCGTTTTCATTGAATCAACCCGTGCTCCCAAAGGCTAAGTGTCAGTGTCCCATTAGCCGAAAGCCTCTGTCCTCACACGTCATCAGGTGGCTGCTCCTTGCTCTTATGCCCCGCCCATCGATGTGCCCACGCGTCGCTCGTCCATAGGCTGAAACACTCACGATACCCCTCGAATGCCCTGATAGTCAAATATATGTCCTTCCCATCCTGATAGATATAGATGTGTCCCTCATCCTTGACCTGCCCATCTACGTTTTCGAGCTTGTCACATCCCTCAATTTGATGCGTTCAGATCGATTTGGTTTACCCGCAGATCAATTTGTTGTGCGCTCTTCTCATGGACATTGCATCGTGACCGTCCCTACGCCCTCCTGCGGCTCAATGACGACACCCGGAACTCGCTGCGTTGCTCAAAAATATTATATGTTGTATATAAATATGTGGTTATCTAATATTACTAAATACTCTACCCATTTTCGATGCTTAATTAAAAAATAATGTTAATCATGTAACACAATGCTTGATCCATACTGCGCGCATGGGCGCGCGCCAATCACTAGTGTATGTAGAAGAGTAACTATGGCTCTATTCTTCTGTTCAACGGTGAGGTCGTGGTCGCCCAACCATCCCAATGGCTACAAAAGTGTAGTTGAGACCCGAGAGCGGCACGGTGAATAAAAGGGCTAAGGAGAAGGGGAAAAAATATGTATACTCAAAATTCTCACATATTCGCTCTCAACAGGCCTCTGAAAAATATACAAGAATGTTTGGTTACAAACATTTGCGGTATAACTTTTCGAAAAAAAAACATTTGCGGTATGCAGCAACTAAAAATGAGCACAGATTTTGACTAAAAGAAGTGACTGGATTTGTTTGCTTAGAAATCTGATGAGTAGTACTCACCACTGAACAATGTAAGATTGATGATGTCGCGTTGTTGTCGTTGCACTGCCACGCTATTTTTTGCTTCCCACCCTCTGTACAAATGTAAACCAAAACCCTTAGCCCTACCCGGTAAAACCCAAACCCGAAATGCCTCCACCATTGAGATAAGGAAGGATTGTATCCACGTAGGAATGAACTTTCATGTATATCAGAGAGTCAAACTTAATAATTGGCACGACAGATCCTACATTTATATGCTAATATGTTCAGTTCCAATCGGCGATTTATGAGCTCATCAGGGACAAATACCAACCGCATTCAATTTACAGGCTGATTTGCAAGGCAGACAGCCATCATCAGGAGCTAGCCCTAGACAGTTCCAGATGTTGGCATGCACTTTGAAGTTTGAAAGCGAGCCCTTTGCTATCGCCTGCGCTGTGGCGCGCATCGGCACTTGACAAGGAAACGGCCGGGCGCTGTGCCAGCGCCGGTGCAAAAGGGACCGGTCACTCGCCAAAGCCGGCGATGCCGCTCCTGCCGCATTGTTAGCTAGCCTGCGCGCCGCGCCGTGCCACGCCACGCCGCGCGCCGCGCGGTTGTCCGCGTCGCGCGCTGGGACTCTCTCTTTGGACACACGCATGGATGCATGCGCGCGCTGGCGCTGGCGCCGGTGTGGTGTGCCGTGGCATGCGTATGCGTGGCATGGACGCGGGACAGGGATAGGGGGTGTGTGTGTGTGTGTGTGTGGCCGCGTGGTCCAGCGCCGCGGTGCGCGTGCCCGGCCAGGCTTTTGCCGCGCGGCCGGCCGACACCGGCCCGGCGCGCGCAGCGCACGCCGAGCCCCGCCACACCCCGGCCGGGCGCCGGCCACGGCCCGGCCGGCCCCATGCCGCACCAGCATGCGTTTTCTGGCGAGCCTTTCTTTTTACTGGCCTCGCCGCGCGGCGATGGGGGCGCGCTCCCGGCGCCCGGCAAGGCGGCAACCGTGCGGTGAATATCCCAGCTGGCGATGGGGAATGTCTCTGCACGGCGCGCTGGGTGGCAGCAGGGAGGGCGCCCCACTGTTCAGTGGTGGCAGCGTAGTCTTGTCGCTCGCCCGTAACATATATAAAAACAGTGGAGATATATAAATTTGCACATCCGTCCATCTGTTCATGCAGCATATGTGCAGCTCGTGTGCAGGCAAGGCAAGAAGAAGCTAGGTCCCCCACTGAGGCACTGAGAGGCAGGGGAATATTCAGAGACTTGGCACATCTCATGGTCCCTTTTCTGCAGTCTAAATTCTTTTGTGTTCGGTTTTTACTGCGTTTTATTTTCTGTGTATACATGCTGTTTGTTTCGAAATCTCGTTACAGCGACATGGAGAAAATTACTAGTAAGATTAACTGAGTTTCAGGTTAATGGAAGACAGCAGGTTTACAACGAGGAGAGCGAGCTAGCCACGCATGGCAGACAGTAAAAAGGAGAAGAACACTAAAGCTACCTTCTTTTTTTGTCTCTCTCTCTCTCTCTCTCTCTCTCTCTCTGCGTGTGTCCTTTCATTTGCAGAAACCGTTTTGAGTTTGTGACATATGGTCTTTAGATCCAAAAATCCTCAAGGAAAAAGGTACATGGTCGGTCTGTAGTATGTGTTGCTTAGAAGCTACACTTGTTTCAATACCACACACAGAAAAGGAGCATCAGTCCAGGGTATATACACCTGTTACATTGAACAAAAGAAAAAAAAACAACTCTTTTGTCATTACATGGAGAGAATTAAACATAAACATTTCTGTATTATGTCAGCACCGAATCCAATGTGACCCAACCGTGTCATAAAAATTTAAGGCGCAAAAGCTGTGTGTTATCACTTAGAATACGTATTATGCGAGACAGCTAGCTAAAGTGCGCCATTTGGACCGACAAATTCTAAGAACAAATAAACAACAAAAGAGCCTTTTAGGGCCTCAAGTGCTATCAGAGAGAGTACTTAATTGGTGGGGCGTGATATGTTAGTTTTATGAGCACATTGCGTTATTTGGAGCACTTAGCCCTAGTGTTAGGGGGCAAAGCATGAGCCAAGGGGAAAAGCTTGCATCTTTTTCTTGGGCTTTGGTGATGTGCCTTGCATCCAAAGGGATGCCAATTCCACTAAGCCCCACAAATGCAGGCTTTAGCTCATGATCACAAATTGTGCCCGTGGAAAAGATGACGAAAAGTTTTCGGCGGGAAATTCGTGCGGACAAATGAGGATAGGCGTTAAGGAAACACCGACTAATCCAAGATGAGGTGTGTTCATGGCTCCCTTTTCATTATTTGTCTTTCTGGAACAAGATTGGTTTGTTTTCTGTCAATCTGAAACTGCTACTTCTCAATCAGTTGTCACTATCGAAGATTAATTAAATTATTAGCCTTGCTATCCTTTTCCTTTTCGGTTTATTTCTGGAAACATTCTTCAGATATAATTCAGATTTGATATGTTTTTTTTATAAATGCTTAAATCATTCTGTGCTGACATATACAGCAATGTTCAACAAGTAAAAGATTAATCATACAAATCTATATGGAATATATATAGTAGGCACGGTACCTATCTATGTCGATGCAACTTATAAATTTTCATATGTTTTAAAGAACATTCTCCATCAGTTGATTTATCACTATGCACACAGGATTGAAGCCATGATGAAAATTAACGCTTTTATTAATTCCTCATCAGTCAGCAGCTTACTCATTGTATGATTGTAGACGACTAAGCATCATTTTCCTACAGCATATATACACTGCTTCTGATCCTTGAATGTATATATACTACTTGTGCTTATTTTCTAGTTATGGTTTGGACAAGGGTTCCATACTTCCATGTTGGCGCCGCCTAGATTGATACATATATAGACAACTAGCTTAACTCAATACCTGTTGATGGTCACTGACATTCATGCATGATGATGTAGGCATATTCGCCTACTCAAATAGTAGTATGCATGAGATGGACAAAACTATAAAGAAAATTAAATTCAACTTAATTGTCGTTCTCAAACAGTAGTTTAAAATTGTCGTTTTTTTTACAACAAGAACCATACAAATGAGTTTCAGCACACGTATTGTTGCTGAATTCAATACTTGTCATTCTTGCCTCGTTAGTCTTATTTGTGAAATTTTGATACTACTTGTTACTGGTGGATCTATACTTGTACTAGAAATGCTATAAAAAATCAAACTATTGAAAGGCTAAAAACTGCCATGTTTTTCAATCAGATTTTCTGCACGAATAAAGAAAGACTTGCAACACATCATTCGCTCAACTTTCGACATCTTCAAAAGTTGTTTGGCGCTGATCAGATCAGGAGCTCCTCCAAATGTTGGCAAACATTTTTCTACTTACCGCTCGTCAGTTGTTGCTGCATCACTATCACCCAGACATGCACACACAATATGGATAAGATCTCCATGAACAGAAACACAAACGGTACATCATATCAAAGCCGTAATAATTGAAGGGAAAGCGCTTCGTTGCATTCATGCTCGTTGTCCTGTTGCTTCAGAACGGCAGGCAGGCACAGCGCGGTGAACACGAAAGCTGGCTGCAGGGCTCGAGATCTTGCACTGGATTAGCAACTGGGGAATGAATGAATGCTTGCAGGCAGTGTGTGGTGCAATCGAGTGCTTGTGCCGGGTCATGAAATGGCAATGCTAGCTCAAGCATGCATATTCAGTATAGTTGGCCTGCAGCTGATAGCTCTGGCACTTTATTTCGTTGGTTCTCACTGGTGAGGGATTAGTTAAATCATGAAGTACTGCAATTAGCAGTTAACCAGACCAATGCACCGAAGTTAAATTGATGGTCCAGACTCCTGAGCATATCCAAAAAGTAATTCATGATCCTGACATGTATGTACATGCATGTTCGTTCAGTAGAATTCAGTTCAATTGCATGCATGACTGTACCACTTATTGCTAGTCAAAAGGTGATATCAAAGCCTAATGGATCGTAGTTAAAGGATTTAGGTGTAGAACATTAGTGTATGAGATAGCCAATAACTGATTGTCTACATGATCAAGGAAAAACATGTGTGGTGGTCAATGACAGTGATGGAGATCATGCCTGAAATTTGGATATCATTGTGAGAAAGCACTATTGTATTTGAGGTTGAGAGCTGTTTGTGGGAAAGGACATATAGCTACATATTGATCAGAAATTGAAAAAAAACTGAAGTATAGGATTTCTCGATTATTTCTCCAAGTAAACAACAAGACTTTAACACCCCATTTGCAACAAACTAAATAATGGCCTTGTTTAGTTGGAGCAAATTGGTACAATTCAACCAAAAGTCATGCATTGGAAAACGTGCCCCATTCCTCTGCAACACGCTTCCCAATGCACTTTTTCTACAGGAAATTCAACCAACTTTCACGAACTAAACAAGGCCAATATGTGTGCAAACAACAAAGAAAATGCATGCCAATTCAGTCCAAAATCATGCATATATATGGATTGTATGCTGTCAACTCGTGTGGTACACATAAGGATTTCT
Organism: Alloteropsis semialata; assembly: GCA_004135705.1. Taxonomy (NCBI): domain Eukaryota; kingdom Viridiplantae; phylum Streptophyta; class Magnoliopsida; order Poales; family Poaceae; genus Alloteropsis; species Alloteropsis semialata. The sequence goes on from CM014278.1 coordinate 52,297,235, forward strand.
ATGATTGTTGATGGATCGTCCTTCGTAGTTATTACTCAATCGAGTTAAGATAACGACCCTAGGGGAGTCCACGGTTAGAAGAACTATGCTCTCTCGTTATCGATGGGCTGCTTTTTGGTGGCCAGCTTTTGTTCGAGGCAGAGGGCTAGCTAACAAAAAGGAGAGGAGAGGGCAGGGCACACAACAAGCTGGTCGAGTAGTGGCCTCAAAGTAAGAGAAGCAAAAGGCACTCCTGCCCCTTTGCATGCATCCTTACAAACATAGCCTTTCAAATCCACCGCAAAAGAGATTTGTCAAGATCGTGTAGCCAATTGGCCACACATTTCAGTGTGCTCAGGCTCAGTCAGTGGCTCAGTGCTCTGCCCTTTCTTTCACACACGCACAACCTTAAGCCCTAGCTATGAACCCTAGCATGCACGGGCCGGGCCATCTCAGGTCCTTTTGCCCTGGAAAACAGCTTTCTTGGCATGAGGAGGCACCAACCATCACTTCCCAATAAAAACCCTTTTGTTCCTCCCCTTTTCTCTCTTTCATGGGTGACAAGTGTGAGTGTTGCTTGGGCCTCCCCACAGCCCTCTCTCACTCACCTCCCTTGGCTCCCAAGCTTGTCACTGGCTTTATGCACTCAAAAGGAGGGGAGCGACGATCAAAAGCACCAAGCTTTTTAGTATTTCTAAGGTTTGACAAGCACACCATGGCATTGGCAGCATGCACATCCATGCCTTTTTATTTCTCTCCCTTCTGCTTTTTATACACACACACACACACACACCACCATTCCTACCCTAAACTTGCAAGGCCTTCGTTTTCTTGCCCTTTTCAAAGCTGCGTTTGTTGGGAAGAAGAACAATCATACGTGCTGGCCAGGCCTTGGATGTACGAGACACACACACTCGTATGTCATGTCACCTTTACGGTTTGCATGCAATGCTATGCATCAAGCTAGGGAACAAAAGCCAGCCACAACAACACCGGAGAATATATGGCGTGCCTCATAATTAAAGGGTGATAAGACTTGCGGATCCATGCCCTACGTAGACACACACAGAGTCACAGACACATATATGTAGCTGCATGCTACTAATTGCCAGCACATACAATGTGTGTGTGTGTGTGTGTCTTTTTTTAATAGAGCTGCTACATATATACCATCATGCATGTTTGGCATTAAGAAATAAAAAAGGTATTGCAAAACCTTTTGTATATAAGTATAGTAGCAGCATGCAGTGTGTCAAGGACATCATCATGGTCATGTAGAGGAGATGCTAAGTTTGGCATGGCGTTTGTGATGTGGGCCGCCAGTGTTCAACTGTGCAAGAACGTGGCAAGCACAAGAATGTGTGTGCAGCTGCAGGGTAGGGCCTGGCCCTTTTAACCCGTGCAGGGACTGCACTGCAACGAGAAAGAAAAGAACAAGGATGGCAACCGCTGGGCCGGGGCACCACGCACCAAGTACCAACCAAGCAATGCGCATAACAGCACAATTAGTGGCGCATGATGGATCGATCTGCCGGAGAGGGACTGAGACAGACAGAGAGACAGACAGGGATGGAGCTTGACAAGCTATATAGCGAGAGGTCAATGCTGGATCGGTAGCAGCTAGGGTTTGTCCATGCATAAAGATTGAGTTTATATATGCACAGTAGAGTACACCATATGAACCAATGCAGAAGAGAGTGTTGTGTGCGCCCGGCCCTGGCATGCATGGCATGATGAGGGCTCATGTCACTTTTCCCATGCCTTCTCACCCTTGTGGCCCAGAAAGATACCGGGGGAGAGAGAGGTGGCGTGGCATGGCATGGGGGCCCTGCCGATGTAGTGCAAGCAAAGCATGCTGCCCCAGTGTGCGTCCAGCCGGTCGTCCATGCGTACATGGGTGTGGGGGTGCCCTACCAGCTACGCCCTCTAAATCAGCGCTTTTAGTATGAGACGAACCACCACCCCAGCTAGCACAATGCAAACAACTAACCGGGCTCTCGATCTGATGACAAGAACGATTTTATTATATATATAAATGTAAAACTGGAAGAGAAAAATACATCACTTTATACGCGCGCAGCAGCAGGCACGCATATTGCCTATTCCGCCGCCGCGGCCGGCGGCGGCGGCGGCGGCGGCGAACAGGCAAACAGTCAGCGCACCGGCCGGAGGAGTGCGCGTCAAAAGGAATAGGCTCCGAACCAGACGGAGCGAAAGACGAAAGGCGCCGCTCCTTGCAAGCGCGGCGCGTGACGCCTCGCGGGGTCGCGCGAGTGCTGGCCATGCGCGCACGCGTGATGGCGCGAGGTGCGGCGCGGCGCGGCACACCACCGCCACTGTGGGTGGACGGGACTAACCAACCGACCAACCGGCCTATCGTAGGTGGATAGCTAGCTCCGACTGTATTACTGTCGCAACGTCGTCTTGCATGGGCCAAAAGACCTCTCTCATGGCAGACATGCATGGACCTTACTTTGTCAAGTCTTGGGTCTCAAGCATCCAAGAAATTTCGTCGTGTCGATATCAGTGTGTGTATATTTTGCTTTCTTCCGTAGCAAAAAGTAAATACGTGTGACTAGAATAAAAATTTATCCAATTATTGATTTCAACATATACATGCCCAAAGCATTGTTCATTTTTTTTACAAACCGTATGAGACAACACGAGTTTCTATTAATATAGCAGAAAAAATACAAGGCTGCGCCTCTGAGAGGCCATATAGGCAGGAAAAAAAGAAAGGAATAAAGAAAAAAGACAAATTCTCACCCGGTTGGATTGGGACATCAACACGGGTAACACTCAAGACCGTCACGGCCGACCGGTTGGATTAGGGCCTCAACACGGCCTCACAACTAAACTATACAACGACAGCTGGACCAAAACCGAAACGCGGCTCCCACCAACAATCTCCCTCTCGAGTAGTCACCGAAACCTCCAGCCGTGACCCTGCGTCGACATGGATCTGAGGGAAGACAGACCGCACCGCATCAATGCAAGAAGGTCACCGCCATGCGGGACCTTTTACCGTAGTGCCGCTGCAAACACCATACTCCACCGGACAGGGTGAAACTACCAGATCCAGACCTCTCACGGGCTGCCTCGCAGTCGCCACCACGAAAACACAACCGCGCGGGGGCCTTGCCACTCCCACTGTTGGACTCCACCTTGCTCTCGTCGCCTCGAAGAAACACCATATACGGAGGCCATGCCATGTCCACCACGACACTTCACGTCATGGATCCGTTTCAGAAGTCGTCATTAGAATGGTGGGTAGTGTTGGCCCGCTTCATAGAATCTCCATCGAACAGCCAAGCCGCTGCCGAAGGTCGACATCGCCTCGTTGCTCCACCCACGCACATTGCCTTCGTCGCCGTGCCAGTGTTGACGGTCCTTAAGTACCACTTTTGATCGTCAAATCCTGCAAAAAATATATCAAATATAAACATCAAACATATATAGTTATAGCGTTTAATACTAATGAATTCCACGAGTGTTGGTGTTTTGACTTGTCCTGCAGGAAATGCCCAAAATAACACTAAGGATTTGAGATGGATCCAAATATATCATTATCACAAAGTATCTCAAAGTCCCAATTAGAGTTCACCTTTGCGTAGAGCTCGTCGAGACGATTCCGATGCATATATTATTTATATTATTTAGAGCTCGGATGAACAAACTGGATAAATCAGAAATTAATGTGCAGCGCTGACGTCATCGCTGACGTCAGCGCTGCTGGCGTCATCCGGCCCGAACTACCTATGCGGGGCCCAAGGCCCACAGTGGCCCGGTAGGGCCCAATCGGCCGGCGCTTCACCGCAGCACGGCGGGAGCTGCCAGGATGGGCCACGCGGCGAGCAGCCAGAGGCTGCCGCGCGCTGGCGTCCAGGCGCTCGACCGCGTGTGCGCAGGGATGGCTCGGCCCGGGGCTGGGGACAGGTGGCGCGCTAGGAGTGGCCAGGCGGCCGGTTCGTCACAGGTCGGCGCGGTTTTCCCCGAGGTCGGCGGTTTGACTTTGGTTTTCTCTGGTTTTTCCCGCAACCGACGTACACAGGCGCAGTTCACGCCCGTGGAATCCGGTTTTGGACCGGTTTTGGACCCCTTCACGAGGAAAACGTCGCCAGGATGACTAGGTACGCCAGTTTTGGCGCCACCGCCCCTTCCTACGTCGGTTGCAGAAGCCAGGTGGAGGGAGGAGAGAAGGAAAAGGGGAATATTCCCTAGGACCTAGGGAGGATCTCCACATCCCCAAGTCACTTCCTCCACTATAAATAGAGACCTCCACCTTCTCATTCAAGACACAAGAAGTGAAGCCAAGCTCCAATGCTAGATCCAATGTAGTGTTAGAATAGGTGAGAGGTGAGGCGAGAGTCCGGGAGAAGCCGGGGATGTCGGCTCCTCTCCTCTTCTTGTACCTCGGCGGATGCGGCTTAGGTTCGAGTAACATCCGGGTATTTTCTCTTGTATTTCTGGATTAATATTTATTATAGTTCAAGCTTTACTTTATACTTGTGGGCTCCTTGCTGTGATAAGTGTCTTAGTACTTGCAATGTTAAGATAGTATTTAATTGAGTATACGTGGTGTATAGTCTTTTGAATACCTTGGAGTGCACCTAGTGCCACGGATTTGTAGTGGTAGCCCCAGGTGGTGACAGCCCTGACGGCCTACGTAGTCCACCACGTGAGAAGTACTAGAGTCAGTAGGACCATTGCTTGGCTTGCTTAGTCCCCTTCGCATCCCTTTCCGGATTTTGACGGTTGAGCGCCCCGAAGCAAGTAATATCATAAACACCTTGAGCTAATCCTTAATTATCCAGAATACATAGAAATAACCCTCTCTACCTTCTACACAATTATCACTTCTTTTGTCCTTGGTCGATCTTAGATCGTCACTAGTACACACACGTTCCCTGTGGATTCGATACCCTGGAATACTCTCGGGTGAAAGCTACATCAGAATCCGTACGCTTGCGGATTTATCTGTGATCGTTAAAAATACCAACAAGCTTTCTGGCGCCGTTGCCGGGGAACGGTTGCTGTACTAGTGTCGAACCGAGTTCGCCCATGTATCCCCATCCATACCATCACATCATTTCATTTATTTTTACCATTCATTTTCATCACTACCCATCCATCATTCACATGAAAAAAAAATTGCAAGAGCATGTTCTTCGGTTGAGTTGTCCCTCGGGTATTTGTGGTCGCTAACCATTACAGGTTGAAACTGAAAATAACGGCGGGCATACTATGCTTAAGAACATGAGAGCTGCATCATTTGCAACACCTTGGTAAATTCTGGGTGATGGAACAAAACTCGAAGGAGGCCGACACACACTTGAATTTGCTGTCCAGTGACACAAATCCAAGTATGGGGGAGGTTTGTACTTATCTCATGACAAGTTCCATCAATGCCAAATTTTTAGCTTTGGTTTATAGATGATGCTAGTTCATGTATCCTTTCTTGCTATAAAAAAATTAAAAAAAATTCCAAATGCCTGCCTGGAGGTAACCAGGCGTTATCCCTTGCATTTGCATGCATTCAAGTTGCACATCATATTTGTTTCGAATCATTCATGTTGAACATCATTTGCAAGCAAACTCTTGTGCCTTCTTTTTGAAGGGGTGGCTCCTCGGCTTTGAACTGTATTCGGGCACTATGCCTAGTCTAGGTGGGTGGCGAAATCTTTCATCACCTATCTATTCGGGTTCCTAGTCCAACTCATGCAGTCCCTATAGGGTCGGTTAATTGCCAGCACGTGGTTGGTAGACCGATCGAATAGGGTTAAAGAGAACTGGCTCCCACCACGTCATTTAGAGATAAGGGTTGATCAGTTCACGCTCTGAGAAACGCCAGGCCTCGAGTTTCTTACAAATTGCATATCATGTTTTGAATTTCCCTCATTTCGATTTTTCAATCACCCAGCTTATTTGTTTCATTCATGCATGTTAAAGTAATTGGCATGTTTGTTTCCCAATCATGATTGCATATAAAAAAATAATAATAAAATATAGCCAGCGAGGCTCAATGGGATTAAGATATCTGGGCGTACAAGCCACAGTATTGTTGCACCTCGGTTCTTCCCATGTGCCTCTTAGTTGCACCTTGCCTTGCATCCTTGGCTCTTGTGAGCGCTTTCATGGGAAAAGGTGATTGTTGCGTGCTCGTGTTTTGCATATATGCCAGCTACTTGTTGGGATCATCCCAGCATTTAGTGCGCACACATGCATTCCACACGCAACCACATCACCGTTAATAATGTCATCAAGATCCAAGGAACTACCGTGATGGAAATTCTAGACTCGTCATCTAACGCCAGCGGTAAGTATGCTAAGATAAGTGGAATATCTTGCTTTTGACATAAAACAAAGTCCTTCCGGGAGGTAACCCGAAGTTCACCTTTCATATACTCATGTTCATCTCCATTTGAAAAATAGCTTGATCATGTTCTCATGCTTCATTTATCTATCCTTGTATGCTCTGGTTTGGATGTATCCGCGAAATATATTCATAGGCTTTTTAAATTAAGCGTGGTGCTTAGGTTAAATAGCCTGCTTTAATTGAATTTGACATGGTGTCGAGTTTGATTAATGAACCTTGAAGTAATGCATATGTAGATATTGGTTGTATGTATGGACTAACCCCTGCAGGAAAATTTTCAAATTTGGGCGGGTAAGTCCTCAAGTTTGATTCAAATCAGAAATAAACCAAGGCATGGGATGCAATACAACAATGTTGCACAACATACAAGGAGGCACATCACCTTTCAAAGGTTCACTGTGAGTAATTTGCAAAACCCCCCTTGTGATCATGTTGATGCAATTTAAATTCGGCCTTGTTTGAGTTATGTGGTAAAAATAAAATTTGAAAAAAAAGAGAACATTTGAAAACAAATAACAAAATAATGGCAAATAGGATCTATGCTTAATATGTTGAGAACCAATCCGTTTCTAAGCGTGGATGTGAACTAACCTGATGGCAACAATAATTTATTCAATATAATCCTTCGCGTATTTGTTGTCCACTAACTATTTGCAAGGATGAAATGCTGACTTAAGGATGGCAAGCATAACTTCAACATTCAACACCTTTAGTCACATAGAAGAAATTTGCACATTGAAGCAACATGAACATGGAGAAATCTTCTGGCACTCTTAAGCTCAAATCTCGCATTCACCTGCGAGATTTCAGTTTGGGGAAGATTCGCTAGGGAAGTACCCAAAATATTTTGTGCATTTATTCTCCTTCAATCTCCCTGCTAAGTTACCTTGCAAGATTTGTTTGCCCTGAAAAAAAAATCAATAAAAATTTGCATAACTTAAAAACACCAAAAAAAATATTTGAATTTCAAATAAAGACCAGGCTCCCTGGTTGGTAAAGCCAGTAGAGTCGTTGTTTTGTTTCCACCTTGTTTTGAATAAACGCAGGTACAAGATCAAGTGTGGGGGTCTCTCAGGCTTCTTCACGTTCACACATTCGAGACCACCCGTCACAACATCGCAAGGACTGACATCAAAAAGATCACGACGATCGGGCACCAGAGGGGCTCGAATGAATTCTTTATCACCTGAAGGTCCTCTGGCACACCTTGTCCTCCACTTCGTCCAATGCGATGGTTTGCATACTAATCCCCCACTCCCTCTCTTTTATGAGTTAACATAATCTTGAGATGATCATTAAAATAAACTCAAGTGAAACTTGTGCTCCTATGGTTCCTATGCTCATCCTTGATTGACTTGCATATTCTTTATTCCTTGCACATTATCCCGTCACTTGTGAACATATATTTTTAAGAAACCATGTCTATCTAAATGGTTGACAAATGAGATATGGTATGATGAGGTGAATCTTGCTCTTTCTGTATAAAGTACTTGGAAAGTTTTTCTTGCAAAAGTTTAAAGTCAATAGCTTTACAAAGGTCCTCATTGATGTCCCATTCCTACCAAAGCCATATGTCGTTCACATTGAAAACCTTATACATATGCTGCTTGTTATTACATTGAGCTTTGTCAAATTGTTGTGTGACACCCCTGGTGTCACTGTAGAGCTTAAGAACCTTAAATGAACTTAATTAACGTAATCCTGTCATGCATCATTTCTAGTCATGTTGTTGTGCATATATGTGTATGTATATGTTTGCCCTAAGTCAACTATCGAAGTAGAATACTAGGGATGTTCGAATACGAATTGGAAAGAGAGAGAGAGAATCTTTTGGTGTTGCCTAAGAATAGGTGAAATTAGTTTCTATTAGACCCTCAGACATGAACACGACCTAGCTTAGCCAAATTCACTTCAAAACCAACTTGGAAAGTGTAAATGACGTGGTCACAGCAAGTTGCCGTGGCCTGTCTTTGCCACCACCGCAATAGTCGGTGACCAGGTTTCTATACACACGTTTACCCAGCCACCTCAGGAAGTTGCGGTGCTATGACCGCAACAGTCGGTCGCTTGAGAGAAATTGAAAAATGCTCTCTGGATTGACTGACTGTTGCGGTGGTCACCCATTGTGTACCACCGCAACATTCCATGGATCTTTTATCCACAACCAGTATCCGAGCCACCAAAAGTTGCGGTCCCATCCCAGGCAGTGACTGCAATAGTCGGTGGGTAGCTGAAACAGGGAAATTAGCCTCTGGATTGACGGACTGTTGCGGTGGGGGTAGCCACCGCAACAGTTGGTGGTCGCCTGTATAAGTGACGTGGACCGACTTTAACTAGCTCACCGGAAGTTGCGGTGCCCGTCCCCACGCCCACCGCAATAGTCGGTGGCCCGCGAAATATTGGATTTGAACTTGTCGGCACAGTGTTCCGGGCCATGACCGATTGTTGCGGTGCAGGTTTTACCCCACCACCGCAACAGTCGGTGCGTATCAACCGCTGCCAACTCTCGTCCTTCCCAACTGCTCCGGCCACGCGTCCGCCTCCCCGTGCTTCCTTGGCGCCTGGTCAGCCTCCCCTGGCCCCGCTGGCGCGCCACGAGCCGCCCAGGTGGCCAGCCGGCCCTCACCCTTCGTGGCCGGGCGGCAAAAGCGCCGGGACCACGCTCACCGTCCCTCACTCGCCCATTCATCGATTCCTCGAGTCCACAGCTGCCTCACCTCGCCCTCTTCATCCCCTAGCCATCCCTTGCCCCGCCCCGGCCTTCCTTTGCTTGGATTTCGAAGAACTCCGGCTGGCCAGGAACACCCATGGCCGAGCTCTGGTTTGGCTCGAGGTAGAAGAAGCCCAGGACCAAGGGTATGTAATTAGAAGGTGTAGGGGGTTGTTTTTAGGATTCTAAGGCTTATGGG
>CM014278.1:52310589-52328393 GCA_004135705.1 Alloteropsis semialata
CCTAAAACTCTATAAAACTTGAGATAACCTAAATCGTCAGCTAGCTTGTGATCGAGGGGAGTAAAGGGAGTACCATAGTAGTAGATATGCTAATAATCACCGCGCAAAATCAGATTTGAATTAAGACGAGTCGTCGTTGCTGGTCCATCAACGAATTGAATCTGCTGCCAGATCTACATCATGCATGGAGATTGGTCGTTGCTAGCTCTAACAATTTGTTAATTCGAGCCATGCAAACATGGCCGATCGTATGCATGATTAGGAAGTGCCGGTACGCTAAGGGCGCCTCTCGCAATCGATGGCGATGATCTGGCGATCAAGATGCACAAGCAAAAATATTTAAATCCGTAGATAGAAAGAAAGACATAGAGAGAGCGAGAGCCTATAGCTTGCGTGCTACGTAGGGAGGCATGCTTCACTCATAATTCAGGGGAGGGCCCAATCATGCACGATATTTAGCTTTCAGCAAGCTACTAGCTCTGCATGAATAAACAAAAACACATGAACTCTATATATGCTGCTCTAATCCATAAAGCAAAGGCAATGCTTAGCGCAAAAAAGCTTGCATGATATGTCGATGAGCAAGGAGTAGATGTGACTGACTAGCAGCTGCTACCTGCATGCCTAAGCTAGCTATATATTCTTCCATGCATTATATTTGTGTTCAACGCTCTGACTAGCTCTTCGCCTCTTCCTTTCCTTGCTCCTTTCTGCACGCGTATAACAAGGCTCCCGGCCCTATGTGAGTAGTTTAGTTGCACTGTGTCTAGGCTCAAAAAAATTGAGCTGTATCATCTCACTTGCATGGGATTATTCTAGCTAGTCGCTTATGACTGGAAAGGGTAGTATAATTGCTGGCTATTATGCCTAATTCTGTGTAGCAAATGGGTTACCAGTGGTATCATTTCGTCCTTTTCTCTTCTTCTTTTTCATATAAAGTCAATCTGACTGAGATCTAAAGGCAACCCCATATCTGAAATAGAGTGCTACAGTTGCTGGCATAGTTCATTGTCAGATGAGTATCTGAAATAGAGTTCGAGGGAAAAAAAAATTGTTCGAACAACATAACTGTTCAAAATGAGGAATGAGGGAGTACCTATATTATTTCTAAGATTCTATATATGATTCCAAGACGAGTAAATTTCTTCTTCATAAATTAGTACCTAGGTTTGGGTGTTTGGCCACGAATTAATTGCTGGGAGAAATTTACTCTTGTTAAATTTTTATTCTGTGGGAGAAGATCATGATCTCTGGACAGGTGGCAGATCGACATACATCCTCACATTGCAAAAGTTTAATCATTCGCCGGTTGCCTACATGCAGACGGCCCAAATGTCCTATGCGCCACCTAATATAAAAGTTCCATTTCAACAAGGAATAAGACATGATAATAAGCTCATTTTGACTCCTCTGGGCTAACAATGATTCAGAGTTTATCGGAGAGACTTGTCCCTTTCAGATCACCGAACAGCTGGACTCGTCCACATTTGTCTTCAACGCTGCATCAGCAAGGTTCACCTAGTCTGAAAAGTGAAAACACATAAATCTTGCAGGTATACGTGTGGCCGTAACAAAAATCAGTTGCCCGGATTTAAGGCAAGCACATGTTTACACTTGTAAAAAAATATCCTTACACGTGGAAACCGTCAATTTGCCGTATGAATCTTTGCCGTGTACTGCTCTGAAATTTATTGGCACATATTTGCTCGTAAATCTGGGTCATGTATAGTACAAGTGAGCTTTAATTTCTCTTCAGCATTACACATGTACTACTACGGCAGCATGCAGGTAGCAGCTAGAGACGAGTCGGTAGATTTTTAGATAAGCACGCATGCTGTGGTTTGCTTTTGATCAGTAGTAACTTGCTTGTGAGCTAAGGGAGATTAAAGAAAGCTAAGGGTACGAAGCGGACAGTGCAGGGGTACGTCACATGTGTCTCGCCTTTGGTAAACACGCGACATTATCATCGCCGGTCGCAGTGTGCAGGTGGATTAGCATGCAAGATGGCTCGTCAGTGTTGGTCATTATCGACCCCCGGATTAAGTAACCTCGATCAGGGAAGAACACGTCAGAATTATATTCATCTCTGCTGGTCATGCTTCCTGGGGAATCCTAAGCTCTGACAGAGCCTGCTGGTCGTCGTCCTTGTACTAATTTTGTATCTGACGACAAAAAACAAATGTGCAATTACTAGAGCATTTTTGGGCTAATCATGTGGTGTTAGAAATTCAAGGAGACCGAGTCCTGACGAGGTGCCTTCTTTGTTGCATTGGTGGCAGCGAACCCCACCTGTCAGTGACTCAGCGATGGCATTTTTCCAATTCCGTGAAAATTGTAATGGCATTTTTTCAACTTGCCCTTCCGAGAAAGCAGAGGAGGACTGATGGAGGAGCAGTATCCCCTTGCTCATCATCCATGGCCGACTGCCCAACCGGCGGTGGACAAGGCTCCGGCCGTCGAGCGGCGGCGCAAAGCTATGCTATGATGCTTTGGAGCTCTTATTGGCAGCCGGCGATGCTTTGGAGCAAAACGAACCCGGCTCTGAATTAGCTTGGAGCCATGGATCCACGGCAGGAGCTTTTGATTGATTTGGCGCCACAAAAGAAGAGTGAAGAGTCGCATTGGAGAATTTCGGCATCGATTCAAATTTCCTACCACGAGCGGTACGGTACGGTGCTCCCAAGATCCCTGGATGGAGAAATGGGTACAGTAAGCCCAGATGAGTTTTATGGGCCTAAGACTGTATTTGAGAATTTTTTTATTTTTTATTTTTTTTTACAATTTTTCAAAAACGATATCCGGATGACCGAATTTGCAAATCCGTCATCCAAACCGCCGTATCAAACGGCGGATAGAAGGAACCGCCGAATGAAACGGCGATAAGGCGCTACAGTAACCTAACCGCCGAACGAAACGGCGGTAAGGATGCTATGGTACCGCGGGTACTGTAGCGGGGTACCGTAGCATCTACCGCCGTTTCGTTCGGCGGTTCCTCCCTCCCGCGTCAAAAAAAATCATAACTTTTTCATATGAACTTGAATGGATCTAAAATTTATACGAAAATTGTAGATCTCGATGAGATCTACAACTTTATAGTTCAAACTTTTTTCATTTGAAATCATCTTCATATTCAAATAATCCACGCAATACTCAGATCTAATGAACCAAAAGAATTTTCCTTCTCTAGACAGCACATCTTCAAAAAATTATACCTTTTTCATATGAATTCGGTTGGAGATAAGCTTCATATGAAAATTGTAGAGGTTGATGAGATCTACAACTTTGTTATTCAAACTTTTTATTGCGAATTATTTTGGTGCTCAAATAATCAAGAAATATTCAGATCTAAAATTCAAATCTAATTTTCCTTCTCTGGACAGCACATTTTCAAAAAATTATAATTTTTTCATATGAATTCGGTTGGAGATAAGTTTCATATGAAAATTGTAGAGCTTGATGAGATCTACAACTTTGTTGTTCAAACTTTTTAATTGCGAATTATTTTGGTGCTCAAATAATCGAGAAATGTTCAGATCTAAAATTCAAATCTAATTTTTCTTCTCTGGACAGCACATTTTCAAAAAATTATAACTTTTTCATATGAATTCGGTTGGAGATAAGCTTCACATGAAAATTGTAGAGTTTGATGAGATCTACAACTTTGTTGTTCAAACTTTTTTCATTGCGAATTATTTTGGTGCTCAAATAATCGAGACTATGTTCAGATCTAAAATTCAAATTTTAGATATGAGCATTGTGTGGATTATTTGAATATGAAGATGATTTCAAATGAAAAAAGCTTGAACTATGAAGTTGTAGATCTCGTCGAGATCTACAATTTTCGTATAAATTTTAGCTCTATTCAACTTCATATGAAAAAGTTATGATTTTTTTGACGCGGGAGGAAGGAACCGCCAAATGAAACGGCGGTAAGGATGCTACAGTACCCCGCTACAGTACCATGGGTTACTGTAGCATTACCGCCGGTTTGGATGACAGATTTGCAAATTCGGTCATCCGGATATCATTTTTGAAAATTCGTAAAAAATTTAAAAATAAAAAAAAATTCTGTATTTGATGACAATGTGACTACAACAGAGCCCATCTAGTAGAAACTACTTTTTGCCTAAGTTGTATAGGCCGATGACAATGGGCCCAAGTTGTATAGGCCGATCGGCTAAACTTTTTGCCATCGGGCCGGACTGGGCTGCCTTCTTCCCCTCCAGAAAAGAAGGGGAGAAAAGGTTGTTAGTGCCGTCGGGGCGGGAAAGGGAAACTGACATAACTTTTTTTTTGATACGCTGATACAATTTTGTTGGTTGTATACGACGATAATGTGGAGAAATCAGAAATGGACCGAAAATGATGACTGTTCGGGGCTACATCGAGCCTGGCTAATAAAGATTAAAGAAACATCAAACCGAGAAAAAGCAAGGAAAAAACCCCACTACCCAAGCATATTCTTCACCAGGCTAATAGATAGCAAAAAGAGCTCAGAAACAACAGTCAGGCCGGATTATACTTGTTTGACAAATTAATTTGTGTTACTATTTAAAAGGCAGAAGAGTTACAAAATTGCCTCAAGTTATACTGGTTGGGGCCATCCAGCAGGATGATTCCCAACGAACATACATCTCTCTGAGCTCAAACAATCTGTTCACACCTCCAAATTCCCGCCGCTTGCTGTTCGCCTTCTTGCATCGAATTCCTCCTGCAGGCGTAGCTGCCAAAATGCAGGTAGTATGCATGCTGCACTGTGTAATGCTAAAGGCGTTGCTTGCAATGTCATCTTCTACAACAGGGAAAGCGTTCCTCAACATATCCAATCAGCTACCCTACAAGTCGTCTTCCTCCTCCTTTAGTCGGATCGGATGGATGACAACCCCATTTTGAGACGACCGAACACGGCCCCATCTTCCAAGGCGGGGCTCCTGATGAAACAAAGATTTAATACTGTGGTTCAGCTTTTGCAAATTAGCAGTAATAAGAATTTGTATTGCAAGAGTCGCATAGTTAGCATAAAGAATGGACATAAATGGTCTTCACACGCTGTTTAGCCCATTGAACAAACCCAAGAACTTTAACACAAAGGGTAGCTAGTCTACCAGCTCTTATATAAAAGTTCACACTATGCAGGAAGCTTTCCTGAAAACATTGTCTTACCAGTATTTTTCAAGATTGTAATGAGAAAGTGCTGTATTGGAACAAAAGAAGGTGGACTCGAGCATATGAACTGGAATGACAAAAAGGGGAGTATGATTTACCGACCTGGCCAACACCAGCAACAATAAAGCGTCCAGATTTTGCAATGGCGAGAGAATTGACAAATCCATCCTGGCCATAAGAGGAAGTATATCAACAACTGTTTGCAAACCACAGCAAGGGACGGCATCTTAAACTTTCTTTTGCATAGCTAACATGATGAGTTGAATCGAGCAAAGGACTTTAGTAGTGTAGTCTAATAATTAAATGAAACATAAAAAATGATCTTCCATGGTAAGGTGTTGGCACTGGACAAAATGACCATAGTTACATAACAAATATCGGAAGTACGAGTCTGTTGTACTGGCAAGATCATTATAAACCAAGCGTATTTGGTATTCCACCAGTACAGCTACTCCCATAACTTTCAAGAAATTTCTAATGATTATGGATGGTGAGTCTATACATCATATTTGTCAAGGGTCAGAAATTACGCTTGGTGTCTCACAATTTGACCAACATCAATTATCTGAGCAAAACTTCAAAATGCTTGACCTTTATAGTTAATCATTCCATGACCTTCTCCACTCAATACAAAAGGCTTAGACGCAAAGCTAGCATATGTTGAAAAGGGAAATTAGATACCTTAAACATCACAGACTAAAACAGTGTGAATGATTTTCTGGATCTGGATGACTAAAATCTTCCAGACCTAATATTTTGCATTGGTGGCTAATGGCTATCTTCAATTGTAAGAACACCTAGAAAATAAGTATTTCTTTTTAAAGAATTGGAATGTACAGATTTTCAATCCAATACACTGAAACAAAAATACCACAACTTGGTGATCAAGATTCAAGTGGTGAATTGGTTCAAACTAGTTTAGCTCTATTTGTGCTTCATAGTTAGTTCACAAATAAACTTAAGAAATTATTCAGAGAATGCGACTTTAAGTGCACTCCCATCAAGTGATTTAGAAAAACAAGAGACTACGAGGTCAGTGATTGGTCACGTATAAATGCCTGTGAGAGCAAATAAAATGCCTAAGGCGGAAAAGAAAAGGTAGCATTAAATGCACATGCAACCCATTATAAATATAGAAACTTTGCGTGCTATATAACTGTCCAGGTGGAGTAACCTTCTAAAACTCGATCTTTGTTTTTGAGTTCTATGCACAAGTGGTTTGCCAATCCAAGTGGACCATAACATGACCTCTGCCAAAAAGTCCAAATATTTGGAAGCACCGATTCAAGTAATGATCAGCATACAGCGACACCCCACATCGCAAAAGTTAACCGCTGGTCAAGGCGGCAAACCCAAAGTAATAAAAGAACTAAAATATGACTAAATGTCTAAGGAGGCGAATAGTTGACAATACATCCGCATGTTATTAAGAATGGCTGGTTCAGAAGTGTGCCCTACTGATTGCCAACCAAATGACCAATCAATATTGAGCACCCAGAAATGGCATTATCTATCTGCACAGTATACATGCCCCTGGGAACCTGCTAGGATTATTATGACCCACTCAAAATTCCCAGAACCTAGAATTGATGTGAGAAATTCCAGCATTCAGTTTCAACAATAGATAACGAGAATCATGCACACTGGCCGCTGGTCCAGAGTATATGAGAACAGTGGTGTCCATTGAGTAGCAAGAGTACCATACCAGCTTAAATTTGAACAATGGTCGAATCCCCTTAGAATCAGGTTCGATAGCCCAGAGATGAACCAAACCATTTCCTGCTCCCGATGCAGCAAGATCGGAACCTTTTCTTGCAGCAACAGCACTAACCCATGACTGGGCCATTGAGACATTTTCAGGTTTATGTATTCCATTTTCTGCAGAGTGAAAAGAGGTAAGCAGTAAATATGGAGCCCACAAATACAAGGAGCAAAAAGTATTTCAGCCATGATGACATTTTGTTTCCATTGATGGCCATCTTAGCGACAACTGAAGAGGAATTTGTCGAGACAACAAAACAGACACCCAGATGTGGTGAATAGGAAAACCTTTCTAAGTGAAATGACCATTCTCACATGGCATCTTACCTTTAGGTAACTCTTGATCATCGCTATTGAATGAAGGATGAGCATTTCTAACTATGAAAGTAGGTTTTTTCCTCATTATGCTCCAAAGCTCGATGCTTCCATCATCAGACCCGGATAAAAATTCCTTGTCATCGATAAAGCTGCAGCACTCTAAAGACGCAGCAGCAGGAGCACGGAACACTAACTGTGATTCTTCCGGAATCTGTCCATAAAGAGAGTTTTTAGCTATCAGGGTACATCATGGTATGTGCCACATGACTCACACGACCAAATAAATTGTGAATAATCAATTGACGCTCCTGTGAAAGCGTAGGTGTAGCAAGTCCTGGTTAAATCTTTGAGCTGTGCATAATGCACATACACAACGTTGCAATGTTGCACTGCGAAAGGAACGCGATAAAGAATAAGTTGTACAGAATCTCTACCAATTCTGTTGCACTGTGTATGCTATAGCTTTTCTTGAAAAAAGGGTGCCATACCAAGATAATGAAAACAAAAACACTTTAGACATCGCAAGGGTTGTAAAGACCCCAGGCTCTACAGCAACCTATATCCATGTCCTAATCTTGTTCCCACTTCTCACAAAGCAACCAACAGCACCTTTACCCATCAGCTTGCAACCTCAATCCTAGGAATGAACCACTCTGTTAGCTAAACTCTTCCATTCTCTTCTGCCTCTTTTTCCCTCCACTACCACTATCCTCAACTGATGTCTTGCTTGGTCAGTGAGAGTTTAAGAAAATAATAAGCATCTCAGTAAAACCGAAGCATTTATGCAGATATTCAATGGGGCTAAGCATAACTGAAAAACATGTAGTCTCTTCTCTACAAGAGAAATATGGGATGGCATGGACCAGGATCAGATGGGGTAAATATGGTTGTGCAGCTGCAGGTTTGGGTTAGTCTGTGCTGTCAGTCCAACATGGTTTTCCTTTCTCATTGTAGGTATATTTTTCATGCTATTTTCATTCTTTGGCAGAACTGGATGTATTTTGTGATGTGCAAATTCCATAGCAATAAAGAAACAAACTTCTGGAAAATGCTAATTTCTTAACTAGATAAATCTTACAATTCATCAGAAGAAAATGTTCTGTTTAATGAGACAGCTTCAGCCATGTAACAAACACATGTAATAAAAATATTAGTACCTTCCAAAGATGCATTGTCCGGTCCCGTGCTACAGTTAGAATCCTATCTTTACTAAGTGCATCCATGGTCAAGATTTCATTCTGATGGCCGTATAGGCAGTTCATGTATGTTCTATCTTCAGCATTCCACTGCATTATTGAACGGTCAAAAGAACCAGAGAATAACTCTGATGAATCTGGCCCAAAAGCAAGGCATGATATTGGCCCGCGATGACCGCTAAAAGCCTGCAAAAAACAAAAAAAAATATGCAGTCACAATGTTGAATGGGGGTAAGGCAGAGAATTTATAAGTTCTTTTGACTAGTCCAACCAAATCGGCTTTCCAAATATTTTCAAAATTCCAGTCGCTGATTACCTGTATGTGCTCCCGTGAACGAACATCCCATAAATGGATATGACGGTCCAAACCACCACTTGCCAAGTAGCGACCATCTGAACTCGCAGCTAAAGCTAGTATATTCTTACTTCTTTTAGCTGACAGAGGTGGTTTAGCGTGATGAGAAATCAATACATTTTCACTTGGCCATAAATACTTATCACTTTTGCCAGTTTCAACATCCCAATGCACAATGACTCCATCTTTTGATGCTGAAAACCCCTTATCACTATCCTTGGATAAAGCAACAGCAGTTACAGGTTGTCGATGCTTCACAATAACCTTAAAGCCATCCTTGGGCTCCGGTGGTAAAACCCTGTGATGGTTTCAGAAAGTTTAATTGCATGTACAAGTTAATGTCCAAAGATTATCAGATGTGCAAATAGAGGTCCAGAGTTGAATTCAAATAGACATGGCCTGTTTTATCGTGTCCTTTAGCAAAAGATTTCAGAATGCAAGCTGGATTCATTAAAAGGCCATCATAGCTAAAAATGGAGACATCATCCAACTTTTTTTGAACAGAGTGACATCACCAAGCCCCATTTCACAAATTGATTAATAGTGATTATGAATACCAACAACTATATCAGATAATTTCATCAAATGCATCTCCATTCTCAAAGCACTCGAGACCTAAATATCCTTTTAACCACCTATTGTTATATCTTCGACAACCTAGTTGTACCCTGTTACCCAAAAAAGAATCCATGTAATTAAATATGTTACAGGCTCAGTCCAGCAGCTTAGTGGCTGTGCATACGGCAAGACAGCAGGACATGCATATTACTTGTGTTGCAACTAGTTTGTTAGCACAATCCGTTAGTTAGTTAGTTAGCCACATGGTGGGTAGCCACATAGTGCTTTTAGCTATTCATTAATCAGTCTTATCTCATAGTGGTTAGTTTTTCAGATCTTGTGAGATGTTGTGGGTCCAAGGCTATTGAAGGATGAAATGTACCCTGTAACCGGCAAGCAACAGGATCCTAAAAGCAGTCAGAGCTCCATAGGGAGGGACAGGCTCTTCCTGCTACCCAATCTACCCTAACCAAATACATATCAAAATATGTCTTAAAATGCATACATAGCAAAAAGGAAAAAAACAATAGTAACCCTGAATTCCTTCCATCCATGAAAACCGAATCATGCTAACCATCTTCCTCATTTCTAAATAAACTGAACAAGCATACGACAGGAGTCCATGGCTGAAGGCACGATAAGAATCCAAAAAACACATTACAGAAAACATACTAGATAACGGCTGGTAGCTGCTAACCCGACGGTTACTGAAAGGTTTCTGGTATCTTCCCAAATTCAAATAGTTCAAATCAACAGAAATGTACTTCTACATGCTTAGCATTGGAACTTAATTTTCAAACAAGTAGCATGTAGACAGCTGCTTATTTGTCCAATCCCTGGGTGCATTTGTGATTTCGTTTAGATTACTGAAATGAAGCAACAATATTGCTCTAATCTTACCACCAGATATCAATCACCCTCCTTCCCCAACTCCAAAATCAGGGTTACAAAGGGGAATTGCTTTGCGGGGAGCTAATAAATAGGCAATAGTTTTGCATCTCCTACTCCAATTACTGTCCTGAACCAAACGAGGATCCTTTCCTCTCATTGCTAACTGCAAATTATGGCTTGGCTACTTTAAAGCAATCGAATAATGACTACTTTGAAGCAATCCCCATGTATGTTATACCTTATCATGGAGAGCCTCAAAGCGCTAAATTATCAACACGGCAATGGAGACAACTTGGAAACAAACATCAGGGGAGAACTCCAGGGAAAAATGTTTCTGACCTTGCGGCGAGCTCCCACCGCTTTCTGCCGCTCTCCTCGAGCTGCTTCCTCTGCAGGATCTCAGCGACCCGCCTGCCCCCGGCCTCATCGTCGTCCTCGTCCTCGTCCTCGTCCTCCCTCCTCGCGGCGTCAGACAACTTCTTCAGCAACTCCTTCGCCATCCGAAGCTTCTTCTCCCCGACCGTCTCCTCGTCCTCGTCCTCCTCCTCCTTAACCCCCACATCCCCATCCTCATCAACGGCACCGCCGAAAGCCACCGCGTCTTCGTCGCTGTCCTCGCTCTCTATGTTCTCGTCGTGGCCCCCGCGGCGGCGCTTGGGCTCGGACTCGAAGAAGGGGTCGTCGCCGCCGCCGCCGCCGCCACGGCGGGAGCCCGCGCGGGGCTTGGTGGGGCGCGAGGCCCGCTTGCGGGGGCGCGGCGCCATGGTGGCTGGTTGGGAGAGCGAGAGATAACGCTTGCGCTAGGCTTTCGGGGAGGGCGAGGCGGTGTTTCGCCGCCGCCGCCGGTGGTGAGCCAGAGTTTGGGGGAAGCGAGGAAGGAAGCGGCGGGCGGCGGAGAGCGAGGGTTTAAGGGAGGAGTGGGAGTTGCAGACGGGACGAGGGCTTTTCCTGTCTTGGGCCGATGGGCTTGGCTTTGCAAATGGGTTTGGGCCCATTTGCTCTCAGCTTACAGACAACGTCGCAACTGTTTAAAAGTCCCAACACCTTTTTTTTTTTTTGAAACGAAAGTCCCAACACCTCTCTCAACTTGAATGGAGTTTACATTTTATAGGTCGAGTTTGTTAAATTTCATCCGGCTGGCATTAGCATGCCCCTTAGTTTTGACAAAACATCAATAAGTTTGGTCGAGAACAAAAATATTTCCAGTGGTACCTTAGGGTCTTTCTGTTTACGAACCTTAGGGTCCATTTGGAATGCGTATTTTTTCCCCTAATAATTTCTATGGGTTGAACTGTTCATGTGAAATTTTAGTGTTTCCAACGAGGACCCATTTGGAATGTGGAAAACTTTCTTACAACTCTCACGAGTTGAACATTCCCAGCTAGGGCCCATATGGAATGCCAAAAAAAAAAAAATACCGCTTCTGCAGATCGATTCTATGAATTGTGTGTATCCCGATCAAGACATATCAAACATGCCTGATCACCACGCCGATTCTGCAGTCTCTGCTTTTGGCGCCGTGAATCGCACTATCGTTAGGACTCGAGACATCTTGAGGGCTCGAGGCTTGAGCGCACTGGAGCAATCTCAGAAACTTTATCTCCAGTGCAAAAAAAAATGAAAATGCAAATAGTGTAGGAACCTGAACTGAACACAATTTAACAGCATAGTAACAAGCGTAGCCTGATGACCGTTGAGATTTTGTACAAACTTACTTATGTTGGACTGTCGTGACATGAAGCACTAGTAGTACTACCATTTTATATCCACGATTACACTTCCTACTCGCCGTCGTGGACGCCGCCTCGTGCCGGCTTGCCGTCGCCGTCCTCCACCTTGGCCATGGCGGACTCGGCTTCAAGCGCCTTGGCCGTGTCGTAGGACGCGTGCAGGCCGACGAAGAGGTAGTAGACGAGCAGCGCGGCCGTCCATATCCCGAACCGCATGAACGACTTGGAGTCGATGGAGCCCAGCAGGAACACGTTGATGGCGATGGACGCCGACGGCAGCCACGGCACCAGCGGCACCCCCCACAGCTTGGGCGCCCTCGCCTGCGGCACGAACGCCCACAGGCACACCGTCGCCGCGAACCACGCGGGCACCGTCACGGCGTACGGCACCCACCCCTTGACGTCCACCCCCCAGCACGTCGCCGTCGCCACCGACGTCGCCAGGATGGCGGCGATGCACGCCGCCAGCTTGTTCCGGTTGGCGTCCGTGGTCTCCCCGGAGACGTAGTAGCGGCGGACCAGCAGCGCCAGGGCGACGAGCATGAAGATGAAGAGCGTGGAGATGGAGAGCAGGTTGGAGAGGATGTTGAGGTCGGTGAAGAAGGCGATGATGGCGGTGGCGACGAGCATGACGACGGTGGCGTTCACGGGCGTGCCCGTCCGCGGGTGCACCTTGGCCAGCCACGGCGGCATCATGTGCGTCCGGGAGATGTGCGTGAGGTACCGCGCCTGGCCGACGGCGCCGACCAGCAGCACGGTGGTCATGCCCTTGAGCGCGCCGAAGGCGACGATGTACTTGGCCCAGTCCATGCCCCTGTAGGCGAACGCCACGGAGAATGGCGCGTCCGGGTCGATGGAGCCGTACGGCTGCATGAGGCAGAGCGTGACGGCGAGCACGCAGTAGAGCGCGGTGGTGAGCGTCATGGACCCCACGAGGCCGATGGGGATGTCGCGCGCGGGGTTCTTGGTCTCCTCGGCCATGGTGCACACGGCGTCGAAGCCGATGTAGGCGAAGTAGAGCACGGCGGACGCCGAGAAGATGCCGCGCACGCCGTAGGGCATGAAGTCCCGCATGTTGGCCGTGTCGGCCTTGGTGAGCCCGGCCACGATAATGAAGATGATGACGGCGATGTGGACGACGGAGAGCACGTAGTTGAAGCGGGAGGTGCCCTTGGTGCTGACCACGGCGAAGACGCAGACGAGCGCGGTGACGACGACCGCGATGGGGTCGAGCTCGTTGTAGTCGGCGGAGAGCGACGACGCGTGGATGCGGAAGTCTTTGGGCTGGTGGTTCAGCAGCGTGGCGAAGTAGGACGTCCAGGCGCGCGCCACCGCCGCGCCGCCGATGCAGTACTCCAGCAGGATGTTCCCCGCCGCCACGAACGCCATGAAGTCGCCGAGCTCCACGCGCAAATACGCGAACGATCCACCTGCGCATCATCATGATTCATGAATGAACAAACTCACGATTTGCATTTCTCGACAGAGGAATCGCCATTGCCATTTGCCAGCTCACACTAGAGTTTTCATCCAACAGAGGAATTCCTACCTTTGCTTGGCTAGCTGCATGGTTTTTCAGACTCCAAACAGAAAATGCATAGGCTTGCTAAATTTGTTCAATATTTTCGGTGCACAGAAGAATGTCTTTTTTAAAACCAAGAGGATAAGATGATCTTCATATGGCCGTTAGTATACTGAAGTGTTCGATCGCTTTGTTGCTGTACCTTTTGCTATGCATAGTTTTCATACGTATCCATTTCATTATGTTCAGAAAACACATCCATTCGAAATTTTGGAGCGGAGAAGATTTAAATCGTGATATGCTCGAAGATTTGTGTTGGCTTATTTGACAACGTTTTCCTAATTCTAAAAAATTAGTTATGCAACAGGACAAAATGTAAGCTGCAAGAAATGGTCAGTATACGGACAGGCCCCTTTTTTCTCAAATATGGACCCTTTTTTTTTCTCACTGCAGCAAAGTAGTAACCGCATGCATGCTGAACTGGACAGAATAGTGAATTTGTTAATTGTTTGAATCAATCCAACCTAATGACACGAACAGTTTCTTAAGCATGCTGAACTGGACAGACTAGTGATCTTTTTAATTGTTTGAATTGATCCAACCTAATGACGCACCCAGTTGAAATGAAAGGATTAGTAGCGTGCATTCGGTACACATATACTCAGCAACCAAATTGCAAAGGATCTTGTCTAATCATGGTCTAATTAGCCTCATTAGATTCGTCTCGCGAAATTACTCGGGGGTTATGGAATGGGTTTTATCATTAATCCACGTTTAATACCCTTAATTAGTGTCCTAATGTGATGGATGAATAGTGAAAAGTTTGAAAAATTTGTGCAATTAAACAAGGCCTTTATTCCTACTGATGTGTGTGACAGTCGCCAGGTCAACAAAATACATTGACTGTTTGGCCTTTCTGCTTCAAGGTAGAGAATTTTCGTCGCAAACCGGTTGCTTCATTTATTTTATGAGACTGACCTGCTGATGTGAAGTGCGATCTGCCCTTCAGACTCAATGAAATGCTACATTTTTTTATTTCACTACTTAAAGTATTTTTCCAGCCCACAAAAAAGAATAAAAAATCTCCTTATGTTTCCAAGGTCCAGAGAGTTTCAAATCTGCCCATGTGAGGGAAGTCTCAGTCTGAATCTGATCAACTGGATAGGATCACGAAGATACCATAGAGAGCTATGGTTGCCCACATACCACTGACCAAACCCAATACAAAACGAACAAGTAGGCTATAGCTAGACGACTAGTAAACGCTGTCACACTGTACTGGCAGTGACATGTTGTATTGATCCGGAGGCTCAAAGACTTAGAAAGTAACACCTCCACCTACGGGCATTATTATCATAATATCATATTGTTCACTGATTATAGGGAGCTTACATGCGCCGTCAGTTTAGTTAACCATAAAAATTTTGCTGGTTATAGGGAGTACTCATCAGATGATGGGCTGGTCATAGCATAGGCCCACACTGCCTGAACAATATTAGAAACCTTCCATCAATTTCTTACAAGCTGGAATCTTTCCAGTTGAGCAGTCTCTATGTTTAGACCATTTTAAATTTTCCATCAATTTCTTCCAAGTTGGAATCTTTCCTAATAACAAATTGAATCTTTTGATTTTTTTTAAAGACGCAGAAGAATCTTTCCATTTGGTAGTAGTAGATGTTTAATTTATACATCGACCTAATACTCTTTCAATTTGTATTAGAAATAACTGTTTTTCCATCAGCTAATGCACACTGTGATGCTCTTTTGATCTTAAGGTGATGAAGGAAATGAACCAAACATGTCATGTGATGCAAACATAGTATAAGCCCACGCGAGGGCGCGTGCGTGGTTGGTTACCTGCGACCGGGATCTCGACGGCGAACTCGGTGTAGCAGAAGACGGAGAGCATGGCGGAGATGCCGGAGACGACGTAGGAGACGACGACGGCGGGGCCGACGACTTCGCTGGCCTCCTGCCCCGTGAGCACGAAGATCCCGGCGCCGATGACGGCGCCGACGCCGAACCACATGAGGTCCCACCACGTGAGGTCCCGCTTCATGTCGGCGCCGCTGCGGGCGCGCACCTCGTGCAGCTCCGTCGACTCCAGCGACCGCGACGTGAGCCGGTCCGCCAGCCGGCTGCCCGTGCTCCGCAGCGCGCGCCCGTACGCCGACCAGCTCGAGAACGACTCCTCCGGGAAGAAGTCGGCCTTGGTGCACGTGCACCCGCGCTGCCGCTGCCGCACCCCGCCGCCGCCGCCGTTGGCATCGCCGCTGCCGACCGCCATGGCCGTGTCCGCCGGGTTCTTCCTCTTCTTGGTTTTGTGTATGGCTAGTTTGTCTCGCTTCGTGCGCTGTTTGTTGATATAGAAAGGGAGAGGGTCTTTAAAGAAAAATGTATAGAAAGGGAGAAGGAAAGGGAGAGGGTCTTTAAAGAAAGGGAGCATATCCTGTGCAACCGGCCTTCGTATGCAACTTTTGCAACATCCGATCACAGGCGCTAGATCTACATCCGATGGCCATATCAGGAGGTGGGTATTTTTAACACTTAAACCCTCCCACCATTACTTTCACTAGCAAAATAAGGCTAACGTGGGTTACGTTCGTTCCCTCCGTTCCGTCTGTTTCGTCCGTCCGTCGTACGTCCGTCGGTCCGTCCGTCGTACGCCGCCGCCGATCGGTCCTCCGATCGATCCTCTGGAAGAGCAGCCGATCGGAGAGTGCAGGGAGAGCAGCCGATCCATCCTCTCTGGGAGAGCAGCCGATCGATCGATCGTCTCTGGGAGCAACCGATCGCCGATCGATCCTCGATCGATCCTCTCTGGGAGAGCAGCCGATCGATCCTCCAACTGGGAGCCGCTCACGTACGCCGCTTGACGTACGCCGCTCACGTACGCCGCTTCACGTACGCCATGGACCGCCACCCGCCATTCGAATCCACCGTCGTTCTGGATCGTGATACCGCCGCCACTGCAGGTATGGGTACGTCCGTACTAGCCTCTCATTCGTAGTGTCCTTCATGTCTATACCCTAAACCCTACGTACGGTTTTATGTGTTCAGGCGCCGGCGCGGCCATAGAGATCGACGACGTCACCATGGATATCACCGCTGGTTCTGTGTCCATTGAGGCCATCGACGCGGGACTTGGAGCCTACCTTGAAGATCCACGCACACCACGGACAGAATCTTCGCCGAGTGTAGCAGTAAGTTGCAAAAAAAACGTTCAAACACAGTAGGGATCCCAACACAGTAATAGTTGTACTTGTTTTTTTTTTGCTCATACATATTTTACACGTCTATAGGCAACAAGTGACACAAGCAACATAAATTCTAAAGAACCTTTGAAGCCAGTGGTTGGAATGATGTTTGATAGTCTCTCAGCTGTTGAGGAATTCTACAAGTCATATGCACATGAAGCTGGTTTCTCTGTTCGTATTGGTCAACAGAGGAAGGGAGATGAGGAAATATTAGGCAAGAGGTATTATTGTTCAAGACAAGGGTTCACTAAGGAGAAGGTACCAGATGCTACTGAAGAATCTGGGAAAAAAAGAAAGCCGCCAAAACGGATGGAAACTAGATGTGGTTGTCCGGCACATATTGTTGTAAAGCTTGACAGTGACAAGAAGTATCGAATAGTTTCAATGGTTGAGGAGCACAGCCATGGTTTTGTTTCGCCAGATAAAAGGCATTTGCTAAGATCCAATCGTAAAGTCAGTGAGAGGGTTAAGAGTACTTTGTTCAATTGTCAGAAGGCTAGCATTGGCACCTCACAGGCATATCGACTTCTCCATGTCAGTGAGGGTGGGTTTGAAAATGTTGGCTGCACCAAGAGGGATTTGCAAAATTATTATCGTGACCTCAGAACCAAAATCAAGGATGCAGATGCAGAAATGTTTGTGGCACAACTTGAGCGAAAGAAGGAAGTAAATCCTGCCTTCTTTTATGAATTTGAGGTAAATGAAGAAGGACGCCTTGTTCGTGTGTTTTGGGCAGATGCTTCAAGCAGGAAAAACTATAAATTTTTTGGTGACGTGATTTCGGTAGGGCCCTCTATAAGTAAAGATCAAAATTTTTGGGAAAGACTAAACAAGTGTGTTTGGGGGACCGAGACTTCAGATGATTTTGAGTCACAATGGAATTCTATCATGACAGATTATGGACTCGTGGGAAATGATTGGTTTGCTAATAGGTTTGCTATTCGTGAATCATGGATCCCAGTATACTTTTTGGACATACCTCTAGCTGGAATGCTTAGGACTACATCACGATCGGAGAGTGCAAATTCTTTTTTTAATCGTTTCATTCAT
>CM014278.1:52329393-52368920 GCA_004135705.1 Alloteropsis semialata
ATCTTGAACCTCATACACACACTTGCACATGCTCTCACATCAATTCTACTTTATTGTGTGAAAAACCATGTTGCTCCCAAGCAACCAAATCTTGTGATGAGCATGTTTTTGTAGAATCTTATGATGATCTCCTTGCTGAAGAATTGGAAGACATGAAACAAGCGAGAGAAGAGATCAAGAATGACTTGGTCAAGCTTAAGGGAAAGGGCCAAGTGCAACCTTCTCAAGATAACCGTGAAAACATGGTGAATAAGCTTGAGAAGGGATCAATGGTCACTAGCTCAATCCCTCAGCATGACAAGCAAGTCAACAAAGACAAGACTCAAGAAAAGAAGAAAAAGGAGCTTGATCACATACAATGCTTCAATTGTTCAACAATGGGGCATTATGCATCTATGTGCCCGATCAAGCATAAAGGCAAGATAATGAAGCATAAAGTATCCAAGAAAAGGAGTCTTGCAAAGAATAGGATTTGCTATGGATGCAAGAAGAAGGGACACACAATAGCCATGTGTCCTGGCTCTGGCCCTGACCGGTCAGACCGGTCCCCTGGGCCGGTCAGACCGGTGGCGGCCAGGGCAGCCACTTTTCACCAAAGTGACAAGATTGAAGTCACCTCTTTATCCATGGAACTCAAAAGCAAGCAAAGGCAAGAAAAGCAAAGAAATATAAAGTCAAGCAAGGACAAGAGCCGTGTTTGCTATACTTGCCGGCAAAAGGGTCACATGGGCAAGGATTGTCCAAATGGTAACATTCTTGAATCTAACCTTGTCCATTATGATTTTAGTAAGCTTGGGAAAGACAAAACTGACACTTGTGCTATAAGAGTGATTAGTTCACCTCAAATTAGCATAAGAGCCATTTGGGTTCCTAAGCATCTTGTGACTAACCTCAAAGGACCCAACAAGATTTGGGTACCAAAGAGTGCTTGCTGAGCTTGCAGGATCATCGAGAGGCATTGGACACTTGGCTTATAGAAAAGATGAAAGAAATGAAGAAATTAGCCAAGTGACTAGCAAAGTGTTGAAATCACAAAACCAATGTCATCTCGGTAACTAGTGCTTAATGTCATGCCTTAGTCACTCTCAGTTCTAAGTGAACACTCATGGGTCACAAGTGTAGTTTGTGAGGCATGAGAAAGTGACTTTGACATTTTTATTTGATTTACTCCCCTTATGCCATGTGATGCTTTTAATGACTCTCTAGTAGAGTATACTATTTTGAAGTGCAGGAAATTACACAAAAAGTAAAGAAGAAATTTCTTGGAGCAAGTAAAAGAAAAGAATTCCAATTGAGTGTGCGCTGACTGGAGTTGACCGGTCTGACCGGTCACCTTGACCGGTCTGACCGGTCATGGCCCAGTTAGCATACATCAAGTTCCGGTAGCCTCGGTTTCATACCAGAACTTCCGACCCAAAATTCCGGCAGCCTCTGTCCCGTATCAGAAATTCCGGCAAAATCCTACCAGAAGTTCCGGCAGAGGTTTGATTGTCAAGTTTCATCTAATATGGAATTCTACAAGAAATTCATTTAGCACTTCCATGGCATACAATTCGAACACTATCTTTGTGGTAGTAAGCACTCTTGGCACCATCTCAATAAATGCAATTTATTTATGTGCCGGGACCAAATTGTGTGATAAACTCCTCAAACTCATTAAATTGATCAAGTGCATGTGACATGATATTCAAATACATGATGCACCTATTTAGGGGGAGATTATCCTACAATTTGTGTCCTAGAGACTAACATTTTCTTTTAGTGATCTTGTAGTCTCATGTGTGAGAGTTTGTCTCTCTTTGAAGCAAGCTATGTCCTTTGTTCAAAATTGGTAAAAGTGTATCTACCTCCTCTTTGGACAATAAATTCTTTTATTGAATAGCTGCTTCCCATAATATAGATTAAATTCTCTTGCTTGTTTTTGTGACAAGATTGATGCATGTGAGCTTGCCTTTCACCCATATACACATGTGCATCAAGAAAAGGAATTTAACCTATATTGTGAGGTTTCATCTTTTAGTGATCCACTGTGCCTTTCCAATCCAAAGATCACTAAATGATGAAACTAGATCTTGTGCTTCTTAATGCATTTCTTCTCTATGATGTATATAAGGGAAAATTATAAATGAGAAGAAGCATTTGGATTATATTGATAACGCACAAGACTTGAGAAGTGAATCTTCACCAATGTAAAGAAAAGGATTAGCTAGAGACCAAGGTATGTTTTTCAATTTCATATATTCATTTCAATGCATCTAGGCCTTCCCTCATGCTAGTGTGTTTAGCATGAAAAGTTTTATGTGACTATGATTGAGATCCCTGGCATAATTTCAATTTGTTTATTACCTTCTATATGCCTTGACCAAGATTGTGAATAAACTCCTCAATATTCATAATTGAATAAAGTGCAACTCAAAAGAAATTCAAAATTCATATGCACTATCTAAGGGGGAGCTTATTACAATACTTGTGTCACTTGTGGGACTAACAATTTCTTCTAGTGAATTTGTAGTCACATGTGCTAGTGTATCTTGTGCTAACTCAATACTTGAATAAGAAAAATAATTATGAGAGCTAGCACCATGCTAAATTGAAATATGCACAAATCGAATGGGCTTAAGGCAAAGGTATGTTTTCATGAACCTTCTATTCCTATTTTTTGCATCTAGGCCTTTGTACCTTGCTAGTATGTGTTTTTGCATGTAATTGTTTCAAGTCATTTTGAGCTTCAAATCTAGATATTTAGTTGATGTCTTCATTGAGAATTGACTTGGTGTCATCTCTTGCAAGATATGAGCTAAATATGCTATGATGACTATTGACTTGAGATGGATGCATGTCTCTTGTGGCATAGGGTAGTTTTTGCGAAAATTTAACTAGTATGTGTAGGAAGTGTGCTTTCTTTGAAAAATTTTGGTTCTTCGTCTTTGTGGCTCGATTGACTCACTTGTGACTATTGTTCACTTTGTTTGATTGATGCCTAGTCACAAGTGGGAAGATTTTCTCAAGTCCATAAAATCTTTAACTATCTATCTATCTTTCTTGGAAGAATCAAGAAATGAGAAATAATTTGGATTATTCCATATTCTTCTGAGATATGCCAACTTTGGATAATATTCACTGCAAATCTAATGTCCAACCTTGTAAGGGCTAAAAGGATCAAAAGTTCATCAATCAGCCTTCTCAACTTTGCTGTTGAGAGGGTCACCGGTCTGACCGGTTCCCGGCACCGGTCTGACCGGTGTACCCCGGGAGTTACCCTTTTACCCCCTCCCGTGACTCAACAGTACATCCTTATCCTCATTCACCCTCTACTCCCATCCACGTCCTTTCCTCTCTCCTGCCCGAGCGCCCAAGTTCCCCTCTCATCCTCCATTGGCGATTTGAGGATTCAACCAAGGAAAAGCTCGCCCCTCTCAAGGATTCAAGTCTCCTTGGGCGGTTTAACCGGTGCCCTAACCGGCCCCTTGGATTCATCTCGAGTTCCTCTCTCCAAAGGTATTCAAATCTTGTTTTTGCCCGATCTATCAACTCCATGAGTAGATTTGAAATTCCTTGGGTAGAACATATCCTGGCAACCCTTAGAGACTATTCCTAGAAGATCTTTCAATTTGGTTGGGTGCATTGTGAGGATTGGATTTTGGGGATGAACTGCCAGGCACCGGTCTGACCGGTGACCCCGACCGGTCTGACCGGTCAGGGCAGTTCACCTCCAAAATCTGATTTTCTTCAATATATTCAACTTTTATCTGCTTTAGGATGTCTCATAAATTTCCATGATCATATCTAGTTAACATATCTGCTCAGATTGCTGGATGGAGCTATTGGCTCAGTTCTGGGGGTGATCGGTATGACTGGTCACCTTGACCGGTCTGACCGGTCAAGCCCAGAACTGCTCCAATTTCTCCAATCCATGTGCTTTCTTTTGTCAAATCAATCAAATCTTGTCCCCTGGTGTCTTATGGATATTTCTTCATAATCTTTGTGACCCAGGATCAGCAGCTATGACTAAGGGTCATGATGCCGAGAGAAGAAAAAAGAGAAGGCAAGATGATTCTAGTTCTCAAGGTGCTAGCTCTATGCAAGATGACTATACCAGTAGATTGAGACCTAGAGGGCAGAAAAGATCCTCAGTTGAGATGCAGGTTGAAGAGGAAGAAGAGGAGGAAATTGAGACTAGTAGTGATGATGAGGAGCAAAGTCCTTATAGATTTGAGCCTCGCCATGGCAAAGGCCCGGCTATTGATAATGACAGCAGTGGCAGCGGTGAGAGTGATGGTGGTGGTAATGGTAATGGTGATGGTGATGATGGTGACGGTGATGGTGAAGATGATGATGAAATTCCTGTCATTGTGAGGCCTAACTATCTCTATGGTACAAGAATGACAAATTATCATGGGGAAGGGATGACAAAGGCTGTGCTGAAAATGAGAGATGCAGATCCTTACAGTGGGCCTAGGACAGCTAGTGATAATAGATTTTGGACTATGTTTCAGCAGGATTTCTACACCTCAGTTATTCTAAAGAAGTCCAAAATCACACATGAGGCTCAGTATGTGGATTGGAAACACATGACAGATCAGCATAATCAAATTTTTGATGAGATCATTGAGACCTGTACAAGACAAAGGATAATGCACATCATGGGTTTCAAGCAAAGCTGGAACAAAGAGATTATTGCTCAGTTCTATGCTACAGTGTACTTTGGCTTTAGGAATGATGTTAAAACCATGTTTTGGATGACAAATGGAGTTAGATATCACATCACCTTTCCGGCCTTCAGCAACATGTTCAAACTTGGTAATGAAGAAGGCCTTCAAATGTTGCATGATGAGGACGAACTTGAACTATCTATGATGAAGATCATG
This sequence comes from Alloteropsis semialata, assembly GCA_004135705.1. Classification (NCBI taxonomy): domain Eukaryota; kingdom Viridiplantae; phylum Streptophyta; class Magnoliopsida; order Poales; family Poaceae; genus Alloteropsis; species Alloteropsis semialata. Next base: position 52,334,262 of record CM014278.1, read on the forward strand.
TATCCTCAAAATATGGAAAATGAATGGGGGAAAGTGAAGCATTTGTACACTTTCTATGGAGTTCTCAATAGGCTCTTTAGAAAGACAATAACCCCTAGAGATGGCAATACATCTGAGATTACTTCCTACCAAAAGAATTTGATGTATGCTATGAGACCGGAGGCACCTGAGTTCAGTGTTGGGGATTTTATTTGGCAAGCGATCAAGCATGTGTCTAAAAATCCAAAGAAGATCTGCAGCTATAGTCCCTATATCATGTATATGATTAGAAAGGTGACCAAGATTGATTTTCCTAGTGATGTGAAGCACAAACCATTGAAGCCTAATGTCAATAAACATCCTAGGATTCTTTCTCCTGAGCCAGAGATTCAGCATGGGCCAGTTGGAGGAGAGTTTGAGCAACAGGAGCAGCCTCAGCCGGCTCAGCCTGGTGCTCAGGCCGGCACCGGTCTGACCGGTGCCCGGTACCGGTCTGACCGGTTCGGGCCTGAGCCCATTGTGTTCTCTCGCAGGCCAAGAGAAAAGCCCACTTCTCCCATCAAGAAGCTCTTCAATCTTTTTGTTGGCATGTGTAAGAGCCAAAGAGATATAGAGGTGGAGCAGCAGCGTCAGCGGAGGGACAACAAGAAGATAAATGATTCAATTAAGATGATGCACAATGCCATGAACCTTCAGCCGCAGCGTTCTCCTCCCTCTCCACCACCTCCAGAGGTTGAGATTCCATCTCTTGATGATAGGCTCCAAGGATATTCATCAGCAGGATACTTTGATCAGTATGGGAGCATATTCTTTCCAGAGGCTAGTTCTTCATCAGGTGCTCCACCAGTTCAGCCACAGCAGCCGCCAGCACCTCCACAGTATGCACATGTTCCTCCACTGTACCAGACCCTCTCTGCCAGTATGCCTAGTACGTTCTCGTCGGGCTTTGTGCCAGGCATGATGGGAGGCACATATCCAGCAGGACCATCCTCTGTGGGTCCATCTTTTCATAGTGAGGGCATGATGGCGGGTTCTTCAGTTCCACCATTCAGTAGTGGCATTCTTGATCCTTCTAGTGATGCACCGGAGACCTCTGACATAGCAGCGAGGCTCTCTACTTCTATCTTTGGCTATACACCTCCTGTGCATCCCGACACTTCCGCTTCCTATGGTACTACTGATCCCACTCTTGCTCCTCCCTCTGAGATCACCGTATCAGATTCTATATATCTTATGCCTCCTCTCTCGCATTTGCATGAAGGACTTCATCTTTGGTCAGGGGCTTCACCTAGTGAAGGAGGAAATGGAGGAAACGGTGGCAATGGACAGGAGTGACTGCCGCTACAACTTCTCCAGGCCCTTTTATGGAAGCTTGATGACAAAGGGGGAGAAGTGTTGGATTAAAGCTTCAGTTTTCAGTTTCAGGGCAGTGGCAGCAGCCTTGACCGGTCTGACCGGTCAGGGTGACCGGTCTGACCGGTCAAGTGTAGTTGGCAGTGGAACTTTGTAATAAATCTTGAATTCTATTCCTTTGTGGACTTGAGTACTTGTAATGTGTGCTATTGTGTGTGTAAGACCTTTATTTATGCTTCTAAGTAACTTTGTGTTAATATGTGATGCATGGATTGATTGGTGGTTGTTTTTATCCCTTGTATGTGTGCTGACTGGGGCTGACCGGTCTGACCGGTCACCTTGACCGGTCTGACCGGTCAGGCACCTGAAAGCACACATACATTTCTTTGTGCGCCTTTTCTTGTCATATGCATCACGGATATTTTTGTACACACACTTGTTGCACCCCACGGTTTCTGAGATACAGGGGGAGCTCCCATATTTTTTATTGAGAAATGTGTGCTCTTGGCATGTGAGGCCAATTTTGAAATTCCATTCGAAGCACACATTAAGGAGGAGCTCACACTATATCTAAGAAACTAAAAGAGCTTAATTGTCATATTTGTAAGCTTTAATCGAGTTGTCATCAATCACCAAAAAGGGGGAGATTGAAAGTGCATCTAGGCCCCCATGTGGGTTTTGGTGAATTGTATGACAAAACGATTAAAGGACTAACTTGTTTGCTTAAGACTATGAGCAGGTTTTTATTTGTACATTCATGTTGTGATGTTGAATTATATATGAAATGAATGTTCTTTGGCTCATAATGAGAAAGGCAAGCAAGTGTGTGATCTCTTTGTGCATAAATAATGAATGACAAGCATGAGTGTTGATATATTTTGGACAAGTCAACAAAGGTATATCTATGTGGTTCCAATCTATGAGAAAGCTTGTTAATATATGAAGGGATCATTCAAAGTGGAAATTGCAAGGCTTCATGTATTTACACCAAAGGGACATATGCTTATGTGATATACGTTGGTCTCATTGTTGGAAGCTTGCAATGGTTTGAATGTACTTTGTCAATCAAGAACAAGCATTTGAAGAGTTCTTTCAAATGGGATTTCAAAATGATGAAGCAAAGCTAAACTCAATATGGCAAGGGTAAGTGGTGAAGAAATCAACCGAGATGACTAGAGCGAGGGACTAAGCAAGCTTTGGCTAAGCGACGGCTTTCTATGTGTGCAAATTGCTAAGGTGAAGTATCTAGGTCCGTGGGGTTTCGAAGAACCATATCCAAGCTTTGTTGAGGGAAGCAATGCAAAGCATCAATTAGTTGTGATTGATAAAATGGAGTGACTTAAGGATTCAAATACACTTTGTCAATGGATGATGGAAAATCCTAAGTCACTAGCTCAAGTATGGAATTGCTCAAGAAAGTTAGCAATGTTGAAAGCCCTCAAGTTGACAACTATCAAAGTATGGCATTGATCAAAACTTGGAAACTCAAGAGGATGTCTTTGTGTTTATATTTATCCTTGAGTATAGGTACGCCGTACTATCAAGAGGGATGCAACATTTGCTTATTGACAACTATCAAAAGTGCTAAATAGTTGACCCATGTGAGAATAGCCTTGAGAGAGACACAGAGTGTACTAACAAATCCCAGCTCAACTAAAAACATCGTGTGGTTTTATCTCCGGATGAAACCTTGATCTAACTTGTGAGTTTTTGGGACAGACCTGACCGGTCTGACCGGTTAAGGGGACCGGTCTAACCGGTGTAGGCTCTAACGGCTAGTTTTTCAAATCAGCTCTGGCTGACCGGTCTGACCGGTCAGGACAGAGCTCCAACGGCTAGTTTTTGTGTGCTGGGGTATTTATACCCCCTTGCCCCCCTCTTGGTGGGCTGCTGCTTCCACACTTCATTCAGACATTCTAGTAGCCAGAAAAGCCTCCCCAACCTCTCTTTGTGAGATTTGTGTGATATTTGTGATATCTTTGAGTTGGGTTGAGTGAGCAAGATTGAGTGAGCATTAGAGAGCAAAACTAAGAGCAACCATAGCTTGAGCACTTTGATTCGCTGTCAAGAAAGCAATTTGAAGCATTTGTTACTCTTGGAGGTTCTTCCTCCTAGACGGCAAGGCGTCGCCCGGTGAGCTACCAAAGTGTGTGGTGAGCCTCGGGATTGTTTGTGCAGGTTGTGCTTCACCTCCGAAAGGGAAGAAGCAAAATAGTGGAAGGAGGAGATAGCTTGACCTAAGTTTGATTTTGCGGTATATCGCCTATTCACCCCCCTCTAGGCGACATCAAGGTCCTTTCACAAGGGCGGCCTTCTCCTCCTCGGCATCGGCGAGCACCTCCGCCCTGGCCTCCCGGGCCTCGGTCAGCTGGGCCTCAAGCTGCTCCTTCTCCGCCTTCAGTTGCTCAACGGCGGGCCATAACCCGGCCTCCCGGCGGAGGAACAGGGACTTCTCGGAGCTGCGCTCCATGATTTTCTGAATGAAAGCAGAAAGAGGAGCGGTAAGACACACCCCAAAACGGCGCCAAGACCAGAAGAAGGAAACCCGAGAACTTACCCGGGAAGGCCTGATGATCATCTCATTGAAGATCTCCTTCATGTTATTGAGGCCCTCCACGAGAAGATGGCACTGCTCCCTCTCCGACTTGTCGTCAAGCTCGAAGACGGGATCCCCCGGGTTCTGACGATCGCACCACAACAACCGACCCTCGCACGGCAGGTTCGGGTTGTTCTCGATGGGTACGATGGTGTGGAAACGACGATCCATCGTCACCATCCCCGGAGTCTCCCGGAGAGAGTCCAGGCCCACGCTCGAGGGGCTCGAAGGGCTCGGGGACTCCACGATCGGCCCCCTCGCTGGGCTCGCCGTCGATCCTCCGCGAGCCACCCTCCGGCGAGTCCTCGAGCACGACGACCTCTGGGGGAACCACCCCGGAGGAGGACTCGGGGGCTGCAGCAGCCGCCGCCGCCAGGATGGCAACGTCTTGGAGGGCGCCGATCGTACCCGCCTCCGCTTCCTTGGGGCCGGCCGCGGTCCCCGGAGAGGTAGCAACCACGCGGCCATCTCCCCCGGCAGCAATCTCCTCGGCCCCGGTTAGGGCCGCGTCACCAAGCCGGGCGACCTCCCCTGCCCCAGCGTGGCACGCCGCCTCCTGAGGGGTAGGAAGGGCCGCCCCCGCCAGTTGTTGCTCCAGCTCGGCTTGGAGCGCCACGACAGCCGCCTCTGAGGGAGCGGCCTGCGCGACAACCAGGCCAGTCGGGAGTGCCCCACCCGGGCTGTCGCCGTCTCCCTCCGGCACCTTCTCCTCCACAGAGGGCGCCACCCTCCGTGTCGCCTCCTCGGCCTGCTCCGCCGCGGGCGTCGGTGTCGCCTCCTCGGCCTGCTCCGCCACTGGCTCCGGCGTCGCCTTCTCTGTCTCCTCCACCACGGGTCCCGATGTCGCCTCCTCGGCCTGCTCCGCCGCGGGCCTCGGCGTCTGCGCTGCCGAGCGCAGCATCTTCTTCGGCGCCACCACGAGCGGAGTGTCGGCCCGGCTGGTGCGGCACAGGTCAAGGATCTCGGCTAAGAAAAATGGCGACTATGAAGACGGAAACCACTCGAGAAGGACAGAGCATTACTCACCTCGACGAGATGGTCCGGGTCCGCTTGGAACTCGTCGGCGCCGGGCCCCCCGGGGACGAGGGCCTCTTGGACCCCGCAAGCGCCGTTGGGGCGGGGGCCACCTGCGCGGTTTCGGCGCCCCTGCCCGAGTGGGGCGCCGCCTGGCCAGTCGGGCCTCCTCCTTCGACCGGGGACGGATCCGGCCGCCCCGTCGTGGCCCTCACCGGGGCGGAAGGGGCCTGCGCCTCCACCACGGGCGACGCGGCCGAGGCCCTGCCCCCAACAGGATCTGACCCTGCGGCAGGTACGGGCGTCCGGGGCGCGTCCCGCCCTCCGCTCTGCGCCCGCGTTGTTTGAGGGGCTGGCGGCGGCCGCCTGTCGTCTCGTGGCGCGGACCTTTTGGGNTGGTTTTATCTCCGGATGAAACCTTGATCTAACTTGTGAGTTTTTGGGACAGACCTGACCGGTCTGACCGGTCAAGGGGACCGGTCTAACCGGTGTAGGCTCTAACGGCTAGTTTTTCAAATCAGCTCTGGCTGACCGGTCTGACCGGTCAGGACAGAGCTCCAACGGCTAGTTTTTGTGTGCTGGGGTATTTATACCCCCTTGCCCCCCTCTTGGTGGGCTGCTGCTTCCACACTTCATTCAGACATTCTAGTAGCCAGAAAAGCCTCCCCAACCTCTCTTTGTGAGATTTGTGTGATATTTGTGATATCTTTGAGTTGGGTTGAGTGAGCAAGATTGAGTGAGCATTAGAGAGCAAAACAAGAGCAACCATAGCTTGAGCACTTCGATTCGCTGTCAAGAAAGCAATTTGAAGCATTTGTTACTCTTGGAGGTTCTTCCTCCTAGACGGCAAGGCGTCGCCCGGTGAGCTACCAAAGTGTGTGGTGAGCTTCGGGATTGTTTGTGCAGGTTGTACTTCACCTCCGAAAGGGAAGAAGCAAAATAGTGGAAGGAGGAGATAGCTTGACCTAAGTGGTGGTCGCATAAGCTTCCTCAACGGAGAGTAGGATTCACCGTACCTTGGTGGTTGCTTGGTGCGAGCGGTGAATCTGAACTTCGGGAAAACAACTCCTTGTGTCTCCGTTGTGGTTTGCCTCACTTGTTGATTTCTAGCATATTTTGTGCTTCCGCTTCGATCTACTTGGGTGTGCTTATATTGTGTGCAGGGATAGCTTTGCCTTACTGAATATCACCTACAGAAGCAACTCACCAAGTTTGGTTCGTGCTAGAAGTCAAGAAGAAGCTCGAGCTGCTGTTGGGGGAGCTCACTGCACGTCACCGGTCTGACCGGTGTGGAGCACCGGTCTGACCGGTCACGCCCTGGCAGCTAGAGCAAAAAGGGGAAAAGTTTGATTTTGCGGTATATCGCCTATTCACCCCCCTCTAGGCGACATCAAGGTCCTTTCACAAGGGCGGCCTTCTCCTCCTCGGCATCGGCGAGCACCTCCGCCCTGGCCTCCCGGGCCTCGGTCAGCTGGGCCTCAAGCTGCTCCTTCTCCGCCTTCAGTTGCTCAACGGCGGGCCATAACCCGGCCTCCCGGCGGAGGAACAGGGACTTCTCGGAGCTGCGCTCCATGATTTTCTGAATGAAAGCAGAAAGAGGAGCGGTAAGACACACCCCAAAACGGCGCCAAGACCAGAAGAAGGAAACCCGAGAACTTACCCGGGAAGGCCTGATGATCATCTCATTGAAGATCTCCTTCATGTTATTGAGGCCCTCCGCGAGAAGATGGCACTGCTCCCTCTCCGACTTGTCGTCAAGCTCGAAGACGGGATCCCCCGGGTTCTGACGATCGCACCACAACAACCGACCCTCGCACGGCAGGTTCGGGTTGTTCTCGATGGGTACGATGGTGTGGAAACGACGATCCATCGTCACCATCCCCGGAGTCTCCCGGAGAGAGTCCAGGCCCACGCTCGAGGGGCTCGAAGGGCTCGGGGACTCCACGATCGGCCCCCCGCTGGGCTCGCCGTCGATCCTCCGCGAGCCACCCTCCGGCGAGTCCTCGAGCACGACGACCTCTGGGGGAACCACCCCGGAGGAGGACTCGGGGGCTGCAGCAGCCGCCGCCGCCAGGATGGCAACGTCTTGGAGGGCGCCGATCGTACCCGCCTCCGCTTCCTTGGGGCCGGCCGCGGTCCCCGGAGAGGTAGCAACCACGCGGCCATCTCCCCCGGCAGCAATCTCCTCGGCCCCGGTTAGGGCCGCGTCACCAAGCCGGGCGACCTCCCCTGCCCCAGCGTGGCACGCCGCCTCCTGAGGGGTAGGAAGGGCCGCCCCCGCCAGCTGTTGCTCCAGCTCGGCTTGGAGCGCCGCGACAGCCGCCTCTGAGGGAGCGGCCTGCGCGACAACCAGGCCAGTCGGGAGTGCCCCACCCGGGCTGTCGCCGTCTCCCTCCGGCACCTTCTCCTCCACAGAGGGCGCCACCCTCCGTGTCGCCTCCTCGGCCTGCTCCGCCGCGGGCGTCGGTGTCGCCTCCTCGGCCTGCTCCGCCACTGGCTCCGGCGTCGCCTTCTCTGTCTGCTCCACCACGGGTCCCGATGTCGCCTCCTCGGCCTGCTCCGCCGCGGGCCTCGGCGTCTGCGCTGCCGAGCGCAGCATCTTCTTCGGCGCCACCACGAGCGGAGTGTCGGCCCGGCTGGTGCGGCACAGGTCAAGGATCTCGGCTAAGAAAAATGGCGACTATGAAGACGGAAACCACTCGAGAAGGACAGAGCATTACTCACCTCGACGAGATGGTCCGGGTCCGCTTGGAACTCGTCGGCGCCGGGCCCCCCGGGGACGAGGGCCTCTTGGACCCCGCAAGCGCCGTTGGGGCGGGGGCCACCTGCGCGGTTTCGGCGCCCCTGCCCGAGTGGGGCGCCGCCTGGCCAGTCGGGCCTCCTCCTTCGACCGGGGACGGATCCGGCCGCCCCGTTGTGGCCCTCACCGGGGCGGAAGGGGCCTGCGCCTCCACCACGGGCGACGCGGCCGAGGCCCTGCCCCCAACAGGATCTGACCCTGCGGCAGGTACGGGCGTCCGGGGCGCGTCCCGCCCTCCGCTCTGCGCCCGCGTTGTTTGAGGGGCTGGCGGCGGCCGCCTGTCGTCTCGTGGCGCGGACCTTTTGGGGGAGCGCGACGCCCCCGACGACGAACCCCCCTTGTGGGCGCGCTCCGACAGGTCCCGGCTCCGGCTTCTCTCCCGACGGGGGGAGGCTGTGTCCCGTCGGGAACTCTTCCCCTCCTCGGGCGCGTGACGGGTGGACGGAGGCGTGCGGCCGCGCCCCTCGCGCTGGCTGTCCCCGGAGGACCGTCGATGCCGGCTCGACCGGGAACTTTCGCTCCTCCCCGCGTCCGGCGGAGGCGACCTCCCTCTCCCGCTAGACCCCGGTTGCTGCGCCGAGGGCGAAGCTGTCACCACGGCGACTGCCTTGAGCTTAGCAGGGGGCGCGTCCTCCTCCTCATCCTCCTCGTCGTCCTCGCTACTCGAGTCCCCCTCCGCGGGCTCTGACTCGGGGTCCTCATCCTCAGAGACCCGCTCTCCCCTTTTCCTCCTCTTGGCCCGCTCGGCGTTCCTCTCCCGCTTGGCCACCTCACTCATCCTCCACTTCTCCCGGCGGTCCCATCTTCGCCTTGGCCCGCTCGGCCTCGGCCCGATTCTTCGCCCTGTCCTCAGGAAGTGGCGGCAGGGAGTAGGAGCAGTCATGGCTCTTCACCTAAAGAGCTCGGGATCAGGAAACCGAAAAGCACTCGGGATTGAGTTCAAGGCGGAGGAAGGAATCCTTACCAGAGCTTTGGTGTGGGCGTTCGGGAGCATGGGGAGAGGTCCGGCGGTGGATATGCGTCATGAGCCCTCCCCATCGCTGCCGTCACCCGGCGCTCCACCTCGGCCTTCGAGGGCAGGGGGTCCATCGTCACGGTCCCCACGTAGGGGGCCTTCGCCGGAGTCATCTGCCAGATCTGGAGGGTGCGCCGCCTCAGCGGTACGATACCTCTCGAGAGGTACCCGCCGATGACCTCCGCCGCGGACACGTTCGCGTCCCGGAGTCGAGCGAGGGCCTTCCAGATATTCCCGAGGAGTTTCTCCTGCAGCCTCTTCTCGGGCCCATACCCCCAGTTGTCGGGAGCCTTCTCGAACGACCTCCCGGTATACGCCGGGAGGGGATTCTTGGGGTCGTTCTTGAGGTAGAACCACCCGGGGTGCCACCCCTTGTTCGAGCTGATCAGGGTCCCCGTGATGTAGTCCTTCGACCGCCCCTGCTTCAGCTTCAACACGGCGCACCCGATTGTCGCAGGGGCGCCGCCTTCACAGGGATGCAACGCAAATTTGAAGAAGTACCGGAAGAGGTCCCAGTGGGCCTCCATCCCCAGGTACCCTTCGCAGAGCGCCACGAACACCGCCATCTGTTGCACCCCATTGGGGTTGATGTGCTGGAGCTCCAGCCTGTACTCATTGAGCACGGCGCGGATGAACCTCCCAGCGGGGACAGAGAACCCGCGCTCGTGGAAGGCGACGAACGAGATGACGTACCCGGCCGGCGGCCGGGGGGAGTCCTCCACGCCGGGCCTCTTCCACTCTTCGGCCTCCGTCAGCGGCGGCAGCGAGCCGTCCCTCACGAGCCCCTCTAGCTGCCTCTGCGTCACCCTGGAGCGCTCCCAGACCGACATCGTGAGGTCGCCGGACGAAGGTGGCGTGGGTTGTGTGGGGATGTGGTCTCTCCTCCCTCGGAAGAGCGCAAGCGCGGCGGCGGCGGGGGACGCGAGAGAACAAGCGCAGCAGCGAGGAAGACGAAGCGCGCGGCAGAAGGCGAAAAGATTGGAGTAAACTAAACCCTAGGCGGCCGCGGCTCAGGGCTATAAAAGGGGAGGCAGCGCGGCGTTAAATGCGCGAGCCCACCTTCGGCGCCTCGCGATGTGCGCACGTCGCCTCACCTGACTCCCTCAAAAGACGCGCCCTCCCTCCACGCGGCGAAAAACCAGGCCGGCGCTCCCGTGCTCGGCCCATCAACGGTTGGGCAGCGGCCCGGCCCACCAACGAAGCGTCCCCGACAAGCTTCCCAACCCCGACAACCTCCAAGGCAAACTACCCGGGCACAAAACCTTAACAAGAGCTCCAGCTCTTCTCAAGGCTCGGGGGCTACACCCGGCGGGTGCGCTCGCGCGCCCCCACCGGAAGAATCACAACTCATCACTCCTTCGCACGGCTGAACCTGGGCGCGAGTTCCCAACCCCCCCCAGGCTCGGGGGCTACTGACGAGGGTCTAGATCAGGGGTACCCGATCGAGCCCATAATCCTCGACATAGCGATAATCCACCCTACAAAAACAAAAGCCGAAGACCCAAATCAAGCAGATCCTCCACGTCCGGACAGCTCGGAGGTCACCCGACGAGTCTCCGATTCGCCCGAGGAGTTCTCCGCCTCTGAGTGGTTCTCCGATTCGCCCGAGGAGTTCTCCGCCTCCGAGTGGTTCTCCGATTCGCCCGAGGAGTTCTCCGCCTCCGAGTAGTTCTCCGATTCGCCCGAGGAGTCACCGCTTCCGAGCGGTCTCTGCCTCGCTCGACTAGACTACTCGGCTCCGTCCCGCTTCGGCCCACCCGGTGCCGTACCTACTTGGTACCCGCCGTGTCAGATCATGATGGGCGTCCGTCCTTTGCTACGGCAGCCACAGTGGCACCCATCTCATCCGAACAGGAACGCTACAGTCCAGGGAGGAACGCATGCGCAACACCGGGCGCCCAAGGACGACCCCAGGCGCCCACGGACGACACCTGGAGCCCGAGGAGTACACCTGGAATTCCCGAAGGCCCAGAACAAGTCGACCACGACCCGGAAACTACATGGGAGCTTACCCGAGAAGTCATCTATATCAACCACCCGGGATGTACGATCCCGGGTCAGGCGGGACGCCCACTCCCTGTACGGCTCGGCATGCGGTGCAAGTTAAAGGCCTCAAGGCCGAAACCCCCATTGTAATTTTCTTTTTTTACCTCCCCGCTTCCTTCTCCCCCTTGAGACTATAAAAGGGGCCGAAGGGACACCAGTGAGAAAAGAGAGACAACGGACGAACATTCGAACACAGGACGAACAGCACACTCACTCACACAGCACAGGGACTTGGGACCCTCTCCCTCTCCCGACTAGTTTGTACCCCCTACTACAGACTTGGACTTGAGAACATTGGCACTCACTGGACGTAGGGTATTACTCTCCGGAGGCCCGAACCAGTCTAAATCCCCTGTCTCTTGAGTCACCATCCGGACCCTGACACGCGATCGTAGAAATTTACTTGCCGGCGGTAGAGAACCCCGACACAAAGATTAAAATTATTATTCTCATGATAGCCAGAAATAGCTACTCTTGAGACTGATAGAGTAATCGCGCCCCACTACTCTATATTTGGCAATGTTGTGCAGTAGCTAGTTTATTTATTTTTTTGAAAAATCAGTAAAGACGCACAGACGACTCAAATATTTGTTTTTAGGTAGAGTCAACATTTGAAGCAAACTCCATCAGAATTCAGAAATAATGCCATAGCGCAATCATCTGACATCTGAGACACCTCAATCATCCAGGTCAACCGCTCGTCACGGGGATTCCGCGGCGGGATCCCTACACGCATGACGGCGTGCGCAGCTAGAGTGCACGTATCTTCTGCTCCAGCCTCCATCGCACACGACATAGGCCTCGTTAGTTTCGCCAAAAGACACCAATTCGATCAAACGTAACACATTAAAAAACGTGCTCCTCTCTCTGTAACACGCTTCCCAATGGTACTTTTTCTACAGTAAATCCGACCAATTCGACCAAACTAAGGCCCTGTTTAGTTATATCGAATTCGACCAAAAGTATCTTCTTGAAAAACGTGCCCCCTCTCTGCTTTTACGCTTCCCAATACATTTTGCCACAGTCAATTCGATCGAATTCGCGTAAACTAAACAAGGCCTAAACAAGTCCATAATCGTTTTCTAATCGCATGCATGATGTATCTGACCCCGCATCATCACTCGCCGGAGACGGATGCCTTGCGAGCAGCGGGAGGAGAGGATCGTCCAGCGAGGCGAGCCGGAGCAGAGGGCGGAGTAAACGGCCCTGATCTTGGCCTTGGGCAAGTATATTTATCCTAGGGGAGGCTTCTTAGGCCTTGTTTAGTTCCTTCAACTTCTTCAACTAGTTTGAAAAGTTGCAACTTTTGAACTAAACACCTCCTTCAACTAGTTTGAAAAATTGCAAAAGTAACACATTGGAAAACGTGCCCCCTCTCTACTTTTACGCTTCTCAATACAACTTTCAACTAAACACCTCCTTCAACTTACTTTACAAACTTTGGCACACGCTTTCCAATGCTCCAAAGTTTGAAAAGTTGCCAGAACTAAACAAGACCTTAGTGATTGTGGGTTTAGTAGCTGTCTTGCTGGGCTGAAGAAAAAGAAACGATATATGCTTTGAGAAAAAATATGTGCGATCTCCTACATAGATCATCTGTTTTTGTCTCATCTTTTATCTTCTTTTGGGCAGATCTGCAAAAGGAGGAGAACAAGAACACCCTGGTCATGCCGCAGAAGCCTTGCTGCAGACAGCGAAAGCATTCCACTATCAAGACCCCTAGCACGGTTCTTGCACAACAAACACGTCGGCTTGAAGCAAACCATCCTGGATGAAGGATCTGGTGGAGTTCAAGAACGTCCCCTAGCAGTGTCATCACTAGATGTAGTTATATGTTCGCTTACGTTCTGGAAGGCCTGCTCCTATGTAGCAGTGGTTGAAGATGTTTGTTTCTATTTGAACATGTATGTTTCTAAACTGCGAACTGGAACTATTTAATTTCGTTGCTCTGAGTAATGAAATTTGGGCCATTAATTGCAAAAAAGAAATTTGGGCCAAGGCCCCTATGGAAAAAACGGCCCTGGTTCGCGACTGCCTCCTCCTGCGAGGTTGGGGGCTGTCTTTGGTCACCGTCCTGGGCCCAGCAGTACCAATCGGCCGATGGGATCGAAGGCGACGACACGGCCACGGGACGGTGGCGCCGATCGGGGAGAAACAGGGAGGGATGTTCGGTGGGCGAGGGAGGAGGGGAGGAGTGGTGGAGAAGAGCTTGGGGTAGTCGGGCGGCTCCTCGCCGGCGCCGTCGCCGAGAGCGCTAGCGGGAGAGCTCATCCTCGGTCAGCTGGCATGGTGCCTATGATAAAAAAAAGGAAGATCTGTGCTCATGCTGCTGCGGGGCGCAGGCCTGCGCCTCCGCAGCGACGTCGACGCGGGAGCCCAGGTACGGCCTTCTGTGCTCATGCTCTCAGTAGGTTCCATGCTCTGGTTGTGCCGGCTCGGCCTCAGAGAGAACCGTCTGCCGACTGCTTGTTCTACGTCTGCGCTGCCCGAGACTCGTGCACGGCGTCCCTCGCTGATGTGCAGAAAGCGCTGGATCTATGTTTCTCCCGCCCTCCCTTCAGGTTCTGGGTGCTTCCTCTTCCGGGAGGTTTCTTTGCTTCTGCGGCGGCTACCGCCAACCTTGCTCTGTTCATTGCTGTTCAGGGCAGATGCTCTGTGGCGTTCTCTCGTTCCTCCTCTTCTCCTCTTCGGCGGCGGCCGCGTCCTTTGCCGCCCAGTCGCCGGATCTGGGAAAGGAAGACGTCGGCGTCGTGTCCTCCGCGGCTACACCGCCACTTCAAGCCTCCTCCGGGGTGCTTGAGTCGCCCGCCTGCTCTGCACACCACGGCCCCCCTCCTCTGCTCCGACCCGGACGCCGAGGGAGGAGGACGTCGGTCCCGAGGCTGCCGCGTCTGTTCCGAAAATTCAAATTTTCGTTCCGCGGGCCGCTTCCGTCGATTTTCTTGGGCCAACTGTTCCGGCCCAAGACGGTCCTGTCTTTAATGCCCCCCATCCCCTACCTCCGGCCTCGCCGCGGCTAACCTAGGACACGCCTTGAATGCTTCCCCCCCCATACCTCCCCGGTTTGCGCTGGGAGGGAGCTTTCAACGCCCGGGTGCTTCAATGCGGGCTCAACGCTCCTGGAGGGCATGTCTTTTCCCGCGGAGAACACCAGCCCGCGTTCTTCGGTCTTCGCAGCCGCGCCGCACGTCGCCCCCGCGCGTCGGCCGTCACGTCCGTGCGCGGCGCGGCCACTCCCTGAGACGCTCATCACTCCAACCCGCTCTATCCTACAGCCGGCTGGTCATCCGGATTGCACTGCTCAGCTACATTCTTCGGTCAGTGTCACCCGCGACGTGCATTCTTCGCTTCTGCTGGAGGTTTCAACCCCCGTGTTGTGCGGGGCGCTTTCGCGGCGAGCGCCGCGCACGTACTTGGAGGCCCTCCTCTCCCCTCCTCGCTCGCCTATAAATACGAGAAGCATGTCTGGGCTTCGACGCACCAAGTCACTTCCCTCTCCTCACTCGAGGTGCTTCCGCTGCTACGCCTCTGACCACCTCATTGCTGAGTGCCGCGAGCCGGTTCGCTGCCGGGGGTGTTTCCGCAACGGCCACTTCTGCTTCACCTGCCCGATGGCGGGCTCGTCGGCACGGTCGACGTGGGGGCAATTCGCGAGGCGCGATGCTGGGTCCTCGCCGAGTGAGGGCTCCCCCTCGCCGCCCCGTCGCTTCCCGCCTTCAGCCTCGTCGTGGGCGGTGTCCAGACCCTGCGTCAGTCGATCGCCTACCCTGGACTGGCGGGTCACTCCCCCAGCAGCACCAGCTCAGCTACACTCTCCCTCTTCCCCACCCCCACCCGATCCCACTGTCGGACACCCACTGTCCGTTTCGCAGCCACCACTTCTCCTCCTCCCGCCGCCACCGCCACTCATTGAGCTTGGCGTGCAGCCACTCCTTTCGTCCGCACCCCTGCTCCTCCAACTCCCACCGCCGACGACCATGACCAGGCGCTCGGGCGGGTCTGCTGCGTCGACAAGAACTGCATCAAGGAGGTCGACGGCCCCTACGGCTTCGGGGTCGCTGACTACTCGGTGGTTCGGGTGCTTGTGCTTCTGGACGAGGGCCGCGTGGTGCCACCACATATGATCGTCCGCAACCCGCTTGGTGGCCTGGCTGGGATCGCCTCGCTCCGGGTGGTGGCCGACTGGCAGCACCCGCCGGGTGCCCCTCCGCCGGACGACCACACTTTCTCGGAGCCTGATCTGGATAGCCCTCCGCGCCATCCTCGCCATGACGCCCCCACTCCCGGTGCTCCTGGGGCCGAAAGCTCTGCGGGATTCGCTCCTGCACCGTCGGCTGATCCCCCCCGTGTCGACTCGTCCGGGGCTCTGACGTCCCGCCGCGGCTCGTGCCGGGCGCTTGGGGCGTTCCTTAACCCGTCGAGTCCTCTCTGGTCTCTGGGTGCTGGTGCGCTCCAGGCGGTCTCGCGGGCGGCTGGCCTGACCGGTGTTCCCAGGCTGGTGATCCGCGATCTCCCTACCTCGACACGCCCGCGCTCTCCGACGCCTGCTCCTGCTTCGACTGAGATCTTATGTGTGGGCGAGGCGTCTGGGGATCCCCCTCACTCAGCCTCTGCTTCCCTTGGTGGGATTTTGGCCGAGGAGGAGCACGAGGTCAGCATGCGGCGACGGCGCGTCCAGCGCAAGCGGGCAACGAACAGTGCCTGCAAGGTGCGACGCAGCCGCCGCCTCGCCGCCAAGGAAAACCCCCTCTACGAAGATGTCACAGCAAAGGCTACCAGGGTCCAGCAGGCTCTGCTCGACCTCTCTCGTGCGTCCAAGCATCTGAAGGAGGCGCTCGACTCGTCTGGGGTGCTGGAGCGCCCGCCGCCTGCTCGCATCCCCTCTCGCAAACTCAAGTTCCTCGGCAAGATTTGTGGTATGTCCGGCCTCGCTGAGGTCGATGAGGAGACGCTCCATGTTGTCTGATGTTAGGTTCATGTTTGTCCGCTGTTTGTGCGCGGCGAGCTAGTGTTCTGTGTAAGCTTGCATGCGCTTCCCCCCCTCTGCGCAGGGTGCGCGTGTGTGTTGTTAGTGTCCTCTCTCCGGAGGAGTTGTGGTTGGGGTCCCGGCTTTTTGGTGGCCGGCGTAGCTTGTTCACCAGTTCGCTTGTTCGTTCAGTCCCCCCTCCTCGTGGACGGGCGCGGGTAGCTGTTGTTGTGCTTGTGTTAGTTCGTGGTGATGTTTGTTCGTCTGTTGGCTTGTTCGTGCGGTGCCTTATTGTTCTTTATGTCTAATCGCTCTATCATCTTCTTTTCCTGGAACGTTCGTGGGCTCGGGCAGCTTGGCCGCTGTGAGGATGTGCTCTCTGAGCTCATTGCTGCTCGCCCCCACCTAGCGCTTCTCCAAGAAACCAAGCTTTCGCAACTCACGGCTGTGAAACGCTCCTCCTTCCTCCCTTCTAGGCTCAAACATGTCGCTTCCCTTGACGCCGAGGGAGCCGCCGGCGGGGTTCTTTCGGCCTGGGATGACTCTCTCTCTGTGTCTAACACCCACTCTGGGAAATACACACTGTCTGTCGACTTAGCTTTGGCGGCAGATGGCACCGTTCTCACGGTCACAAATGTCTATGCGCCGACGGCCCATGAGGAAAAACCTGCCTTCCTAGCTGAACTGGGCTCCATCTCCTCGAGAGTCCATGGGCCTTGGATGCTGGCCGGGGATTTCAACCTGGTTCGCTGTTCTGCTGATAAAAACAACGACAGGTTTAACGCCGCGGAAGCATCTCGCTTCAACGATCTCATTCATGAACTCGGCCTGATTGAAATCCCCCTGGTGGACCGGGCCTACACTTGGTCCAACAAACGTGAGTGCCCGACACTGGTCCGTTTAGACCGATGTTTCGTAAATTTAAGCTGGGACGCTACCTTCCCGAACACCACGCTCGCATCCCTCACTAGATATGCCTCTGATCATGTCCCCTTGCTGATCTCGGCCTCCTCCCGCGTCCCTAAGAGCTCCTGCTTTCGCTTCGAGAATGTGTGGCTCCTTCGGCCTCCTTTCCGCAGTAGAATCAGCACCCACCTGGTTGTCCCTGACCCCCTTGCCCCTTCCCCTTCACTCGGCCGTGTCCTGAAGATCTGTCGCCGGGAATGCCGCCTTTGGCCGAAGAGGGATCTTCCCATGGACCAAAAAGAAAAGGACATTAAAGTGCTAATTGACGCCCTTGATCTGCTTGAGGAATGCAGACCTCTAAGCGCTCCTGAATTGACTCTTCGGCGCTTAGCGATCAACAAACTCCAACTTGTTCACTCCATGAAGCTTGCTTTCTGGAGGCAACGTTTTAATCTCCAGGTGGCCGTTGAATGGGATGAGAACTCTCGCTTCTTCCACGCTGCTGCAACTGGGCGACGCCGGAAGAACTCCATACAATGCCTTCAGAGGGATGGGACTCTCTTCCATTCGCATGACGCCAAGAGCACGATCCTACACGATTTCTACCTTGATCTACTTGGCTCCCCTTGCCACACCTCCTGGAATTTTGACCTGGGAGAACTCTACCCGGTTTTCTCTGTCAATGGCACTGATCTCTCGGTCCCGTTCACTACGGATGAGATCTCATCGGCCCTTTTCGGCATGGACATGAATGCGAGTCCGGGCCCGGATGGTTTTGGCCCCTCCTTTTACAAAGCCTTCTGGAGCCAGTTAAAACCTCACCTTCGCGTTTTGTTTGACGACTTCCATGCCAACACTCTGGAGCTGGATGCTCTGAACAGAGCACACTTGGTGCTGCTCCCCAAGAAACCGGGTGTTACCACCGCTGATGGGTTCCGACCCATCTCTCTCCAAAATTGTCCAATGAAGCTGCTGACCAAAACAATGGCGAACCGGCTGAAACCTCTCATCCCGGCGATTGTCGACCCTGACCAGACAGGATTTGTCCATGGGCGCAACTTAGCTGAAAATTTTGTCTATGCGGCTGATCTTCTGAGCTGCTGTCACAAACGACAGAAACCAACGGCTGTTCTCAAGCTTGACTTCAAAAAAGCCTTTGATTCTGTGAGTTGGGATAGCTTGGATCGTATCCTACAAGCCAGGGGTTTTGATCATCGGTGGCGGCTATGGGTTTCGACGATTCTTACCAGTGGGAAGACGTCGGTCTTGCTCAATGGTGTGCCGGGGCGTTGGATCAACTGCAAGCGGGGCTTGAGGCAAGGAGACCCCATATCCCCGTACCTCTACATCATCGTGGCCGACGTCCTGCAGCGCTTGATTAAATGCGCGTCGGATCGCGGCCTGATCCAACACCCGGTTGATGATTCCCTTCCTTGTCCTGTCTTGCAATACGCAGACGACACCTTGATCCTAGCGAAGGGGAACGTCGCTGCTATGGCTGCGCTTAGGGCGCTTCTGGATGATTTCTCGGCTGCGACTGGACTGTCCATCAACTTTCATAAGTCAACTTTTGTCCCGATGCATGTGCAGGACGCTGCAGCCATGGCGGCTGCCCTCGGATGCCAGCGTTCATCCTTCCCCCAAACCTATCTCGGGCTGCCGCTCTCCCCTTACAAACTGCGAGTTAGAGACTTTCAACCCCTGATTGACTCCTTTGATAGATATCTCGCCGGCTGGAAAGCTCGCCTTCTCAGCACTGGAGGGCGTCCCGTTCTGGTAGCTGCTGTCCTGGGCAGTTTGCCGGTCCACTTCATGTCATCCCTTCTTCTTCCCCGCACGGTTTACAAAATTCTCGACGCTCGGCGTCGCTCCTTCCTATGGACCGGTGAGGACAAGTCCCAAGGCTCCCAGTGCCTTCTTGCCTGGGAAAATGTTTGTCAAGACAAAATGGATGGAGGACTAGGTCTAAAAAGCTTGGAGGAGATTAATCGCAGCCTACTGATGAAGTTTGTTCACCATTTACATGAGCCGAACACGCTCCCTTGGAAGACCTGGTTCTTGCGAAACCATGACAATGATGCCTCATATCTTGTGAGTTTGATCCAGGAACTTATGCCCCAATATAGGGCCGCCACTCTTGTCCAAATTGGCAAGGGGCGTCTCACGTCCTTCTGGCTCGACTGTTGGCTTCTTAGCACAAGCATCGCCGCTGCTTTCCCCGCAATTTACTCACACTGTCTTGATCCTTCCATCAGTGTCCGTGCCGTCATGCGCACTGGACTATCTCACCACCTTCGCCCGCGACTCACCGTGGCTGCTGCTGAGGATAAAGGTATCCTGGAATCTTGTCTAGACATGGTTAACCTGACTGAGGCGGCAGATGTACGCTCGTTGTCCCACCCTGGGGCCGGTATGTTCAATACGCGTGACGTATACCACTCTCTTCGAGCTCGTACCACACCGGACCCAGACTCTCTCCGATACTGGTCCACCAATCTCCCAGTGAAGGTTAAGTTCTTTGGCTGGCTCTTCCACCATGACCGTCTGAATACGCGAGCAAACCTCCATCACAAGAACATTCGTTCTTTGGAAGAATCCATGTGTGAGCAGTGCACCACCTCCCTTGAGACCGCTGAGCATATTTTCGTCCGCTGCTCCACCGCCCAGGAGGTTTGGCGCCGGCTTGCGATCACTGTGACACCCGAGAACTTCAAATGGCCGTGGACACTTGACATCAGTCCTGCGCTTTCGCCTCGGCTGCAGCTAGACATGCTGCTCCTCATCCTTTGGCAAATCTGGAAAGCCAGAAATGCGAGGATCTTCGATGGGACATACTCTGATGCGACCGAGATCCTAAGAAAGGTCCTCCGCGACACAGATTTTTGGCGAGCACGTTATCGACGAGCCTCAGCTCCACTGAAGCAATGGCAGGACTACTTCTCCTACTGCATCGGCCGCGTTGATCCCTCCCTCCCCCCAAATCTTATGTAACTTCTGCCCGGTATGCCGGGCATCCCTCCCATGTATCTCTGGCGCATTTCACGCCCCCCGATTAATGAAGTAGGTGGGGAACTTCCCCCCGAATCGTTTCGAAAAAAAAGGGCCCTGGTCTGGTAAGTGGTAACATGGGAACGCAAGCGAGCGCTCACACTGACTTGCCCGGTCGGTCAGGAATTGGGGCTTGGCTTTGGCTGGCGGGGCCAATGGCGTCCTTGTGCGCATGCGCGTGACTGCACGAGTGACTTCATCGGGGAGGCTCGATGTTTGGTTCTGGAGGCTTAAAATAAATCAGGTCACATCAAATATATTGATGTTATTTAAGAGGAACAAATATAGTTTAATTATCAAACTAATCCCATAAATCTAGGATTTTTTCTGAAACGAATCTATTAAATCTAATTAATTCATGATTAGCACATGTTTACTTAGCATGATTAAGCCTAAATAATTTATGATTAGGTTTAACAGATTCGGCTCGCCAAAAAGTCACGGGACTATGAATTCGTTTTGTCATTGGCATACGTTTAATACTCCTAATTACCAACTAGCATTCGATGCAAAGGAACCAAACTGCTTGATCACTAGAGCTGGACTGCTGGGTCAACTCTGGGGTTGACTTCGCAGGTGGATACTAGATGAGTAGCGAGGTGATTTAATGGTTTTTTATATGCTTATTTGGAGTAGTATACTACGAAATGGTCATGGTTTGGATAACCGCCTTATCGCTGCTCAATCACCTTTTTTTTTTCAGGCAGAGCTATACATGTTTAAAGAAGCACTAAGTTACAAATTTCCTAATCTGTGACCAGCTTAAGGTATGCACAACTCAGACCCATATGAGCATGCACATGCCCATATGGATTATGGACACACACAGCCCTATCTTATGAACACCTATGGGAGCCCTATCTTATGAACACCTATGGGAGACAGGAGACAGGACCGACATATCTTGACATTAACGAAATCATCACCGTCTTTTACTAATAACCAGATTTTGTAATTGACTTCTAAAAAGCAAAAGTTGTATTTGTATCGTAAGCATGAAACAATTCAGCATGCTTGGATGTGTTCTTGCTGACTTACCTGGCATACTGTTTTGAGGTATTACATTTGTTAATTTAAAATAAAAAATTATTTTTGTTAACTCAAAAGCCAAGTCACACCTCCACGGTTTCATTGACAAAACAGCCTAAGGCGTACACAGTAGACCAGTAGTGTCGTTTGCCCGGTCTCTTTTCACATGGATAGAGCAAAAAATAGACCTGCTGATTCCTGAACCTGGTACAGCAGGTTGCACACCTGAGACCACCTTTCGATGGACATGAAAATCGAAAGGTTTTCCTGATATGAAACCTTGGATCGCAAAAAAATCCTTTTTGTCTGATCTCTCAATCTCTGCATAGCAGGGTTTCACACCTTGGATGGATTCTTCCAAGATACCCACCCAACCCACAGCAGACGAACAGCGGCCCAGCTCATCTAGAAGTGAGACCAAAGGATGTGCTATGTGCCCATCAACTGCATGCGTGAATGCGTCCACGTCCCCCGTCGGAGCCCGCAATGAACCTAGCATTGGTTATTTGACTAATTGCTGCCTGTAACCTGTCAGTTGTCGCGAACGTATCAGCAGTATATTTTTCTCTGCAAAACAACGAACGATCGGAGAACAAGTCGCCGGCAATCGACCGGACCGGTTCCCTGTGAGCAGGGGACGCAGCAGCCGATCAAAGCATTTCAGCAGGCCTGGGGTGTTCAATTCTGCGAAAAAAATTTGGTGAAAAATTTTGCAAGAGAATCTTACCATTTAGGAGTACTAAATGTAGACTAATAATAAAACTAATTATAGATCTCGCATGAAAATCGCGAGACGAATTTAATGATGGTAATTAATCCATGATTAGTGAATGTTTAGCGAATGGTTACTGTAGCATCACTGTTGCAAATCATGGCCTAATTAGGCTCATTAGATTCGTCTCGCAAAGTTACCTAGGGTTATGGAATGGGTTTTGTCATTAACACACGTTTACTGCTCCATGCATGTAAGATTCCCTTGAAAAAATTTTGATGAAAATTTTTTGGGGAATTAAACACCCGAATGCTCGAGTATGACACCAGGCCTGGTGGCTGGTGCAATCAGTTGACACTTGACAGGGAAAGCAGGAATCCAGCATCATTTCAGCACGCATCTGTCCACTATCAATAGCTGGAAACAGCTTCCAAAACACGAGATCGACATGGTGTCACTCTCACAGTGGACAAAAAGAAAAGAAGTGGAGATATCAGGATATCCCAGCATGCACTCTACGTTCCCATAACCAAAATACTGTATGTATCGACTGACGACGACCTGAGCTGCTGCCTGAAATAAGGTTTAAAAGATTATGCATTTGTCTTCTGGGTGGGTTCATATACTGCTTAAGATGCACGAAAACTATAGAGTGCCTTTCAGCCGCTTCAACTATTTGATTCCCACTTTGCCTGAAAAAAGAAACTAGTAGTAGTTGATTCATTGGCACCTCCAATAGAATCCATTTGACCTGTCCAGAATGCTTTGCTTCAAGCAACAGAATGCTTAGCAGGTCAAAGATTCTTTCTATGCAGTTTGATGTAACTTTAGTGGCCTTGTTTAGTTGCACAAACTTTTCGCTATTCACCCGTCACATCAAATGTTAGGACACTAATTAAGAGTATTAAACGTGAATTAATGACAAAACCCATTCCATAACCTCCGGGTAACTTCGCGAGGCAAATCTAATGAGTCTAATTAGACCATGATTAGACAACGTCGTGCTACAGTAAACAATCTCTAATGACGGATTAATTAGGCTTAATAGATTTGTCTCGCGATTTTCTGTCCATCCGTGTAATTAGTTTTATAATTAGATCATGTCTAGTCCTCTTTCAAAACTGAACAAAACAGACCCCGAAGACTTCTAAATTCCACGCCCATTTGCGCATCCCGCCCTCAAATCAGAGGATGACAGACACCGGCTTCACAAGTCAACATAAGCAGCTGAATTCTGCAGTGTCGTTAGCTCCCTCTTTCTCCAGTTCACACCTCGTACTAGTCGATCAGTCATGATAAGATCATGAGAACACTGGACCTCTGTCTGAACATTCTGCAGAGCAATCAAACCGTTGCTGTAAGGGAAAAGCTCGTCTCCAGTTCATGACTGTCCAATCATTTTGAAGCTGGCAGATCACGATACAGGCCTTGTTTAGTTCGCGCGAATTAGCAAAATGCATTGGGAAATGTAAAAATAGAAAGGGGGGCATATTTTTCAAGAAGATACTTTTGGTCGAATTGGATGTAACTAAAGGCGTGTTTAAATGAAGCGTTATGCATAGTGTTTTTGCGTTATGCATAGTATTTACAGAGAGAAAAAGTGCATTGAAGAACGTGCGTTATGCAAAATGTTATGCATAGTGCATGAACTAAAGGCCTAACAGGGCCACAGGCAAACAATTCACAAGTGGCCAATGCTCTGCGCATAAACATATAGCACTAACAACTGACAGGTCACAGATCACGGTTGCCAAGAGCAGACGAAGTCCTCAGTTACAGCTACTGATCACAGCTGCTACTTCAGTAAAAACACGGGAGCACTTCGGAATCTCACCCACGGACTCAACCACTGCACTTCAGACATTTAGCCTAGCAGCTACAGGCAACAAAAGAGGCAAAAGCGATTAACACCGGACTAAAATTACAAGGTCAGGCTGTGAAGCCCGGAGACTTCACTTCAGGCATCTGCGGAGAGCTGCTTCTTCTGCTTCGTCACCTTGGCCTGCAGCTTGTCGAGCTTGGCGCTCATGCTCCGGTGCTGCTCGCTGACGGAGCCCTCCTGGGCACTGCACATCTGCGACCTCACCTTCAGGCTGAGCCGTCGGGGCACGACTCGGGAGGCCCAACCGCCGCCGCCACCCTTGCCGCTGCGCCCGCCCAGCTTCTCGATCTCTTGCCGCATGCTCGAGCACTCCTTCTCCAGCTCAGCCAGCCGCATCCGCATGTTGTCCATGCCCACCTTCAGAACCTGGTTCTCCCGGACTGCCGTGGCCCAGCCGCCAGCCTCGCCGGACGTTGCAATGCCGCTGCGCAGGGGTCTGGACCCCTCGAGGTTGTCGGAGACCAGCAGGCACCCAGCGATCGAGGTTCGTAGCTGGAGCTGCTCAAAGAAGAGGACTTGCACCACCACGCGCAGCGGCAGCCTCTCGTTCTGGGCTGCGTGGGTGCAAGCTTCCAGAGAGAGCTTCTGGCAGTCCAACAGCCGGCAGAGCTGCTCCCTTTCAGCTTCTGATAGCCAGGAGTGTGCCTGTGAAAAAGAAAGCATATAACATTTAACACTTCGAAACCTGCAAAGATATATTTTGCTAGCGAAGCCATTCAGACATTCTAGTAATACTCTGCCCAATGTTCATTTTACGACGAGGCAAATGAAGAATACTGCAGTGCAACTACAGTTTGTGAAATACAGTAGTGTATAGAATGTACCTTCAAGTATATATCAATGGCACGATAAAGTCCATCATCCAATGGCCGAGCATACTCAGGGATAGCAGACGCCAGAGCCTGGAATTTTGGAAGTTTCAAATTGATATCTGGTGCAATCTCTGCAAGATAGCCGTCAATTAGCTTGGCAACACTTGTGATTGGTGTCAAGGATGGGGATGCCATCACATCATCCAAGCATGGGGACTCGCCACCATTAGCCTGGTCCATTGCCAAAAAATGATCTAGAATCCTGTGCACACACTCAACATTGTACAGAGTTTCCATTGTGTAGGAGAAATTTGGCAGCAGTAGATCCTCCAGAGTGGCCTGGTCCAGTTGCATGCCAATTCGTCTCTCCAAGTTGGAGATGCACGTGTGACTGGCTTTCAGAATCATGGCTGTGCGAAGGAGCCCAAGCAGCACTTTTGTTGGTGCTATACCCTTGTGAACAGGTAATAGCCTATCAATCTCCTCAAGTAAGTTTTTCTGTTCAACCTCAGATAGAGCAGAAGTTAGAGGCACTGTGCCCATGCTATGATGCCTATTGAGTCCAGGGAGATACTTCTTTGCATAGTATGTCAAAGAACCAGCTATTATCTCAGGCCGGATGCCTCGGGACTCCATGGTGGAAATTAACCTCTTGTACATGGGAAAACTCAATGATGAAGCATCATCATACCACCAGTCTGCATTGAAGTTTCTGGGCCTTGCACCTGTGCTGATTCCATTCCACAGCACACTGCCACCAGGGCTTTGCATGATGCCATGTTCCCTTATAGGCCATCCAAAGAGATTTGGATCAGTAGTAGCTTTGGATGCTAATGACTCAATGCATCTCTTCACAATCTGAAGGTCTTCAGCATGAGGGAGTAGGTCATCACATGTTGCCAATGCTGTCAAGGAATCTTTCCAGTTGCGGAGAACCACTTGGTTGAGGAACATTTCTGACTGTGCAATCAGGTTGTCCTCGGCTACTTCTTCAGTCATTTCTAGATATTCAGAAGCACATCGTAGGTAGACAACATTTGCAGGAGAAAGCTCTATTTTCACACCATAGCAGAACCTTGCAACTAGCTCAAATGACTTGGCACCACCAGGAATTTCATTTAGTTTGATGACGCATTCTTCTTCTTTTGAATTCTCTTCAATCGATCGTTCAAGATAGGCACTTTTTGAAAGCAAAGGGAACTGCAATGAGAAATACATCATTAGGGAGAATGCAGTCAACATATAGAGAGGTTCAGTCAAGGCATACGAGCAAAGTTCAGGAAAAGTATAGGACATATAGTAAAAGGATTAAAACCATTTTCATGTTCTTTCTTGAATGCCACTAGATGCTAATTATCCAGAAAACAAGAAGTCAAACATAGTATGATGAGGCTTTCATTCAAATCAAGGAACTGTTTATTGTTCCTGCAGGATTTGGATGGAGAACTTTAGCAAGTTGGTTAGACAAGTTTTAGTGGTCTCCTTAGTTCTTGACTGAAACAAATAAAGTTCCAAACAGATTCAATTCTAGGATTAAAATAGGATGGGCATACTTAATGGGTTATAGTAAACATGAAAAGCAAATACCTTGTGAAGGTGAAAGGACATATCCCCAACCTCCACAGTAACATCGCTAGGAAGTCCTGTTGTGCAGAACCTAGAGGTTCACAAGCAGAAGAACAATCAGACTTCAGATAAATTTGCAGAACATAATTCAAGTGAGAACTGCAAGATATCTTTGATTAGGCTATTTAAAACAACGATGTGAACACTACCAAATGGCTAATGCCGATGTCGAATTGTATGTACTACACATGACCTACAAACAACGCTAGGGGACAATGATCGTACCTACTGCAGAGTCAAGTGTAAATACATAGAGGTACGTTTGCAACACCTTCCTGACCCAAAAACTACAATATACTACCACTGTCATTATACTTGACATTGCGGACAGGACTTTTGGCCTGCAGCCAGTTCAGATTGCTTGCCGGAAATGGCATATAAAATGAATGGAAGGTAGTACCAGCCAACAAATTAAGATAAAAGCCATATATTCTGTAAATGTATATTATCCACAGACACAAAATCGCTGTGATCCCTCTAAGCACAGGCACAACAAAATAATTGCGTGCTATCAGCTGGAAAGAGATTGATGAGTTTGATATTTATTACTTGCCCAACAAAACCAAAGTCCAAATATGCTCCTGGTTAAATAATTCCATGATGGTTACATCTGCCTCAATTATTAGGTACAATAACATCTCACTGGCAACTAATGCGATGTGGATCCATGAGACCCACCCCATAAACTATTGAAAGAAGCAGTCAACTCTAATTAACTAGAATTTCTGTCGATATAACATGTGACTAACCGCACCCACCATGCTTTAATGCATTTAGCATTTGCAACAAGGCACTCATGCAATGCAGGGCATGTAACCACCAAAATGTATGAACCCATTTTATTGTGCTTGTAAAGAATAACATCAAGATATTCACACACACGTACATGAAAAGAGCTCTGGTAATCCAAAATTTTGCACTTGGAAATTGCAGGAAGGGGCCTATAGAAGCGAAACAGAACAAATCCAGGCACAGTTTGGGGCAGGGAGGATGGACTAGTAATATTTGGGTTGTAGTTCAAAATTTGAACTGAATCTCATGGATTTGGATCCCAGTGCCCCTCTATCCAAAAAGGGCCCACAGACAGAGCTCTTGTACTCTACGGCCAATTTAAACCACCAATTTGTACAAAATAACAGTCCTTGCTCCCATGTTTCTTCTGCTTCCATGCTTGGGCGAGCAAAACAACAAGGGGGAACAAGACAAGCAAAGCGCAATTGTTTACTGCAGAAGCCAAATGCAAAACTTCAGAGGCAAACTCGGGATGCACGGACACAGAAGGACTAAACAGAAGACTGAGAATGGCATCTGAGAGTAACATCAGGTAGGTCTCAAACGCAATGTAAATGCATCTCTCGGGAGGAGCCGCACCGCATGCGCGGGCGCTGTGCGGTACGGCCGCGGCCAAACTAGTTTGACTTGTGACATTTTCAGACGGGGGCCGTACGAAATTGGCACCAATTCGAGCAGGAGCTCACCCGGAATCCCCCGAATTCGGAGGCATCGGCAGGGAGCGGAGGGAGGAGACGAGAGACGGAGCCATCCCAATTATCTATCCCGGCCGCGGCCAGGAATCGCCCGGCGCCCACAAACGCAAAAAAAAGAAAAAAAAAAGGAATTTGAGGAGGATGATAAGGAAAGCGCTGAAGTGGGGGAAGAGCTTACCATGCCTGGCCTTGCCTCTTGAAGGCGTCAGGCTTGGAGCCGAGCTTCAAGGATGCCATCCCGGCCCGAGAGCTCTGCTACCTCCTCTCGCGGCGCCGAGATGTGCAGGAGCGGAGCGGAAGGCGGAGCAAACACACAGGGAAGGTGACAGACGCGCAACCACCGCCGACGCCAGAAGAGCTCATGCCATGGCTGCGCTCCCCAAGCTCCGTGTCTGTCTCCAAAACCAAAAGAGCTGAGCGTCGCAGCCCCGCTTTTGGGCAGGGCAGCGGGCAGCAACCTAATCCAACCACCCCAAGGAAACCACCAATGCGGGCAGTTAATGCCCGGGTGGTCACGCACAACAGTGGCAGCGGGGGAGGACCGGAGTCGGAGGCGGCCTGCACTGCAGGCGGGCGAGCGGTGGGGGCGAGGTCGGATGGGGAGAGGGAGAGTGGAGGAAGAGGAGGCGGCCGCGGCTCCTTGAAGAGGGCGAGTCAGGCAGTTTCTATTCTGTCTTCACCCTCGTCCCCTCCCCACTTCATGTGGGTTTGAGTGCGCTTAATTAAGGTCATTAAGAATCACGTCAGGCTCTCATCACCACCACCATCGTGGAGGTGCCTTTGTTTTTGTTTCCGTGAGGAGTACTACTATACTAGCATTTGTTTTCGGGGCAATACTCTCTTGATCGTATGGGATAGAGGAGCCTACAGGCAAGCGGCGGAGGGGAGCAAAAAGAGTTAGCGCAAGCGAAAAAAGGCAGAGCAGAGACGGAAGGAACGAGACAAGGGAAAGGGCAGCCCGTCCCAAAAGCTGAGTGCCATCGATCAGGCCACAGGCTCCTCCTCCTCCTCCTGCCATAAAGCGGCAAAGGACGGCAAGGATTAGCAGGCTAGGACGAGCATTTGCTTACAGTAATTGTTACGGCAGAAAAAGGAAATCTTAATAACATCATTAGTAGATGAGAGAGATAGAATCAGGAAGAAAACAAATTGCTAGGAGTATCTTGCTCAACGGCGGATGCGTGCGCGTGCTTGGGATTTGGGAGCGGGGGGGTGCATGGGCGTGGGACTGTGGGCGCATTTAAAGCTCTGGAAATCTTGGGCCCGCGTTTAGATACCGCGTTAGACTGACCGCAGCGGGGTACGCTGCGCCGTCCTGACGTCCCGGAAATGCTGCTGCAGCGGTGTACTGTAAATCTCCGGTATGTAAATCTCCGGTATCCAAAAGGATGGATCGTCGGTACGCTTGTTTCAGCGGTCGGCACAGGCGTCCGGGACAGCGCGCGCGGAGAGAGAGGAGAGAGAGAGTGGCGGGTCCCACGTTTTGAACTAACTAAAAAATGTTATAACTCACAAACCAAAAAGCCAAATTAAATTCCGATTGCACCATTAAATTCGTTGCAATAAATTCTTCAAAGCAAGATCTCAGATGGATATATTTTGATAAAATTCATAAAGAAAAGAAAAAAAAAGGTGAGGAGAGAGATGATATGGTAGTTGGGATGGATGAATAAAATATAGTAGAGTTGGGATAGAGTATGTGATTTTGAGTATGACGGGTGCGGGAGAAGTTGGTTTAGAGTACGGAATCTCGATGACCAGGACAGGATATTCCTTTTAGAGGATGCATTTAGAGGACGACGAGTGCGGACAGCCTTAGAACAGAATGCAGAACGACTCGTTGGAAAGCGCGAGCAGAGAGAAAAAGTGCATTGAGAAACACGTGTTTTACAAAACAAAATGCAAAATGCGGTATCCAAACACCCCTGACGACTCTCCGCAGCTTTTGTTTAGACTATTTGCAACGGTGTCCTCTAAATATCACCCTCTAAAAGTATATTTAGAGGGTTCTTTAAAAAATTCTACCCCCTAAATGTTATTATGCTGCAGCAATACCCCCTAAAATCAACCTGAAAGATTTCATCCTGCTCCTGGCCGTTCTCGCGTTGGCCGTGCTCGCCGCACCGCCGCAGCTCCTGGTCTGCTCCTGCGTTGGCCATGCTCCTCGCCGCGCCGCTGCAGCTCCTGCGCGCGCCGCGCTTGCCACGTCGCCGCCTAGCACCTGCACGCGCCGCGCTCGCCGCCGTCCTGCTCCTCGTCCGCGCTCGCCGCGGTCTGCGCCAGGAAGTCGAGCATGGGCTTCATGACAGGCAGCGCGAGGTCCTCCCAGAACGCGCCGGCGGAGGACGGGTACGACGTGGCGAGCGCGGTGAGCGCGATGGGGGACGACACCTTGACGGCCTGGTCCATGTTGAGCCGGGCCAGCGCGGCGTGCACGTTGACCATTGCCGAGACGAGCTGCGCCGTGACGGTCTTGGCGGTGGCGAACACCTCGTTGCCCACGGCGATGCCCTGGATCTGCGTGGCCGGGTAGTAGGCCGCGACGTTGCGGCGCACCCAGAGGAGCGCGTAGGAGGCGCGGGACGCCGCGGCGGCGAGCTGCTCGTTGGGCAGCGCGACCACGACCTTGATGCCGGTGTTGGCCAGCGCGCGCAGCATGGTGGGGTCGGTGTCGTAGAGCTTCACCTGCGTGATGCCCTGCTGCTTGAGCAGCTGCGGGTGTGCTTGGTACCTTTGCCGGCCGCTCGCCTCGCCTCGCCTCGCCGGGCAAGGCAAGTCGTTTGGTACTGCTCGCCTCGCCTCTTTGCCTGGCAAGCTTGCCCAGCTGGGCAAGAAAATCCTTGCCGACGCAGGAGAGCCAAATCGGCTCTCCTGCGCGAGCAAGGTTGGCTCGCCTGCTCGCGTGCTCGCGCGGGACGCCTGGAGGAGCTCCGCCGCCGCCTATTCAAGCTCCGCCGCCGCCGATTCAACCTCCGTAGGCGCCGAATCGAGCTTCGCAGCCGCCGAATCGACCTCCGCCACCGTCGATTCGAGGTCCGCTGCCGCCGATTCGACCTCCGCAGGCGCCGAATCGAGCTCCGCAGCTGCCGAATCGACCTCCGCTGCCGTCGATTCGAGCTCCGACGCCGCCGGATCGAGCTGCGGGGTGAGGCAAGATGAGCAGCGGCAGCAAACGTCCCCTTGGGAGCTAGCCTTGCTTGGCCTGGCGAGGCGAGGCAAGCGGATGAGGCGAGGCGAGCGGCAGCAAAGGTTCCAAGCACGCCCTGCACCACCGCCGCCGGGTTCAGCAGGTTGTTCGCCACCCGGCCGTAGTTCACGCCCACCGTCCCGGCCTCTGCCATCCACAACAGAACCAGCACCAATCAGCCACCAAACCGCCCTGAGCGCGCGCCCGGAGCGGAGGCCGAGGAGCCTGGATGTTTAGGGGATCGATGGGAGCGCCTGAATTTTAGCGGCTCCTTTCCAGGAGCTTGCTGCAGCAATTTTTTTGACAAAATCCGCTACATTTAGAGGTCCAGGAGACTATACCGACTGCTGCTGCAGTTAGTCTTACGCCGCGGCAATTGGGGTTGGCCAGGACAAACGACTGGGGGTTGCTAATCCTCTCCGCCTCCTCACATCACACGTCGCCGTCGGAGCTTAAAAAATAGGGTTCCAAAGGTTCCTGAGTGGACAAACAAGCTGGAAAGGCCTTCTTGTCCCGGATTTGCCACTGTCACTGTGTGCATTGGCCTTTTTCTCCTGATTTTCCCTCTCTTTCAAAAGCTGTATAGCCCTAAAAATCTGTATAAATATTTATCTTTTATTTGTGCAAAAAAAGAGAGAGCTAGGAATCAAGAATACCTTCAGAATTGCCAGAGTACATCGTCGCAAAAAAAAGAAGCATGGTAGAGTACATCGTCGCAAAAAAATAAAAAAGACAAGCATGGTAGAGTATATTTATCTTTAATGCAGCGTGGACAAAATAGGAACACCACATCATCTCGGCTTTGTCGGTGTTTGGCCGTCGTGGGCCGCTACTAAGGCTGCTAATGGTTCAAAAACCAAACCAAAACAACAACCAAACTGTTGAAACTATACTATACCTTAGAAACCAAACCAAACCAATCCATTTGTTTCTCCATCCAAACCAATCCAAACCATTTAGACTCATTTCTCCAAAAGAAACTTAATCAGTTCAATTTTAGGGTCCGACTTTGGATGTAGAGCCCACATGTAGACATGGCTAGACAAACATGCACAGAGTAGCGGACCGTTATTCTGAGGCACCTCCAACAAATTTCGGTCAAATCCGCTAAAATTTTAAGGTGTAAACGCGAGCTTTTAGTTTTAGGGTCCGACTTTGGACGTGGGGCTCACATGTATATATGGCTACACTGACTTGCACAGAGTAGCGGACCGTTATTCTGAGGCATCTCCAACAAATTTCGGTCAAATTCGCTAAAATTTTAAGGTGTGAACACGAGTTTTTAGTTTTAGGGTCCAACTTTGGACGTGGGGCCCACATGTAGATATGATTACACCGACTTGCACGGAGTAGCGGACCGTCATTCTGAGGCATCTTCAACAAATTTCGGTCAAATCCGCTATAATTTTAAGGTGTGAACGCGAGCTTTTAATTTTAAGGTCCGGCTTTTAACCGACACATAGCCTTTATAATTGTTAAACCATTCTAAACCGTTTGACTATTAAACCAAACCAAACCAAACCATTGTATATGACAACCCATTATTCACCAAACCAACCTACTCCAATTAAAAAATCAAACCATTTAAACCGGTTTCAAACCAAACCATTACCAAGCTGAGCCGCTACACTGCCATATTACACTATTACCCATTTATTTCGAGTCCGTTTCTGATCATACAGTATCCTATCTCAAGATGTACCCTCCAAATAGGCGTAAAAAAATGACGCCCAAAATTAATCTAGGTAAAAAACATGCATTTAAAGAAATATATCTAGCTATTAGTGGCACGCAATATTTTTTATTTCTCATCAGATGATTATAGTTCTAGTTCATTTTGCTGTGAAATATGGGTATAAGTGTGGACGAGATCACTACATGTCGGCTCTGTCACTGTTGGGTATGACGACTGGAATTTATTGCATCTCAGAGACTATATATTTATCCTGACACCCAATAATCTATCTAATATTTCATCAAATGACTATAGTTTTAGATTTTCCCAACATTATAAGTATAAGCTAGGAAAATATTGCAATACAGTAGGCCTCATCCAGAGGCTACACATATGCTCTGTGTGAGGATTTTATGGGGACAAAGATGACATTTCCACAAAGAGTATTAACAATTGGTTCCTGCATGTTAAGTACGCTCGCTTTCTTTAATCTAGACGTTATTCTATCGCCTACTGTCTAGTTGGTCGCTACTCCAGGCTATGCCCCATGTGGCTGTTACGGGAAGCTTAATTTCAGTTTTTTTCCCCACAAAGATCCTGTTGAAACAAAAATGAAATCAAGGACAATTTTATATAGCAAACGTATATCAGCGGATCCGGCACAAGTATTGTTGACGTGGTCCATCATATCAGGTAGGAGAGAGGGGACCGATAAAATTCATACAGTACGTATTTAGATCTCTTTAAAGCAGCCGGCGTCGGTGGCCAGCCAGGCTGGCCACGTCGCCCAGAAAAATTTCGGCCGTCGGATGTCCATCCGACGGTTAGCCATAAGTCGAGGCCCTCGCATTTCTAAGAAATCACAAATCCCACCAACTATTTACGTTTAGGCCCTCGTATTTCTCTTTTTTCTGCATTTACACCTTTCCATTTCTAGAAAATCAAATCCCAGCAATTATTTACGTTAGACCCTCGTATCTTAAGAAATCAAACCCGCGGAGCTAGATATAGGTGCCGGTATTTTGTATTTAGACCCTCGCATTTCGTCGAATTTTTTCCCATCCATTGCCATAAGCCACTGGTTTTTTATATTTAAACCTCATATTCATCAGAAATCAAACTCATGTTCCTAGATGCAGGTGTTGGAGTTTTATATTTAGACCCTCGTATTTTCAAGAATTTACGTTTACGCCCTCGAATTTTCCTTCTTTCTGCATTTAGACCTTCCTATTTCTAGAAAATCAAATCCCGGCAATTATTTACGTTAGACCCTCGTATCTTAAGAAATCAAACCCGCGGAGCTAGATATAGGTGCCGGTGTTTTGTATTTAGACCCTCGCGTTTCGTCGAATTTTTTTCCATCCATTGCCATAAGCCACTGGTTTTTTATATTTAAACCCTCATATTCCTCAGAAATGAAGCTTATGGTCCTAGATGCAGGTGTTGGAATTTTATATTTAGACCCTCGTGTTTCCAATTATTTACGTTTAGACCCTCATATTTTCTGATTTCCCCGCATTTAGACCTTTCCATTTCTAAGAGATCAAATCCCACCAATTATTTACGTTAGACTCTCGTATTTTAAGAAATCAAACACGCGGCCCTAGATAAATGTGTCGGTGTTTTGTATTTAGATCCTCGCGTTTCCTCGTATATTTTCATCAATTGCCATAAGGCACTGGTTTTTAATATTTAAACTCTCATATTTCTCAGAAATCAAACCATGGTCCTAGATATAGGTGTTGATGTTTTGTATTTCGGCCCTCGTATTTTCAAATATTTACATTTAGATCCTCATATTTCTGATTTTTCTGCATTTAGTCCTTCCCGTTTCTAAGAAATCAAGTCGCACCAATTATTTACGTTAAACTCTCGTATTTTAAGAAATCAAACCCGTGGTTCTAGATGTAGGTGCCGGTGTTTTGTATTTAGACCCTCGCGTTTCCTCGATTTTTTTTCATCCATTGCCATAAGCCATTGGTTCCTATATTTAAACCCTCATATTTCTCAGAAATCAAACTCATGATCCTAAATATTGGTGCTGATGTTTTCTATTAAGCCCTCGTGCTTATAATAAATCAACCTTATCCTACATTGAGTGGCGTGATCATTTATCAATTATTCCCTCGCATTTTTTTGAAAACTAATCATGTTTCTATATTGCATGTAACGAACATTTTCATTTAGACCCTCATGTTACTAAAAAAATATACCCAACACCGTCCGATCCCCTACCGTCGGCTAGCGATAAACCGCTAATTTTTTACGTCCAGGCCATCCCATTTCTAAGAAACCGAACCCACAGTCTTAGATATAGATGCCGATGTTTTATATTTAGGCTCCCACATTTGCAAGTGAACAATATTGTTCCACATTTAGTAGCGTGCTCATTTTTAATTAAGCCCTCGCATTTTTAAGGAATCAAATCATGTTCCTAAATTGAATATGGCACACTTTTTGCGTTTAGACCCTCACATTTCTAAAAAGATGAACCCGGATTGAGTTGAGTAGCGGAATTTTTTTGCA
>CM014278.1:52369889-52432077 GCA_004135705.1 Alloteropsis semialata
CTGATAATGATCTTGGTGCTGCACTTCTACATACCGATGAAGTAGTTAGCACTCTTATGGACATGATAGATAGAATTGAAAAGGATAGGTTGGTAGAATCTTCTTATTATTCACAAAATATACAACCTATCCAACATGAGAATATGCATGCTAGTGTGTCGGCTACACCAGGAAAAGCACCTGAAAACCCTCTGTATGGTATGCCGGCAAATTTTTATCCAGGACAGGTACCGCCGCCAGCGCATGTTTCGCCAGCATCGGCGAAACCGGTTTCACCGGTTCTAGAAACCGGTGGAACCGCTTCTGCTGCTCAGGCTGGACAGCAGCTTGTTCCACACACCACAACTCCTATTTCGGTGGTCCCTAACCGAAATACAGAAGCTGTTAATGGGTCTGCTTATATTAGAACACGTGCTTATACATCACCCCCTATACCTAATCAAAATATTAATTCTAGCGGGATTCCTAATGATGTATACGATCAATATTTGCGGCAAAGTTCTTCTAGCATACCTCATGTTGCTCCAGTTCAAAATACAGCCACAGGGCAATCTGATCTAGCTCGTTCAAATTTATATGCTGAATTTTATAAAATGAAGGACGAGTTAGCTACTATGATGCAAGATAAGCTTGGCATTGATATGGGTAATTCTAAATTATATCAAAAACCATATTCTGCTAGTTTTGATGTTGTAGCTTACCCCAATAATTGGCGTGTTCCTGATTTTGTTAAATTTAATGGTGATGATAATAAAACCATTTGGGAACACATTAGCCAATATATTGCTCAACTAGGAGAAGCTAGTTCTAATGATGCTTTGAAAGTTCGCTTATTTTCATTATCTTTGACTGGAACTGCTTTCTCTTGGTTTTCTTCATTAACTCCTGGCTCAATTAATTCATGGAATCAATTAGAGCAAAAATTTTATGATCATTTTTATAGTGGGAGTACTCAATTGAAATTGACGGATTTAACATCGGTTAAGCAACAAAGAGACAAATCTGTTGTTGATTATTTTAAACGATTCAAAGAGACTAGAAACCGATGCTTTAATTTGTCACTTTCTGAAAGGGATCTTGCTGATGTTTCTTTTAATAGTTTAAGATCCTCTATTAGAGAAAACATAGAAGGCTTTAAACATTTTTCGGTTAATCAAGTACAAATAAGAGCTTTAGCTACTGAAAACCGAATTAAAAATAGCAAGGATACATATAAAACTCATCGTTCTAATGTTCATCTTGTTGCTTATGATTCTAGTAGTTCGGACGATGATGAAGATGTGTATGTTGCTGAACTTGTATGGCCTTCTAAGAATAAATCGTACACTTGTCCATCTCTTAAGCCAATTCAAAAGAATCGGAAAGAAGAAGTGCGATTTACTTTTGATGTTTCCAAGTGTGATCGTATTTTTGATGAATTGTTAAAGAATGGAAACATTAAAATGTCTCATACTATTCCTCCACTTGAAGAACTCAAAAGGCGGGCATATTGCAAGTTGCATAATTCTTTTTCGCATGCTACTAATGATTGCAATGTTTTCCGTCGACAGGTGCAATCGGCCTTGAATGAAGGACGTTTGACACTACATGAGATGCAGGTGGATAAAGAGCCTTTCCCTGTCAACACCCTTGAGATGCAAGCTCCTAAAGTTCTGATTCGGCCGCATCAAGTCGAATCAACTAAAGGAAAAAATGTTGTTATAGGTGACGAGAAGCCAAAGCCTGAAAATGTGAAAGGAAAATCAATTGTCAGGGAAGTGGTGTGTGAGAAGACCCCCAATGGCAGAGAAACATTCAAAATCACTGCAAGAGTCACGGATCTCGGGGGGCAAGGATCATCAAAGAAGCCATTTGAGCCTGTACAGGACAAACCGGTTTTACCGGTTCCTGAGACCGGTTCCACCGGTTCTACTCAGGGGCGCCAGAAAATGTTGAAGCCTAAGCGTCCGGAGATTGGAACCTGGAAAATCAATGTGGCCAAGGATCAGGGCAAAGTTGCCAAGCCAAAAGTGACCTATGACCAGTTGTTTTTCAAATATGCAAATCAAAGGCCAGTTGAAGATGATTGGCCGGCAAAAAAGAGAAAGAGATCACCTCCGCGCCAAGAGAAGCCAATTTCGCCTCCAAGGGCGAATAATAGGTGGAAGGGTGGTGATGCAGGCTTTTATTCCCAACAGAACCAATGTCAGAACATGCCATGGATGCCTCCGTACTACAATTATCAATATCCGGCATGGGATTACAATGGGATGAATATGCCTTATTACCCTGCGCAGTATCCTTCTTTTCATCCAGGATGGGGTAATAACAGAGTTCCTGCACATGAGAGGTTGGTGGATAACCGTTCGGCTCCTCGTCGATCAGGTTGGAACGTGCCACCTCAAACCGATGGAACCGGTTCTGTAAACCGGTTAAACCGGTTTTCCCAGAAAAGACAGCCTTCTCCTCCCAAGCAAGTTTATCAGTCTAAGAAGATAGAGGAAGTTGTCCAGAAGATGGAGGTCGACCAGGAGAGGACTACTGCTGCTGATATTATTCAGATTGGTGACTTCCAAATAAATTTGAAGGACGATGACAAGATACCTATGATAATTGGTGATCAAGTCAAGCCATCAGTCCAGGAGAACGTTGCTGCAGAGCCTGATGTGGGTAAAAAGGTTGAAATTGATAGAGCTAAATACCTTATGCCTAGATGGTGTCCTCCAGGTTTGACACGAACACAAAAGAGGAAGTTGCAGCGACTTCGCTTTCAGGACCAGAAAGAGAAGGCACTGGAGAAGCAGAGGGAGGAGCACTTCAACAAGTACAGGCCAATGATTCCTCCAGGCAAGGGGTGGAAGAAGACCGAAGCTACAGGGCAAAATCTGGTGGAACCAGATTCCAAACCGGTGGAACCGGTTCTACCCCCGTCGCCGTCCACTGTTGCATCAGAACCGGTGGAACCGGTTCTGAAACCGGTGGAACCGGTTTCTGCTGATCCAGGTTCATCTCGAATTGCCTCTGAAATTTCTGTTACTCCTGCGTTTGATCAGAGGTTGTCATCGGATTCCCAGTACATGGACGATGAACAGCTGGTTGATTATGGGTCGTCACCTGAACATATGAATGTTGATGCTAATGTGGTGCACCTATCTTCGGATTATTACATTATTCCGGAGGATGAGATCGCTCATTTAGACTTTGGCCCGAAAGAAGCTATATTTAAAAGGCCAAAGGATTCTGAAAATCACTTGAAGGCGCTGTACATGAAGGGACATATCAATGGGAAGCCGATTTCAAGGATGCTTGTTGACACCGGGGCGATTGTCAATTTGATGCCTTATGCTGTGTTCAAGAAGCTTGGTGGACTTGATGATGAGCTGATCAAGACCAACATGACTATCAGCGGTGTGGGAGGAGGCGAGCCTATGAGTGCTAAGGGCGTTGCTTCTATGGAGCTCACCGTTGGGAGCAAGACGTTGGCTACCGCTTTCTTCATCGCCGAGACCCAAGTTAACTTCAATTTAATATTGGGTCGTGATTGGATTCATGCAAATAGATGTGTACCTTCTAGTTTGCATCAATTTCTTATTCAATGGGTAGACGAAGACATTGAGGTTGTGCATGGAGACACATCGGCTTGTGTTGCAGTGGCTGATGGTTCTACAATATCTATGCATGATCATGTTAAGTGCTTAACAGGTTTAGATATTTCTGACTATGAGATGATCAGTTGTACTAGAGATGGCTTCGTGCCTGCTGTTCTAAAGCCGGTTGAGTATCGGCTAAACCATTTGATTTGAATTAATGAATAGTTCAGAATGGTTGCAGCAGAGACTTGAGCACTATCGGGCACAAAAGAACGATATGTGTGAAGCTATTGAGGACTTTGATGACATGAGTAAATTAGGACAAGGCTTTACGTCGGCTGATCCTTTAGAGGAGATTGATATTGGTGATGGCACTGTACCTAGGCCGACGTTTGTAAACAAAAATTTAAAGCTGATTATAAAGCTGAATTAATCAAGCTGTTGAAAGAATATGTTGATTGTTTTGCATGAAATTATCAAGAGATGCCTGGATTAAGCCACGAGTTAGTTAAACATCGGCTGCCTATTAAGCCTGGTTTTAGGCCTTTTAAACAAACTGCTAGGCGTTTCAATCCTAACATGTATGACCGAATTAAAGAAGAAATTAATCGGTTGTTGGATGCAAACTTTATTAGGCCTTGTCGTTATGCTGAATGGTTATCTAATATTGTGCCTGTTGAGAAAAAGGATTCTGGTAAGCTCAGAGTTTGCATTGATTTTAGAAATCTTAATAGAGCTACTCCTAAAGATGAATATCCTATGCCTATAGCCGACATGCTTATTAATGATGCTTCTGGATATAAAGTTATTAGTTTTCTTGATGGTAATGCTGGTTACAATCAAATATTCATGGCCGAAGAGGATGTTTCCAAAACGGATTTTATATGTCCAGGTTTTGTTGGTTTATTTGAGTGGGTAGTCATGACCTTTGGTTTAAAAAATGCTGGAGCTACTTACCAAAGGGCAATGAATTTAATTTTTCATGACTTGCTTGGTTTAATCATAGAAGTTTATATCGATGACATTGTTGTTAAATCGGCTGGTTTAAATCCTCATTTAGCTGATTTAAGACTTGCTTTTGAAAGAATGCATCGATATGGATTAAAGATGAACCCACTTAAATGTGCATTTGGTGTGTCGGCTGGAAAGTTTTTAGGTTTTATTATTCATGAGAATGGCATAGAGATAGATCCTAAGAAGATTGATATTATTAAGAAGATTAAAGCTCCTACATGCAAGAAGGATTTGCAGAAATTATTGGGCAAGGTGAATTATTTGAGAAGATTTATTTGTAACTTGTCTGGGAAGGTCAATGCTTTTACTCCTATTCTTCGGTTAAAAGATGAAGCCGAATTTACTTGGGGGGCAAAACAGCAAGAAGCTTTTGAGAAGATTAAACATTACTTGTCTTCGCCGCCGGTCATGAGAGCTCCTAGGAGAGGAGTTCCATTTAAATTGTATGTGGCTGCTGAAGATCAAGTAATTGGAGCTGTTTTGACTCAAGAAACCGAAGGGAAGGAACATATTATTACCTATGCAAGTCGTCGATTATTGGATGCCGAAACAAGGTATATATTTATTGAAAAGTTTTGCTTATCTTTATATTA
Source organism: Alloteropsis semialata (assembly GCA_004135705.1). Taxonomy (NCBI): domain Eukaryota; kingdom Viridiplantae; phylum Streptophyta; class Magnoliopsida; order Poales; family Poaceae; genus Alloteropsis; species Alloteropsis semialata. The sequence continues at coordinate 52,375,066 of CM014278.1, forward strand.
TGCTTGTACCAAGATGACGCATTATTTATTATCCAATACTTGCATAGTGGCTTGTCAAACCGATATTATTAAATACATGTTGCATAGACCAATTTTAAGTGGTAGAATTGGTAAATGGGTTTATGCTCTTATTGAATATGATTTGGCTTGTGAACCTTTGAAATCAATGAAAGGCCAAATTGTTGCTGATTTTATTGTTGAGCATAGCATTAATGACAATGATCTGGATATCGGTTATATTACTTTTACCCCATGGAAGTTACATTTTGATGGATCGGTTTGTAAGAGTGGTTGTGGCGTTGGTATTGTTTTTATATCACCAAGTGGTGCTGAATTTGAAGCTCTTAACTGATTAGAGAATGATTGCACTAATAATCAGGCCGAATATGAAGCTTTATTATTCGGATTAGAAATTTTGCATGACATGGGGGTAAAACATGTGGAAGCATTTGATGATTCTCTGCTGGTTGTACAGCAAGTTAATAAAGTGTACCAATGTTTTGATGGGCTTTTAAATACATATCTTGATAAATGTTTAGACATGATTGCTCAATTTGATGAATTCTCTATATATCATGTTTCAAGAGATGAGAATCCAAGGGCAAATGCTCTGGCTCAGCAAGCGTCTGGCTATGATATTCAGAAAAGAAATTTTTATGAAAGAAAGCCGACACTTTGCATAGCCGAGACATCTGTCCAGGAAGAACCGGTTTTACCGGATCCAGGAACCGGTTCCACCGGAAATTCCGGTAAAACCGCTTTTGGAACCGGAGAAACCGGTTCATCCGCTGACAGCAGTAATTCGGTCCATGAGCAATCAAAAATTAATGAGGACGAAGTTACTGATTGGAGAACACCTATTGTTGAATATTTGCAGAATCCTAATCATAAAGTTGACAGAAAAGTCCGACGATGGGCATTTAAATTTATTTTGGTTGATGGTGAATTATATCGTCGGACGGCTGAAGATTTATTGTTAAAGTGTTTGGATTCTGGTCAAGCTAAGATTGCAATGGGTGAAGTTCATGAAGGTATTTGTGGTACACATCAATCAGCTCCTAAGATGAAGTGGCTTTTGAGGAGAGCTTGTTTTTATTGGCCTAATATGATAGCTGATTGTTTTCAGTACTACAAAGGATGTGAAGAATGTCAAAGGTTTGGAAATATTCAGATGGTTCCAGCAGCTTTATTGCATCCTATTATCAAACCTTGGCCTTTTCGAGGATGGGGATTGGACTTTGTTGGGCAGATTCATCCTCCTTCATCAAAGGGACATCGCTTCGTGTTGGTGGCTACTGATTATTTTACAAAGTGGACCGAAGCGGTACCTTTGAAAAACATGACACATCGGGAGGTAATTGAGTTTATTACTGAATATATTATCCATAGATTTGGCATCCCACAAACTTTGACTACTGATCAAGGCACTTCATTTATATCAAAGGAAGTTCGTGAGTTTGTTGATATGTATGGTATTAAATTGCTCAATTCATCTCCATACTACGCTCAGGCTAATGGTCAAGCCGAGTCTAGTAATAAGATCTTGATCAAGTTAATTAAAAAGAAAATAGAGGAGAATCCTAGAAGGTGGCATGAGGTTTTATCTGAAGCTTTGTGGGCTCATCGTATATCTAGACATGGTGCTACTAAGGTTACTCCTTTTGAGCTTGTATATGGTCAAGAAGCTGTTTTACCTGTTGAAGTGAATTTGAATGCTTATCAGTTAGCTAAGCAAAACGATCTTGATGCTATTGATTATCATAATTTGATGATGGACAATATTGATGAAGTGACCGACAAGCGATTGAAGGCCTTGAAGGAAATTGAGAAGGACAAAATTCGAGTTGCTAAGGCTTATAATAAGAAGGTAAAACAAAAGTCTTTTCAGGTTGGTGATCTCGTTTGGAAGACAATTCTGCCTATAGGATCGAAGAGTAACAAGTTTGGTAAATGGTCTCCAAGTTGGGAAGGTCCATACAAGGTGATTAGAGTGATCTTCGGTAATTCCTATATGGTGGAGACTTTGCAAGGTCAGCAGCTACCAAGAGCTCTTAATGGAAGGTACTTAAAGCAATATTATCCAAGTGTTTGGCAAGGAGCTTGATTTATATGGCCGATAGTCTTAAATATCGCCCTTAGAATAAAAAGGCCGATGAATTCTGTTTAAACATCGCCCTCAGGAGTGTTTTCTTGTGCTAAAATGTTTTCTGGTACGCAAGCTTTACCAAAAAACAGGGGGGCATATGTTGGCGATCAAAATTGGCACAAGGACAGCAAGGCAGGAAGAACCGGTGGAACCGGATTCTCAAACCGGTGGAACCGGTTTGGTCCACTGTTACCCGTCTGACAGCCAGACCGGTGGAACCGGTTTGGGAACCGGTGGAACCAGTTTTCCCCGAGTCCTAGTAGGATTGGACTCTTTTTGTAGATCCGAGTTGTAATAGGACTTTCCTTACGGGGTACGACCTCCCCACCCTATAAATATGAAGGGTCACGGCCGATTGAGGGTTATCCAATCGATCAAAACACTTATTACCTTTACTTTTTGTCATTCTCTAAACCCTAGCTTTTCCAACCCTAATTCTGTTCGTTCTTCATCTCTACGGCGTTTTACGGCGCTCTGAGTGGCCTGCCGATCTCAGAGAAACCCTAGGCGCGCCTGCCCTGACGGGGTCCCTCCCGGGCCGGCGATCTTAGGTCTACGCAGCAGATCCCGAGAAACCGGTTTCACCGGATTCTCAAACCGGTTTCACCGGTTTCGCCTGGGCCTGCTGCAGTTGATCGATCCGTTGCGGATCTCGCGCGTTCTAGCGCAATCTCGGTGTGTTGATCAGAAAAAGCGTCAACAATATGCAACAACTTACAAACATGACTGCAATCATATAATTATCCCCTCTGTTTCAAACATAAGCCCACCATTATCATACGTAAAGAACAAGCCTAGTCCCGAAGTTTTAGTACTAAATAGGAGATAGAAAAACACATGCTCGTGTGTTGTATGGCAAATTCCACTAAAGCTCTAGTTTTAAAAAAAAATACAACTTTTTACACTGTTAAACTATGGTTATATGGTGAAAACTGAAAATATATAATAACTAAGTACACTCTTATTTTTTAAAAAGGATACCATCTCCGATCAATAATAAAGTTGATGAACGGCTAGTAATTGCAATACTAGCATTTATCTCTAGTTAACGGCAAAGAAAAGAATGACACATGCGTATATACATGTCCTTTTTTGTATCGTTGATACAACAAGTCAAAGGAGGTGAGAGGAAGTGATGGCAGGGAGGAAACATAACACGTTTGAGAGGTGGGGTATTTTTGTCTCTTGGTCCACTGTGAGCTATTAACAAAGTCAGAACACTACCTCATGCCGTCATGCCTTTCATAATCACTTAAGTCTGTCACAAAAAAGAGCGAGTATTGTTTGGATATTAACATGGTCATCGATGTACCGCTTTGACCGGTAACAACTAGTACGAGTAATGTCCGACAAAGCTTTAATATTGTGAAGCCACGTTACATTTCAAGATAAATATTGCAATGCCATTTCAACAAAAAATGGAAAAAGTCTAGCATTGATGCCTAACGTTCAGATGGGTTGACTGAACACAACCTCTGTCAATGATATTCCTTTTGTGACTTGGCGAAATTCACCCATAGCCAATTGTAAATCAGGGTATCATCAGAGAACAAAAAGGCCTTACGTGATGAGAAGATTCTACTGACTAGTATGCACCTCGAGATGCCATTTTAGAATCCAAGATTACCCGTGCACAAGAACCAAAATCTCTAGTTTCCACTGTACTACTCCAGTATCGTATATCGGCGACGACTCTCGGCTGCAACATTCCCGAGAACAAATCGAGGCCTTCAGCGCAAGCAAATGTTTGTCCACCACCCCGACATGTCTAGGCCGCGCATCGTACCGTGCCCACATGCACCTGGGCACGGGGGGAACCGTGCGCCCTAGCGTAGGCCGGCGTACGTGTCCGCCGCCGCGCGCTCGCTTGTGCGTGCCGGAGCCGTTGCCCCGACGGCCACCGCGCCCGCGCACGTGCTCGAGGTCAGCGCTTGAGCCCGCCGCCGTGCAGCGTGCACGGCAGCACGGCGGCGCTCGAGGAATAGCGAGCACCGAGCAGGTCAGATGAGATGTACTACCAGCAGCGGCGCGGTTGCTTGCCGTTTGGTCCACGCGGGCGACGACTCGCGCGCCCCAATGAGCTCGCGGCGCCGACGGGCACGGCGACCGGCGCCACCGAGCGTGCGCCGCGTTCGCGTTCCCACGCACGGACGCAGTTCACGGCGTGGCAGAGCGTGCAGCTAGGGAGGATACAGCATATGCTAGATGCTACCTCCAATCCATGGTACGAGGCGAAGCTTTTCCCTGGAGAAACAATTTGAAGGCCAAGGTTATGTTTAGATTGACAACTTTTGCCGGCAACTAGCAACTTTTTTCCACTGACAACCGTGCCCCTCCTCACAGAACACGCTTTCCAATGATAACTTTCTTTCCAAACTTCATCAAACTTTCCCAACTAGACAGGCCTCCCTGAGCCGAACGTGTCAAAAAATCGAAGGCAGAAGGCACACGACGATGAATTTCCCCAACTCATTGGATGACCATACAGGCCAAATTCTGTCGATGTCATAGCAAGGACGCCACAATCTGAAAAATGGGAGGGATCACCTGGACGGCCGGAACGTACACATTCTGTTCCACGGAACGCCAGCACCAAACAGAAAACTCTACTTTTCCACGGCGATCATTTGGTACCAGAAAGAGGTGCCCATCACATGCCGGGCAGATACCGTCATGCAAAGCAGTCCGAGACCACAGGGAAAGCGTGCCCCCACTGCTGCTGCTGCCACCACGTCCAGCTGAAAGCAACATGGAAGATAGATGGGACGGGCTATCCCCATTCCAGCCTGTGAATCCACCGCCTGCAACCGCGAGGCAGATTGCAGATGAATCCCAGTCGGATGGGATGGATGGCTGGTGGCTGCTCCAGCTTGGCTCCACGGCCTCCACCTCCTGATCCGCACCAAACAAGAACATCAGGTCAATTGGGTGGGAGGATATGCAGGGATCCTCGTCGTTGGACGAACGTTTTCAGCGCCCCGGTCCGGCTGTTGGCAGGCAGCGCAGCAATGCGGAAGCTGTTCATGCTCAATAATGCAGCCCAGTCCTGCAAATCGTCAGTGGAACGTTTGACATTGGCAGATAGTTTAGCGTGTTATCAGGACAGTGGAGGGCCAGGGCGTGTGCCACTGGGCTTTCTGAAATGGTGTCACAAAGCTGGTGTTGATGCAGGTGACCATAGCGGGTGGCTGTTACATGGCTCTCCTAGTAACAGCCACTGAGCCACCCGCGAGCAGCTGCTTTCAAGTTTCGACTGAACAGTAAACATTTACAATAGGAACACAGTTACACAGGTAGTAGTAGCTGGCATCTGCAGCACCGCTGGTTCCAAACAGCTGAGTAGCATCAAGCTTGGGCCATCTGTGAATGAACAACAAAGGCGTAAGAATCTGATGGAGCGGCATATCACAGTAGCAATTTCTTTCTTATTTGTTAGATCGACGAATCTGTCACAGCAGAACAGAACATCTATATGTAATTTTACTTGTTGGAAAATCTATTACATTTGAATCAGAGTAGAAATTCTTATCATTTTGTTTGTGAATACAGCTGTCCAATATGGATCACTTGCTCAAAATAATGTACTTAGGGAATTCAAACTGAGAAGTTCACAAAGGTTAAGGCAAAAGACTGACACTCTGCAAAGGGGTTGCTTTCTCCAAAGGGCTCAGTGGATACTTTAATCCTTAAATCTAAACACAGGTCATAATACTGCACCCAAGAATTATATGCCATATATATTGAGAATATACAAAAAAATAGCAATAAACTTTCTGACTGAAAAGCTGTTCAATATTAGGTTCCTTTTGCAGTTGCAGGTGGTTCACAGTGTCAGAATATGTGACATTGTGCAGTGGAATAGTTGTCCCACAAAATAGCTGGCATAAAAAACATACAGTAAAATCAAAGCAAGTTCCTATGATAAATGATAGAAACTGCTCTTTGTCCTTATGTACCACAGATGCGAGATGGGGAGAAGAGAAAATTCTGAATGGAGCAGCAGCGCATATATTTCACAAGCAGGACTTGCATCCTAGTTACAAGTAGTGGCTGATCATATTTTGCACACGAGGGTTTTCAAAATGGGACTTTTTAACCCTAAAAAACGAAAATTGGAAAACAAATAGGGATACAATGGCAGCTACCATGTAACCAATACATAGGGGCACACTACAGCAGCTATAATTGCTAACCAAACTCTGTACAGCAGACTTCACTTTTTCAATCTATGAATATAGACTATCATCTAATACTTCTTGGTTATAGACATAATTTAGTTTTGTTGAGATCTCAGTTACAGAGTGCAAAAGAGATCTAAGCTTGCAACTACATGTTGATTTTTTGGCTTGCCATTGTCAAATTCGAGAACCCATTATTGCAACTACATGTTGATTTTTTGGCTTGCCATTGTCAAATTCGAGAACCCATTAGTCTTTTTCCTCTACCATGCACAAAAAATCTTTTCCTTATTTCCAAATATTATTCTTAAATTACATGCATGATTTAGTGCAAGAACAACACAAAAATAAGCTAAAATGAATATTACTTCACATCTTATAAATGCCTTCACTATTTACAAGCACTATTATTACTTTGTTTTTCTACCCTCTGTAATTGTGGCTCTCGTTGAACAAGAGAACAGATTTATGAAAACTCGACCATTTTGGGATTTTCTTAAAGTAACCAATCAATTGCAGAAGGGGGTATGAAACCTGGTTCTACATGTAACAGGACAATAGGGATCCATGGACTAGAGCTATTACCAGTTTTGCAGCGTTTCTGTTCTTCAGTGTCAAAAATGCTGCTTCAGCAAAGGCTTGTGCAGCTTGGGCGTCTGCTTCTGCAGCCTCTGCTTCTCTCGCTGCTGCTTCAGCTTCTGCCATGATAGCCTCTGCTTCAGCAACTGCACGAGCAGCAGCCGCCGAAGCTTCCTCAGCAGTCATGGTTGCCATACGTGCCAATTCAGCATCAACTTGAGATCTAGTAAGGGTTTTACTATCGTTGCTCCCTATTTTGATGGACTCTCTTTGCACTTCTTCCAACAGAAGCATTTTGGGGCTTCGGCCCTCTGAACTAGGTGAACTAGGTGCTATCCTGTACTTCCGATTCACCTGCAATCTTCCAAAGGATCACATGCTGAAATGCTCTAGAATTTTAGCATGGATAATAACTGCTGTCTAGTGCCAAAATAACAAATGACTCATTTTCATGGTGTAACAAATAGCACATTGTGATTAGCTTGAAGCAAGAATGTTAAGCATTCAAAGATATGTCATGAACACCGCAGAAACATGGCATTTTGGTAAGTACAAGCAATATAGTAAGCCTGCAGTTCCACAAGGATCCTACATGAAATTGAAAAATAAAAAGTATGCAAAATTGATTGCTGATATTCACAAGTCACAAGCATGTGTATGCACAGCATTACAGTAATGGACAGAGTATATTATGGTGTATGCCTGAACAAGTGCATGCATCTTTTAGTAAATATGGCATGAAAGTGCACATACATATCCCTATAATAGATATCTTGGGAATCCTTCATATATACTGTTTTCACAAATATGGCAGTCAGCTATTCCAGTTGCATGAAAAATAGGATTATGAAGGTTCCGACCAAAGGTTATAAGTTATTACGTCATATAATTATTTGAATACACCCACTTGGTATGACAGAGAGTTTCATGCTTGGAATTAGCTCTTTCTTTCCCTCGAAACCGCAAACCATACCTTTATCAATTTGCCACTGGTGGTCAAGTCCTTCAGTTTTGCAGATAGTAAGTGATCAAAATCACTAGGTGGCCAATATTGCTCCTACACAAAACCAGCGTAAGAAACTGATTCTACATGTAGCAAATAAGAGCAAGCATGGCTCATTTCAACAAGAGCTTGCAAATAATCATGTCTCGATAATCTGAAATGAAACCAGAACTCTGCAATAAGATACAATGCAAATCATTTGCCTCTCAGGAAGAGGGTGAACGCAAAGTTGGTTGCAGTTCTTGCACAAAAAGACATAAAGAATCTTATTTAAACAGATTTCCATAACTACTGGTTTCACTGATTTCTAGCATGTTAGATGTAGTGTGCATTTAGTTTCTGATAATCTAGTATGCAACTGTGTTTGCAATTTTGCTTATGTTTCCATGCGCAATGAGCCCCAAACAAATATGAATGGTGCCATCCACTGCCATCTAGTCAGGTAGCACTAGTTACATGAGAAGCAAAAATGATCACTAACAATAGAAGTAGATAAATGTCATGGAGGCAGTAGTATTGGACATTATCCATATAAAAGACAGGAATGCTCTTGTAAGCATACCATTGAACATATAGATCTAGTACTGGAAGTGAACAAATGAAGGATCCATACCTCTATGTAATTAGCAATAGTAGTTCTGTGAGACCCTGTAGGCTCATTTAAGCTCTTTATAGCCTCCATTATAATATTATCTAATCTGCAGGAAAGCTATTAAACTAAGACGGATCATCCAAAGTATCTAATTTTCTATTGACAACAGGGAGAAAAAAGGAGGTAAATACCAGATTTCTGCATTAGACTTGTACATACACAAATACCTTGAGTGAGATTTCTTTGGATTTGATGTATTCTGTGCTTCATTAGGCACTGATGCTATAGGCTTTTCATCAGCAATCTCGTCATCGATATCGGAAGTAACTGTGCTGATTGCCGTTGTATGTTCATTATTCTTGGGAGTAGTTCGTGTTTTCTTCACTGCAGTCTTTCCCTTGTCACGAGAACTCGACGCACTGACAATTACATTCATGTTGCGCCATTTGTCCTAAGTAGTAATTAGTAGAATTGAAGGATGCAAACTGAGACTGGAGATAAAATGTGGAAATTCACAAAGGACTCATAATTTCAACAAATATAGAATTTGGAATGCCATTCACTAAAAAAAAGCTTAGGTAAGAAGAATTAAGCGCAAAATCCAAACCTTGAGGTCAACATTTGAGCGGGAGCACAAGGTGGAACTAAATTCTGGGTCTTTCAATATTGTGCGCCATTTCCCAACTCCATGCCTTGCTATTCCAGCTCTAAGAGCAGCCTCTTCCTCAGATGTCCACCTCTGTTTTGGAGCCCCCATGCTTAGTCGTAATCACCTCTGACCAGGACAAGGCGAACACGACTGTGCCACCTTCTAAGATGGATTTAATATATTAGAACATTGTAAATGCTGCTAAAATAAACAATAATAAGGGGTGTGACTAGGGCTGAAATGCATTTAGTCACTGCCCATTGCAAGCATTTAGTATTCTGAAAATCTCCATTATAAGTATTTTGACAAAAAATCCAACATATGCAAGAAACACTAAACAGATACATGCTAGTCAAAGTGGTACTAAGCTCAACAATGGACCATGCAATTGACCAGTCAAAGCTGCATAGGCCTTTCAAAGTAACTTCATAACTACTTGTTTCTCATAAATAATATGAGCTAAAAGAACATTAAAAAGTGGCAACTAGTGGGCTGAAGTGTCTTCATGTAAGCTTTGTGTGTTTATATTTGGTACACAAAAAATCCATTGTCATGTCAAAAACATATGAAAACAAACCCAGAGGAATATCAGCGCAAAACATAAAATGTTTCTCTGTTGGCTTGGTGCTGATAAAAAGTGCTAAGTAAAAAGAGAGATTTAGCATAACTCTCAAAAAGAGGGAGAAGTATAACATAAATAGTGAAGGAAATAACACATAAGCACATTTCATAAAAGCTGGAAATTAGTTCATGTGCCTGTTTTTTGACTTGAAGCTCTCCATTACACCATTGTAGAAAAAAACGTCTATTCTTTCCGAAATATGCATGAAAACAAAATTGTTCCAAGTAGCTCAAGCCTTTGTTAGGTGGCTTCTGTAAATAACTCAATAAACTATCAAAGCAGAAGATGATGAGCATCTAACCGATTTTGCCCATTCATTATGAAAAATTGAAAATGTGGTTTAGGCATCCAAATGACTAATCTGAGTAAGACCACACACTGGCCTCACATAAGTGCCAACGTGACTGGCCTGCCAAGCAGACCAAAATCACCAAACCATGTTTCATCCATGTTCTAGAAAAGTTACTTCAGCACATTTTCTAGAAACAGTAACTTTAGCACTTGACCCTGCATAAAAACCGAGGGAGCAGGAAAATTGCAACACCATACTGGTGGCACATAAGTGACTAAACATCACGCAGAGGAACCGTCTCAAAAGTCAAAACACATCACACTGCGTGCAGTGGGATTTTCAAACGGAAAACATTCGAGACGGGTTGCTTTTGCATTTCATCCAAAACAGTTTGGTATAAGACACATAAAAACTGCATATCGAATTTAGCACAGGCACGGGTACCTGTCTCCCAGATCCAGTGCGGGAGTTGGAGCACGGGGTTCAACTGAACCCACAATTTCTCTGAATATAAACTGCAACCACACCTCGGATCCAAAGTCTTAGGCGTCAGATGGCATCGATTGGTTTTGCGCAGGAGCCTAATCGAACCGAAGCAGGACTACGGAAATGGATGCAGAATGGATTGGATTAGCACACTCCATCACGCAGAAAGCAAATCCGCTACCAACACATGTAAATAAAGAAGGATTGGGATCGATTTATCAAGTTGGCAGTTCAACGACCCCCCTCGGGACAGCACGAAAAATCCATCCAAGCAGGTTCTAGGGCCCCTTACCAGCAGAAGAACCAATCCCGAGTTCTGAAGCGTCTCCGCTCCTCGTCGCCAATCGTGTCGTATGCCAGTGAAGGGGGAGCGGGAAGGACCGAAGAAGGGAGGAGGACGACGGTGACGCCGATCAGGAGGGGAGAGGGAGAGTAACCGGCGTGCTTCGTCCGATCGGCGGAAACTTGGAAGGGCGCACGAGCTCGGCGCGGGCGTCGCCGCTCGCGCGGGCACCTGCAACAAGGGGAGCCCGGCCCACCGGCCCGAGCCCGAAATGATCGAGAATAATGGAAATTTGTCCACTCTCACGTGTATCGGCGTAAGTGTTTCGCGTGGTATTGTTAAGTGTTTTGATCTTCTCCAGTTTTTTTTTTCTCCTTTTGACTTTGATGACTTCGAAGGGCACCCATGATCCTGTTGGCTGCCACGTTGTTCCACAGAACTAAAATCTAGCAAATTTCATGAGTGCCACAGAAATTTAGACCAATTTTTTAGTGTCATATATTTTCTTAAAAATCTCTTTAGTGATATCTAAATTTTGATATTTCTCCTAGTGTCATTTTGTTCATGTTTCCATCCATACGTTGTTATGTATGGTTAGAAAAGACACATTTGTCCCCCGGTTACACCTATTGGTGCTCCTCGCAATCTTCTCTCTCGCGGTTCTTTCTCTCCCACTTATTGTCGTCTTCTTCCTCCTTTCTTTTCCATGTGGTGGCGCTGGGCATGCGATGCGGATGGATGCCGCACAAGCTAATAGCGGAATTATATCATGTTATTTCCTACATATTTGGATGCTTGTAATTCAGCGGATGCTTCTATCTTACTAAGTGTTTCGTGATTTTTTTGTTGTGTTGAGTTTCTCATTTAAGTAAGATCTGCTCTCTAATTGTTTGCAGTTTTGGTGCTCTATTTAATTAAGAAATTTAATCTTCTATAAGTGTGACACCAAGATTAGTGAAGTAATTGATAGTGTAGATGTTATGTCTAGACTAGTGATTGTTGTTAGGTTTAGTCATCGAAAATTGATGGTGGGGAGCACAACATATAAGGATGGGCAGTCCTCACCTATGAGACTAGTCTTTTGGGTTGAGTTAGGACCGAGGCCTTGGTTGTTATGGGCTCTGGTGGACCTGGGCTTGATGGGGCGCCAGCCCGTGGGGATTAGGGATAGCAAAGGGTACATACCCGTTGGGTACTACCGATCCATACCCGTACCCGCTACATATAGTTTTACCCGCTAAAATACCCGTACCCGCATGCGGGTACAAAAACTTACCCATACCCGCACCCGCGCAGGTATTTTTACCCGTCGGGTAACCCATACCCGATGCATAGTTGGTATAGACTATCAAAATTATATGTGTAGCACATAATAAAAACCACATAAACACATATAAAAATATAAATAAGCAAAAAAAGACAAGTAACAACTCTTACCAAATTAATAGTATAATAGATCATAAGATCATTAGCTTATGAACAATATCAAATCACCATTCACTAGCAAAGTACAAGTTTATGAGTTCATCACACGCACTAATGTCGGGTATATTTTACCCACGGGTATGCGGGCATGGGTAGCATACACCCGTACCCGCACCCGCTTACCCGACGGGTAGAGATTCTTTTCCATTAACACACCCGCGGGTGGAGATATCTTTCCATACCCGCCTCTTTATCGGGTAAAACCCGTCGGGTTTTCGGGTTTCGGGTACCCATTGCCATCTCTAGTGGAGATAGTGGGCTGGGTCGGATTTCGCTGCGCACTCTAACAAGTGGTACCAGAGCCGATGGTTGAAAACCTTAAATATCTCCCGGGGTCACAGGTAATGGGGGAGCCCGTGAGCGTCTCCGGAGGGTCACACGGGGTTGTGTGTGACTGGAGAGTTGGACTCGGGGTCTGGGATAACGTCTTCCGGGAGATCACATGGGTTGTGTGATGGAAGAGTTGGGCCCAATATATGACGGGGGGATTGTTAGGTTTAGCCCCACATCGGAAATTGATGGGGGGGGAGGGAGCACAACATATAAGGAGGGGCAGTCCTCACCTATGAGACTAGTCTTTTGAGTTGAGTTAGGCCCAAGGCCTTGGTTATTGTGGGCTCCCGTGGACCTGAGTTTGATGGGGCACCGGCCCGTGGGGACAGCGGGCTAGGCCGAATTCCGCTGCGCACTCTAACAATTGTCTTGTTTGCCTTGTGTCCCATGGATTGGTAGAGATATGCGGTTGGTGGTGACTGTTACGTTTGTCCTTTATAATCCTCAACGTTCAGGCCAAAGCCGCCTGGCAGGGCCAGTGGTCAGATAGTGCCCGAAGTAAGCAGTTAGCTATAGAGCTTATCTGACTCTTTACGTGTAAGAATTTTCTCTACCCTTAACTATCTTATCTTGTTGTCTATGGATCAATCTAGAATCGAAGATTAGCACATATATTCCCTTTAGATTCGATATCTTGAAATATTTCCAAACGAAAGCTACTCTGGTAATCAATCTAGAATCGAAGATTAGCACATATATTCCCTTTAGATTCGATATCTTGAAATATTTCCAAACGAAAGCTACTCTGGTACACATACGCTTATGGATTTATTTATGATGATTTGAAATACCAACATCCACCTAATGGCCCCATGCACAGTGGTGGGGTTAATTTGGTGGGATGTGCTAATTAAGACATGCTTGTGTGATGTGCTGATGAGGCGGGGAGGTGGCTTGCTAAGTACATACTAGACAAGAAAGGGTTGAGTACTGGTCCATATAATTTTCTTTGTATCATCACTAATGCAACATCTACTATCTGTCTTCAATTTGATTTGCACCATTGTATTCTTAAGATTAGATACAAAACAAGGTCGACAATGCGTTATATTTTGATGTTACTTTATTTTTCTCTGATAACTTAAATGCAACAGTACTAACAACCTGTGTATAAACCTAGTGACGGATCTTCTACACAAGTCGTTAAGAGTTAAGACCATGCAAGATGCATATAAAAATTGATACAATATCTCTACATATATTGTAAAAGGTTATCTATATAAGTTGGTAATAGACATACAAAGTGCAATCTTTATATAAGTTGATGCAGTGTGTCTACTTAAATTCTATCTTTTCTGATATATAAATTAAAAATATACATGATGTGTTTTAAGGGTCCCCTAAAAATCTCAAGCGCCGAGAATGCTTTATGTAATATTATCCAGTTTGTTGCGCGATGGGTGCTTGTACAAAAGATGTTAACAATAACAATAAAATACAAGTTTGTTATCCTACTATGCTTAATAGCACTACATTGATGAATCTAATAAAATAAAACTAAAATCTAACTAGTCACATCTTATATTAAATTTAAATATTTTTATGAATTATAATGGTCCTTCAAGCGATGCACAATATTTTGTTTTTTAGGAATTCACTGACTTTTGCACGTTTGTGCATATAGTTGATAGATATACCTAACGGATTGGCACGCTATGTTACACAAGTTCATGGCTTCATTAAAAATGAAAGAGGACATTAGCAATATATGTATATTATATTTTGTAAGTTTATTATCATGTGAAGGAGCAAAGCCGAAAAATGATATTGCAACACATCATTCAAAGTTTAGCTATATTTTTATCTGTAGTGAAAAATTAAATACATTTAATATCGTCAATTGACATTGCCGCTGCAGACAAGAGAAAAAAAACTCCCCATTGATAATATAGTTACAAACAAACACTACATGTGTGAACCCTGCCTGAAATGATAGCATGGCCCCACATAAAACCGTCATGGACCAAATGCTACAATAGCATGTCATCTCAGAGTTTTAGTATAGAGAAAATTTCTTATTTGGCCCTGTCTAGTTGTTTATTCCTTCTTTGTCCTCCAAACTCCGTTCTTCCTTATTTGGCCCTATCTCTCAATTTGGTTTCCAATTTGACCCTTTCGTCAAATAACAGCATTAACACTGTTAAACCCAAGGCGAAAAGACCAATTTGCCCTTTATCTTGTGCAGAGGAAGAGAGCCCGGTCTGTTGCTCACGCCGCTCGTGTGTCCGTCCGGGCCGGGGGAAAGCAAATTACACACGCGCACCGCACTGCCGCCCAAGATTTGCCTATGTCGAAGCCCGTCCCGGCTGACGCGCCGCCGAGCGTCGCCCCGTCGCCTGAAGCGACCGCCATCGATGGCGTCGGCACCAGCGAGCAGCATGAGCCGGCCGGCGGCGGCGTGAGGTCGATGGTGGAGCGATGGAAGATGGACGGCGCGCCGGCGCGGCTGCTGCTCCGGGCCGTCGTGTGGCTTTTCTCCCTCCTCGCCCTCGTCGTCATGGCGTCCAACCAGCACGGCGGCAGTCAGGATTTCAGCCAATACCTCGAATACAAGTTAGCACAACTATATCCACTGCTCAAGCTCAATCTACTCCACGCATTTTTTGCAAATTTCCATGGGCTAAAATTGCGCTCCTGCTCTGCTCGTGCATCAACTGCCTGGGCATCTCGATTTGGGCGTGGAAGTGGCCCAGGCGGCGTGGCGCGGGCCGGACGTGGCGCGCGTGCGACTGCGTGGAGTGCAGCGCCGGCCTAGCGGAGCAGTGCGGGCGGCGCGAAGTAGAGCCGGGCGCGCAGGCGCTGCAGCAGCGCAGCGGCGGTGAAGCCGCGCAAGAGCTGCGGGCGAGTAGGGACGCGCGCGGGGGCGCAGGCAGCAGCAGTGGCGCTGCGATCGGTGCGTAAGCGTGGCAGAGTGCAGGCGCGGCGTGAGCTGCAGACCGGCCGGCTTCCTCTTCCTCTGCACGAGATAAGGGGCAAATTGGTCTTTTCGCATAGGGTTTAAACAATGTTACTGCTGTTATTTGATGGAAGGGTCAAATTGGGAACTAAATTGAGAGATAAGGCCAAATAGAAAAGAACGAAGTTTGAAGGGCCAAAGAAGGAAGGAACAACTTACACATGGCCAAATAAGAAATTTTCTCTTTAGTATACGTAGCTGATTAAGTTTGTGCTCATGTGATGCTATGGAAAATATTTTTTCATGATAATTAGGTTCTACAAATATTAAAATTTGTAATGACATGTCACAATGGAGACATTTTTTCTCTTAAACTGAAGTACAACTCATTGTACACTCAGGCAAGTGAGGCGACTAATGAACAATAGAACTTCATTATCTTCATCTCATCTACACCTTTCACCCCCACCAGGCCACCACCACCCTCACCTTGCCTTGAGGAAGGGACACTTGCACTAATGTAGCTCACCTCCGAAAGAAAAGAAAAACAGTTCTGAAGAAGCACACATTTGTCAAAGAAAAAAAGGGATGGCTACCTTCTTTCCGTATATGTATTCATCCTGTAATCCTATGCCAGTTGTGTTTTGTTGCCCAACCATTTTTTGAATGTAGTAGCTTCCGCCTAACTACCCCTCGCCCATGTCTCTTGATTTGCAGTAATGCACTGGCTTCTTTGAAGCGCCACATGCATAATCGAGAGTTCGCTTCGTGGAGGTGCTGAGTATTTACATTCTTTTTTACCATATGGTTTACGAAGGAATAGATATTGACCATCGCACGTATGTTGCAGATAATTTATTTAAACATTACTTTCCGGACCATGAATTTAGCTGGTATTACTTTATTTTCGTTATCTTGATAGTAAATAGCTTTGCTAAAAAATCATTATGACCTTTTCAAAAGAAAGTTATTTCAAATCTAAAATGTCTATGATGCCACGTCTAAGTATCCACTTTTTTTTATTTTTGAAAACCATCCTACAATTAGGCTTGTTTAGTTAGTGAAACTTTGGAAACTAGTTTGCAAAAGTGCCAAAGTTTACAAACTAGTTGAAGGGGGTGTTTAGTTCCAAATTTGCAAAAGTTGCATTGGAAAGCGTGTCGCGAGAGAGAGCACGTTTTTTCAATGCGTTACTTTTGCAACTTTGCAAACTAGTTGAAGGGGGGTGTTTAGTTCTCAGGTTGCAAATTTGCAAACTAGTTTTGAGAGTTTGTGGAACTAAACAGGCCCTTAGTCAATTTAGGTGAAAATTTAAATATAGATTTTATTCTAACTTCATTTATAGCCTATCGTGTGATACCATCTATTGTTTTATGTCTTCTAACTTAAAAAGTTTCTAGATCTTTAGAAACCATAATGACTGTAAACATGTCATATGACAACTAAAACAACTTTCCGGGTGGGATTTTTATTTAAAATTTAGAATAACTATAATTCTAGATCCAAACAAAACAGTCTATATTGTTTTATAGCATCTACACTAAAAGATTTTATTATTTTTAAAAATATTCTATTAACAAACAACTTAGGTGCAAACTCAAATATAACTTTTTCATGGAGATTTTCTATTTAAAAACTAGAGTAGTTATGAATGCTATGCTGCCAAGTCAAATTAAAATAGTTGACATGTGTAAAAGTTTATAGCTGTGATGCCAGATATGAGGTCCATATTGTTTATCATCTACTTTAAAAGTTTTATAATTTTTAGAAGACCATGTAAAGAGGTTCGGTTTCGTATGAAGTTGTAGGTTGGAGGGAGGCCCTACTTAAAAAAATCGCAAGAGATGCTTAAAACTTTAAAAATCTCACATAGTAATTAATAGTCAGCTTAAAACTTTAAAAATAAGTGGTACAATGGGATATTCGGTGTGTTTATTAAGTTTTAGAGGAAACGATATGTACAATGTGATTATGAAGATTTAGAGGATGCAGTCAATCAAGCCCAGTAACCTTTGCTTTGCTAATACTGAAAAAGCCCAGTAACATCCGCTCATCAGCCATTGCTGAGTAATCCTACGGACTACTTAAAATCTCATTTTTAACTCATTTTATTTTTTTGAATTAAGATTTTTAACTCATCAGCCATGCTGAGTAGGTCCTGTATGCTATTAGCATTCTTTATGCTGAGTAGTTCAGAGTTTTTTCCTGTTATTAGAACATTCTTACGGAGAAAGAAGATTGCTGAATTCAGTCCAATCTGTCGATAGAATTAGTAACAAATGTCGCGGGGGAATAGTAACAGGAAGCTCATTGTGGCAGAGCAGCCAGTGTCGCAAAGAACCCGCCCATCTATGTCTGCCACTCTTACGAGACGCGAGGCCATGGAAAAGACCAGGCATCAGATACCACATGGCATTTCAATTCAGGTCTAGTTTGCTGCTAAAGAAATGGATCCACAGGATCGAACAGAGGCAGAAAAAAAGCAAGGCGAGCAAGAACGCAATCTCTCAGCCGAAAGATGGTGATTTTGTTGTGCGATAATCACCGAGGAACTCAGCACAATTATAAGACTTCATCATCGATTGCATCAGAATGAAATGAAATAGGAGGACAAGAAAAATCCAGCAAGAACACAGGGAATAAAAAAACGATGGGGGAGATCAGATGGTAGTGCATGTAATTTGGCAATCATCATCCTGAATATACAGAGATTGGTTTATGGATTGAGATTCCTCACTTCACCCCCAATCAGAACAACTACAGAAACGAAAAAAACACAGATAACTCCAGGAAATCCACAGGGAAGAAAAAGAGAAGAATGGCTCCAGAAAATCAGCAAGGAAACAAGAACAACGCAACCGCATAATCGCTATTCACTTCCAGAGTTCCCATCGGCAGCGGCAGGCGAAGCACGAACGGGCGAACGGCTCGTGCAGTCTTGCGGCGGCGGAGCAAGCGAAGGATGGCTCGTTTATAGGAGGCGGCGGACGCCTAGGGTTTGCGCGGAATACTGGGCTCATATCGTGGAGCCGCCGCGATGTTGCGGCCGGTCGTGGGCCAGACCCATCTAGTACACAGCATTTAGCCCGTCTAAGAAACTGGGAGAAACAGCATTGAAATACTTTTAAGGACCCAAGTATATTCAGCCCATGAAGCCCATCTAAGAACTCAGACCATGTAGCCCATCTAAGAACTCAACCCACGTGAGCAGCAAGCTCATCTATATCCATCTCCCAAACCGAGTCGGCAATAATTGCCCGAAGCTCACGCGACCTCACCGTTCCGCTTTGTGTGCTCGCTGGTCGCTGCGTCGCCTGCCGACCTGCTGCCGCCGCCGCGCTCCAGGGATTTCGCGCCCGCCGGCCTCCCCGGTTCCCTGCCGCGCTCGCTTCTCACCTCGCCGCCGGGAGGAACCGCGAGGAAGCGCAGAGACCTACAGGTTTTGCCTCCCCCTCCGCTGCTGGCGAGCTCGGCATCCGCAATACCCTCCGTCAAATTTAGGCAGCCGTGGGTCTAGGGGCATTACCGGAAACTTGAAAATTATTTAGGGGCTCGAGCTGGTTTCCTTCCTACTCCTATGCTAGTATGCTATAATCCAATCCGCCTCTTCGCGCAGCCGCCACAATTAGCCGCTACACCGCCGACGCGCAGGCGACCTAATTCTTCCCTCGACGAGGGGCGCTGCCTTCCTCCTCTTCCTCGTTCTCGACTGGTACTGGACTTGCCTGGAGTGGAGTGGAGATCCATCCAGCCCGGATCGATTTCTTGTTTTCTAGTGAGAGTAGCCCAAGCTTGCTTCGTTGGGAGGTCCTTGCTTTGCTCTGAGTGTGCGCTGTTAGATTCGAACATTTCTTCTTTGGATTTAGTTTAGTTAGCTGTAGTCTGAAGTTCGGTGAGCAGCGCGATGCCCGGACTAATCCAATCCATCCGTTGTTAGATTAGGGTCTTGCTGGATCAGTGTAACCGAGGTGCCGTTGCAGTGTATTTTGTATGGATTTTTTAGGTTTGAACGGAACCCCCATGGCCTCTCTATAGGTCTGCCCATGTAGAATTGGTGCATAAGAGTGCCATCTGTTTATCTTGTCTCTGGGAAGGATTAGTTCATGACCCGATTAAGTTTCTTTTTTCCCTTTTTTTTTTGTGTGTGCTGCAAATGTGCCTTCCATTATTTGGGTCACAGACCATACAGTGACAGCTTGATTCAGTTTTTCGCTGTGTCTTATTCTTACTATGCATAAGTTCAAGAGTTATAGTTGTGAAGTAACATTCATACCATGCTATCTAGTATGGAGGAAAGGCGAGTTTGTTATGGAGCACTTAGCTAAAATCAAATGAAATGTGATAATTATGTTTCTGTTATGATTATGGTAAAAGCGAACTAACTATTGATATATGTAAAATGGGGCTTAGAAGTTTTAATGAGTCCTCTGAGTCAAAGGAGTACCAGAGACAGTGACATTTTCTATATCCCCACAAAGATTCAAGAGCAAACTCAAATTGATTGAGCTAGGCAAATTGTAGAAAGATACATAACCAGTAGGGGTGCAAACCCTTCCTGTTACCTCAAAAGGAAATTGTAGAAAGATAGAACGTGTGGGCTGGACATGGCGCATCAAGGGAAAGGATCGGCCGCACATAGTGTGTGGGTGGAATGCGGAAGTGCAGATTAGTGGGCGTGCACGTGGGGAGACCTGGTGTGAGAATTGTGGGACGACGCTAGGGTTAAGTGAGAACAACGGAAGGGATGTGTTGGATTTAAACCTAGGCAGCTAGGCATATGATACCGTGTAGATATAAGAGATGGGGCAACACCACACACTCATTTGAGCTGGCGGGCGCGTGCGCGTGCGCGGGGTGGGGCGGTGCTTTCGTGTATATACCTATATATACCCCCCAGTACATCTTGGGGTATACGTAAACAAAAACCCTAGGTTACTCGGGCTATTCAATTCTAATAGAAATAACAACCATGTGAGTAGTGAATGTGCAGTTGTGCACTGTTCATGAAGCTCTAATCTTTTAGGCATAATTCTTCAAACCTAACATGTATACATATTCTTCCCTATCTATAGTAGCTTTCAGAATTTCTTAAAAACTTTTATAGACCTCATATTCATACCTCTGCAACAGTCATCACATTTTCACTGTATATGTGCCCTTTTATCTTTGTATCTTAAGTAGTTAGTAACATTATCTTTCTATATGTTCTAAGAGAAAGTAACTGGTGCCAACAAGCATCTTTCTTCCTGCCTGTGTGCCTGTGTTCTTACATTAGCGGCTTCTTTGTGTCAACTTGCTGCCTGGTGCAGTGTTATAATTGCCTCCCAGTCTGTGTGGAACTTCAACTATTTATTATGGAAAATTTAAATTGCAGATGGCATGCTAGTGGGAAGGTTCTATTTTGTCATGGTTGGGGAATGGTTCTTCAATCTGTCGGATGAAATACATTGAGTAACATATTTGGACATCATTAGTATTTACCTCTATATGGCCTAATAGAATTATGTAAATAAAGTCCTTCCTAGAAATAATAACATATAATGATGCTAAATGCATGTTCTGTGTGTATAGGTTATCTTTAGACCATTCTACATTACACTATTTTGGAACAATGTTATAACTCTTTGACCTTGTAGGCTCAACTGACATGCTTTTTTGCTGAATCAAACTTTAGGTGGACATGCATTGCCAATATGTCTAGCTCTAACCAGATGGGTTCTGATGGCAAGTTTGGGAGAGGTAAGCTTTTTTTGTTACCATTTTAATTCACCTTCAATTACTAAGGGAAAAATGTAGAGTTCCAGGCTATATTTTGGTGCAGCGTGTTGGATAGATTTCCCAAACAGCTGGGTTTTGGTTAAGCTAACTGATGGACTGCTAAATAAATAAAGGAAATGATAGACTTATGGATATATTCATTTATATGATTTAAGGCATGAATCCTAGCTGTTTCTCATCCTTCAGTTGAATGGAGTAGGTTTTTATAAGCATGGCTCATTTGCGAATATTAGTAGTGAATGTGCTCTTGCTAAGGCCATGCCTTGTTAGGTTCATGCTTTTGCTATCCTCTATTACTCTATGCTACTGTTGAGTAATGCTAATACCTTTAGACAATGCCATGTGAAATTTTCCATAACTTTTGACTTCAACATAATCAACTTGTAGCCCTGGTGGTATTTGAAATGGATTAGCTTAGGAATAAGGCATCCTTTTAATTAGGGCATTAGCTGTTGATCTGTGACACCATGTGGTGCCATTAGTATCTTTGGTGTTGACTTGATAAGTTCATAAGGACCATAATATGCCTGGAGTGGTAAGGTTCTACTCCTTTTTTTTGGTTATGATATGCAAATCATCGCCCTTTCCCACCTTTACTAATCTTAGCATAACTGCTCACTGTTGCTAGAATCAATGTGTTCAGAGGTTCTCAGCCTATATCAGTCTTGACTCTGAGTACCTTAATCTTCGTTATTCATTCTCATTGCAATCACTAATGCCATTGGTGAGAAAATACTGAACCACCATGGTTTCTGTTCATATTTCAGGTCCTCGGGAGCTTAGTGGTGCTGTTGACTTAATTAGCCGCTACAAGCTGCTGAACCATCATAGTTTCTTTTGCAAGAAACCTTTGCCATTGGCAATTTCAGAAACAAATTATCTTAACAATGTTGTGGGCGACACAGAAATTCGTAAAGGAGAAGGGATGGAGTTGGACCAACTCTTCCAGAACAACAGTGAGAAGACTGCCTACATTCAGCCCTTTGACATGGAAACACTAGGACAAGCATTTCAGCTGCGAGAAACTGCACCAGTAGATTTGCCTTCTGTAAGATATGTTCTGTTGGAATTTCCATGTCTTTAGTTGTATTCATTTTTCCTTGCTGAAGTAATCTGCACACAAAACAGGCTGAAAAGGGTACACCAACCATATCTGGGAAACCAAAGATCAAGTCCAAGGACAAAGTAAAGAAACACAAGAAACGCAAAGAGAGAGACAGAGACAAGGAGAAGGAGCAGAAGAAACACAAACATCGGCATAAGGATCGGAGTAAAGATAAAGATAAAGACAAGGACAAAGAGAAAGAAAAGAAAAAGGAAAAGAGTGGGAATCATGAGTCTGGAGGTGATCATTCCAAGAAACATGAGAAGGTTACCCATCTGTCTTATTTTGTTTAGATATGAGCTTATCTGGGCTGAATGTTCCTATGCTCTAATGTTTCCAATGTTTTATTTCAGAAGAGGAAGCAAGAAGTAACTGGAAGTTCAGCAAGTGTCCAAAATCACAAGAAAAGTACTGTACCATAAAATTTATCAATATTTGATAATTGTGATAGCATACTTCCTAATATTACATTTTTGTCGATGTAACATTCCTTGTTTGTTTATGACAGCACAAAAGCACAAAAGTCAGTGAAATATGCAATGGACTTCGCTAATTGCTAGCCATGCATGTTTCTTTATTAGTTCAACTCCATTTATGCTGTTGATGAGTGGCTCTGAAGTCTTTCTTTTCAATATCACTTCCAGCAGAGGTATGTGCTTCTTGAATTTATATAATGTATTGCTTAATTTATTTGGATGTACTCAATTGCTTGCTATATATAACTATATTTGCATGACTCTGGGCATGTTCTTTTTTCCTAGTTACGTTATGCCTTGAGAGCACATAAGTACAATTTTTCCTTTTTAGCAGGTCTTTGCACTTTGGAGTTAAGATCACCTGCATTTTTATTTCAGTACCTATCAAAAACATCTATGTGCCCCTAATTGATTTCATGTTGCGATCACCATGGCAATCTTAATAGATGCACTATTGAATTTTTAGTTTGTTTCAAACAAGGTTTCCGAGAATGGAAAATTTTCTTTTTTGAACCCCGTTTTTTGCGGTGAGTTCTTTTGTGGACATTGTTGTAAATCAAATGTACAGTCATAACTTTCTGTAAGCAGACTGGAAAATTAGCAGCCTTGGATTCGAGTGTTGGGTTCAGTTTGTTCCATTGTACAAACTGTGCGCGTGTTTGCATGTGTTGATTAGTGCAGTACATGTCTTGTTATTCTAATGAAAATAAGATTATTATTCATTTTCTGGGTATATTTTCTCGCAAAAAAAACCCCAGATAGCAAAGTTAGATCATGGGTGCTACATTGTAAATGAAGAGCCAATACTTTGCAAAATAAAAGATGGGGGACTATGCTGGTGTTCTGTGATCTTGCTTTAGAATTGCTAAATGTTACAATTTCTTGTTCATATTTCAGGGTTTTAAATTTCCTTTTCAATCGCGGTCTTCTTCTTATCTTCCAGCCTTTTTTTAAGAAAAAAAATTCTCTCAGACTTTTTAAGAAAAAACTTTTGAGAACTTTCTTTTGAAGAAAAGTCTTTCAGGATTTTAAAAGAGTTGTTCTGACCTCATCCTTAATTATTAGATACAGATACATTGCAGTGAATTTGTTAAAGAATGCTCAAGAAACACTATGATATATTGATATGAATCTTTGTCTCTCAAGAAATCATCTACTCTTTTTTGCATGTAAATGCAGTTACCACATTGATTGTAACACATTTTTTTCTGCTGCAAATGCAGTTACCACAGATGGAAAATTCAATACTGCGCTGCTTCAGAGGAAACAACATATCCAATATGTATATTTATTCCTTGGGGAGCTTGAACTTGGCATATGGAGTTGTAAATTATTTTCTCGTCGTTTTTAGCTTATGTCCATTAGCAATTCAGACAACAGCAAGCCAAAGTGATGGTGTGACTGTATGTAACAGAGAAGGCAGTGGATAAATATCCAAGATCCAGAAAATTGTGTTACAAACAACCTAAGTGGTGGTATGAAACCCGTGCATCAGTCGCATCAAATCGAGTAATACTGAGTACTTAAGCTGGCTGAGCCCTGCAGACTTCAGTACTGTTCCAGTTGCTTTAGTAGCGGTTGAACCGATTGGTGTTTATTCTCCGTCGCAGCTGTGTGTCACGGTTCCTGAAACGCAGTCGGCTGCCTTACATTTTGTTTTGGTAACAAAACGCTAGAATGGAATGGTTCTAGAATCCAGACCTTCCTTGATTTTTTTTTTGAGGAAATATGGCAGGTGCTCTGCCGATTCATTGACAGTAGAAGAGTACAATATTTACAGGAACACTACTGGCAGCTAAACTATGTACGTAATTACACTCAAAATTTCATCACGACCAGCAGCATGCGCCGCCCTGTATGCCTCAATGTCGGCTGAAATAACTGACGCTAATTGGTTCTGCCTTAGTGCCTTGTTGTCAAACACCCGCCTGCAGCGGTCTTTCCACAAGTTCCACACCGTGTAGATTGCAATCTGGAGCTGCCCATTGATGGTGTTGTCCTCGATTGTTTGTGTCCTGCATTAACTCAAACACCTTCCTTGATTTTTTACTAGACCCTTCAGGGCAATGTTATTGTGCCAGGCCATTATGGCCAGCTGATTTCGGAATGCCGGCAGAGAGGCATCGAGCTCACACAAACAAAAAACTGCCTCGGTAACACTCACAGGCCACCGAGACATCGTCCACCATTCAATCGTATGGCATTGCTTATGTCATGTGTGGCACTATCCAGTGCCTACCATAGTACCATCTCCCTTTGTATCTACTACAATGCAAGCTTTTGTTAACTGTTTTCATTACGCCAAACATAGCAACACTTTCCATACCTTCGAGTTCGAGCAGCAGGGGAAAAGGGCATCAGCAAAGTGATTATTGAAACTGACTCCATGATCCTCAAACAGGCTTTGGAGACGAGCTCTTTCTCTCTGGCACCCACAGGTGGCATTGTGTTTGAGATAAAGAACCTAATTAGGTTTCTATTTCACTCAGTTTCAGTGGCTTTTTGCCTTAGAGAATGTAATAGAGTCGCTCATGAGATTGCTGCGATCAGTTGTAAGTGCCCTCAATCAACTGTCCTGCATTGGGACAGCATGCCACCAGGCGTTGAGGACCTTGTGGCCAGTGATATCACTGAGCCTTTGAGTTAATGGAATTCATATTCCCTTAAAAAAAAAACATAGCAACACTGAACAGGCACGGTAGCAACTAAACAATTCAGTACATACATGAAAACAACTCTTATTCAACACAGAAACCGAGTCAATCCTCAGCGACCCCCTCTAATCCTGTATGGAAAGAAGCTCATTGATGGGACATAGGTTGTTGCCATGAACTGAGATGAACTTGCATAATAATCCACATATCCCATTTTTTAGTGCTGAGGCCATGTTTAGTTCTCACCCCAAACTTTAAACTTCACTATTCATCAAAGGGAATCTTACATACATGGAGTAGTAAACGTGTGTTAATGACAAAACCCATTCCATAACCCCCGGTAACTTCGCGAGACGAATCTAATGAGCCTAATTAGGCCATGATTAGACAACGTCGTGCTACAGTAAACAATCTCTAATGACGGATTAATTAGGCTTAATAGATTCATCTCGCGATTTTCCGTCCATCCGTGTAATTAGTTTTATAATTAGCATGGTCCTCCTAATCTTGGGTTTAAAATTGCGGATTCAAAAAAGTTTGAAAAGTTCCCCCAACTAAACAAGGCCTGAATCCATATACTGTTACACATGACTTTGCTAGTCTCCGTCATGTGTGAACGTTCTTGCCTCCATAGTCCTCTGTTTCTTTTCCTCGCTGTTTTTTTGGATGTTTGGTTTTCACACCTCCGTACAAAGTATCCAACTACTATTACCGTAGTTTAGAATTCCAATAGTTATTTCTAATTGAGACGAGAATATATACATACTGGTTCAAATGAAGCATTGTCAGCAATAGAACACTTGCTGCATGTGTGAACGACGCTGCTCCCTTCCCAGAGCGTCAGACGGAAGACAGCCACCGCGCATGTTTTGTGTGTGTGTGTGTGTGAGTGTGTGTGTGTGTGTGTGAGCCATGTGGCCATGTCATTAGGTGGCCACCCATGCATCGCTATGATCCCTAGTTCTCTCTTGATGTGCGCCCAACTAAGTCCTAATGATGGGGGGAAAATAATCAGCGGCGGAGACAATCTGGCCTGGGATTCACAGGATTCCACTTAGATATAAGCGACGCCTGTAGGGCTCTTAGGTGATCCATCATACGCAGGGCAGATGCCCCTGCTGGGGCTGTCTCCCTACCATGGTAGCGCGAATATTGGCGCCCCTGTCGCCTGCATCCAGCTTTACTTGTCTTTGGAGAGAAGCTATGGCCAGTCCGTAACACATGCATCATGGATATATTAACTTAGGTAATGTATAGTTTAGACACTTTGCTAATAATTTAACACTGGTGTGAGTCATCCTGCCCCTATAGCTAGGGGCGACGGGTGCCTATGGATCGATCATGACAAAGCAAGATCGCATGTGATCCAACTGTAGCTGCTATCATCTCAGCCACCTGGTCTTGCATATATCTATCATCTATCTTAGCATTTCGAAATTACTGCGTGATGCGTGCTTGATCAGTTGGTTACTACTACTTCTTTAGGAGTTGTGTCAGTGAAGCTTGTCGGAATCTTTTCCGTCCTCTCTCAGGGGAGAGACTAATAGAGAGAGAGGAGGCTGGCTTTGTCAGAGATAAGCTAGGCAATTTGGCCATGGAGAGATTATTGAGCTAGAGGCAGACAGGATCACAGGGGAGACAGTGATGCATGCAGCTCCAGGCGTCAGGTGCAGCCGTGCAGGGCTGCGCCTTGGACTTTTGCTCAGAAATCAAGGGCATCTCTTCTCAATTTACCTCATTTCCTGTGCGCTCAGATTGACCCCCTTCTTTTTGATCAGTAAATGATAACCTTATGATTACACTGATCAGGATCATTTTTGTGTTTTTGCTTCACACACCCCCATTTTTTATATGTGCTTTGCTCTCCCATCCCCAAGGCATTGCAGTTAAGGTCAAGAAAGACATGGTTCCTCTCCTTTAAAAACAAAGAAAATTGGGGGAATTACACTTCTTCTGTTTCAGTGTCAAACATAACATACACCAGGGGGGACAGACAGTGGTCCATTAGGCAGAAGCAAATGTGCATCATTCCTTGCCCCTCGAACCACTGAACCGTGGGCCCTCGATGCCCACAAATAATTGGACCAGAACAATTAGTTATAGTGTTGTTCTCTCTTATTCCTTTGCCTGAGTGACCGACTCATCCGCGCCTCCTTTCGAGTGTGGATCATGTGGACATTTTCCTTTTCTGCCCCCACACATATAAAACCATTCCAAATTTGTTTCCTTTTCCATGAAAGCGGTCAAAAAAGAAAGCGAGATGGACCCAAATAAAGCTTGATATATCATATATTCTATGCACCAGAATTTGATTGACAACTAGAACTGAAAACTTTGTCAAACAAAGGGCGGCAACAAAGGAAAGATCGATAATTTATACGCAACATTGTTCAAAGCTATACATCAAAGGCCATGGCGCCATGCCCATATGCGTGTCACACTAGATGGGTAGATCATATCTTTGGCACGAAGCAACTTTGGAGATCGATCATCTCTGAGAAGCATGCAGTTGCCAACTCTGCCATTACTTTGGTGTACTTTTGGTTGGCATTCAGCCGGACAAATTGGAGCCGAGGGTGTACTGACGCGGTTAACATAATGCACACCCTGATGGTGTAGGGCTGCATGCATTGTGTTGTTTAATTCAGAAACCCTATTAAACCCTAGCTATATGTGACATGTGGGTTAGCTATAGCTGCCTGGCAAATGTTGGTGAAGTGAACGAGTGATCTCTCCCGATCTTGAGGTGCATAAAATACATGATCCCCTAGACACAGGGGGAGTTATAGGCTAATTGATAATATGAGCTCTTGTCACCTCACCATCCTTCTTGTTGATTTCTACTAGTGGAGAAGATACAAAAAGGGGATCACTTTACCTTCATAGCACTTTAGTTCCTCTTTTGTATCCTTCTCGTGTCCCCAAGAACACCTCTACGTGGATATCACAATGACACTCCACCAATTAACTAGCTTGCTTGGCACTATGTGCCAGTATCTCATCTTGGAAAATCAATATGATCCAGAGATTGTATTGCAGCATCCACTACTCTTGCTCAAGCATATGCATGTAGCATAACTTTTTTTTTTCAAAATATATTTATTAAGGTGGATGCAGGGGCTCTTGCAACTTGGCACAGCAGCAGATCTTGCAATTTGAATTGCATGCATGGTGGCACATATATAATCACTCAGATAAGGTGCACTAAGCGCGGAATATGCCGATTAATTGGTCGGTCAGCAGAACAAAATATGAGAGCAGCATGAGAGTGACCTCACGAAGCCATGCATTTCGTAAAAGGAAATATGCGCACTTTCTCGAATTGAAAACTTTGTACCATCAAACTTTTAGAAATTTCCTCGCCATCCTTATTTGCCATCCTAAGCATTTCATTTTTCATTGTAGTTTGTTTGAGTTCGAATTTGGAAAGCATATCCACATATATGGCATCTTCTCGATGGAAAGCTCTCATCGCTAGTACTCTCTCCGTTTCAAATTACAATTCATTTGACTTTTTTTACCCTAAGTTTGACCGCTCGTCTTATTCAAAAAATATGTGCAAATATAGTCAAATTTAAGTCATTTTTGAAGAAATTTTATTAATAAAGCAAGCCACAACAAAAGATGTGATATTTTTGTACAATTTTTTGAATAAAACGAGCAGTTAAATTTAAGATAAAAAAAGTCAAACAAAATGTAATTTGGAACGGAGGGGTAGCATCTAGTGTCAGTCATCATTCATCAGCGTGCTTCATGGATGTAGACATGTAGTTGAATTTGGTGAATTCGGCACATGTAATATTCTTCCCCCGACAAGTTTGAATCCATGCATCTTTTATATGCCCCGCATTTTTAATACCTATTATCCTGCTGGCGCTACGCTAGGGACGTGACACCCTCAGAGGCTCAGACACCACACATGCGCCTTACTCGTCACCTCAACGCCGTCGGTCTGGCTCTCCGCGGCGCCGGCGGCCACCACCACCACCGGTCGATGACGCACGCGCGGACGATCGACGACACACAGGCGGCAGGCACATGAGCGGCGGGGACAGGGGGAACCGATGCCCTGCCCCGCTGCCGCGGCTGATCCCGGCACCACTCGCCCTCCCAAATGCCCCGATCGCCTCCCCGCACGCACCCGCGCGCGCGCTGTATGGCGTGGCGTGGCGATTTTGCGAGATTCGATCGATCGGCCACCGCGCGCGTTCGTACGGCCGCGGGGTCGCTTGCGTCGCGCGGCGTAGGCGGAGGCGGAGCGAGCACGGATGGGACGAACTGGCTGGCGTAGGGTAGGGATCGGACGGGACGGGGGCGGCGGGATGGGCCTGCCGGGCGGGGGATGCGATATGCTCCCTCCCTCCCTCGGCCTCGCCCCGATATGATCGATCGATTGCTTTGCCCGGCGCGGGGCATATATCTCGGGACTGTGCCCGCCTGTTGCTCGCCACTGTTGGGGAATGGGGAATCCATGGCTTTTGCATGGCAATGGCGTGGCCGGAATTCCTGGGTGGTACGCCGACGTGCGGTGGTGGTGGGTCTGATTTTGGATCCTCCGTTTCGTTTGCGGTCCACCTTTGGTGGACTTTTTGTCCCCGATGTTCTTCAGAATCCATCGCCCAAATCATCCGTGACTTCCATCGATCGGTCAACCTGCGTTCTCCATAGCAAAAGCTGTTCGTAGCATCCAAACACGAGATGATGCCGTTGCAGTAACATGGAGGAAGAATCAAAGAAACCAATGCGACCCATATGCTTCTTTTTTGAAAGTAAAAAGGGGGCAAAAATAAATTATAATTCTGGTCTGGACTAAGCATCGCCCATGATTGATGATTCTTCGCCAGCTCCAGGCCTCGTACGACAACTAGTTTTTCTTCCCCCGGGCGTCAGAAAGCTCATCCAGATCCCCACAGCCGCGGCAACTCTGAGCAGCGCGCGAGCGAGGCTGGCTGGCTGGCCGGCCGGCACGCCGCCGTCGCGCCATACCTTGGCTGGCTTTAAGTAAAGAGCAAGGACCACACACTGGAACGGATTAGGATGTCCGGGCTTTTCCTGACAGGGGATTAGGCTCCTGCTAATTGATTTATTAAGGGGGGTAAGCTTCAGCTTCAAGACGACTGATGATCATCATTCTGACACACCACACACCAGACTTGCGTTACATGCAAATTCATCTCACCTGGCGCCTGCCTCTTCCAAATCTTGGCCAAGAAACAGCTGCAGTCAACCAAACCGGGCCCACCTCACCTGCATCGACTGCTCTGCTCTCTGCCTCCTTCGTCCTTCCGATCTCTCTCTCTCCCTCCTCCCTCGCGGAGCCGGCGTTGACTGTAGGAGTGAGGCGGCGAAAGGCGCGAAAGGTGAGTGAGTGAGAGACGTGTACGGCTGTTACCTCCGTTCGCGTGTTCCTTACCCCTCCACAAGGCAATTAAGAGGCACATTACTGGTTGGACATGATCGATTATTATAGTCAAACTTCCTAAACTTCAATTCTAGTATGTTTGTATATTTTAAAATATTTTCGATCCAAAAAGTGAAAAATCACGTATTTATATTTGTCATTAGACACAGTTTCACTCTATCATTGTTCCCAAACAAGAACAAATTAAGTACTTGTGATCGGAGGGAGAGAACTTAATTATCGGATCATTTAATCGAGAAAGAAAAGAAATAACCAATTCACGAGTTCTATATCAGGGATTCAAGGATCTAATCCGAAGTGATTTTTCGTTGAATGAACAAAACTGAAGTGAGATATGGTTAAAACCGTTGAATATTTGAGGCTTCCTGCACGTGCATGGACTTCACTAATATGTGGTGAAAGTGAAATGAAGAAAAACGAGACTGAAGAGGTGAAGAAAAAGACTAGAGAGCACATGAGAGGTGAGAGGCGTACTGCATCCGTTTGGATGTTGCTTTCCCCTTCCTTCGGTCAAAAGAACTTAATTAAGCGTCTGATTTTTAACCTTTCACTACAAAACCGGATATTATAGGACATCCAACTATCAAAACCATGCAAATTTGGCCCTTAAAGTGGTTTCAAAGGTGGTTTTCTATTTTATGAAATATGTAAAAATATTGGTTTAATTTAAAAATTTCATAACTAATTCATTTTAAATTATAAAAATATAAAGTTAATACCAAAAAATTCTAAAAATATAACCTATACGCTAGAGCTCCATTGGGAGTTAGTTGAATCTTATTTGTTCTTGTTTCTACTATTTTATTGATTTTATTCATGCTTTTGTTTATAAGATTCAAATAATTCTCCATAGAGCGCTAACATATAGGTTACATTTTTAGAATTTGTTTGGTGTTGGTTTCATATTTTTCTCATTTAAAATGAATTAATTATGAATTATTTAAATTAAACTAGATTTTTTAAAATTGTCCAAAAATAGAAAACCGCCCTTAAAACCATTCGAAGGGCCAAATTTGTATGGTTTGGATAGTTGGATGGCCTAGGATGTCTGGTTTTGTAGCAAAGGGTTGAAAATCGGACTCTCATGATTGTTAGCGGAGGTAAAGTGGACTTTTCCCAAAGAACAATGCATGTCTTGGATGTAGACATTATAGTGATAACTTTTATATTTAGATTCAAATCATGAAAATCTTATGTATAAATTTGTCTTAAGGAAGTTTCTTAGTAGTAGCAGCAGCAGCATAGCAATAATAACAGCAACAACGATAAAAAGAAAAATGTGGAACATGATCGATTATATTCCAGTCAGACTTCTTAAACTCCGATCATCTGTTGATATCTTTCAAAATCTCTCAACTAAAGAAAAATATGAAAATCATGAGTTTAGATTTGTCTAAGACATTAGTTACGTGCTAGCATCAGCTTGTCCTGTGAAAAATCATCCGGGCAGAGTGTACCCTTCCTTTTTTGACCTTATACTTTGAACACTAGCTCGTTGCGTCCGCTTAGACACTCATAACCTTTTGATTTTTAGATTAATTGAAAAATCATGAAAAATTCGTGCAAGTTCCATAATATAATAATAACCTTGATCACATTTTATAAATTCATTCAAAAAGAAAATAACGGTCAAAGATACAAGTAGGTAAATTTCTATTCGCCTCTCGAACATTATTCTACCTAGACTTCTAAAACATTACTCTTTCCTACTGTGGTATATATCTTTCCAACTTTTTACAATGGGAACATGAAAAATCTTATGTCAATGTCAGTCTTGGAAAATGATTCATGACTCATGATATATGTAAAAGAAATCTTTTGTGCATGTCAATCTTGGAAAATGATTCATCAATCATGATATATGTAAAACAAATCTTATGTCCATGTCAGTCTTGGAAAATGATTTCATGACATACATAAAACCTTATTGTATTTCACAAATCAATTCCAATGAGAAATGATGGTCAAAGCTATCTACACTATGAGCGCCAACGTAAATAACTTGTGATGGTCAAAGCTAGCTACGCGTTTTGTTGGTGTTCATCACATCATTAAAGATAGAACTTGACTTGTTGATTTATTGCTAAAAATCTAAAATGACTTAACAAAACGCGAAAACGAGATCCAGGGCGTAGCCGGTGAAGCACGCCATGAAATTAAAGGTGGCAACGCTTGCTGTTCCACAAAATGTCTTTTATGAGGTCACGAGGATCCTCTGCTCGCAAGAGAAAAACAACAAGAAGGACACGCACAGCACAGGGAATCTTCTCCGTATGTGTAGTCCCCGTGGATACGTCACCTGCAACGTGGCACGTCCACGTGCCCGACACCAGCCACCACAGAGCTGCAGGTTTCAGCGGCCGCGCGGCCTCGCTCGTCGCCCTCTCCCTCGCTCTCTCTGCTGGTGGCCGGCTATAAAACCGCGCTGCACCCGCAACCACCTTCGCCGAACGCGCAAAGCTCCATTAGGAAAAACACAGCAGAAGACCAGAGATCTCATCTGCCCATCCAACGCAAGAGCCAACCGCGGCAGCGCTATATAATGGCCGCTCCGGCCTCCTCGTCCGCCACCACAGCCGCCGCGCCCGCGTCTTCGTCACCGCCCAAGCCTCCAAACAACGCCGCCGGCACCAACGCCATGCTCGAGCCACAGACTTCGCCCTACCCGGCGCCCGCGGCATCCAGCGTCAGCTCGGCGAGCAGCAGCAGCAGCCAAGTGGACCGGTCGTCGACGTTCTCCCTGGACTCGTCGTCGGCCGCGACGCCGTCGTCGTCCCCGCCGCGGCCGCACCGGGCGAGCGACGTGGCGTGGGCGCCCATCCGGGGCCGGGAGCTGGGCCCGCGGGACTTCACGCTCCTCCGCCGCGTCGGAGCCGGGGACATCGGCACGGTCTACCTCTGCCGCCTCGAGGGCCAGGCCGAGGGCCCCGCGTGCGCGTACGCCATGAAGGTGGTGGACCGGCGCGCGCTCGCCAAGAAGGGCAAGCTGGGCCGCGCCGCCGCCGAGAAGCGCGTCCTCCGGAGGCTCGACCACCCGTTCCTGCCCACCATGTTCGCGGACTTCGACGCCGGCACGGACTTCTCGTGCATCGTCATGGAGTTCTGCCCCGGCGGCGACCTCCACTCCCTCCGCCACCGCATGCCGGGCCGCCGCTTCCCGCTCGCCTCCGCGCGGTTCTACGCCGCGGAGGTGCTCCTCGCGCTCGAGTACCTGCACATGATGGGCATCGTGTACCGCGACCTCAAGCCGGAGAACGTGCTCATCCGGGGCGACGGCCACATCATGCTCACCGACTTCGACCTGTCGCTCGAGTCCACGGCGTCGCCGGCGCTGGAGGACGCGAGGACGAACGGTGGCGACAAGGAGGAGGGCGCGCGGGTCCCGGCGCCTTCCTGCCTCCCGGTCCCGGAGCTGCAGCTCCTCCGGCTGCGGCGGTGGAAGCGCCGCGCCGCCGCGCCCCGCCCCCGGTTCGTGGCGGAGCCCGTGGACGCGCGGTCGAGCTCCTTCGTGGGCACGCACGAGTACGTGGCCCCCGAGGTGGCCCGCGGCGGCGGGCACGGCGCCGCCGTGGACTGGTGGGCCTACGGCGTGTTCCTGTACGAGCTCATCTACGGGCGCACCCCGTTCGTGGGGGAGACCAACGAGGCCACGCTCCGCAACATCGTGCGCCGGCCCCTCGAGTTCCCGGCCTCCTCGCCGGCGGCGGGGGTCTCCCACGGCGAGGACGCCGCGGCGCGCGACCTGATCGCGCGGCTCCTGGACAAGGACCCGCGCACCCGGCTGGGGTCGAGGCGCGGCGCCACCGACGTGAAGGCGCACGCCTTCTTCAAGGGCCTCAACCTGGCGCTGCTGCGGTCGTCGCCGCCGCCGGTGGTGCCGCCCCCCGCCGCGCCGCTGCACCGGTGCGACAAGGCCGCCGACGTGCAGCAGCTGTTCGATCACTTCTGATCTGACGGTCCATGCAGATTCAGCTGCTAGCCCCAGATCAAATCAAACCAAGCAAAGCATTTTTGTTCTCGATCGATGCATAGCCAAGTCCCACGTAGGCTATGCAGCAGTTGACTAGCTAATTACTCTACTCCCCATTAGCACGTAGTAGCAGCACAGCTGTACTGTACACCGCTGTTAATTACTAATCAATTGATTACCAATTACCGCGCCAGTTCATCCTTCAGAGCCAAGCTTATGTCGGCATGATCGATACCATCTGATGAAGATGACGATGACTGAGCTGGACTGACAGCATCACCGAGGACGACTGCTGCGCGATTAGCTGGCGCTAAGCGGATCTTACCGCCTGCTAATTAAGCGCGTTCGTTCTAGCTAGCTCTGACCGGGGAAAAAACAATGGAGATGCAGTGCCGGTGCTGCAGCTATCGATCTACTGGCGCATGCATGCTCAGCTCTTGTACTGCCCCTGGAGCCAATTAACAAGGACCAGTGGGTGTGGCATGGAATTCAGCAGCCGGCGCGCTGGATTTGTCTGGGCTGGTAGCCGCGGCTGATGGTGATGTAGGCTGTTAGGGTTGGGAGTTGTGTGGAACTATGTACAATGATGGCGAGGGATCTGAGTTGAGCTGTCAGTGAGATGGAGGCAGCGGGCTGTCCCGAGCTTGTCCGATGGCCGATACCCATGATGAACGCCGCGTGGACTCATGATCCGGGGGTTTCCTTGCAAGCACAAACAGAGGCGGTGGTTGTGATCGTTGGTGAACCAGCAGCTGAGCAGCATGGATAGATGGATATGGATAGGGGGAAGAGTAATCTAGGGGAGTGCATGCATGATTTGGAACCGCACCTGCTGATGTCGAGAGTTGCTAAAAAAAAAAGTTCTGAGCGTCGAGGAGAGCAATTTGTGGTACTGGACTACTGGTTCAGAGCTATCTAGGACCTAAGGAGGTGTCTCGGTTAGAACTTCATTCCACCATATATACTTGGACCTGCTTGGGGGTTATGATGTATAGTAGAACTCGACCGTAGTGCTTATCTCATCTATGATCTATCATCTGAACCAAGATTAGGCTAATAAAGCATGATGTGAATTGTGAAATGAACTTTATATTGGCCTCTGAAGCTTCTTGCTCTGTACATTCTATAGTCATCAAGGGGAAATGTTCAGATGGTCTGTTCAAATCAAAGAACATTGCCATTAAGTGTTTCTTCATCCCACCAAACACATTATTATAAGGATATCTCCTCAGCAGCCCATTGAAAAATCGACTTGGCATCAATCTCCGCCTGCGATTATTGGATACTAATACCAACGGTTAGAATCCGCGCCCCCTTCTATTTATCTCTTTGTCCCAAGCGCACAATATGTCTCGCCCTTCTTCTTCCTCGCTCACACTTTGTCTTACCTCTCGCATGACGGCATGATGCTTGATGCGCCATGCCCCACTGCCTCCCCTGTCGCACAACGTTAACCCATCTGGGCCAGACCCTCCGCCCCCACCTCTCTCTCTCTCCCCTCCACCTCCCCCCCATTGCCTACCGATGTCCCTCCCAAAGGGCCAGCTTTTTCTGTGCCCACTTTGCCTCCGCTTCTCCTGTCTCCCCCACCTCCATCACTAGCTAGCAAGCCTCCCCGAATTCTCTCTAGGCCCGCATACCATAGGTAACCTGAAAGCATCTAGGCCCTCTAATTGTGTTTTGGTAATTAATGATAACCATATTGGACTAACTATTTCATTGAGGATATGAGAATAGGTTAGTCCCGTGAGATGATTGAGCTTCAACGGTTAATTAACGAAGGATATGTATGTTGGAACCAAGGAAGCTCAAGGCAAAGGTAAAAGATAGGATATTTTCTTTTACCGGTCATGAGGTGCTTAGAGAAGATTTTTGACCGGATTGATAGGCTAGATAGCCGTACTATCAAGAGGGGTCAATTTCATTTGCATGACGAGTCTCTAGTGCCACTTTGCTCAAATGGTTACATTGCATGCATGAGAGCTAACTTCGTTGAGAAAGTGGGAAAGAAAAAGAGAAAAGGACGAGTGCTGGAAATGGTAGTGCGGACAGTCCGCGGGTCACAGGCGGACAGTCCGCGTGTTGCGGACGGTCCGGCCGGTAGCAAGCGGACGGTCCGCATGTCATCTAACCTTCCTGTGTTTTTGACTAAGTGCTGGGGGTCTGCCGAGTCTATGAAGGCGGACGGTCCGCTGGGGTCTGGCGGACGGTCCGCCTGTCATTTTCTGTGAGGCGGACTGTAGTGGCGGACCGTTTACGCAGAGACGTTGTATCTGAGGTTTTAGGCCACTTTTGTGAGGCGGACGGTCCGCCTGTCAAAGATTTGTGAAGCGGACCATGAGCGCGGACCGTTTACGCAGAGACGATGTTTTCGGGGTTCCTGACCTCTTTTTAGAAGCGGACGGTCCGCATTTAACTTTGGTGGGTCCTTAGTCGCGTGGAGAGCTGTGCATCTAACTCTGAGGCGGACGGTCCGGCCTGAGGGGGCGAATGGTCCGCCTACCGCGTAACGGTAATCTCTGACACGTTTGACTTTTGGAAAGTAACCGTTGGGGCTTAGGCGGACGGTCCGCCTGTCCTCTGGTTTCACGGGATTTGAAGGTAACGGCTAGTCTTGAGGGGGTGGAGTATATATACTCCACCCACGGGGGAGGAAGAGCTCTCTTGGCACTTCTGAAGCATATTTGACATACTTGAGCCCTCTTCCACCTCTCACTCACTCCTATTGCTTAGAGTTGCATTCTTGTGAGTGTGAGAGAGTTCTAGTGCATTGCATCAAGTGTTTGAGCTTTGGGGCACTAGGAATTCATCAAGCAAGCGTCATCGACTTGTTACTCTTGGAGGTTGCCGCCTCCTAGACGGCTTGGTGGTTGTGGCCGGTTGAAGCACTTCAAAGAAGATTGTGAAGTTGCTCCTGCCTTGATTGTGAGAGGTTTGTGCTCACCTCACCGGAGTGGGAAGAGCAACACTAGTGGAATCGAGGTTTGGATAGGTTCATTGATTCAAGCCGGCTCATACATCAAGCGAGGTCTTGATAGAGGAGCGGTTGAAGCTTTGAATCCACCTCAACGTGGATTAGGGGTGACCGGCAAGTCATCGATACCACGGGATAAATTTCGTCTCTCTTGATCGGTTAATTCTTTGCTCTACTCAATTATCGCATTTACTTTGAGCAATTTACCTTCCTAGAGATTGAATTGCATCTTGTCACCCTAGGTTGCAAACCTTGACATAGGACTAGACTTAGTAGATATAGGTTTCACCTTGTGTTACTAATAAAACTTGTTGAGTTTTGTGATTTTAGTTTAAAACCGCCTATTCATCCCCCTCTAGTCGGTATCCTAGATCCTACATAACCCACGACCTCAAAACTCCAAACCCTACCCAAATCTTCATCCTCATTCAATTTCTAGTACAAATTCCAGCCAGTGATTGATGGATAAGCAAGATCCCAGTCTTCTAAACATGCAAGCCAGTGTTCTTATAGCTCCGATAGTCTGAAACATTCACCATTAGTCTTGTAACACATCCTTATAAACAGTTATGCTGTATTTTGAATGGATCAAGCTTGCAGTCACGCACTCCAACCAAATCGACTGACATAGTGGATACTTTTCTAGTAAAAAAATAGATCCACTATTAGTCTGAAAGTCATATGGGACTACTCACTTGTATGAAAAATCATTTAGGAATAAGTTCATCGACCCAACGGCCTCTTAAGAACCTTTTTTTTCCTCTGATAAAAATAGCCTCTCCTTTAGAGATGGATAAGTTGCATGTGAGACCAGTACAACAGAACAATCTTTTCCTCATCTCCCATGATGGATGACAGCGGCTTGTAGTTCATCTTGCGCAGTTCTGTTGTCACGGTTTTCCTTCCCCTCCTCTGGTTCTGTCGGGTGAAAACTTGGTTTGTCCTCCGACAAACGGTCGATGGCGTCGTTGTTGGGTCGTACCCTTCTTGAAGGCATCGTCTTACAGTTCCTCCTATGT
The DNA here is from genome assembly GCA_004135705.1 of Alloteropsis semialata. NCBI lineage: Eukaryota > Viridiplantae > Streptophyta > Magnoliopsida > Poales > Poaceae > Alloteropsis > Alloteropsis semialata. The sequence continues at coordinate 52,414,008 of CM014278.1, forward strand.
CCTCTGACCTCTGGATCTTTTGCTGCCTCGGCCGCCTTCTCCATCGCTGGCGAGGTCGTCTTCACTATGGTGGGGCCTGTCGTATGGTCGTTAGATGGTCGCAAGTTCTTTGGTCGTTTTGATCTGCTATAAGAAAACACTTTGAGGTTCTCTTCTGTTGGTCGTGGTTTACCGTCTTTCGGCGCTCTTCGGTCTTCTCCAATAAAGGCGTGCTTGTGGAGGCGCAGTTTTTATTGTCTGTTGTAGCTTTAGTTGTAGTTGTCCGCGTGGTGCGTTGGGTTGTCGATGTTGGCATTATTATTGTTGTTGTTGTGGTTTCTTTGTGTGTGTTGTTCGTGTTTGTAAACCTCCTTTTTCTCTTAATGAAATACGTGTCAAGCACGTTCTCTAAAAAAACTCGAACCGCAGGAAAAAGAAATACAGCTCATCAAAATATCCAAAAAACACATGTAACCAAATAAAAAAATTGTGCAGGATACACTCAAAAGGAACATCTTCATTCCAAAACGAAGCTTCATGCATATATATATATATATTTATATATATGCATCAGCAAGAAAACCAGCCCGTTTAATTTTGGGAAATATTCTTGTCCTCTTCACTGGGAAGACAGACATTCGACTGCCATGACAGGCTACCCATGCCCAACACCCCCTAAACACGGCGTACACTGCTTCGCTGTTTCCATTTTGTACCTTTGTTGCATGGGGCTCCTGTATTGTACCCATCCCCAGCACCAATCACAAGCCTCACCTCGTCGCATGTACATGGCTTGCCGCCTGCAGATCCAAGGAACTTTTTGGCCCCACGCGCAAGGGAATAAGGTGGCGGACCACGTTGTCCGGGCATGTCCGCGGCTGTGCGAGTGATGGCGACACTGCTAGCTATGGCAGATCAGACCGGCGATGGCAGCTGGGATGGACAGGCCCAGGCCGTCCCGACCAGCACGCGCGCATGGCATCTCTCTGCGGTGCGCGCGGTCCGGACGCTCCGCCGCTGTAGTAGGGTGGTCACTCACTCCGTCGCAGCTGGCCGGCCGGGCGACGGCCGGTCACGGTGTCAACTGTCACGGACGATGGCCAGCCTCGCGTGCCGGACGGATCGGAGAGGAGACTCTTATGCGCTGCGCTGCCGCGGTCACGCCACGCTCGCTCTTGTGCATGGCGGATGGCATTGCCGCATTGGCATTTGGCACCGGCCGGCCGGTAGCTTTTCGCGGCTGGTACGGTGGTCGCGGCCGGCCGGCCGGCCACGTTGCTTGCCGGGGGCCGGGCGGGCGCGCGGCGCGCGAGAGGGTGTCTGCCAGCTTCACACGATGGGGATCGACCAAACGGCCTTCAATGCATTGAAGGTGGTGCTGTCCCTGGTCCTCTCCCAAGTTCACGGGCGATGCGACGACCACGACACGTTTCGTGGTTATGGTAACCTAGCAAGTGGGGTCAAAGACTTGCAAGTTCTTGCGTAAAAGCTGAGTAGTACCATGGTCATGGTGTAGGCGCAGCGCACGGATTCAGAGCGAGCGTGGCAATGGCAAATTCAAGATCTGGATGATTCAAGCTCGAGAGCCTTTATCCCATGCATGAGCACAAAAAGGCTGCGTCGCTCATCATTAGCTGGAGTGGCAGCAGCTCAACTCGATCGCCATGAGTGGCTAACCCCGAGGACGTGATCATCATGGCCTTTACAGGGAAATGGATTGTGATGTTACAGGGGAATTATTTACCGCATACTATACCACTGTCACAACGCACACATGTTACGTACTCCTATACCCTACTGTACGTACCAGATGCCATGCCTCGGAGTCGTCAAAAACTTCGTGAACTGAGCCTTCTACGTACGAGATCGATCGATCGATTCCTCACTGATGAGTGGCGCGCGTTCTCAAATACCATGACCCATATATATTTTTCTTAATTTCCATCCATACCTTACATTAGCTTGAGGGCATGATGGATTGGTTGTGTTTTTGGTTCATGGCAGCTAGAACCTAACATAAAGAAACTGAGGATCCTTGCATTAGCTTTGAACAATTGTTCATTGTGTTAGATATTATTTAGACGTGCCTTGTTGAATATATAGAAGATGCCATTGTCGACTTGGTCAGACTCTTTAACAATTCTTTATCTAAAGAAAACACTCTTTGACAGTTTGACTATCTTGCAACTCGCAAGTTGCCACATGATGTCATATGCAAACTGATTTCGCTAAGCCCGCATGTTGTGTTGGAATAATCTCTAAATCACAACTTTGATCACTGGTCTCTGCTGTAATAATAAAGTGCTGAAATGAATTGATAGTCAATGTTTGAAATTTTGGCCCGTTAGGTGGATTTTCTCTTTTTAACATAAGATTTTATTGTTGTCCTGACTAAACTAAAAGGGTTGCAAAATAATTGATAAGAGGCACATGAAACTTTAAAAATTCAAATACTTCAACACAGTAGCTTTAGGTGAGGCTACGCTCTATGTTCATGCAAAATTGAAATAACAAAATAATCCTATAAGAGAGATTTTTTAAAAAAAAGACATGTCGTAGGTGTATTAGTATAGATAGACAAAAAAGGAACTATTCACACAGTCGATCGTACAATTCCCCTTTTTTAGTCTCGTAACAGGATTGAATTTGTTATTGAAATTTTATATGGTTGTAAATCATACCTTTCCTTTACCAGATATTTCAATTTAGCAATTTTAAAAGTTCTATGCAGAATAGGTAACAAATTTGTATATTATTCAACTTTCATGTAGTTCTCACTTCTCAGCCGATGTTTGAATATGCGACAAAACAAGTGACCACTGAATTAAAGCACCAGTGGACTTGAGATATGGATGCAGTAGTCTTCAGTCTTCACTCTGCAATGCTATCGCCAAAACTGTTCAAAGATTCCATTAAAACAGTGTTCCTTAAACATTGCATTAGGACCCCCAATCCATACCTTACTACAGGTCAATGAAGATACGCAGGCCGTCATGAGCTAGTTGTACTGGTATTCCTTCTCTACAATCATACAGGCTTACAGATCAGTCATCTACAGAAAATTAAAGAGCAATACAGATGTTTCAGAAAATAGGCTCACCTGTGAGACCATCCTGCTAACATCTTATTTTCTCTGTGATGTTCAAACTCATGATTCATTCCAATCAACAGAGCTTTTTTAGGGCAAATCCTCTTGATAGCATCAAGACTCTACAAATGTTAAATGACTTAACTTTAGCATGGTATTGAAGAAAAAATCTTTTGATTCCCCGACACATCTTCACAGGCTTGGCTGTAAATGTTGCCTTGTTTAAGGCTTTAAGCCATTCTGTTCTAGGCTTATTTTATAAAGATGGGTTAACTTCAGATTTGACCACCAAGTTACTATAAATTTTCAGAAAATGTTAAGAGGTCCTGACAAAATAACCTGACTCAGAGTTAAATGGCAACCGCGAGCATCCCCCTGTTCACAGAGCATGAATTCTCTATCACAAATTAATGTATTGTATGGAAAATTCAGAAAAGTTGGTTTTTGTTCAGGCAATGAGAATGTGGAGGCTTACCGCCCCATTCAACCTGTTTGTTTCTAGTATAAGAAGATCAAGCTGCCCGGCACCAGACTTTGAAATTGCTGCATGCAAAGATCGCATCAGCAGTGTGTTGCAGTAAAATGGGGCAGCTAAATAGGAACAAAGATAATCCAACTACAAAAAGGCTAGGAATTAAATTGCTGATAATATATGAAAGACTCTCTGTGGTTGAGAAAAATATTGGAAACTATTACTGCTGATGAATCACTGAAGATCCTCTATAGATTTCTGTGTTTTCCATTATTCCAAAGATGACATACAGGCTTAGCAAGAACTATTAGATGAATAGCCTGCTAAATTATCATGATCTTCCCAGTTTGTAAATATAACTTTTGAATGGAAGTCTAAATGATCAACGTTATCTTGTCAGTTAAATAAACTTCATGACATAGCTATTTACAAACACCTGTCCATAAATAAGCATTCTAAGCTGACTATTTGAATAGAGAATGATGGTGGACTGGAAGTGTACCATGCTCAGTTCTAGGAAGAATTCTTGAGACATCAGATAAATATGCAACTCTTGTTTTTCTCCCAAATAAGAAGCCTAAACAAACATAGTCCTCTCCATGCATAACCTGAGCAGACAAAAATAGCCATTTCAGAGGAGCATACACAACTACATCAATGCAGCATTTCAGAATAGTGACTCTTACTGGCAACGGCAAAAATTCAAGCTCTGATGCTACAAATGGCTTGTCAACATCACCCTCAATTATCATCCAATCAAGTTGAGGATGTCTGGCAAAGTCATCACCTTCCTGCAGGCTCTCTCTCACCAAGTTGGGGAATCTTGCTGCAACACTGTAAAAATTAGTGGCCAATCATTGCACGGTGTATTCCATACAACAAATGTTACATGGGCATTGAGTACATTTGAAAACGGAGGATCACCTGTCCAGTGTGAATTGGGTGAGAAAAATAGTAACTTGGTCACTATCATTTCTCTGACTACTCGGAAGTGCCACCCAAACATCATCAAGGCCTAAGACAGCATCTGCATGCTCATGAGTGAGAATAATCTGCACCACCAAGAACCCCGCGCCGTTGGCGCGGATTGATCATCAGGACTTCGGTTGATTAAAAATGACCGCAATTGTTTTATTATGAAGAATTTGCCATCAAGATCTCACCGAATCAATGGAAGAAATTTTGTGGTGCACAAACCACCGGAGAACTTGTTCTCTAAATGTCTTGCCGACATCGACTAGAATGTACTTGTGAGTTCCATTGTCATGGCAATAGTCTATCAAGAGGGAGGTGTTACACCTGAGAGCAGGCGGACAGTTTGTAACATAAGCACTTGCAAAGATTTACTTTGAGGAGCATTTAATTCCCTGTTTTGAGACACACAATGCTAAAACAGTCAGAGTGGTGATAAAGCTAAGGAGCAAGGATAGACAAAAGGGCCAAAAATGCAGTACAGATATCTGAACAACTCTGGAAGGGAAAACTTTTTTTGACAAAACATCTCTGGCTTAACCAGTATATATATACCCTATTTGCCGTTATTCTGTTTCAATTAGCTTGAATTTGTTTGAATTTTCTCTTAGAATTTTGGATTTTATCCGATATTTCAGACATATCACGTTTACAGGTGTTGTCCCATAAATATTGTTTACCTAACATTTCCTATAATCTGGCGCATTTGTCTATTTCCAGTGCAGGTTCGATTCACACATTGGAGCCTTAAATCGGGAGCTCGCTAGAATCGAAACCAAACATGTCTATGCGAAGAGTGGTTGACTAATCCATAGAAGCAGAGCGCGCACCTGTAGTTGGGGTTCCGGTCCGGCGGCAGGGAGAGGGCCGTGGAGCAGACGGCGCACGGCGGCGCGGACGGCTGGATGAGGCACCGCGCGTCGGGGAGCGCGCCGGAGCAGCCCGTGCCCAGAAAGATCAACGACGACGACGGCGGCGAAGCCCCCGCCGCGGTGCCCCCGGTTGGGCGCGTGGGCGCCGGATCAGGGTCCATGGCTGGGCAGAATTCTTGGCTGTGTGGCTTACTGGCTTGGGTCGGATGTCGATAGAGATTCTATTGGTCTGATTGGTTTCTTGCTCCGCTCCTCGTATTCGCTTGCTTGCCGCGGTTTCTCTACTGCTTTGTGGCTTGGTGCTGCCAAGCCGGGGGCGGCGAGTGGTTTTCCTTCTGACTGATTTGCATTGAGCACATCCGTCTCGCAGTTTTACTACATACATTTGAATCAACTTGTTCAGGATCATCACTAGCAGGCCGTGATAAGTAAACTGTTTTCTGTTTAATAATCCTTCTTCAAACATATTAATTCGTAAGAAGTTTTTTTAGCACTAAACAATGCTCCTACTCTGAGACGAGCAACGCTCTCCCTAATCGTTTTTAACACTAGACTAATGCAACAAAATGGTTCCCAACGAATCAAAGAGGGTATGAAAAATTGTCTACAAAACTACCCATACCAAAGGCGGATCCAGTAGGGACCAGGGAGGCAGAGGTGCTGGAGCCCCCCCTACCCCCAACAGTCCATGGAGCTCCCCCAAAACTCCCCCTTGAATTTTTAGCCATAGGTGAAGAAGTGGAAGAAGAAATAGAAGAGGAAGAAGAAGATAAAGAGAGAAGAGAGGAGGAAGAAGATGAAATGAGCCTATCTCCATCTGAGTTTTAGATTTGCCACTGGTCCACACAATTGCATTTAGCATATTAACATATACATATCATTAGCTAACAACTTGCAAATGCTTAAGAGCTGTTTGGAGAAATACAAACAAACACTATTTTTTGTTAGTCCAAATGCAAGGGCACTCGGACAACTGGAAGAAGCATCAGGTCTTGCATACGCCGGGTAGTGAAACCTAACTCCTCCCTCATATCCAGATCCGTTGCCTCCATCCCGCACGGCAGCTCCCAATCGAAATGGTAAAGGAGGCTAGCCAGCACAAGTTCCACATTTGCTAGCCCAAACATCATACCTGGGCACATTCTTCGTCCCGCTCCGAAAGGCATGTACTCGAAGTCAGTTCCTTTGAAATCGATCCTAGAGTGATCAAACCTCTCGGGCACGAACTCTTCGGGCATGTCCCAGTACTTGGGATCCCTGCCGATCGCCCACGCGTTCACCAGAACCATGGTGCCTGCCGGCACATCGAACCCTAGCACTTGGCACGAGCTCCGGCACTCTCGTGGAAGTAGAAGCGGCACGGGCGGGTGTAGCCGGAGTGCTTCCTTGATGACTAGGCGCATGTAATGCAGACCGTTTAGACCATCCTCTGTTACTCTGGACCTTCCGGCGAGCACCCGGCGGACCTCATCCTGTGCCTTCTGCATCACTCTCGGGTTCCGCACGAGCTCGGCCATGATCCATTGCAGGGTAGTCGCCGGAGTCTCGCTGCCCCCGGAGAGCATGTCCTGCACAAACATAGCCAAATCATTGTCCTGTCCTGAGTACATCATGGAAAAGAGATGGTATAGCTTCGCTCTCTTTTTTTCCTATCCAGGTGAGATGTGTAGTGCTTACTCGGATCACTGCCTTGATGTTGTCAGTAGTGACGGGAACCTGGAGATCACCTTCCCTCTGGATCCTCAGAAGAACGTCGAGCAGGTCGTCCTTGTCGTCGGTGGCTTTGTTCTCGAGATCCCGGACAATGCCGTCCAAGAACGCGTCCGCTTCCTCCCGTAGACGCTTCATCCGGCCCGGCATTCGGCTGACGAGCATGGCGAGGCGGGACGACGGGTAGAGGTCTGGCAGGCTCATGTTGGCGAACAGCTTGACGCCGCGCTCGATCAGTGCCAACAACGCGTCCCTGTCCTTGAACCGGCTCCCTACGATGGCACGCACCGACGCCTCGGTGGTGCACACAGACACGAGGCGGCTCAGGTTCACCGCCTGCCCCGTCGGCGCCGACGCCACGGCGCGGAGCAGCCGGCCGGCCTCCTCCTCTCGGAGGGGCCTGAAGGACTGGACGCGCTGGGCGCCGAGCAGCTCGACGGTACAGAGCTTGCGTGTCTGCCTCCAGGCGTCGCCGTAGGGGGCGAAGATGACGCCCTCAGCGCCCTCGGGGATGGCCAGCCGGGTCATCCGGCTGACGGGGTGCGTTGCGAACTCGAGGTCCCGCGTCCGCAGCACCTCGCGCGCGGCGTCGGCGGACGAGGCGACGATGACGGGGAGGGCCCCGAGGCGGAGCAGCATGAGCTCGCCGTGGCGCCGCGCGAGGTCCCGCAGGGCGCGGTGCGGGAGCGCGCCCGCGAGGTGGTGCAGGTGGCCCAGCACCGGGAGCGCCCACGGCGACGGGGGAAGCAGGAGCCGTGCGCCGCCGCCCCGCCGGCGGCGCGACGCTGCGCGTGTGAGGCACACGAAGGGGACGATGGCCAGGAAAGGGAGCACAAGGTAGAGCAGGACCGCCGCCATCTCTGTGGCCTTGGTCGTCCAATGGTGGATTGGTGGGTGCCGAAAAGAAGGATCAGGGATTCAGGGAGCACGAGGTTAGCTGTTGCCTCGGTATTCATCAGCCGGAAATGGCTGTGTTTATTGTTCAACCCGGTGTTCAGGCTTTCCACAGTTTCAGTTTCAGCTGCCCAGCTTTGGGGCGAAACGCCAGAGACTCTGAATTTCAGACAAACAAACGACTAAATTTCAAATTTGGGTAACTCTGTAAATTTCTAACACGCAATTTCAAACTTGGTAGCTTTGAATTTCTATGCCAACATTTTCACAAAATTTCATCAACAGATAACGTAAACGCAACCATTGTCTACTTCTATCGATTACTCAAACGGAAGCAGTTAAACAAATCATTCGAGTAGCCTGCGAGTAAGCACCAAACAGATCAGGGTCACATGGACAGCTACTTGAGCATCTTTATCTCTGTTATATATAGCTATCGTGCTGCATGCACTTCATTACTATATATGTCGTCACAAAATATTGCTGACGTGGAAGGGAGAAAAATAATGAGAGAACACATGTCCCCCATATGATCACTATCATTTCAAACTAAAGTACCTCAGCGGACTATATATTTCCAAGGCAAGAAAAAACCATTATTGATATTATGGTATCGTCACATTGCCAAATGGCAATACATGTTTCTTTTATGAAAAAATATGGGGGAGCTTCCACATTAGATTTTAATAAAATTAATGAAAACAGAGACCGGCATCCTCACAGCAGTGAAATGGCCACATATGTTGGAAGTTGGAATAAACTACTTGAAAGATGTTCAAGAAAACCATAAGAAGAAGTGCTTGTATGAAAGCTTAAATCTTAGGGCGTCCGCAGCAGCACAGCCAAATCGCTAGCTAATATGGACAGGCGTGGGAATAGAAAAAAAAAAAGAAAAATATTAACCTCACATCATAAAGGAGACCTGGGCCACAGAAGCAGAGACCGTGGCTATTACGGAAAAGCGTGCGAGCCCCGCGACGAATTCGTCGCTAGAGAGGAGGAGATTTTTCGTGTTTCTCACTCCTCCACGAAATAAAAACTGACACGTCCGGTAGCTCCGAATCCCCCCTGTTGAATTCGTCGCTAGAGAGGAGGAGATTTTTCGTGTTTAGCCTTCGTTTGGCTTATCAGCTACCAGCCAGCAGTACTTTCAGTCTCACAACAAATCAGCACCAGCCACCAGCCACCAGCCAGCCAGCAGTACTTCAGTCTCACAACAAATCAGCACCAGCCACCAGCCACCAGCCAACCGAACAGGCACAAGTCAATTTTTGCATTGTGTGTGTCAGAAAAAACTTTCTTATTGGATTCCAGTCCTTCAAGTTCAAAGTCCTCTATTTTTTTCTTTGTTCCGAAAGGGCCTTGAATGAGCGCTTGCCTTCTTGCATGTAACGAACAATTTGTACAACCTTAGAATACGGAGAGAAATAAAAATAAAGAGCCAACTCCTATACTTCTTCGATGTTAATCAGTCCTTATTACCTCCTTATCACCAAGTTCAGATTGCAGCCTAACTGATTACTGATCAACGATATTATGAATACATGCACGAAAAGACATCACGCGCGTCGTACTGCATGCACTTTGTTACTATATGTTATGTCGCAAATTTTAGCTGATGCGAAAGGGAGAAAAATAATGGCATTGCCAATGACAATATATGTTTCTTTTATGGAAAACTATAGAAAACAATTTAACTGTAAAAAAAGGGAGTTGTAGTGGTAGCGGCAGTTGATAGATTCGTATCCTCACAGCTGTGAAATGGTGATATATGTTGTAGTGGAAGTTGGGACCAACTACTTGAAAGATATTCAGGAAAATCATGTTAATGTGTTGCATACATAGGTATGCAAGGTACTTTCTTGTAGCATCATGGTGCTTTAATTTGGCAATGCTTTTATCAGACCTCAAGTTTTAGAGAAATTAAGGGCGTGTTTGTTTCCGCTTCTCTCAACCATGCTTAGATTCTAAGAAAAGCGAAAATTTTCTTGATTCTCGATTCTTGATTATTGCCCATGCTTAGATTCTAAGAAAAACGAAAATTTTCTTGATTCTCGATTCTCGATTATTGTAGCTCAAATCTCTGAAATGGATTATCAGAGAATCGAGAATAAGCGAAAATAATCAAGGTGTTTGGGTGGATTCTCGCTTATTTTGACCATAAGCTGATTATAAGCGGAAATAAACACGTCCTAACCAAGCACGTTAAGAAGTGCTTGTATGAAAGCTTGAATCCTTAGATAGGCGCTTAATAATATGGCACATGAAGCACCTTTAATCAACTTTTGCATTGTGTGAGTCAAGGAAAAAGAATTTTTTTCCATTGTGGATGCCCTTGCTCTGTTGGTTTGGAGACAGCTGTATATAACACTCTAAAAGAGTGCACGCCTTCTTGCATCTTAAGGACAATTTGTACAATCTTAGAATACAGAGAGCAAACAAAATTAAAATAAAAGAGGACCATTTTCTATGTTTTCTTCTATGCTAATCACTCATTGCCAGTGATCAAGTTCAGAACTTCAGATTGCGACCTAATTGATCGACGAAATGACGGATACATGCGTTATGTGGTCTGTGGATCAGAACGAAGAGCATGCAATGCCTTCTATTAGTTCTAGAAGACGAAGGTGATCTCCTACCTTTGGCATCGTCCTCGTCCGTCAATCCATCGATCGGTGTAAATCTTATCTTTTGATGCACAAATCCAGCATGCATGCACCTGACCTCATCTCCAATCAATGGCGAGTCTGTGAGCGCGCTGCTACGTCCACATGCGAGCGACGCAGCCGGACAGGAAGGCGACGAGCCGGCGCGCCGAGCCTGCCACGGACGCGGCGCAGAGGCGCGGCGGGTCCCCGGCGCCGCAGCACCCCGGCCACGGCCGCAGCAGGATGCGGCACCGCCGGCGGTGCAGCATCCTCCTCCACAGCCTGCTCAGGCACCCCCGGTCCCGCGGCGGGACGACGATCGCCGACTGGAGGTACGCCGACGCGGCGTGCTTCAGCAGCTGGTTGCGGATGTTGATGTTGGAGGCGTCGAAGTCGATCACATGGGCGGCGCCCTCGCCGAAGCTGCCGCCGCCGCTCCCGGGCCCGGCCTCGGCGAGCACGTCCCGGAGGCTCGTGTACTCGACGCCGCCGCTGCTCCCGCTGCTGCTCCAGCTCGACGGCCGGGACCGGACGGCGGCACGTGGCGGCGGCGCCTCATCGTCAACGAGATCCATGCACAATCTGTCGAGCTTAAAAACAAAATGATTCTTGCAGGAATGGTGGTGATGAAACGATGATAAGATGGTGACGGTGGTATTCGCTTTTGTTTATGTCAAAGGCAAAGCTTGACGCGGACACGATAAGGATGAAACAGCAAGATCATGCAGTTCTATAAATGTGCTTATTTTCTGAAGGTTGTGCCTAAATGTAGGGCGCCTGGTTGACCTTGCCAGCGGTAGAGAAGTGCCACCTGGAGACGAAATGATCCCACTCCATTTTGCATTTTGCGTTCCATCCATCCAAGTCTGCCAATGACCCAATGTACGTACTCGCTAATTTGAACTTTATTCACTCTTCAAAGTTCAAACTTCAAACAAAGGCCCAATTTTAAAATACAATTGAGAATAGACCATATACAATCTAATTCCGAATCTAAGTCACTTTGGCCGTGTTCGGATGCCTCAGGACAAAAAAAAATTGTCCAAAAGAATCTTGCATGCATGAAGTACTAAATGAAATCTATTTACAAAACTTTTTCAGAGATGAGTGCAACTTTGCGTGACGAATCTAACGAGCCTAATTAATCCATGATTGGCTACAATAATGCTACAGTAATCATCCTCAACTCATGCGGTCAAAGACCTCATTAGATTCGTCTCGCGAATTTGCCAGGGGTTGTGGAAGTAGTTTTATAAACTGACTTTATTTAATACCCCTAATTAGTGGTCAAAGTATGGTACAACAAATTTGTATAAAACATTAAGGGCAGCAGATAGATCGATTTCGTCAAACCAAAACAAAAGGAGGACAAGGTAACATATAGCTTTGCCGGTGAATACTACCTCCACTTATTTGCGATTAATCAAGGTAATAACAAAACCACCTTCCCTAAATATACAATGCAACAAGGTGGAGTGCAGAGTACTGAATACTACGGTGAGGCACGATAGAATCACATAATCTGTTTCTTCTATGGAGGGAAGGCCCACTAGGCCACTACCCATGAAAATGCTGCCATCCCTGCTTGGAGGCATCACTCATCCATACAAGTCTCGGCCACATCTGTCGCAAACTGGTTTCTCTGCAACTGATTCTGGCTTCTTGATCTCCTTCTGCATCTGTGGCAAGTCATGCTCCAGCACGTCACTAAGTGCCTTCGATGCTTCTGCAAGCTCCTCCGCACTGAAAACCAAACAATGTAGACATCAGCTTGCGAACAGTTTACACTGTCAGACACAATCCTACTAGTTGTACTAGTACATGCAAACATACAAACGACTGAAGAATGATGTATGATTGTGCCCTGGTGAAGGGCTATACCTGATTGAAAGTGGAGGGGCTAGTCGAATTATAGTGTCATGTGTGGGTTTTGCTAGAATGCCTCGCTCCTTCAACTTGATGCAGATGTCATATGCAGAAGCCGGAGATAGTGCATCGTTGTTTAAGTCCACTGCATTAAGCAAACCCCTCCCGCGCACTTCTTTTATGATTTGAGGGAATTTCTGCTGGACCTTCTGTAACTGGTCCCTGAACTCCTCTCCCAACTTCGCAGCCCTGCAATTTTGTATATATGGTTCAGAAGACAAGATCATCGAGCTGGATTTCAAAGTAGGAGATAACCTGGTAAATTACTAGAATTTCTTAAAGAAATTACTGTACCTTTCAACAAGACCTTCATCTCTGACCACTTTCAGTGATGCAACTGCCACGGCACTAGCCAATGGATTCCCACCAAATGTACTGCAATGCCAAATATAACACGCTTCAGGAGCAGTACATACATATATTTAACATAAAAATTATATTCAAACAACTGAAGACAACCAAATTTTTCTTAACTGTAGCACAAATTAGTTTGACTATATTTTTTATAATGAAAAAAAAGTACTGAGATCTGTTCACACCTTCCATGTTCCCCAGGTCTGATACACAACATGACGTCCTTATCTGCAAGAACTGCACTGACTGGAACAACACCAGCACCAAGTGCTTTGCCTAGAATCTTGTAGATATAACAATACCATCGATTAGTAGTGCAATGAGTATAGGTGATAAACAAGGGTCGCCAGAAAAAAGAAACTTACCACCATATCAGGCCTTATGTCTTCCCAATCACATGCCAACATTCTCCCAGTTCTAGCTATGCCTGTTTGGATCTCATCAGCAATCATCAGAATGTTGTGCTTAGAACACAAGTCTCTGACAGCTTTCAGATAGCCGTCTGGTGGGATTACTACCTGTGTGTAAATAAGACAAAGACCAAATTAAACAGTTGTAGGACTGAGAAAATTAAAAATATTAACCATTACTGCAGTAGTAATAAAGCTAAGGACAGGTACCATAAAAGTCAAATTTAAACTATATATTCGTAATCAAATTGGCTCCTGTTTACTTTACCACTATAGCTAGCAAAGTGTGATGAATTCGTCCAAACCAGATGAAAAAGGAAACTGAATATAATAACCCAATTGGTGTTGGACAAATCTCAGGAATCAAGTTCAGAAAAGTGTAGACATGGACCCATGTTTATCAAGATACTGCTAGAAAGTAGTTAGTTTGTCACTGTATACGAAATATCTAAATACGTACCCCAGCTTCACCTTGGATAGGTTCAAACAAAAAACCACAAATCCGATCTCCATGCTCTGAAACAAACAGTATTGTCAACATGCAAAAACATGTAAAGTAACACCACATATGTTTTCCACAGTTAAACAGATAAATTACCTTCAAAGATTTTCTTCAACCCATCAATATCTCCAAAATCAACTTTAAGATGGCCAGGAACCAAAGGACCAAAACCACGAGTTGCATCGTTGTCACAGCTCATGGAAATGACACCCAGAGTTCGACCATGGAAACATCCACAGCAAGAGACAAGCAAAGCCTGCAAAACAGCAAACAAATTCACAAATGAATGAATGTCTATTTCTCAAGATATGAAAATGTAGGATTTATCAAGACGTGGCATACGCCAAACCTGCACTAAAGGAAATTAAGAATGAAAAGTATGTATAATGATATGAGATTAGTATTAGGGTTTCATGAAATATCCAAGTAACACAAGTAAAATAAAACATGGCAGAAAAATAACTATACTAAAGCATGGAACAACTGAAGACCGCTATATATGTCATCATCATACTTACGAGTTAGCAGGCTATGCAGGAACATGATACTTTTAGCATCCATGGGTGGAACTTCATCTAGTAACAGACTAGTTAATAAAACCTTTAAAAGCCTCACAAGATAGAAAATTCAAGGAAGCGCAAGCAAATCTCATTGCAGAAAAATGCACACCACTACCAAGACCAAAATAAAACACACAAATTTTTTATGGATCATACCTCATTCTTTGGTATCTTTTTCTTCTCATAACCCCATTTCCTAGCCAGCTTGATAGCTGTTTCAACACCTTCAGCTCCAGTATTCATCGGCAACATCATGTCATATCCAAACATGCTTGTCAGATATTCCGCAAAGATTGGGAATTTGTCATTGTAGAAAGCTCTAGAACTGAGGGTAAGCCTTTCTGCCTGTTCTATCAAAGCTCTCAGGACTTTTGGATGGCAATGACCCTGAAAGGAATGGCAAACACTACATAGTTTGAGTACCTAAGAAAGAAGTCCGTCAAAGAATTCAGTATGGAAACTTAAACTCTCCAACTTCCAGTCTCTTTTGACAACAAAATAGTTTCCAGCCACAGGGTCGCGGACTCCTGATTTACTGTATTTACATCGATGAAGTTTCAAAAAACAATAGTTCCCAAGAAAGCACCTTACCTGATTTACTGCAGAATAAGCTGAGAGAAAATCGATGTATTTGTTGCCTTCAGGGTCCACTATGTGTGAACCTTCTCCTTTGGAGAACACCATGGGGATGGGATGGTAGCTGCAGGCATTGAAATGTTAAGAGCACGGTAAGTAACCGCATTCTTTTCTTTTTTTTTTGGGGTGAGCGAAACATTAGCATTTAGAAGTTTAGAGCCTCATAATAAACTTGCCACCAATCAAACAAATTATGCATGAACAAGTGTGCGCATTCAAATCAAAGTGCACCACAAACAGCACCTTGCACGTATGAAAGAAAAGATTATGCTATTTGACTTGACTAAGTGCCATATCAGAAAGAAGTGTCACGTGTAGTCTCTAAAAGACAGCAGGCTAGTGTCTCCCTGATGAGTTCAATTGACGGATTAATCAACACTTGCAGAATGCTGTCGAAAAAAACCACTTTTACAGGCTCAATTCCAGGGCGACGTGAGGACTACGATGCACTCCATTTGCCGGGGACACGGAACGGTACGAAGATCAAGGATCCGCGACGAACAGGAAGAAAGGGGAATCATTTTTTCTGACAAAAAACAGAGGGGCAGAGGGCCAAAATTCTGTCGAAAACCATTTTTACAGGCTCAATTCAGCACAAGAAAGAACCGTAGGCCGGCAAGCGGTGCCACGCGATCCGAGCATGATCTCGTCAGGGGCGAGACACAGGCATTTCGACAAGCACGCGGCGGGCGCGCAACTGCGCAAGGAGATAGGCCTGGAGAGGGGAGTGGACGTACTTGTGGGCGCTGCAGTCCCGCTCCATCCGCATGAGCTCCTCGGAGGACAGCGCCGCCGCCGCGGGCGCCGACGCCGACGCCGAGCACATCCCGCGCCCCCTCGCCAGGGCCGCCGCCGCGAGCACCGCTCCCCGCCTCGCCAGCGCCGTCGCCATGCCTTCGCCCACCCCGCTCAGACCTCAGTGGCTGCTGGCTCGCTCAGCCGTGCAGGAGGACAGATTCGCAGCGCCGCTCCAGGATCCGGGTCCGGGGGGCACTGCCGAACTGATGAAAAGGCGTCGCGGTTGCTTGCTTGCTGGGGAGGCTGGGTCCGACGCGCACGCAAGCAACTGACAACTGAGGTCGATCGCTCCGGCTTCGGCCAATTCGGCTCCGGGTCCCGTGCTCGTGCTGCTGTTATGGCACGGAACGCAGCACGGCAGCAGGGACGCGGCGAGGGGATCTTTTATCTGTCCACCTCGGCGCGCGCCGTCCGTCTGATTGACCCATCGCTCTCCTCGTCTCTCGGCAGCAGCGTCGAAACGTGGAAAGCAGGACGAGGGAAGGAAGCAGCGAGAGAGTCGTGCGGGACTCTCCGGCTAGTCGGTGCTTCCGTGGCCTATCAATCCGCGTCCGTTTCCGCACGCCGTCGCCAGTCACCCACCCGACCCGCGGCGCCGCTCCCGTTCCGTTCGGCGCTAGCGCTCGCGTCGCGGGCCTGGGCTCTGTGTCGTGTGCTGCGCCCCGTGCTTGCGGTTCGGGCGGCCGCGGTTGCCGCTGTGCTCGCACGTCTCCAGCTCTCGTGTCCGTGTCTTTCCGATTGCTAATTGCAAACGGAGATTTGAGATTTCCTGTTCACAGCTAAATGCTCGGCAGGGATGGTACAATATCACACTGCTCGCAAGTCGCAACAACCTCCTGCATTGTAGCATCTCCGCCGGGTCCGAGTAAACATTTGTCAATAATCACCAAATGTGGATGTTTCTTTCACGATTATTGGATGAATTATTTTTATAGATCGCTAATAGTCTTGTCCCAATCCAACTAGCATGTCTCTCATAGAACAAAAAAATCGACCAGTCACCGGTTCGACCGGAAAAACCGCGAACCGGTGACCTTGGTGGTTTGGTAGGAATTGTTTTTATAGATCACTAATAGTCTTGTCTTAATCCAACTAGCATGCCTCACTGCCTCCTCTATTTGGAGAAAGGTCGGTGGATTATTTGTTCTTTCCAATAATTATTACAGAAAAAAATTATAAAAAAAATCTGATAGAGCAATATCTCTGTAAAAACTCTTCCAAATTAGTTGGATTGAGAAACTGCTAAAGGTGCTCCTACCTAAGTTATAAGTCCGTCCCTGTGTGCGAGTATAAGCCAAATAAACTTAGGGTCCCTTTGGTTGGGCTTTTGAGCTGCTTTTGCTTTTGAAAAAGCCAAAAGCCTGCCTGCCACACAAAGCCACAGCCAAAAGCAGCTTTTGTTCAGTGCAAATTTCGCAGCACCCTTTCTCATGCTTTTCTCTGCTTTTGGCTTTCAAGTTTTCATAAAAATTATCCACTGCCACCGTGTACCGGTTCATTTTTTTTCTTTTTTTCTTTAAGACTGCTAGACATGAACGCTGCATGTACGCACGCTCACGTCAAGCCGGGTGGTTTGATGTATAGTATATGAGAATCATTTATCATATTTTCATTTCAATCTTGAAAACAATTTAGATGGAAAAGAAATTACAACTCAAATGCGTACCGAAGCGTTTTAAAAAAATAGCAAGACCAAAAACAAAATAAGTGCATGCATAATTGCATAGCACGCCGTGCGAACGACTGTAACGACCCGAAAATTTGAAAATCCTAAATCTTGGTTTAACGAGTTTTCAAATCTTTTATCGATGAGTTTCCGTCTTTTCCAAATCTATCTAAAACCGTTCCCGTCGTTTCTAAATTTCAAATCCAACCATCCGTTCATTCCAAAATTCAGTCTTCCGGAAAATTCTCCCGACCGTCCGTTCCTCTCCTCGATCCGCGCGTCGCGCGTGTGCCCGACCGCCGCCGCGAATCCCGCCCGTCTTCTTCCCCCTTTTTCCCTTTTTCCTATTTCCTTTTCTTTTCTCCATTTTTCCCTTTTTCCTTTTTCCTTTTTCTTCTTTTCCCTCCTTTTCTTTTTCCTCCTTTCTTCTTCCTTCTCCCTCCCTTCTCCTTCCTCCCGCCCGAGCGCTTCTCCCTCCTTCCCTCTGCTCAGCCCGACGCCGCCCTCTCCCCCACCTGCCAGCCACCGCCCGCGCCAGCGCCGGTCCCCCCCACCACGCCGCGCGCCACACCTCCGTGCCCCG
>CM014278.1:52443712-52456039 GCA_004135705.1 Alloteropsis semialata
TACCACACACATAATGTGCTCATGTAGAGAAGATGGAGGAGAGGAAGAGAAGATGTATAATTATTCCTCGAAGAGGAACGCTATCCATAATCAATTTCTAGTTATGAAATATGTCAGCCCAAGACTAGTGGCCAGACTAAGCAACCCAAATATATTCTATAAAAAATTATTCCAAAAAAGAAGTTCTGAAAAATCTCAAACTCTATCGTCGGCGACCTGGGCTTGATGCATCCGCATGCGCTAGTGCCCTAAGCTCGTGGTGTCCCCGCACGGAGGTGGTCAGGCTCGTCGAGCCCGAGCTTGCCGCGCCCATGCATCGGTGGCCAGGGTCCGCGCGTTGTAGCCTAAGTTGGCCGCACTGCTTGCAAGCTCGGCGGCCGACGCCGCCCTTGTGGGTTAGGGATTGGTGCATGTTGACGGTCCATAGACACGCCAATTGTGAACCGTAAGTGCACGGATCATTGTAGTTTTTCTCTTAGAGTATTCCATCCAAGGTTATCAATCCGTGGATCGGCAATGAACTACCTAGGGTTTTCTACCTAGCTAAACGGATCTAATCCCAACGTTAGGCATATATTGCATATGAGGGTAAACCAAATAGATATGACGTGAAGTGTAGGGTTGATCTCATCCATAAACATGGGCAAAGGTAAAGAGCAACCAAAGGGTAAACGGGCCTATCGTCTTCTAGTTGTAGTTCTAGCAAATAAGAGTAAGCGCATCATGCATCTCATCCAAAGCAATCTTTAAACCTTACCTCTGGTCAACCTCCCAAGAACGCCACCTTACACGGGATCACACCCTGTCACGATGCTCTATATCGGCATGGTTAGTACAAGGGCACGTCCACAAGTGAACGTGTCTAGATATCATGAAGGGTCGACATGCTAGATCTAATCACCATGATTACATAAAGCATGCTATATAGTCTAAACATATGAAGTAGACTAGGGAACAATCATATTCATGATAGGTAAAAAGCATAGAAGGAGTTATCTAGTCGCTAAGAGATCGGATGACATGAAGAACATAACATATAATAGATGTGTTTGGATCATCACCACCGAGTACATACCATTGATGACTCCAACTAGCTCTTGAACTCCACCATGGCACAACCACGCAGGGAAGCCATGGCGGCTAGGGTTGGCCTAAGCCACCCCCTAGACAACTTCGAGAACTTGCGGCGGCCGTCGTCTCCTTTTGATGTATGCCCTAGGTTTCGCCGAGTTCTGGTGGATGGATATGCGGGCCCTCGTGTATCGGGGCTATAAATAGTCCGAGAAAACCTTAGCTCGAAGGGGAGGCCGAGGCGGCGCAGAAACCCCCTAGGCCGGCCGGCTTGGGCTCCCCTGGGCCGGCCAGCCTGGGCTGTTTCTGTGGCCCCTCGGTCCCATCTTTCACGTGCAAGCTTCTAGATCCTCCAGGAGTTGATTTGCCAATGCATGTGGGTATTTGACGTCGGTTGCTTCGGGATAAGATTGGGTCTTGATATTCCATATGTCTGCCTGATTCGCCTTGATCCTGAAGTCATCCGACCTTATCTTCAAGTCTTTGCCCTTCCTCATTCTTGAAGGTTGGTTCACCATAGATGAGAGCGAACGAAATCCGAGTTGTATTAGGTTTTTGGCCTTCATATTCCTCCATGCTACGCATGACCTTGGTCTTCGTCCAAAAGTGCTCATTTATAGCTCAAAAACCTGGGTAAACCAAAATCCTCCAAAAATACATGCATATGCAAAAATGAGGTTATTTCAAGTGTCAAGTGGCGGGTTAGTATATGAATTGGTCTCAAAACACCACTTAATTAGCACTAAAAGTGTACGTATAACGAGCGTCAACAGTACGGCACATCGGGAGGAAGAAGCAAAGGAGGAAGACAACTGCCTGCTGTCACATGGATCTCAAAGCTATTCAATTTGGCAGTAAAATTCAGTTATCTGGTATATAAGATCTCTACCATATCCATCCCTCTTTTCATCAAATGATAATATTTAATACCGGCTTCCCTCTTTTCATCAAATGATAATATTGTTCCTGCTTGTTTGCAAAAAAAAAATGTCTCGTTCGGCTTTGACAACACGTATGCATATGGAATTTGAAGCAAACCAAAAAGTCAAACACAAATTTATTTCAATCTTTTAGCTGTTGAGAGTTTCATGGTTATCAAACTTGAACCAGGAAGAACCAAAAGACATGATCAGGCAGTCCTCCACTACCCAATTGGTTGGTGTTGGTTCATTCTCACAATCTTGCAAGACTTTGATGCTTGGTATTGAACAGAAACAGAAAAGAAATATCTCCAAGTAGCTTAATGTGGTCATAGCATGAACACACATAGAACATAAAATGAGCTGGTGTGTTAAAGCAAGCGAATGACAGGCCATCAAAATACAGGAGCCCCAGCCAGTACGTCGTCTTCTCCTGCAGCAGCTGACCCTGTGTGGTAGTGCTAAAGCTATGATGACGTACGCATATACTCTACAGTATTTGACGCCGTTCAATTTTTTCTAAAATATTTGAAACTTTCATTTTATTCAAAAAATTTATATAAATATGTAAAAAAATAAGTCACACTTAAAATACATATAATAATAAAGCAAACACAACAAAATAAACCGTATACGGACAATATTTTGAATAAGATAAATGGTCAAAATCGTGAAAAAAATTAATGACGACAACTATTTCAATATAGAAGGAATATATTATAACAGCATGTACATGATCTAGCTAGGTGTATGTGTATGAATACATGATAACTCCAACCTATACTGTACATACTAGTGTATGACAAAGCCAGCCTACACTAATTTCTACAAGGTAGCCTACAGGCCCTATACATGACATATAGCTAGAAGCCTAGAACTGATCAGGCTCTTGCCTCCTGCTCGATCTGCAGCCTCATCTCCCTGTTGAAGCGCGCGATGAAATCCTCCACCCTCCTGTTCAGCTCCTCGTCGCTCAGCTTCCAGTACTCGCTCTCCTCGTCTGCCGCCGGCCTGCTGCCCACAGTCGCCGACCGCCGGAGCTCCCCTTCCCTCGCCGCGGCGACGCCCTTGTCCCGGGCCGCCGCCTGATCCGGTGGACTAGAATATAATGTTCTTATTGGCCAATCCCCATCATCAGCTGCTACCTCCTCCGGAAGGCTCGTGGTGCTTGCCACCACCCTTGACCATGGCTCCGGCTCTAGCTCTAGCTCAGAGCCGTCCTCGATGATCGCGAGCGGGATGACCTCGCTGTCTTCTTCCTCAGCTCCTTGTCCCTCCACTTCAACCATGTTGCTCTCGACGACGGTGCTTGGCTCGAGCTCTACCTCTTGGTCCTCTTCTTCGTCTTCGAGCAAAGAAGGCAATGCCTGGTTCACGGAGTAGCTACTTGTCACCGCGCTCGCCACCTCTTCATGGACTACGCGCTCACCGTTCATGTCCACATCCACGGCGGGTGGCTCGTCCTGGGTCGACGATTGCGCCGCCAACGGAACGGCCGCGTCACTGCTGCCGATGCCTGGCACGGCCACCGGAGCGCAGGAGAGGCCGTCTTCGCAGCCGCCGCCGCCGTCAGAGGGGCCATCATCGTCGGCCGCGGACCTGAAGAGGAGCGTGCCGCCTGATGTGGCGACGATGGCGGCGATGACGCAGTTGGACATGAGAAACCAGAAGGCGGTGTCCCCCGCGAGCGCGGCCGGCGGGCGGCGCAGCAGCGACACGTAGAGCACCGGCAGCGACGCCACCAGCGCCGACACGGAGGCCCTGGCCACGGCCCGCCGCCGCGGCAGCACGCCCGCCACGGCAGTCGGGAGCATATCCCACGTCTCTCGCTCGCTCGCTCGCTCGCAGATCAATGGCCGTGGCACCGCCGCGGCTTGGTGTTTGTTGCGCGTGCGTGACTAGCTTCGTGGCCCGATCGTGTGTGCGGGCGCGCGCGTCGGGTAGCTGTATGTAGCTGTCCTATTTATAGGGGCCTGGAGCGTGTGTAGAGTAGAGGTGGCACGCTGCTACAGTGCTACCTGCCAAGTAGCGTTGGTGACGTGTGATCTTTGTTTCGATTATAAACCAGTGACGTGGTGGTTTTGTCGTCGTCGAGCTCGGGTATTAATGGTAATGATGATTACCTGGTGCAGCTAAGCTTAGCCTGTGTGTGTCTGGACTCTGGTCTCTGGAGAGTGCCAGTGCCCTGTACAACTGTGCAAGTAGTGTTCCTTACGCTGCAGCACATCACGCGCTGCGGAACAGGGCAGCCCGGGCGTTCCGGTGAAAAGGCACCGGCGGTAGCGGCGGCGCGAGCCACCGTGCCATGCGCGTGCGCCGGCGGCGGGGCCAGCCACGAATTGATGTTTTGCTGGCTACCCTAGCTCCACGCGTGCCGGGTTCGATCTTGGGTCCCAACGGCAATGGGGGTGCCGCGCGTGCCTCGCAAACACGCGACATTTGTGTCCCCCGTGCATAGCAGACGCGCAAGGTGCTAGGGTGTTTCGAATTGAGTTGGTTGGTAAGATCTCTTAACCCATTAACCTGCATAGTATACAAATGCTGTACTAAACTATGTTCTTGGAAACAATCAACCGTTACGAGCACAAAAAATAAACGCCCAGGTGTTGAGTTACCTTTCGTTTTGCTGATTAGAGATGAAGAAATTTTCAGGCAATCGAAACATTTTCAAAGTCGGGGAAAGAAAAAAAAACCATGATTAAACAGGACACTTGGATGTTACACCACGTTGACTTGGAGCAAGCCGAACAGTCCAATCACACTGATTGCATCATTACTTCATTAGTGTACACTACATGATGAGATCAATCATACAGTAACCGCGCGTGTGCGCACAGACGATCCTCAATTCCTCATGGGGTCCAACTCCAAACCAAACACCTCAGCCCATCTGGCCCGACGGGAGATCTGCTTGCTCCCAACAAAATTAGCAGAGCCAGTGACGTCGTTCTTGCAGTTAAACTACTCTTTGCCCCCGGAACAGCTGCAGCCGTGGCCGCCAATCAGAGCCTTGTACGGCTCAATCAACCGGCGCGGCCGCGCTGATGGCGCTCAGGGCCACCACCTGGCGCGCAACAGAGACACGGCGGCATTTCGGTGTCCCCCCCGCCTGAATTATGCTGCGACGAGGGCGACTGAAATCGAACTCACCGTGCTTGATTAATTTGCCAGGATGATTGCTAGACAGCTGAGTGCAGGACCGGCCAAGCCCACAAGAACTCTGCATGTTTCGTCGATCTTTGTTGATTTGATGGAAATATGCATCACATCGAGCTCGAGCATGTGCTCGTGTTTAATTTCCAGCAATAATTGGGGAAATGCTTGGTAATGTGTGATGTGTGTGATTGTGTGAATCATGGGCTCAAGGCCACGCGGGCACAGGCAACAGCAGTGCTCGCTCCGGCTCGCTGTGAGTTGACATGGTGGTTATGATAGTTTCAGATTCCAGGATCGATAGATAGAGGCCTCTTTGTCGTCTATCGTGGGACGAAATCAGTAGGTCATCATTCAATCAGCAGGAACAATGAGGTGTGACTTATGTCCTTAATTTTCAGAGTGATCGAGTGAGCAAACTGTATTTGTCGTTGCTCTGAGCTGTGATCCAGAAAAATGAAATCATGCATTGTCTTCGCAATGAGAGGGTGACTCTCCGCATGGCTGTTCGATCCATATCCGACAGTCCACGTGTGTTGACCGACTTTGAGCGAAGCAAAAAAAAAAAAAGTCGCCCGACTTATGACATGTCCCTACTTATAAAGAGTAAATTATGATCATCATACAACAACTTATAATATTGTATCACTTTGCTGAAGCTTTGTTAGGGAATTTCTCCCACCCTCTGGGTTCCGATTTTGGGGGTGATTTTCCTATCATCCAGTATGCTGATGACACTTTGGTGGTCCGTCCTGCGGTTCCAAGCCAACTTGCTCATCTGAAGTCTGTTCTTCATACCTTTACCTCTTCTACAGGATTGAAAGTTAACTTTGACAAATCCTTTCTGGTTCCTATTAATGTGGAAGAGAGCAAGTGGCCAGCACTAACTGATGCTTTAGGGTGTCAGCTTGGGAAATTGCCCTTCACTTATCTGGGCTTGCCTTTAGGGACCACAAGACCTTCAGTTCAAGATCTTTCGCCAGTTTTGACCAGGATGGAAAAGCACCTTATGGGAATTTCCAGGCTTTTGACTTACGCTGGTAGACTCATACTTGTGAATTCAGTGTCCTCTGCACTCCCAACCTTTTATATGTGCACTCTGAAGCTTCCAGTGGAACTTTTGGATCAGATTGATAAGTATAGGAAGCATGTTCTCTGGCATGGAGGTGATGTGTCCAGAAGGGTGGTTATTTAGTTGCCTGGAAGCATGCTTGTCGCAGCAAGGAAGATAGTGGTCTTGGCATTATTAATCTAAGGAATCATAACTCTGCTCTTTTGATGAAGTTTCTGCATAAATTCTACAACAAGATGGATTTACCTTGGGTGCAGCTGACTTGGCAGAAACTCTATTCCAATGGAACTCCACCTCATGAGAGGAAGAATGTTGGATCTTTCTGGTGGAGAGATATTATGACTCTGGCGCCAAAATTCTTCTTAATCACCAGGTGTAAAGTCAATAATGGGATCTCTGTGGCCTTTTGGAATGATAAATGGGATTTGGGTGTTATTAAAATCAAATTCCCATAGCTACGCTCTTTTGCCGGAAAAAAGAACTGCTCTGTGAGTCAGTTCATTGCCTAGACTGATAGTAGGTCTTTTTTCCTACCACTGTCTCATATTGCCTTTAATCAACTAACAGAGCTCAAGGCTGCTATCACTGCTCTGAACTTACACTTTGAGAGGGATGATGAATGGACTTATATTTGGGATTCAAACTGCTTTTCTAGTCAAAGAGCCTATAGCAATTTGCAGGGGTCACATCAAGCTTCTCCCCTTTTCAAATGGCTGTGGAGATCGAAAGTCCAAAACAAACATAAGTTTTTCTTTTGGTTGCTGCTAAGAGACAGGCTAAACACGAGGAACTTGCTGCATAGGAAAAACATGTTCTTGCAGTCCTATTCTTGTGTGCTCTGTGTGGAAAATTTTGAAGAGGACATTCGGCATCTCTTCTTCTCTTGCCCTTTTAGTAATGCATGTTGGACATATCTGGGTATTCAATGGGATTTATCTCTGGATTTTCAGCTCATGGTGCTTCATGCAAGGCAGAACTTTAATTCGGTGATCTTCAGAGAGATTATGATTATTGGCTACTGGTCATTGTGGTGTCATCGCAATGATATTATTTTTGATGCTGCATCTCTTTCCTTCCAACAGTGGAAGAGGTTCTTTGTTAAGGAGTTGAAGGCGGTTACCTTGAGGGCTAAGCCGCAGCTATGTGAGAAGATTAATATTTGGTTAAGTAATCTCTTGTAATCATAGTTTCTTTTTTCTTTGGGCCTGGGGCCTTGTAAAATGTACATAACTTTTTTCCATATATATATAAAAAATAGGGGTAGGGACCTCCCCTGCTGATTCCCGTAAAAAAAAAGTAGCAAAATATGTAAATAGATACACAAACTTGTCAACTGCGTGCATATACAGTCACATGTACTTGTGTACTCCACGTACATGTATTTTGCTACAGGGTCAAATGATGTGGATGGTTTTATACACATAGCCCGTCTTTATCCCCTTATTCATCTAAGTCTTATACATGCTTGTAGCTCTCGTTTTTTTAATATCGGTGAACATATTAATGGGTATATTAAAAAAATTGACAATGGGGGACACATGTCCCACATCGGTGAACAAAGCAGAATGGTTTTCCATGTACATCGTTGGAGTCAGGTGGTTCTAACGAGAACGGTGAGTGGGAATCTTCATCAAATATGAACATTTCTTTATGTCTCAGCATGTACATGTAAACAAGATTATTGTGCTGATGCTGGTTGCGTTAATGTGATAGTGTGAGCAAAATAACAGAGGTTGCATGCATTCCATCGTGTGAGAGAACAAACACTCTTATGACGTATGAACTCCTAGCCATATTTAGAATTTATTGTGTATTATGTTTATATATGGATACAGATATACTATGTATGTGGTTCTAAAAGAAGTATGTGATTTATTTGAATCCACCGTGCAATCTTTAAGCATGTGTTCACCAAAGTGACTACCCATCATCACAACATTTTTCCTTCCGATACCAAAGCTGTGCACATGGTAAACATATGATGTTACATGTAAAAAAAACGTCCATGTCACATGCCATGGTGGCACAATATATCTAAAATGGTGTACATGTGACTGTATATGCACATATTTGACAAGTTTGTGCATCGGTTTGCACATTTTGCTACTTGCTGGACCAATACAATCATGCAAGTTGTTATATGGTGAGTGTAATTTACTCTCTTATAAATATATGTAGTATATATAGAAGTGTTATCTGGTGGGAAATTTCATACCCACGTATAGTATATACTTTATAACTGCAGTACCATCGAATTTCCACAAAATGGCTAGTTTACGATTTTGTGCTAGACATTAACTACTTTGTTGTCAGCATGTCTAACTTTGAACTAATCTATGAAAAATGCAATGTCATCGACGTATACTAAGTAAATGCACTCTCGAGTGATATTTCACGGTGGATCCGATGAAACCATTTTGATGTTTGTAATAAAAGATGTTTTTTCTTATAAATTTAATCGAAGTTAGAGAAGTTTAACTTATGGCAAAGCTAAAACGAGTTATAATTTGGAACGGAGAGAGTGGCACATTAATTTCAGAATCACCCTAAATAATTAAATGAAATCCATTTAGTTAAAAAGATTAGACGGTAAACCCAATATGTTAGACAATTATTTGAGGCAAAATCCAAACTAACCAAATCAAGTTTCATCATTTGTGCACCCGAGTTCTTCTTATTGGAAGTTGGTAATCATTTATTCGATATGCATGTAAACCTCATAATTGGACGGTATTGTCGATAAGCATGACCATTCTGCTCGCTCAACATCTTCGATATGTATATCTCGATCGACGTGGCAAAAAAAAGAGAGAAAAGGTTGCCACAGAATGTACAATCAGGTCAAAGCCAAGCTTTACAAATGGCCAGTTAGTAGTCAGATAGATATAGTCTAAAAAAGGAAAAGGAACACAGTAATCACTAATCAACCCTAATCCATGTTTGTAACCTTCTCTTAGGGCTAATCCATTCCATTAGAAATCACTAGAAGTTTGATGTGCATCACCAACTCGGGGTTGATTTCCTCGCTACAAGTGGAAAAGGCTACCCGCATAGCTGTCGACAGCGCCATGATTATTTTTTGAAGACCATCGAGTTGTTTGCTACACAAGTTATCATGATTAGAAAATGACGGCAGGGGTCGGAAATAAATGGAAACATCGACAATTTTAATACTAAGAAATGTACTAGGAGCTAACTAGTTTTCATTTTCGTGCTGTCTGCCAAAAAATAATGTTCTGTTTAGATAAGCAAGCTTCAACTATTCATGAGTCACATCGAACGTGGTGCCACTAATTAGGAGTATTAAACGTAGATTATTGACAAAACCCATTCCATAACCCCCGGTAAATTCGCGAGACGAATCTATTGAGCCTAATTAGGCCATGATTAGACAATGTGGTGCTACAGTAAACAATCTCTAATGACGGATTAATTAGGCTTAATAGATTCATCTCGTGATTTCCCGTCCATCTGTGTAATTAGTTTTATAATTAGATCATGTTTAGTCCTTCTAATTAGCATCCTCAAACTTGATGTGACATTTTCGGCAAGTTTCCACTTCCAATAAAACAAAGCCTATATGTATGACAACATTGTACGAGATGTCCCTCGGTTTATTCTAGCTAGATTTGGTTGATTTTTTTTTTCTAAAAAAGATTATAGTATAGTAACGCGCTAACAACATGATACACTGTACACTGTGAAATCAGTGAACCCAAAAAAAATATCGTTTCAAGGTTTGGATGAAAACCGCTTTGCTCGTTCGGCTATACGTCTCTCTGCTGGAAAAAGAAAAAAAAAAGAAAAAACGAAATGACGTCTATATGTCTCTCTGCTGGAAAAAAAAAAGCGAAATGACGGCTAGTCGTTCGACAAAGCGAACTCCCACTATCCTGATTCTGATCAATGAACGCGTACTCGTGTCTTACCTATATCTTTTTTGTACAAAAGGCAGTTCTTGCTCCTAAAATCGCGGTTTGTCCCGTCCTCTTTTGTCTATCCTGTCCTTGCCTCATAGCGTCCCATGCATCGCCATGTGCAGCCCCGGTTCAAGTCAGTGCGGCGGGTGCGACTGCCTAGGGCCGAGACGGTCTATGAACCAATATATGTAGGACCTATATATATTAATTGTTCTAGAACTCAAGAACCACCAACTCAGCCGCTAGAAGTGGGCATAATCAACTGAGAACCGAAACCAACCAATAAATTCGGTCATTAGTTTGGTTCCACATACTCCCTCCTTATTGCAAAGGAGTCGTTTTGAGATTGTCACTACCAGAGAACGGTCGATCGGTCACGGTTCGTAACCCTCATAGGTACCGGTTCTGGAACCGGTACCGCGAAGCCGTGACTAAAGGGGGGCGGCCTTTGGTACCGGGTCCAGACCCGGTACCAAAGGGAGCCTTTGGTACCGGTTGGTAACACCAACCGGTACCAAAGGACCCCCCGCGTAGGCATGCGGGGGAGGGCCTTTGGTACCGGTTGGTGTTACCAACCGGTACCAAAGGCTCTTTTGGTTATTGTTTTTTAAATGTTTGATATTTGGGTTAGTTATATACAAATCTACGCGTCTACGTGTCTGCTCGTCATATGTCATATGTCGTACACGATCTTTCACGCAATAAGATTGAAGTCGTCGCAATTGTCAATTGATTTTGACCCGACTTTGATTGCATTTTTTTCGAACATTTACATATAAACATTTGAGATCGGCCAATACAAAAGTTAGAGCATTTAAAAGTTATTTACAATTCACGAGCTGCACTGGAAGAAGGAGCAGAAAGGGAGTCCAATTGAGCGATTTCGGTTCCGTCATGGTGGTACTCTCCCAGCGGACTTATAACTTGGTCCATAAGGAATCCAAATAGTTGGTCCGCAATAGCTTTTGCTCTTTCTCTCATTGGGAGCACTTCATGGTAAAACATCCTCTGCATTAATCACAAATGACAACATTCATTCATATAATAAATAAATTTTGCATGTAATCATTTCTAAACAAGTAACTAATAATCATTCATTCATATAATAAATAAATTTTGCATGTAATTATAAAATATCCTAACACATTCATTTCTAAACAATAACTAATAATCATTTCAAAACAATAACTAATAATCATTTCTAAACAATAATCAATAACTAATAATCATTTCTAACCAAGTAACAAAGTTTACATGAAATAACAAAGTTTACATGAATTAACAAAGTATACATGAAATAACAAAGTATAATAAATATATTCATAATAAATATACACTTAATAATCATATTTCCATATACACTAATAATCATATTTCCATATACACTAATAATCTAATGTCCATATACACTAATAATCTAATTTCCATATACACTAATAATCATATTTCCATATACACTAATAATCTAATGTCCATATACACTAATAATCTAATTTCATATACACTAATAATCTTATTTCATATACACTAATAATCTAATTTCCATATACACTAATATTTCCATACTAATAATCTAATTTCCATATACACTAATAATCTATTTTCCATATACACTAATAATCTAATTTCTATATACACTAATAATCTAATTCATACCATGAGTTCTGTTTGAGTCACTTTTGTGTGAGAAGCATAGGTATGGATCCACTGGCAGACGTAGTATCCGCATAGATTCGTCCCTGCTTCCTGTCTGGCACACTGATAGTGGAGAAGAATAAAGTTAGACGTAACAACTATATATTAGTGTGATTTTACGAGATATGCGGGTACACCAGCCACGTACCGAAAAGTCCGTCCTCACATCCAGTTTTTGTTTGAAATTTCCTTTTTGTTTCGCACGGAAACGTGTCCATGCCATGTCAATCAAGTCTAAAACTGCTTGGTAATCCTCTTGTGGTTTCCGCAGTGAGTCCATGACAACAATTTGACTTTGATTCATGATTATCACAAGCAGTATCCAGTGGAAGCTGTATATATATATATATATAAATACATGCACAAGTATTGAGAACAAAGTCTTAAAGTTATACATACATAGAGAGAAGTACTCACTGGAAATTGTATGGCAAAAGAATGTAATTCTTGCTTCTTTGTTTCTCCAGGTACAGGTATATGTTGTCCACCGTCTCTA
>CM014278.1:52457039-52468241 GCA_004135705.1 Alloteropsis semialata
TTCAAAGCTTCAACCGCTCCTCTATCAAGACCTCGCTTGATGTATGAGCCGGCTTGAATCAATGAACCTCTCCAAACCTCGATTTCACTAGTGTTGCTCTTCCCACTCCGGTGAGGTGAGCACAAACCTCTCACAATCAAGGCGGGAGCAACTTCACAATCTTCTTTGAAGTGCTTCAACCGGCCACAACCACCAAGCCGTCTAGGAGGCGGCAACCTCCAAGACTAACAAGTCGATGATGCTTGCTTGATGAATTCCTAGTGCCCCAAAACTCAAACACTTGATGCAATGCACTAGAACTCTCTCACACTCACAAGAATGCAACTCTAAGCAATAGGAGTGAGTGAGAGGTGGAAGAGGGCTCAAGTATGTCAAATATGCTTCAGAAGTGCCAAGAGAGCCCTTCCTCTCCACCCCCTCAAGACTAGCCGTTACCTTCAAATCCCGTGAAACCAGAGGACAGGCGGACCGTCCGCCTAAGCCCCAACGGTTACTTTCCAAAAGTCAAACGTGTCAGAGATTACCGTCACGCGGTAGGTGGACCGTCCGCCCCCTCAGGCCGGACCGTCCGCCTCAGAGTTAGATGCACAGCTCTCCACGCGACTAAGGACCCACCAAAGTTAAATGCGGACCGTCCGCTTCTAAAAAGAGGTCAGGAACCCCGAAAACATCGTCTCTGCGTAAACGGTCCGTGCTCATGGTCCGCTTCACAAATCTTTGACAGGCGGACCGTCCGCCTCACAAAAGTGGCCTAAAACCTCAGATACAACGTCTCTGCGTAAACGGTCCGCCACTACAGTCCGCCTCACAGAAAATGACAGGCGGACCGTCCGCCAGACCCCAGCGGACCGTCCGCCTTCATAGACTCGGCAGACCCCCAGCACTTAGTCAAAAACACAGGAAGGTTAGATGACATGCGGACCGTCCGCTTGCTACCGGCCGGACCGTCTGCAACATGCGGACTGTCTGCCTGTGACCCGCGGACTGTCCGCACTACCATTTCCAGCACTCGTCCTTTTCTCTTTTTCTTTCCCACTTTCTCAACGAAGTTAGCTCTCATGCATGCAATGCAACCATTTGAGCAAAGTGGCACTAGAAACTCGTCATGCAAATGAAATTGACCTAGCCTACCAATCCGGTCAAAAATCTTCTCTAAGCACCTCATGACCGGTAAAAGAAAATATCCTATCTTTTACCTTTGCCTTGAGCTTCCTTGGTTCCAACATACATATCCATCGTTAATTAACCGTTGAAGCTCAATCATCTCACGGGACTAACCTATTCTCATATCCTCAATAAAATAGTTAGTCCAATATGGTTATCATTAATTACCAAAACACAATTAGAGGGCCTAGATGCTTTCAATCTCCCTCTTTTTGGTAATTGATGACAACCATTGAAAGGAGTGATAAGAGAAGGTTTTTGAACTTTGAGAACGCTTACCCATTTCAATGAAACCAATATTTATGAATGGATAAATGAACTCAAAATTCATTTTGTAGAGAAGAACTCCCCCTACATATGTGCATATATTTTTGTATTTTGAATATCTTCAAATGCATTAGATAAGAAAATTCCGGAGTTTCCCCTACAAAAAGGCAATCGAGGCTACACAAGATATATATAATATTCAATAAACATAAGAGATAAAGAGTTAGCCTCGAAAAACCACAAGAACTAGAACAGGCCATATTAAGCTAAAGAAATGCAATGACATCCAGCAAGGTTCAAACACAAGTTCTAGTTCCACACCTCAAAGCATAAGATATTACAAGCACACAAATAGATCATGCAAAGCGAAAATTAAACATGCACATGCAATGTCTCCATGATCCTAAGCCAGCTCCCCCTATCTTCATGAATCTTCAATGAATCACTCCAAATTCTTGGTGAGGGTAGAACTCTGGAGGAGGCACTGGAGCCGGATAGATTGAATAAAAGTGATCTGCGAAGCCTGAGAAGGTAGTGTGGAAGTTGTCAAAGCGAGTCTCAAGCTGTTGTTGCCTATCCATAAGCTCCTGATGCTGCCTATCAAGGCGAGTCTGCATGTTCTCAAGATTTGCATTCATCTGCTGCCCATATGCCTCAAAGTGGTTGTTCAAACCCATTTGCATCTGCTCAAACTGATTGATCATGGACTGCTGCATAGTGTTGAAGTAAGGATCAAAGTAACCAGCTGGAAGAGCCCACTGTGGCTGCTGTGGCTGCTGTGGAGGAGGAGGTGGAGGTGGCATAGCCTGTGCATCGGCATCTTGAGCAGCATGTGCTCCCCCTTGCTCAGCGGGTACATATTCCTCCCAAGCCTCATTGCCATCCACATCTAGATACTCAGTCACCTCCCTCTCAAGAATCACTTTGTCATTCTTGAATGGCCTGAATGGGAGATGCTTCACATTGCATGGTCCTTTGAACTTAGTCTTGGCAAGAATGAGTGACATGATGTAGGGAGCATGGTAAAGGTTGATCTCAAAGTTGGTTTTCTTTTCATTTATTTGATACATGATGAGCTTCACCACATCCATCCTCTCATTTGACATGACATGCTTCACAAAGTTTGGTGCCCATCCAATAAAAGCATCCTTATAGCCACTCTTAGGAAGGACAGTGACCCTAGAGATCTTGTTGAGCACAGCTGGATAGTGCCTTAACCCTGTAGTCTTGCAGTATACTCTAGGAATATGGGTTCTAGCAGGCTCATAGAAAGGAGTGATGCTATGAAGGTTCAAGTGCAACTCATCAGTGATGTCATAGCTCCCATCCGCACAGATCAAATCATAATTGAGCTCATTTGCTGCTGCAAACTCAGCAAAGGTAGCAGGGTATCTGTTTGTGCCTGTCATCCATTCAAGCTTCTTTTCCTCCATGTTCACCTCTGCTGTGGCATAGAATTGACGGATGACAGCCTCATTCCATTGACACCTGTGCTCCATAAACTGCCTCAAGCCAATATGCTTAAGTTTTGGGACAAGAGCACTCATCACAGGTTAGTTGATCATGTAGAAGAAGTCAATGGTTTGATGCTTGTACACATTCTTGTGAACCATGTGACCATAGAAAGCATCTTCTTGTACCCGAGTATGAAAGAACAAGTTTGAGGTATCCCGGGGCAAATCATATTGGTAAGGAGCCCTAGCATCTCTGTATGAATTTTGACTCCACTGTCTCCCTGCAAGATTCACAGTCTCATCAATCAATTCATCTTCAGCCTCCTCAGCCTCTACCTCAGCATCAGTCTGTACATGCTCTGAGTCACTAGGCAAATATTCATCCCCTGAATCTGAGTCATCTACTCTAGGCCTTTTAGATGAACTTCCCTTCTTCTTCTTTGCCACAACCTTCTTGGGACGACCACCAGCACTGCCATAAATATATTTCAATTATAAGTGACAATCATATAGAGTTGAAAACCAAAACCATATAGGCCACTGTCCCAGTTGCTGTCACAGGCGACAGGCGGACTGTTCGCCAGGGGGTGGCGGACGGTCCGCAGGTCACCTGGAGACCGCGACCAAGACAGTAACCATCCTCTAATCCATTGCCCGATCTCTAATTATAGCCAACAAAACTGCACCAAAACATAGCCATAACATCCCCTTGACTTGCTCAACATATTCCCCCAACTAATTTCTCAAATCCATGGTTGAAATTGAAATTCCCATATCAAACCTTAACTAAAAATATGAATGAAATCCATGAGAATCACTTAGGGTTTTGACTAAATACCGAGAAGACATGATCCTTGAGGCGCGGAAGGTCCGGGGGATGAGCTTCGGTTGGTCCGGGGATGCGCCAAAATCTCTCCCTAAAAGTATCTTGACTTTGCTTTGGAGGAGAAAAAGAATGAGAGAGAGAGGTGGCGGCTGTACTGAAAGAGATGGGTTCCCTCTGTAGTATATCCCTTCGGTCCGGCGCGGGTCCACTTCCGCCCGACCGTCGCGGACTGTCCGCCAAGAGGGCGCGAACGGTCCGCCTCTGTCCTCATTTTCTGACTTTCAGATCCAAAATGATATTCTGAAGAATATTCCACAACACCTGTGGAAGGTCCGCCATGTCCTCGCGGACGGTCCGCTACTCGCGGACGGTCCGGTCCATGTGTGGCGGACGGTCCGCAATACCAGAGTTTCCAGCCCGAGATTTACTGTCTTTTGTCACCTTTTGAATTTCTTTCCTGAATTTCTTCTCAAATCTTTTCACAATGATTCCACTGAGGTATATATGATCATCAATAGTATCTAATGAGAACTTTGGACCAAGAACCATGGAGTTTATGCAATGAAATGAATACAAGACAAAAAAGCACAAATAAATTGCATAAAAATAGAGTTAGATAAGCAATAAACATGTGAGCCAAGTTTCAAGCCACATTTGAGAAGTCAATGACATTGAGCTCATTTCTCAAGAAACAAAACCTTTGCTCATCCAATGGCTTGGTAAAGATATCCGCCAATTGATCATTGGTGCTAATTCCATCAATTATGATATCCCCTTTGCTCACATGATCCCTAAGAAAATGATGCCGTATATCAATATGTTTGGTTCTAGAATATTGAACCGGATTGTTAGCTATCTTCACGGCACTTTCGTTATCACATAAGAGAGGTATATTCTTGAAATCCACTCCAAAATCAAGAAGAGTTTGCTTCATCCACAATAATTGAGCACAACAACTTCCCGCCGAGATATATTCCGCTTCGGCGGTAGAGAGAGCCACTGAATTTTGTTTCTTTGAAGACCAAGAAACAAGAGATCTTCCAAGAAATTGACAACCACCGGATGTGCTCTTCCTATCAACCTTGCATCCCGCATAATCCGAGTCCGAATACCCAACCAAATCAAAATGAGCACCCTTGGGATACCAAAGACCAATATTAGGAGAATACTTCAAATATCTTAGGATGCGCTTGACGGCGGTCAAGTGACATTCTTTAGGTGCGGCTTGAAACCTTGCACACATGCACACACTAAACATAATATCGGGCCTAGATGCGGTAAGATAAAGCAAACTACCAATCATGGATCTATAAAGTTTAGGATCTACCAGTTTACCTCCCTCATCAAGATCAAGATGTCCATTAGTAGCCATAGGAGTCTTGATAGGTTTAGCATCTTCCATACCAAACCTCTTCAATAGATCCTTCACATATTTAGATTGGCAAACAAATGTGCCTTCCCTCATTTGCTTGATTTGAAGACCAAGGAAGAAGCTCAATTCACCAATCATAGACATCTCAAATTCATTTGACATCATATCACCGAATTTCTTGCAATAATCTTCATTGGTTGAACCAAATATGATGTCATCAACATAAATTTGGCATATGAATATGTCATTGTCAATCTTCTTAGTGAACAAGGTATTATCCACCTTTCCAATTTTGAATCCCCTAGAAATGAGAAAGTCCCTAAGCCTTTCATACCAAGCACGAGGTGCTTGTTTCAACCCATAGAGAGCTTTAGAGAGCTTGTATACATGATTAGACTTGCCAAGATCTTCAAAACCGGGAGGTTGTTCAACATATACTAGTTCACTAATCTTGCCATTTAAGAAAGCACTTTTGACATCCATTTGATATAGCTTGATATTGTGAGAGCAAGCATAGGCCAATAAGATTCTTATAGCTTCCAATCTTGCCACGGGAGCAAATGTTTCACCAAAATCCAAGCCTTCAACTTGAGTATAGCCTTGAGCAACCAATCTTGCCTTGTTTCTCACAACAATGCCATCTTTATTTTGCATGTTTCGGAATACCCATTTTATGCCAATCACATTATAATTCTCGGGTCTCTCTACTAGCTCCCAAACTTTGTTCCGGGTGAAATTATTCAATTCTTCATGCATTGCATTCACCCAATCCGGATCATTTAGTGCTTCATCTACACGGTTAGGTTCAACACAAGATACAAAAGAGAAATGTTCACAAAATGAAGCAACACGAGATCGAGTTTGAACACCCTTACTAATATCACCCACAATTTGATCAATGGGGTGATCTTTGGCGATGGCATGATGAATTCTTGGTTGATCAATAGATTCTTGTATAGAGGTTGAAGGTTGTATGGGAGTAATAATTTGCTCACTAGATGAAGTTGCATTGACATTGCTTGCTTCACCATCATCTTGAGATTGAACATTATCACTTGTGGTTGAAGTAGAGGGATTCACTCCAATAGAGATTGATAGACCATTATCATCGTCTTCTTCTCTTCTAGGTCTAATATCACCAATAGACATGGTCTTCATAGCTTGCCTCAACTCATCATTTCTCACATCTTCTAGATTTTCTTTCTCATCTTGTGAGCCATTTGTTTCATCAAATTAAACATCATAGGCTTCTTCCACAAATCCTTTGGACTTGTTATACACTCTATAAGCCTTGCTACAAGATGAATATCCGAGAAGAAATCCTTCATCACACTTACTTTCAAACTTTGATAGTCTTGTGCCTTTCCTCAAGATATAGCATTTGCAACCAAAGACCCTAAAATATGAAATGTTAGGCTTTCTTCCAATGAGAAGTTCATATGGTGTCTTGTTGAAGAATCTATGACAATAAAGCCTATTTGATGCATGACAAGAGGTATTGATTGCTTCGGCCCAAAAGGAATCCGAAACATTGTACTCCGATAGCATTGACCTTGCCATATCAATCAAAATTCTATTCTTTCTCTCAACAAGACCATTTTGCTCCGGTGTATACTTGGTTGAGAATTCATGCTTGATTCCCTTCTCATTACAAAATTCTTCAACTCTTGTATTGTTGAACTCACTACCATTGTCACTTCTTACTTTCTTCAATTTGTGCTCAAACTCATTCTCGGCCCTTGTTACAAAATTCTTGAATATATCACAAGTGTCGGCCTTGTCATGAAGAAAGAAAATCCATGTGTATCTTGAATAGTCATCAACAATCACAAGATAATAGCAATTTCCCCCAATACTTCTATAGGTTGTAGGACTAAACAAATCCATATGCAATAATTCCAAAGGTCTTGTGGTTGACATAGCACTCTTGTTAGGATGAGAGTTTGACACTTGTTTGCCGGCTTGACAAGCACTACACAATTTGTCCTTGTCAAACTTCACATTCTTCAAGCCTTCTACTAGATCATGCTTCAATAATCGGTTGAGTTGTTTCATTCCAACATGAGCTAGCCTTCTATGCCACAACCAACCCAAAGATGATTTAGAGAACAAACAAGTGGTCAACTTGGCATGACTAGATGAGAAATCCACCAAATATAAGCTCTCATGCCTAAACCCCTTGAATATGCTAATGCTTTCATCTTTACTAGTTACTTCAAAAGTCTCACTAGTAAAAGAACACTTATAACTAAGATCACAAAGTTGAGATACCGACAATAGATTAAACTTGAGAGAGTCAACTAATAGCACATTTGAGAGAGAATACTCATTAGAGATAATGATCTTGCCCAATCCCTTTACTTCACCCTTGCCATTGTCACCGAAGGTGATATCATCATAGTCGGATTCTTTGTCAAGAGTAGTAAAGATCTTTGCTTCGCCGGTCATGTGTTGAGAGCATCCACTATCAACCACCCAATGTTTACCTCCGGCCTTGTAATCCACCTACAAAAAGGAATTCACTTACTTTTAGGTACCCAAATTTGCTTGGGTCCTTGGATGTTAGTCACCAAAACCTTAGGCACCCATATGGCTTTCTTCTTAGTGCCACTAATGGGAAGACCAACAAACTTAGCACAAACTACACCCTTTTTATCTTTCTTAAGAACATAGGATGCATCAAAGAATACGGGCTTCTTGCTCTTGCATTGGTGATTAATATCAACTTTCTTCTTGCAAATATGACAAGACATATGAGTTTCTTCTTCATTACGAAGTACCTTTGACTTGACAAACTCATTCACTACGGGGGTGAAAGCCTTTTCCCCTTTCTTGGGCAAATATCCAAATCCATTCTTGTTCAATGTGAACTTTTGATTTGTCCAACAATGATTGAATCTTACATGGCTACCAAACCATTTGGTAAGATCCTTGGATAAACAATCAATCTCCTTCTTCAAAGATTCATTCTCCAATATAAGAGAAGCATCACATGAAAGTCCGTCACTTGAGCAAGAGCCATCACTTGTGCTACAAGATGGGTTAGATGAACTAGGAGCACTATATAAACTTTCAAGTTTTTCACATTTAGCACATGAATCATATTTAACTTTTATGGACTCTTGTACAAGGAGAGTGTGATGAGCTTCCTTAAGCTCCTCATGCTTTTCCTTAAGTATCTCATTTGAGATTTTAACCTTGTCATGAGAGTCCTTAAGATTTTCATGAGAAGTCTTTAGCCCCTCATGGAGTTCTTGAAGAGAGAAGTATTTTCTCTTCAAGTCCGATATCTTTTCACTCTTCTTGCGCAATAGTTCATTAGAATCATTAAGCATTTGAACTAGATCATTATAAGATATTTCATCATCATCATCAATATCATCATCTAGTTCATCATCATTTGATACCTTTGCTTCACCTTTTGCCATAAGACAAAAAGGCTTGGAGAAGAGGGATGGAGCTTCCTTGATGGCGATGCCGGCAATTCCCTTGGAGGGCTTCTCATCATCATCATCATCATCATCATCATCATCATCATCATCCGAGTCGAAGCTATCATCGGAATCCCACTCCACATAGTATGCTTGACCATTCTTCTTCTTCTTGAAGAA
Organism: Alloteropsis semialata; assembly: GCA_004135705.1. Taxonomy (NCBI): domain Eukaryota; kingdom Viridiplantae; phylum Streptophyta; class Magnoliopsida; order Poales; family Poaceae; genus Alloteropsis; species Alloteropsis semialata. Next base: position 52,465,734 of record CM014278.1, read on the forward strand.
TTTCCTCTTCTTCTTGTCCTTCTTCTTCTTGTTTGGGCAATTGATAGCTATGTACCCAATTTCATCACACTCATAACACTTCTTGTCTTCAAAAGGATTTTTCTTTGAGGATTGACCTTTCTTGTCATAGTTCTTCTTCATGATTCTATTGAATCTCTTCACAAAGAGAGCCATCTCTTCATCGGATTCAACCTCATTTCCTCCTTCATCATCATTGGCTTCTTTGGTTGACTTGGCCTTAAGAGCAATGTTCTTCTTGTTGTCATCATTTGCTAGTCCATGAGCTTCCTTTTGAGACTTCTTGAAGATATCATGAGTAAGCACTTCACCAAGCACCTCGGTGGGTGTCATTTTCTTCAAGTCGGATCTCACAAGTAGTGTCACAATAGTGTCATACTTTTCGGGGAGACACCTAAGGAACTTGTGAGAGAAGTCTTGATCCGGGACATCAAATCCAAGACCTTTGAGCTCATTCACAATCTCATTCAACCGGTTGAACATGGTGGACACATCTTCATCAATATTCATGACAAACTCATTGAATTTTCCTTTGTATACATATAGCTTTGCTTCTTTCACCATGGATGTTCCCTCATGAATTTTCATGAGCTTCAACCAAATATCTTGAGCGGTTTCAATATTCTTCACACGGTTGAACTCACTAATGGATAGAGCCTCATAAAGCACATTCATTGCTTGATCATTGAGTGACTCATTTGCTTCATCTTTAGGAGTCTTGTGGGCTTGATCGAGAATGACAAAACCATCATCTACAATTTCCCAAATTCTCTTGTTCATTGCCTTGAGATGAACCCTCATACTTGTCTTTCAATAATCATAGTTGTTCTCATAGAATGGTGGTTTCCCCACATTATTGAGGTTGATTGGCTTTTCTTCACCCATTTTATCCTACTCCGGGATGGTTAAATCCTTCAAATATGGAGTCCTCGGCTCTGATACCACTTGTAGGATCTAGGATACCGACTAGAGGGGGGGTGAATAGGCGGTTTTAAACTTCAATCACAAAACTCAACAAGTTTTATTAGTAACACAAGGTGAAACCTATATCTACTAAGTCTAGTCCTATGTCAAGGTTTGCAACCTAGGGTGACAAGATGCAATTCAATCTCTAGGAAGGTAAATTGCTCAAAGTAAATGCGATAATTGAGTAGAGCAAAGAATTAACCGATCAAGAGAGACGAAATTTATCCCGTGGTATCGATGACTTGCCGGTCACCCCTAATCCACGTTGAGGTGGATTCAAAGCTTCAACCGCTCCTCTATCAAGACCTCGCTTGATGTATGAGCCGGCTTGAATCAATGAACCTCTCCAAACCTCGATTTCACTAGTGTTGCTCTTCCCACTCCGGTGAGGTGAGCACAAACCTCTCACAATCAAGGCGGGAGCAACTTCACAATCTTCTTTGAAGTGCTTCAACCGGCCACAACCACCAAGCCGTCTAGGAGGCGGCAACCTCCAAGACTAACAAGTCGATGATGCTTGCTTGATGAATTCCTAGTGCCCCAAAACTCAAACACTTGATGCAATGCACTAGAACTCTCTCACACTCACAAGAATGCAACTCTAAGCAATAGGAGTGAGTGAGAGGTGGAAGAGGGCTCAAGTATGTCAAATATGCTTCAGAAGTGCCAAGAGAGCCCTTCCTCTCCACCCCCTCAAGACTAGCCGTTACCTTCAAATCCCGTGAAACCAGAGGACAGGCGGACCGTCCGCCTAAGCCCCAACGGTTACTTTCCAAAAGTCAAACGTGTCAGAGATTACCGTCACGCGGTAGGTGGACCGTCCGCCCCCTCAGGCCGGACCGTCCGCCTCAGAGTTAGATGCACAGCTCTCCACGCGACTAAGGACCCACCAAAGTTAAATGCGGACCGTCCGCTTCTAAAAAGAGGTCAGGAACCCCGAAAACATCGTCTCTGCGTAAACGGTCCGCGCTCATGGTCCGCTTCACAAATCTTTGACAGGCGGACGGTCCGCCTCACAAAAGTGGCCTAAAACCTCAGATACAACGTCTCTGCGTAAACGGTCCGCCACTACAGTCCGCCTCACAGAAAATGACAGGCGGACCGTCCGCCAGACCCCAGCGGACCGTCCGCCTTCATAGACTCGGCAGACCCCCAACACTTAGTCAAAAACACAGGAAGGTTAGATGACATGCGGACCGTCCGCTTGCTACCGGCCGGACCGTCCGCAACACGCGGACTGTCCGCCTGTGACCCGCAGACTGTCCGCACTACCATTTCCAGCACTCGTCCTTTTCTCTTTTTCTTTCCCACTTTCTCAACGAAGTTAGCTCTCATGCATGCAATGCAACCATTTGAGCAAAGTGGCACTAGAAACTCGTCATGCAAATGAAATTGACCACTCTTGATAGTACGGCTATCTAGCCTACCAATCCGGTCAAAAATCTTCTCTAAGCACCTCATGACCGGTAAAAGAAAATATCCTATCTTTTACCTTTGCCTTGAGCTTCCTTGGTTCCAAACATA
>CM014278.1:52469241-52491433 GCA_004135705.1 Alloteropsis semialata
AACCGAAGAATATGAAAAAGGCCCATGACTAAATAATGGCCCACGAAGGCAGGCCCAACATTGGAAAACTCCACGTATACAAACCCCCCTTCCTCCGCTCTAACCCTAATCCTCATTTTTCACCCCGGCGGGCGGCGGCGGCACTGGTCGTGGCCGGCGCAAGCACTGCTGCTTCTACCAAATCGAAGCGACCTTCTCCTCGTCTCCCTCGTGGTTGTCTGCAGCGCGCCTCCTCTCCGGCACAGCTGCTCCTGCGAATACTACATCTTTAGCTTTTGTCTGTTCCATTTCCATGCTCTCTACGATCCAATGCAAATAGGCAGATTCTCTTTTGCTTGGTCTGATTGAACTGATGTAAAATTCTTTCTTTTATGGATTCTTTTCCTATGTATTGGAATTCTAACACTTCTTTTACTTGCTGGGATGACATTCATATGCGCTTCTTTTTATTTGATTTGCATCTCCGTTTCGTACATCAGGAAGGGAAAAGAGGGGACAGGCATGCCTCCTCCCTTCCTGCTGTACAAAACATATTTGTATTCGGATCTGACCCCATACAATATACACATGTATCATACCTACTAACCTAGATTTTCTTTTTCATTTTTGCAGAAAATTATCCGGTGTATGCCCATGTCTTAAACTGGCTCTGCTTCTGAGAGGTCATTCTGCGCATCACTGACCAAAAGGGGTCGATTCAGAGATGCGTTTTTCGAGAGAAGGTCTGGTTGGGTCAGCCTTCATTGCTTTTGGGGTTACTTTGTTTGTGGGTTTCTTCTACGCTGCCATTGTGTCCAAGCTGCTTCCACCATATGAAAACAGTCTTCTAGCTGCTATCCAAAATGATTGGTAAGGAATGCCAAGGCAGTGCCAGATGGTTGCTTACTTCTGTTTATATTGCCAACTGATGCCTTAGCATGGAGAGTCCACTAATTTGCTAACTATTTAATAGTACCAAGAAGCTAGATGCATCGGAGAGTCAGTCCATTTATGGATGTTCTTCTTGTTTTCATTTCAACGAGTGAGGTTCATGTAACAGCGTACTTGAGTAATTGATATACAGGTTGTCTCACTATTTTACTACATAATTTGCAGGTATTACTGCCTACTTGTGCCACTGACACTTCCTGTCATAATCGTGGCTGTCTATTTGCATTGGCTTAGCATGAAGATGTTTAAACATGCATGAATCAAGATTTCTGTGGATTTTGTAGGACAAGTATGCAACTTTGTTCCATTTTCAGAAACTCTAGATGAGATGAGGATCAAGGTAGTTTAGCTGAAAGTGTCATGCCAACAGTCCCTAATTTTTTGTCATCTCCAATGTGTAGCTTGATTATGCTGCAATCAGAAATACTCATCAATTTCCTTTCATACCAACAATTGTCACTACGCGATAACAATAGATATTGCGAAATGTATATATTGTCATCTTATAATACTTGGAGAAGGAGCTTGGTACCAATTTTCAATCTGTTGATGACAAGCGGTGGCTTTACAATAAGAAATTTCACGCTTCTCATTTAGTTTGTAGAAATCAGAGGCGAAGAGCGATAAGATGAGGACATTAAACAGCACAATGCAGAGCGATGGAGCTCACGCAGCCATTGGTGCAGAGACGCTCGAACAGCCTGATGTTCCTCGCTACAAACGTTCCAGATGATCAGCATGAGCAATATGTCTGTCCCTTGCCGTCGCTCTGCTGGCTTTCGTAGATGAGCCCACCATTCTTGTAGCGCAAGCCGATCAGTCTGCATAAATAACACACCGGCCTAATCACAAGACAAGTTTCTTCGGTGAGCTGCAAAACTTCTGTGATGGCATATGCAAGAAAACAAGAAGAAAACTGAACGACACGAGTGACAGATGATGATGTCTCACCTGCAGCTACACCAGGCCAACATGCTTCATCATGGATCCATCACCACAGAAAATAACCAATGGTGACTTGGTTAAGTATATAAAGCAAGTTTGATCGGAGGATAACAACCTCTACAGAAAAGAAAAACAAGAAAGCTTCGCTCGTACACATAATCTACTACTTTATTACTAGCTAGAGGGTCACATACTCATGGATTGTATACATGGAGAAATTAGACGAGGCATGCATCAAATACAGCTACAACATATAGATATTAGCATGTATAAAAAGAGCAATAATAGATAAGTCAGTGGAAGAGACGAAGGATATGCAATTAGTGGGGGGGATTATGCAAATACGCACAATATGTGGCCATATCCCATATGGGATAGGTCAAGATGAAGAGCACCCTTCAAACCAAAGATCGGTCAGCAAGGGGCATAAAGATGGGAGGAAGCGATTGACGCCGGCATAAGATTCCCCTGTAAATTATTTTTCAGATGACAAGAAATACAAAAGAAATGGATCGCAATTGCCATATTTGAAATGCATGGTAGGCACAGTATGTGAATATAGCACGATGGAACACAGACGAGAAGAGATACAAAAAGACGTGGTGTTTGCGGACCATCTAGTTTACGGTCGCCCGGTAGAAGGCGAACGTCCGGTCGATTTCCCGACAGCTACACGACGCGATTTTCATTTAATCGCGCGCGCGCCGTTTCCTTTCCGCGCGATGACGACGCGGTTTTCTTTTTCTCCCGCGCGCGCCCTTCCCTTTCCACGCGACGCGGTTTTCTTTTTTCCCCGCGCGCTCCCGTCCGCCATTCCCTTTCCGCGCGCCTTTTTTTCGCATTTTTTTTGCCGCCATTTTCTTTCTGCGCGCATTTGCCGTGCTCTCTTTTCAAGAAGCGAAATCATTCGGGATGGGGGAAAACTGGGAGTAGAAATGGGCGGGGGGGGGAAGAAAAAAATTGGTGCAAAACTTCGTTACAAAGTTTTCGATTTTTTTCAAAAATAATTGAACACATATATTTCCCAACAACTTTGTAACACAAAAGTTTATTTAAGTGCAGCTAAGTTTCACAAATATTTTTCCTTTAGGTATCTAACAAACTATTTTCATCCATATGTTTAATATCAAACTTCCATAGAAAACTTTTACATAAAACTTTCAGCACATAACTTATGATAAAACTTTTACACAAAAGTTTTCATGAAAACACACGAGCAGAGTTGCATTTTGCTGTCTCTTCAACTAGACCTGCTATTCCTATCCGTCCTTGGTGCAAAGCTGTCAAGTGTTATACCCTGTACAATACATAAAGAGGAACATTGTTAATTTTTTGGAAAGCACATTGATTACAGAGATGCAAGTACCAACACACAATGTTAAGATTACAATCGCCCAACAATACACAAAAGTACTCACATGGTGTTTTAAGATCTCTTTAACATTGGGTGGCACAATCTCATTCTCCTCATGAGTGCACAAGTAATATGTTATCGATTCGCGTAGTGGCTTAGCATGAGGCTGTATAAATCAGGAAAATATGATAAGTTTTGTACAAGAATTAATGTTAATGCAAAAAAAAGGAAGACATATGAAGATAGACATACTTGTCTAAAATAGAAATGTGTGTTGCCATCATATCCAAGCAAAAGTTGAAGGACAAATACACCGCTGTCATTCCTATTCAAACATGTCAAAAATGTGTGAAACCAGTCATATGAACAGAAAATTATATTAGGAAAAGAACAAAAGAACAAAAACAAGAAACAGAACTGAACTGGTTATCGTAATTGCAAACACTTGCAACAACAATTGGCATGTTGTAAATTTGGACTCTTGCAGATCGGCTATGGACAGCTTTAAACAGATTCTTGAAGTTGGCTATGGACAGCTTTAAACAGATTCTTGAAGTTGGCAACAACATTCAAAGCATCGGTTCTTGCAATTTCAGTATCTTTGAAAGGGCAAATTACTTCAAAGCGTCTGTGCCTGAAGTTAGCTACGACCAGATACCAATAGTTCTGAATGCAGAGAGGAAGAAAGACCTAGAAATATACAAGACGTGAGATTGCAAGCACATGAATAAAGTGAATTTGATAACAAATTTAGAGGAAAAACATAAAGGCATACCAAATCTGCAAAATCCAATCTAAATCCAAGCTGTGCCTCAGTAAAACTTTTCGAGATAACAGAAGGATCCATATCACGGTACTGCAGGTCACTCTAACAAAGTTTGTAGGAACCATAGCAAAAATGAGTGCACATATATAATATACAAACCATACAAAAAACTATACTCAACGATACATCATAATGACGAAGCAAAAAGTAACAGCTAAGAATTTTATTTCAAAAACTTTATAAAGAAAGGTTACAACAGCCTTATAACACTTGTATGTCTAAAGTTATATGAAAAGCTTACAGCAAACTAAATGTGGAAAAAAATTATGTGAAAGTTTGTTAAGTAAAAAGACAGCAAAACATTGTGCTGTTACCTAATAAAATATTGTATGCAAATTTATATGTAAAAAATTGAAGGTATGAGCACAATTTGAGAAACTTTACTTACAGCAATATCTGAATATACTACTAGCTTTGCCCATTCTTCTTTAGGCAGCAAGTTGCGGAAGTGCTTTGTGAACTGTTCTTCCATCACAGCAACTCCCATAATATTGATTACATGTTGTGATATAGATCCATAAACTTGCATTGACAACCCAAAAGTGCGATGATCAACCCAGTTTTTCTTGGCAATTCTGATTATTCTGGGACTGAGAAAGCAAAAAACTTGTAATTACATTACTGAGGTATGGATACAAAACAACAAAAAAATTATTATAGATCATACTGTAATAAATATTGCATACCTTCTTGCTGGGGGCGGACCAGGAATGGTGTTCACAATGTATTGGTGAACTGCTCTTTCAACAGGCTTGGATATGAAAACATGGCAGTAAACAGTAGGCCTTAATGGGATCTTATTAGCTTCTACTGTTTGCTGAGAGCTCAAAGCTGCTGCTACTGATTCATCCAGCTGACTTATCAGGTCTTCATCCCATACATCATCCTCACCTAGGTTCTGCGTCCTGCTGCCAATGTTGCTGGTTTCTTCAGAGCTATTGTGTGCTTCATTCATTGATGAACTGTTGACTTGTGGACTACTCGAGGCCGTTGCAGGCAATGTTGAGTTCTGCACTTCATCAAACATTGGGTCAATGTTCACTTGTGCAGGTATTGCAGGCACTGATAACAATACATCTTCAAGGTTATCAGAATGAATTTCCTGTGTATGTAGTTGAGTGTCATTCTGGTGATCAATTGACACAAAACAGTTCTGTTGGACTGCTAAATCATGTGGAAGAGGTCTCGTGTTTCCCTCAATCTTCAGCTTCTTCTTTCTCACAGCAATCCTTTCCTTCTTCAACTCATGTGCAGACTGCTTACTGTCAGTTGCACAAGATACTGATGTGCTTTGCTTTAAACTGCCGATTATTTGTACGGCGTTTACCAGAGGATCATAAGGACACACAGGTTGCAGAGGCCTCTTTTTGATTGACAAAACTGATTCTGAAGTTTGGACTAATTGAATGTCCTTTTCAATGCACTTTGTTGTATCTTGTGCCAAAAAATCAAGAACCTTAACATTAACTTGTTCTAAAGAAGGCTTCAATTCTAGTGCAGATGTCGTTAAGCCAGCAAGGGAGTATGTCAGTGAATTCAAATTAGATGATTCTCCCTCAGCTGCAGATACAACATCGTAATATATTGGGGATACGTCATATATATCTTTGAGCAACGATTCATCTGGCTTCTCAAACTCACTGTGCATGCTGATTGGATCAAGCTTAACAAGAAAACTCTCAAAAATTTCCTTCACATCAGGCTCGTTGTCCATAATTTCAGGCATCTGGAGTTGAAAAAACGGTTGTGCAGATGGCTCTACCTCTAACTGATTCGGAGATATGGTTGCACTGATGGATTCTTTTGATGTTGAAGAAGGTGGTAATGTTTGTTCAGGTGCAATAGGAATATCTAGTGATAACTCGGACAATACAGCTCTGTCATCTTTCATGTCACAGGTTGTTCTTGATTCAATGTTTCGAGCAACAGATTTCAACTTGCAACTTGATATGAAATCATTGCTCAAACTGTGCAACTTACTTTCTTCAGAAGCATGTATCATATTTGCAGTTGTCATGATCTGAGATATTAAGATTGGCTTTGTAGCTGAGATGTAGTCCAACAGACTCTGTCTGTATGATTCCTCAAGAATAGACCTAGTCTGTGGTACATAAAACATAAAATTTGAATTCATCTTAGTAAACAAAAAAACAATCGTCACATGATTGCAGTACAATATGTTTTCAAACTGACAAAAGAATATAAAAAAGACATCAAATGAATTCTGCACTTACATTAACAAAGTGTTCACTAGGCAGAGCTGATTCAAGCCTTTCCTTTATATCAGCCCTCGTGTCAATATATATACCTTCCGTCAGGTTTACCATCCTAAAAGGGGAATTGTTCATAGGCCTCATCTGGTTAAAAACATGAAAACAACATGAGAATGGTATGAAATAAACCATTTGTAACAAGATATACTAAGAATAAATAACAGAAAAATAGATTCTCATGGGTGATTGGCCAAACAATGTTGCATCATCATCAATTTTGTCCATATCAATGAATGCTATTACATTTTCTGTTGTCCAGACACTAATCCTTGGTAAAGATGTTGGTAGGGAAAGTTCGGATATATCCAACAGTTCTAAGTAACAAATCTGAAAAAATATGAAACATAGAGCCATCAGATATAACATAGAACCAAACATATGACAAAAATTCAAGGCACACAAGAAAATATATATACCCATATGTATAAAAGAAAAAATAACTAATACCCACCATGAGAGAAAACAAGCATCCACCAAGTGCAGCTGTTGAGCATTTGCTTCTTGCATTCTGGAACTTTGAAATGCCTTCTACCAATTTGTCAAGGACAGTACTAGACCAGTCATAAGAGATGATGTTCTGTGGGTTGACAATAGCAGGATAAAACTCAGGACTGCCAGATTCATTGCTCGTGGGGCAGAGAAAGCACGTAATAGTGAAAAGGCTGAAAATCCTTTTGAACTCATCCCCCACAAGATCTTCTGTGATCAAGGTCATCAGCTCATTTATAGTTGGATGATTCCCGTTGTATTTGGTTTCGGTGGAAACAAGATTCTTTGTACTTTCATCACATAATTTAGGAAGTGGGAATCCTCCAATGGGAATACCAAGAATCTGATGCATCATAAGAGGTGACAAACTGAACTTGTAACCAGTGGGTAATACAACTGACCTACTAGGTACATGAAAGTGGTCCACTAGCCAAATGATAAGATTTTTAGGTATGATATTGCAATCTAAATCCAGAAGATGATGAAAACCCACACTCTTGACAAGATCAATCTGTTCTGAACTTAACTTCCTTGCAATAGAAATAAATTTCCGCAAAGAAAGTTTTGTTGTAAATTGCTGCAATAAAAATTGAACTGAAACAATTAACAAAGAGTTTTGTGACAAATAAAATTTACAGAGCAAATATAAAGCTACAACCAAAATGTAATATGCCAAAACCTTTTACCTTATCATTTATGGAACTGATATTGCAAAGATCTTCTTCAGCGGCGTAATCCTTCATGTTGAAAAATATCTGTGCAAAAATATGTATCTTAAACCCAGAATTTAAAACCTTTCAACAGATTTGCATATTTCTTAGTTATAGGTAGAGATAAAGACCAGTGTATCTCTTATGCTGTATGCCATGCTTTTTGTACTGCCAGAGATATGACTAATAAAAATTTCTAATGTTCCAACTGAACTTATGTTGCCAGGTAAAAAAAAGTCAAGTATCTACTGCACGCGAGATAAAGTCAATTATAACAAGCGTAAGCCAATGGCCGGAAATGCTGCCGGAGAGCGGCGAGAAACGAACCTCGAATCGGCGGACGCAGCAGCACGCAGCCGACACAGCTAGAAATGTCGTATTTAAAGGAGAATAAACAGGCAGAGATGGGGGCGGACGAGAAGGAAGCGGCGCACCTGTTAGCAGCCGACGGAGGCAATTAGGGTTACGCGCTAGGCTCCCCTCCCCTGCCCTACCCTTCTCCTCCTCTCGCAATCGCAAGCTTGCAATAGATGGGGGCGGTGTGGTGTGGTGGTGTTGAGGAGAGGGGAGGGGAAAGCGAAGGACGGGAGGAAGAAGAAGCAGTGGGTCAGGAACCGCGCCGCTAGACACATTGCACGTGCAAAAATAGGTTTCTGCTCATGACATGTGGGCCCGAAAATCGTGTTCGGCGCCGGAGGCCACATGTCAGTGGCGTTAGTGGAACAGGAGTGGGAAGTCAAGGAAGAGTTGGGAACGGATCACTCGGATCCTATGGGCCGCTAGCTCCACGAGGATCGAGAGGCCGACACGGAACGTTCCGGGCCAAGCCCACAACAGGGTTGAGATTCAATGTGGCCAACAATGATGTTTCTATCCTTTTTTTTTCCGAATTGCTATCATTTAACAGGGGATTCGAGTAATTTCAGTAGAATTTTAAATCGCCGATCTCTGCATCATCACGGTTTAGGGTTAGGGTTCACTCAACACTGATACCGTGGATTAGCTCAAAGTTTTTCCTAAAACTTTATCGTAAAAGTTTATCTCCAAAGTTTGGCTCAAATGTTTTGCCTAAAACATATTGACCTCCAAAGACGAATCGTCAACCGACGGCTCGTATACGAATCGTCGCACTGCTTCACAGGAATACGACACCGGATCGTCGGCGGTTGACACGCGAATAGACGCGAACCTACCATGTATTTAAGAATGGGACGGCCTCATGGTACTGTTGACGCTTTTGAAAACAAATCACAAAAAATGGACGTCGACATGGTCGAGGCCTCCTGTTCACGGAGAAGGATCAGGCGCAGAGAAAACGCCATGACGCATCCCCGTGCCGTGACGACATTCTTGCTTCTCCTACTGCCGGAAGATCTCGTCGCCCGCATCCTCATCGGATACATCCAGACGGGCGGCGAGGGACGGGCGGTGATAGAATATCTCAAGCTTCGTCAAGTCTGCACCACATTCCGCCGAATCTGCGACTCCCCCGAGGTGATCCTACGTCTGTCGTTTCGTCAGATGCTTCACCAATGCCGGACTTGCTGGCTCGATGTCAGGGTGCGCTTCGAGAAGCGCTTCCGGCAAGCGAATCATCCGGGGGCCATATACTTCGATGGCATGCAGAGGATGATGACGAAGCGGAAATGCGCTGACGGGTTCGCGCTACTCACTCAGGCCTCTGTCACCGGTTACTCCACGACGGCATACTTGTTGGCGATGCTGCGGTACCGCAGGAACCCGGTGGACACTGAAGCCCTGGCGCTCCTCCATGGAATCTGCGGCGGCCCGTCGAACAAGGACGGCAGGTGGGAGAACCGCGGCCTGGCGTGGCTGCGCCTGGGTCCTCGACGACTTGCATTCAACTGCTCACCGGTTCCGGCTTCCTTACCGCGACGACGCGCCGGACCTTATCGTCGAAGATCACCACGTCTGCACATGGGCGGAATGCAGGCGCTACGGGCCAGAGGGCGGCTTCATTGTTCGGTACTGCAGCGCCGAATGCCGAATCCGTCACGAGTTCGACCTCTGCTCTTCATTTGCAGCAGACACACACATGTGTGTGCAGGCATCCTCAATCTGTAAACCACAACTGGTGCAAATTGTTTCCATGTTTTCAGATGAAGTTTCTGAGGTGCTTTTTCTTGAAATGTTATCGCTGTTCATGCTTTGACCATCATTTACAGGTGGTGTGCTCCCAAAAGATCATCACCTTGAGGTCCGCTGGGTCCATCTTCATTATCAACTTGAATGCCGTGTCCTATTGATGCTCCAGCACCTGACACCTCTTGATCGGTTTCTCCTGTGTTTGCATTCTGAACTTCACAATCAAGAGCACTGCATTGGCCACCAGGAGTTGAATCAAGATTTGCAATAGATGGTGGACTTCGACCAATTCTACCGTCTGTTACCGACACTCCAGCAGCTGCCACCTCTTCATCGACCGGTCCTGTTCCTCCATTGTGTACCTCACGTTCATCAACATTGCGTTGGCCACCAGGGGGTGAATTAGGATCTTCAGGAAATGGTGGGATTGCAGGAAATGTACCGTGTCCTGCTGATAGTCCATCACCCGCCAACTGTTGATTTGTTGTGCCTGTAGTAGTATTATGTCCCTCACTGTCATCAGCATTGGGAGCAGGACCAGGAGGTGAATTACGATCTTGACGAGGTGGTGGGCTTGGAGCACTTCTGTGACCTCCTTGCACGGGGTCAGTACTTGCTTGCTGCTTTCCACGCAAATATGATTTTACCATCTCACATGACTGCATAACCAATACAGGCTCAATGGATCTTACAAATTCCTGAACAGAATCCTTGAAGAAAGACAGGCACATATTGTTGATTTCCTGCAGTACCTACAAAAAATTAAATAATAATTCAGACTGAAATCATTCAATAATTGACAAAAATATATATGGAACAAAAAATAGTATACTTACATGTTCTTGCACACCAGATCCTATGTTAGATTTTATGAATGCATCCACCTCAGGATGTAAAACTTGACCACACAATACTCTAATAGAGGACTGACTTGAAGCGCGCATGAATCTTTGAGCAGACTGAACATTGATATGATCAGGTTGTGTTGCATGTGCTCCAGGTGAACGAGTTCTGCATGCAGTTGGAGTTCCGAAACCAGCATTTGATTGCTGAAACAAGGATGACAACATTAAAAATGCTTTAGATCAAAAACAACAGGAGTTGTAGTATCAACATAATAACTTACTGGAGCTTCATCTTCAAATCTCTCCGAAAGGCTGTAGCCACGATAATTTGCAGGATCTATTTTCTCTTTGAGAAACAAAGTTTCCTCGACAGGTTTGAACTACACATTGGAAAAAAAAACAATAATTCTCATTACAAAAACAGGCAGCATTAATATTAATTAAATAGAAAACAATAATATGAATATCAACCTGCACTTCATCTAGATTCGACTCAATTTCTTTAGCTGCAGCGAAGGCTTCATCATTCCAAACACGGATACGCGGAATTGTATCCGGAAAAATATCTTGAGGCATAGCCAAATAATCATAATAAGCACCCTGATTTCACATAAAAGAACAAATATATAAATTGAAAGCAGCATATTAGCAACTACAAATTTGATAGCAATGAACAAGCGAAATAGGAAGGTACTTGCAACGGAAAAAATTACAAAGAGCACTCACCACAACCACATATAGGCAACCAGCAAGTGTTGCAATACCGCTGATGTTTCCTTTCTGAGAGTTCTTTTTGAAGCTAACCAATCCGTTGTGAAGGAACTCACAAACAGCACCACTCCAATTATATTCTTTGATGTCCCTCACAATAGCAATTCCCTCATAATAATGGGAACTAACACAAGCATTGCTAGAAGGGCAAAGGAAAATGCCAAGGGTGATAAGAAGGAATATTCTAAGAAACTTATCTCCAACCAAATCTTCAGTTATCAATTTTGTGAGATCCTCAATCTTAGCAGCTTTCTTTGAATTTGTATCTCTAAGAACAATGGCCTTTGCATGAGGTGAAGGAGTCTTAGGAACCTTCCTACCACCATATGGGATTCCAAGGATTTGGTGGACTGTAACTATATCAATCTTAAAGCTACTACCACCGAGCTTAAAAGACCTGGACTTGCTGTCATAATGACGAGCAAGCCAAATAATGGTAGGATTTGGCAAAGAACTGCAGTTGAGAGATAGAAGAGAACCAAACCCTGACATGTTAACAAGTTCTCTTTGTTGAGGAGTCAATTTTGCAATCAGCTTAGACATCTTCTGAATTGAAAACTGAGAAGTAAAGCGCTACAAAGGAAAAAAATAAAACATAGGAAATGTTACAAGGAAAACATTATGTCAAACTTTGTATGAAAACTAACAAGTTCAAACTGTAATGTTATAGGCATACATTACTTCGGAAACTACTATGACAAACTAAATATACAAAAAGATATATAAACATTACAGTTCAAACTTTTATGCAAGCTTACAGCATAAAAGTTACACCAAAAGCTTAACATGAAAACTTTATTTGCAAAAGTTAATGCAAAAATTATGATGTATATCTTATTGTCAAACTTAAATTCAAAAAAAAACTGCAACTAGACAAACTAAATATTGTAATGACCACTGCTCTTCTAAACATATTGATAAAAAAACTTACACAAAAAGCTTACAGAAATTAAAGTGGTAAAAAATTTATATACAATGTTACAGCATAAAATTTACACCAAAAGCTTAACATGAAAACTTTAACTGCAAAAATTATAATGTATATCTTAGTGTCAAACTTAAATTCAAAAACATATATCACTATGAAGAACATACCGTAGCCTTCCTGCGTCTTGAATAATTACTTCCACCACTGTCATTTCCAGAATTCTCTTCACATCTCTGCAAATGAAAAATAATAACATAGGTTCAAACATATATCAATATGAAGAACAAACACCCTGTTTTAAGTTCAAATTACCATTGATGAAGATTTTGAGCTTTTTTCTTCACTGCCTGAGGCACTCTTTTCTGAATGATTATCCTCATCATCCATATCAATCTAAGAACAGAACATTGTGAATCAAAATCAATAATATCCAACATAACACAGAATAGGGGTTTTTCCTTAAACCCAGCCACATAATTAAACCTAATCTGCATTTTTCAAAATAAAACTGAAATTACATATCTAAAACACTAATAGTGCCAGTGCCAGGGATTAATTGAAAGAAACATGTCACATCCACCACCAACCCATCCCTCAGTTCATCCAACTACACAAACCTAAAACCACAATGTTTGGTAAAACTGCAAGCCCCTGTGCTGCTGAATACAGATGCATTCTCGACGCCAATATACAATACTACTTCATCCGACCACAAATCAAACAACTACCAAACCATAGCGACCGATGGATGAACAGAAAAAACCCCAATACATGCACAATGTCAAATCGATTAAACCACAATGTTTGCTAAAACTGCAAGCCCCTGTGCTGCTGAATACAGATGCATTCTCGCCGCCAATATACAATACTACTTCATCCGACCACAAATCAAACAACTGCCAAACCCTAGCGACCGATGGATGAACACGAAAAGCCCCAATACATGCACAATGTCAAATCGATTGCGAGGAGGCGGAGAACGGAGGAACTAACCTGCTGCGGATGGTCTCCACCGCCCGGAGGAGAATCAGCAGCGTCCGGAGGACGACGACAACGGCGGACAAGCCTCCGGCGCATCAATCGCCCGCCGCGGAGGAGCTTCGAGTTGGTTCGAATGAGAGCGGGGAAGACCAAATGCTTCACGAGCAGTTTTTGGAAACAGAAGGCGGCGGGCGGAGGTTCCGTTTCCACATCTAGATGGCGGTTTTTTTGGAAAGAGAAGGCGTAATAGGGACCTGGGCCGCTGCCGGGGAACTGGGCCGCGCGCTCGCTGGGCCCGAGACGCGCCTCTCGCGCGCGCGCGTGTTTCATTAATCGCGACGCGGACGCGCGGTCGGATCGACCGGGAGAACGGAAACGTCCGGGCGATTGTAATCTTAACATTGTGGGTATTTTCTTCCTTTTGAGAAGAGTCGCAATGGCCCAATGGGCTCAGTTTGATCCGGGGGTCGTGTTATTTGTGAAAGGCTGTCGGGTGCCTGGTACCTGGGCCTGGCCAGTTACTTGATCTCCCTTTTTCTGGGCCTGAGCCTCAAAGCCCCGCTGTGGGCCTCCTCTCCCTGCTTCCGGACCTCTCACGCTTTTGTGCGAACGGCCCAGGAATATAGCGCGCCAATGCTCCGCGGCGCGAACACTGCTGGGCAGCTGGAGCGAGCGAGCAGGATCACAGCCGGATCAGCGGAGAGAGGGCACGAGGTCTCGTCTCGTCTCGTGCGCTCGATCGTGGAGTGGGTGGGCGCGCGCGGCTTTCGAAACCCGAGCCGAGCGCCTGCGTCAGGGAGCTGATTGGTTGCCCGCATCAACACCGAGCCAGGCTGCCCAGATGCAGCGATCGAGTGATTGGTTCCCTGACTGCATGCTGGGCTCGGCTCCCGGGATGCAAAATGGCAGCCCCGAGCCTGGCTCGCCAGATACGTCCGGAGAGGTCGTTTCTTCGGAGCCTGGCTCGTGGCGTGCGTGCCTAAGGCCATCTCAGCCCTTTTAGTAGGATAGTTTTTATAGTATTAATAAGAGTGCCATGTAAATAATTTGATGATGTGGCATAAGAGTTAATAAGGTTAGAGAATGAAATGGTTTCTCATGCAAGAAACCATGTCTACACAAGAACCAAGAAATAAAGGAAGGGGATAGGGTGAGAAAGGAGAGAGAAGAGAGGAGATTGGCTACTAATTTATTTTGAAGAAACTATACAGTAAGAGAGTAGTTTTCATGATAGTGTCTATGATAGTGTCTATGTGACATGTCAACTATAGAAACTATATGATAGTGTCTTGTGTTGGGGGATGGTAAGCATGTTGAGAAGCATGCTAGGTGAAAAAGAGCCAACAACACTAGTTCAGCTGGTCAACTAAACAAATTCTCCCGCTGGCCTCGCTCGTCTGAAACACCAACCAAACACCGCACTGCTGCATCTGGCAAGCCTGGCCACGGAGAGCCTGCATGTGTCATACGAGCCAGGCTGTGACGGGAAGCGAACCAATCACGCCCAGCTCCTGCCACGGCGAGAGCGAGACCGGGGGGGGTGGGGGTTTTGGACCTGAGCTGTTGCCCTGCCTCCGCCAGTCTGCCCTGCCCGTGCCCGCTTGCCGCCCTCTGGCCACTAGAGCCGCACCACGCTGCCGCCGACGCCGCGGGGGTGTTCAATTTTCCGAAAAAAAATTTCATCAAAATTTTTCACAAGAAAATCTTACATGCATCAAGAAATAAACATGTGTTAATGACAAAATCCATTTCACAACCCGGGTAACTTTGCGAGATGAATCTAATGAGCCTAATTAGGCCATAATTTGCAACAGTGATGCTACAGTACCATCCGCTAATCATCCACTAATCATGAATTAATTACCGTCATTAAATTCGTCTCGCGATTTTCTGGCGACATCTGTAATTAGTTTTATTATTAATCTACATTTAGTACTTCTAAATAGTAAAATTCTCTTACAAAATTTTTCATCAAAATTTTTCACCGAAATTAAACATGACCAACCACTGTTCGGCATCGGCCTGCGCCCTGTCTCGCTCGGCCAACCTGACCCGCCTGTTCCGCCCTGCTCTGTGCTCTCTCTGCTCCCCCTCCCTCGCCTCTCTCCTCCGCTTCCCACGCCTTTCCACGCACACGTCTTTGTTGACCACTTGACCGGGCCGGCGTCCAGACGGGACGGGAGTAAGCAAGCTCGTACAGTTGCCGGCGCTCGTCCATGCTAGCTGTTGCACTGGAGCGGCACAGTCGAGCCGGTCGGATCACTCTGCGCTCCGAGCTGCGCAAGCCAGGGCCCAGGTTTTGCTGCGGCAGCATGCCAGCATGCACGGGTCGCTGCTCACTGGCTCCATCAGGACGAGTGGACGACCAGACCAGACCAGTAGTGTAGTGCTACCGCAAGTGTTCGTGTCGCACGGGTATACAGTACGTAGTCGGGGAGGCCGCGCTCCGCGGAGAATCGTCGGCACCACATTAGGCCTAGGCGACTTGGGCCGTATCGTACTCGTACCAGTACGTTGCCAAGTAAGCAAGTACACGCACAGGTAGTGTGTACCGTGTACACAAGATTGTATACAGAGGTAGTGCCGTATGCGCAGGAATGGGACTTGGTGCAAAACTAGGCAGCAGAGGCGAACCATTTTTGTACGGGGCCATGGCCACAAATTGGAAACTGCAAGTGTCTCATCTACCAAGAAACGGCCCGTAGGCCCCTAGCTTACGTGTGTTCGGTAGTCTAGATTTTCATTTTGATGGATAGGGCGCCGTCTCAACATTTTCTTAGGCCAGTGTCAGTGGGAGATTTTATTGCACAGTATATTGCCACGTCAGCTTTTCAGGAGAATGAAACTGTCACTCCCAGTGCATAGTTTCATGGCACAGTTTCATAGGCATGCCGTAACATTTAATTTATACATGTTGTTGTGATCAAATGTGTTATGTGATGAAATAAAAAGCCCCTCAATGGGAGTTTCATACAGTTTCATGGGGCTAGGTAACCGTGCATGAGGGGTGTCATGGCCATGAAACTCTCTTCTTCTCTCCCCTCATTAAAACCCTGCCATGCTGACATGTCCATCAATTTATTGCCATGAAACCCCCCATGACACCTCCATTGAGACTGACCTTATCATGTGATAACAAATTAATGAAGAGATAAAGAGGCGTGGTAAATAGTCACGCCTCTAAGCGAGTAGGCTTTGGTAGAGTATTTGGTGGCTCAGTTTCGTCTGTTTTACGTGTAAAACGAAACACTAATGCCAAATTGTTTCATAAAACAATGTAAAAATAAATTAAAAACTAAGCCAAGCTAGTTCTTTTAATTTCATCAAAACAGTTTCACCAATAAAAGTATTTTTTGCATAAACTATACCAAACGGCCTTAATTAGACTCTAAGCTGCTCGCATATATACTACTTCCTCTGTCCCAAAAAGAATGCAATTCTAGCACAGTATCACGTTTTAGTATCTCAAATTTGTCCAATTATAGATTAAAAATATTAATATTTATAATATAAAATAAATATCATTAGATTAGTTACAAAATATATTTTCATAATAAATTTATTTAGAGTCATAAATATGAATATAACTTGCTAGACAACACGTAGTTGCATTATTTTTGGGACAGAGTAAGGCCCTGTTTAGTTGAGAAAAGTTTCACAATTTTTCACTATTCACCCATCACATCAAATGTTAGGACACTAATTAAGGGTATCAAACGTGGATTAATTGTGACGGAACAACCCTACTTATACTGACTGAGGTGTGATCTGTAGTGTAAAACACTAACACGTCACACACCTGGGTCAGCAAAAGTCCGGGGTTCCATCGAGTGTCTCCAAGACAACCCGAATCATTCACTTTCAGTTGTCTCATCACAAATACTCAGGATCTCAACACCAGAGAAAACATCACAGACATTGCACAGGTAGAATTATACAACATAGATAGATACGAGTTATACAAACTAGGATAATTCAAATTTAAACATCACACACAGGTTCTAAGTTCAGCAACAGGTTTACAAGGTAATTAAACCAACTAGTCACAGATCATGTCGTGCCCTGACATGTCTGGGTCCTCGAACCACCACGGCCCCAGCGACAGGAACTACTCCTTGTGCTCAACTGCAACAAGGGTCAAAGAACCCTGAGTACAAAGGTACTCAGCGAGACTTACCCGACTGACTAAACTAAAGGAAGATCAAGGACATGCAAGGCTTGAAGTTTAAAGAGTAACAAACAGACTCTAGCAAAACCATAGCTTACTAAATTACTACTCTAATTGCCAAATTTTAGATTGACGAGATATTACCCTATCCAGCTAGGTGAGCCAACCAAGAACTGCCAAACAATAGGATTAGCAAGGTACAAAAGTATGAGAGCTTAACATTACATCAACACGCAATAAACATCTGTCAGGATCAAATATGTATCAAAACCGTGACACTCGGCGATTCGAATCGATTTCAAACCCTGCAGGGGAAAACCTGGGACACACGCCGCGTGCGCGCCCCCGGAGGGCCACACAAAGCTACTTTTCCCACTGCGGCCACCATTGCCTGAACTGTGCCCACATAGCCCGGGGTCGCATCCCCAATCCCTACATAGTGCCCAGGCAAAGGCATGTGGGTTACTGACTACGACCCCGCCCACATTCCTCGTCAGACATGGTGAGTCACAGTTCAACCGTTAGTACCACAGAAGTACATCAGTTTCCCGGCTCCCTATACCGGTATGTGCCCAGTACGTTCAAAACTTGACCACAGTAACTCCTACACTTACCAAGTGGGCAGGACCAGCTCATATTACCAAAATGTTCAACATATTCCTTCCTCATCATTCCCATGTCCTGCCCAACACTTTCAAAGACTTACTAAGCAAGTTTTAGCTCTCTAAAGCCAGCACTACCTATTGTACAAGTGATCGGGATAACACGTGACTCCTACTACTATGAACAGGTCTAAGCAACTCTACTCTATCTTTTGAAAAGGTGGCAGAGATGCTCTAAATAAGGATGGATCATGCATTAAAATTGGATTCACTCTACCCTAATCTAATGCACAAACATAGGCTCAATCATAACCACAGTAGTCAAGTTAGTACTGGGTTGGGTATGCTCCGGGGCTTGCCTGGCTCACTGATCTCTGGCTCGGCAGCTACAGGGGCTTCTGGGGCTTGCGGTACAGCTTCGGTCTCCGCCTCGAACACCACCTCGTCCCCTTCTTGGACGTCATCAGGGACCTCCACCAGCTCCGGCTACAACGGATCCTGGTCTACACGATATGATGCAAAACATGGCAACTTCAAATTAGAGACTGTCGGAGATAGAATCCCCAGTATCTGCAAGGAAGGCAGAATCCTATTAGAATTTCACTGTAATCCTACTAGGACTCATACTCTGTAATTCTACTAGGACTCCTACCTTGTAGCCGACTAGGAACCCGCCCCCTGGACTATATAAAGGAGGGCTGCGGTACCTAGACAGGCAGATCGAAACACACCAGCGCAGGGCGCAATACTATACACCCCATACAGGACGTAGGGTCCGCTGCCTTGGCGGCCCGAACCTGTCTAAATCGTGTCTTGTGTCCCCTGTTTACCTTCATGCTTCAGGTCTGGCGATCCCCCACCGAACAAATCACTACCTTGGGGACCCCCCATAGTAGGCTACACGGCATAAAAAACCGACAGAGACCCTTAACCACTCTAAACCTTGGTAAAACACCTAATTAGCATAAAGGAATTACTTAACTTATTCAAGGATTATAAATAAGTGGATAACTAATAAAAACCGATCTTTCTAATTAAACAAACCCTTAAACCCATCCTAAAAACCAAGGGTAAAAATTATATAAGCATCTAATATACAACATAATAATCTAGATGCATAAGAAAAATGCAACTACTGCAACAAAATTTATTTTATTAATTTTAGAGTTTTCTACAAAAAGATATGCAATTCTACTTATTAATCCTATTGAAATGCATCTTTAAAAACCTAAAAATCTATTAAAACCTAAAACTCCCCGGTTTTGCATAAAACCCCCTGACTTCTTTCATATTCAAACCCGCAGTCCTCTTTTCCTCCACTGGGCCGACCTCTGGGCCCGGCCCATTTTCCTCCTCTTCTTTTCTTTCTTTTTCTCTTCTTTTCCAATCCGACCGGCCCGGCCCACTCCTTTCTCTCCTTCTTTCCTGCTGGCAAACCGGCCCGGCTCGGCCCATCTCACCTTCTCCTTTCGGCCACGCCCAGGCCCAGCCCAACACCGCCCTTCCCTTCTCCCCCTTCTCACGCAGACGCGCGCCCGCGCCCGAGCACGACCGGCCCCGGCGACTCCGGACCCCGCAAACCCTACGCTTGCACGCTCTTGACCCTCGCGCACCAATCCCCAAAGCCAAACCTCCAAAGCGGTGGCTTGCAGGCGGCGGCGACATCTCGTGAGCATGGCGGCGAAGCGCCGAAAGGGCTCAGAGAGCCAAGCTCCAGGGCAACAAGCGGCGCTAGGGGCTCCTAAACGCTACAGAACACGTGGTGCTAACAGCCTAAAGAAAAGCCACGGGACGCCGGTTTCCCGCGACGACGGTGGCCCGAACGATGCCCACAGCGGCGCTACTGCGTTTCGGCCAAACCGGTCACGAAACCGGGCAGCATGCCCCAAGGCAAGCATCAAAGAAACCTTAAGAGCATGGCCAAATGGCCAGACAAAGGTGAGGCGGGTCGGAGTAGGATTCTCACCGCACGGCTTGGTCGGTGGCGGCAGTTGCGAAGCGGAGGATGGTGGCGCGGCGGTGGTGGGTGAAGCGGCTGAACGCGGACAAGCTGGAGGAACCAAGGCTAACCTAGGGCGCTCGCTCACGAACGGAATTGAAGGGGAAAGCAACGACGACGGCGGATTTCCTGGACGGTGGCGAACGGCAACCGGAAGAGCGTGGAAAAAGAAGAACACTCGGATTGATCGAGCCTTATCCCGTCCACGCGCGCGGCGAGCACTGCCAGCAGCAGCTTGCCGCTCTCGCGTTGCCCCTCGCCCGCACCGGCGCGTGGCGGGCGCGAAAGTTGGCGCGCGGCGCGAGCGATGGGGCGGCGGCATCGGTCGAAGCTCAGTGAGATTCAACACGATGACCGGCTTGAAACCCCGTCCAAAACCTCACCCGATCTCCTCCATCCATTTGCCATCCAAACCATTGCCCAACACAAAACTTGTAGAGGATACATCCAGCTTCAAAACTCACAATTGGACTTTGATCCGAAACCTCACCGATCAAAAGATTTGAGGCTCTGAACTTTAGCTCGTGAACGGATTTCGTAACTGAACCTGTTCCTTATGTCTGAACTCCTCCAGACCGGCAAATAGACACAGCTCGTTCTTCAAATTTTGTATGTAAACTCTTCGAGCTCAAATAACAAAAGTTGTAGCCCAAACATTGAACTTCATTTGCCTGAATATGACCTTGGTCTATAACTCAACAGATTTGGAGATATCAGCCACTGAATATCGGGTCCTCCAAACTCAGCAATTTCTGAACCTTGTGTGAACCAGCAGATTCAGATCAACTTTGCTCCATATTATGAATGTAAACCCTCCAAACTCCAAATACAAAAGTTATAGTCTATACATAGAGCTACATCTTCTTCAATATGACCTTAAGCTGAATCTTTCTAGATCACAAGATATGCTGCCCTGAATTTGACACCTTTCAAACACCCATTTTCGGAAAAAGTTCAGTTATCTTTCGTTTCAAAGCTGTCATCTTTAGGCCACTTTTTCTCCACATTTCATATGTAAACTATCAAAACTCCAAATGTAACTTTTGTTGCTGGTACTTTAAACTTCAATTTCTCTTATACACTCATTTGCTGTTTTGGCTTAGATTGGAAACTACAAGACCTTGAATTTGACCAAAAATTCCAACTCAACACCTCTTCTAGTAATATTTTTTTTCCTTCTTTGCTTATCTTCAAAAATCCAGGATTACTTCCTAACGATCACAAGAGGCTTCCAAAATGGTGTTTAGAACTTCTATTAACACGGGAGTGTTACATTAATGACAAAAGCCATTCCATAACCCCCAGGTAACTTCACGAGATGAATCTAATTAGTCTAATTAGGCCATGATTAGACAACGTCGTGCTACAGTAAATAATCTCTAATGACGGATTAATTAGACTTAATAGATTTGTCTCGTGATTTTCCGTCTATCCGTGTAATTAGTTTTATAATTAGATCATGTTTAGTCCTCTTAATCTTCAGTTTAAAATTGCTAAAGTAAATTTCGCAACTTTCTCTGCGAACTAAACATGTCCTAAGTACACTACTGCTGTTATTAGTACTATGCCGTCCTCTGCGCCGAAGTACTAGCAACGAGACGCATGCACATAGACGCCACAGTGTACGCGGGCCCCGGGCCCCAGCTCCATTGGCGTTTGCGCCGTGTCTTCTCCCCCGCGTTTAATCCAGGAACTGAACAAGTTCGACCGTCCGATCGCGAGTCCCCACCACAAAACCTGCAACAAAACGCCACCCTTTCTTCGCATGGCAACTCTCGTCGGCTCTTGATCTGTCACGGCGCACGCTCACTAGCCAGAGCCAGTCACGTAGGCCCGTACGATCCGGTCGCCGTGCCATGCGGTTCCTCTGCCTGTGCATTGACCCGTACGACGTCTGTGTGCCCCCCTGGAGCCGGATGCCTTTAGGCTGTCCGCACTCGTCCTCTTCTATATGAATCCTCTAAAAAAATATTCTGTCCTGGTCATCCAAATCTCATACTCCAGTACAACTTCTTCCGCACCCGTCGTACTCCAAATCTCATACTCCATCCCAACTATACTATATTTTATTCTATCATTCCAACTATCATCTTCTTTCCCTCATTTTTTCCTTTTCTTTTTTTTCTCGTTTTTTCCCCTCTCTTTTCTTTCCTCCGCCGGCCACTGGATACTTCTCTCCCTCTCTTCTCTCCCCTTCCCTCACTCTCTCCTGGCCGCGCCGCCCCCTGCCCCCTCCGGCGCCGCCCCCTGCCCACTCCCCCTCCC
>CM014278.1:52492998-52521792 GCA_004135705.1 Alloteropsis semialata
CCCCGGGCCGCGACGCCGACCGCCTCGTCGCTGCACGCACCGCGACCCCGGGGCGGCGGGAATCCACCAGGCCCAGGTCCGCCGCAGGTACGGTTAGTGCGCTGGAGCCTCCAGGCTCGCCTGTTGCTGGGTTTCCTGCATTGACCTTTTGCTGGCATTGTGCCCGCTGCAGCGGCAAGGACCGTGCGCGTTGCTGCGGTGGGGGACGGCTAGGTTGGCTGTGGCTCGGGCAGTCGGGCTGGTGGTGGTGGCGTCCGCGTGCGAGCATTGCAGCTGCGTGCTCTGTACACTGATTTTGACCGTCAGTATCTACAGCCTACACTGCAGGTAATTCTCCTCTGCTGCTGCTGCTGCAAATTTTGTGTTCTTATTGCAGTGTTCAGATGGTGGAACAAATTTTTTACACCTTACTTTGACCACTAATTAGGGGTATTAAATAAAGTCAGTTTACAAAACTACCTCCACAACCCCCTGACAAATTCGCGAGACGAATCTAATGAGGCCTTTGACCGCATGATTACTGTAGCATTACTGTAGCAAATCATGGATTAATTAGGCTCGTTAGATTCGTCGCGCAAAGTTACACTCATCTGTGAAAAGGTTTTGTAAATAGACTTCATTTAATACTCCATGCATGCAAGATTCGTTGGGGACAATTTTTTGACTCATCCATCCGAACACGATGTAGAATTCCGACCAAGGTCGGTTAAGTCCGCCGGGTAAAACTTTGGAATTCTCGGTGTCATCTCCGCCATGGTCATCTGTAACTGCATTCAAAACGAAGTATTCAAGTTCCACTGTCCATATAACACAGATAGTCAGCCGGTTCTTTTTTCGGGTGAACCAATGAGCGACTCGACATAGGGTATATATTTGTTTTTCTTGGTAACTCCAAGTTCGGACTTCATTGCCTAGCGTAGTTTTACACCTTAGGCAATTTGTCCCAGCTAAGATTTGCATCTTATAAGTAGGAAGCCTGATCGTTCTTGGAACATATTGTACATTTAGCGGATAAAAGACGCTTGTAGGTGGCACCTACAGATCCAAAGGCACAACATAGTTTGCTCTCTGATGAGCCTAGTCTTTTCAGAAGTATGGTTAAAAAAGTTTCTGGGTTAATTGTGTCCAAGGTGAAGGCGCTAGTTGGTGGATGCCAAGATCTTATCTCAGTTAGTGACTAAAGCTTCTTACCTCAGGTCTGCCGTTGCCGTCAAGATATGACAACCAAACTAAAGTTTCTTTTTAGAGTAGCAAACTAAAGTTAGGGCCTGTTTAGATCACCACGAAACTTTTGAAACTTTGAAACTTCACTATTCATCAAAGGGAATCTTACATGCATGGAGTATTAAACGTGTGTTAATGACAAAACCCATTCCATAACCCCCGGTAACTTTGCGAGACGAATCTAATGAGCCTAATTTGGCCATGCTACAGTAAACAATCTCTAATGATGGATTAATTAGGCTTAATAGATTCGTCTCGCGATTTCCCGTCCATCCGTGTATTTAGTTAGATCATGTTTAGTCCTCCTAATCTTTGATTTAGCATTGGAAACTTTCTTTCGCAAACTTTCTTTCCAAACTAAACAGGCCCTTACTATGTTTTGGATAGAATGATTCGTATGACCTATAAGTTTTCCATGTAAAACGAAGAGACAGAGGAAAAGACATCTGGCAGCCATGGTCAGACTGGGAATCTGTGAGCCTGCTTTGGAGGATATGGTATGGTGATAAGCTAGAGCATCCTTTAGTTTACTAGCAACAGAGAGATAAACTGACTGACCGAGTGTTATATTGTTTCTTCCATTTTTTTTTTGTTTGGCAGTATTTGGACTAATGAAGTGTGGTTTTACTGATCACAAGCACACAGGGTGGTGTTGAAATACTACTATCCCTGAAAAAATGTTGTGTGAGGAAAACTTGAATGGAGAATTGTAAAATTATTCCCCAGATTTAGCACA
This sequence comes from Alloteropsis semialata, assembly GCA_004135705.1. Classification (NCBI taxonomy): domain Eukaryota; kingdom Viridiplantae; phylum Streptophyta; class Magnoliopsida; order Poales; family Poaceae; genus Alloteropsis; species Alloteropsis semialata. The sequence continues at coordinate 52,494,959 of CM014278.1, forward strand.
GTAACAAATCTATCTTGAAAGGGTCAACATATAATTTGCATGTAGCATAAACCTTGGGTTAGTCTAGAATGATTAAGTGACAGCTTTCTATGAGGGAGTGAGTTAATTGTGTGAATGATTGGGTGCTCCTAAAAGGCAGTATGCCATCTTATCAGCATAGTACTTTGACTCCTTATCTAATTCTTGTAATCATGCTTATTTTTGTTAGAGACTTGTGCCTGAATGCCGGATGAGCTTACATGAATCATGATACAAAATTTGTGCAGAGGTTAAAATTGTTAAGGGGTCATTTGATCAGGAGTAGCTAATCCTTTGATAATCCATGGCCTACTACATGGCACTTCACTCTGTGAGAGAAAATGAAGTACTCTCAAAATGTGTGTTTCTTTTCACTTTTTATTGCCACCTTATCAGTATAATTTTTGTGAAAGTTTAGGTAAGGAAATAGTATGTTAGAGTTAATATATGTATTTTGCCCCTAGTGAATTCCACGAAGTAGAAATAGATGCTGATGGCCCAACAAATGTTTTGTTTCATTCATAATTGGGATTTACCAGGCCTTTTAATGGCATTTATGTTTACCATATTCTACACCACTCTGTAGGAGTTCTCTTTGGTAACTATGACAATGCATTACACCTACCAGCATTATTTTTTTATCTGCAACCACCTGAACTTATCGATTTATTGTAAATATTTTGAAGTATTGGCCTCTATCTAATAGAGACAAGGTGATAGTACAATAATGCATTATGGCAACTTGGAAAGAATGCAAGGAGCATCGAATCTTGCTAAGTTTCACTAATTCCATCATATCAGCTTTGGGAGTGTTATATATAACTAAATTCAACCACATTATAATATTTCATCACGTGAGGATGCTTGCTGTAGTCGATGGGATTAAATACTGTAAGATCTCCCTTGGTTAAAAAAAAAGAAAAAAAAAGTAAGGGTTGAGTAGTAATTCAGGACCTCCTGCAAACATTTTGATTTGATGAGCACAGGATGCCTTCTCATACCGATTTTGCTTGAATATTTTTTTTGAGCTAACAGGAGGGGGCAAAACCCCTACTGAATATAATAAGTTTTGTTTGAATATACACCATTAGCAACTCAAAACTCTCGCAAATTTATTGCCAGATGTCAATTGCTTTATTGACCTGCTGTTTGGCCATTAGTGACCAATGCCTTTTAGATTAGTGAAACTGCACTGGAATCCTGTAAGGACAGTCTGGTGCCTGTTCTTGTATTTACATCCTCACGCAAACTGTCCATGGCACAGTGAAATACTACTTCTCAGTACTCCAATCCTCTCCTCTGTGCAAGTCCACAATGTCTTTGGCCTTATAAGCTGTAGCTACTTGTCACAGGATGCAGCGTATGGCTTCCAAGCTCCAGCTGTTGTCTTTCTATACCTTCACAGCTTTCGCCTTCCTCCTCCACCCTTGTGCATCCATCGAGTTCCGTCGTGAGCTTTCTGGTTGGTCCAATGGCATCGCTACATGGTATGGCGCAGCCGATGGTGCGGGAAGTGACGGTAAGAGAGCATCTATTAGATTAACGCAAGTCATCAATTAATAACCATATGTTACGTCTTCCAAACTGGTGTGCCTTGTAAAGCAGTAACTTGCATGAAATTTTCAATCACATGTTGCAGGTGGTGCATGTGGGTACGAAAATGATGTCGACCGGCCACCATTCTCCTCCATGATTGCCGCCGGCTGCTCTTCCATCTATGACTCTGGCAAGGGATGTGGTTCTTGCTATCAGGTGTGTATACCTTATCAGTTGAGAAACAATGTGTTATTGTTAGTGCATAACTGCAATTTGACATTCGGAAGATTATTCGTTCATCAGGTGCTGTGCACTGGCAATGACGCTTGCTCTGGTAACCCAGTGACTGTCGTCATCACTGACGAGTGTCCTGACTGCCCCTGTCCGGATGATCAGGTGCACTTCGACATGAGTGGAACTGCGTTTGGTGCCATGGCGAAGCCCGGCCAGGACAGCCAGCTCCGTGGCGCCGGCTCCCTCCAAATCCAGTATACACGGTAAAGGCAACATGAATGCATGCTCTTAGAAAGAAATTTGCTATGGATGCTCTGTAGTCTGAAAGACTGTGTAGCTGCCATGAGATTTTCAGTCCTGTAAATGCCATGTGATGCAACAATCTGTACCCCATTGTACAGTGTGCAGTGCGAGTGGCCTGGAGTGGACGTCACCTTCTCCGTGGAGTCCGGCTCCAACCCGAACTACCTGGCCGTGCTCATCGAGTATGAGGACAGCGACAGCGACCTCTACGCCGTGGACATGATGCAGAGCGGCACGGGGCAGTGGGTGCCGATGCAGCAGTCGTGGGGCGCCGTGTGGAAGCTCAACTCCGGCAGCCCCCTACAGGGCCCCTTCAACATCCGCCTCACGTTCAGCTCCGGCAGGGTGCTCGTCGCCAGCAACGCCATACCCGCGGGGTGGAACGCCGGTGTGGCGTACCGGTCAGGCGGCGTGGCCGTGGCGAGGGCCAGGCCCCGGAGCGGTGGATGCCGGAGCCACGAGGCAGCCGGAACATTGCTGAGCGGGTTGGTGTATCACCTCCTCGTATTGTTTGTGCCTTTGGAGCTGTGATGTGATGCATTTTTGGTGGTGATCGTGTGATACATCTGTGTGTGTTTTCTTTGTAGAGCAACTCCAGCAATGACCCCTAAACCAGGGCCTCTATTCCTTGAGTAGGGGCTCTCCCTACTTTTTAAGGGCCTGTTTTATGTACCCAGCTCCAGCAAGGGCCTCTAAATCTCAGCCCTTATTTCTTTGCCTGTTTTATTTCTACATATTCTCTCTATAAATCCTCTATAGCACATCACTATAATTCAAACGTGCATATTTCTCAAGCATAGAAATGAACCATATTTAAATTTATGATTTCAAATATGATATTTTAAATATAAAAATCACATAGGCATATCAAAATTGTACACCACACCCACAGTTTATAACATAGAAAATTACAATCAACCTGTAGTGAATCATACTCTAGCGCGATGAAGCGCCCACAAATGATCCACAAGATCGTCGTGAAGTCTCTCATGGACTTGTTTGTCCTCGATCTCATGATGTATCTTAAGGAACTTGTCAAGTGTGTGTCGATCACGTCGTTGATACTCCTCCGGCCTCAGCGCCTTGCTGCCATCTTGATCATAGTCGTAATCATCTTCTTCTTCATCTCGCTCATCCTCAATGATCATGTTGTGCATGATAACAGCGGCCGTCATTATGTACCATAACGTGTCCTTATCCCAGAATCTAGCAGGACCCCTCACCATGGCAAATTGAGCTTGTAGAACACCAAATGCTCTCTCCACATCCTTCCTCACTGCTTCTTGAGCTTTTGTGAAATAAACTTTCTTGTTGCCTTGTGGATTTTTATAACTCTTCACAAAAGTTGCCCAAGAAGGGTAAATACGATCTGCGAGATAGTATCCCATGGTGTACTTATTACCATTAACCATGTACTCCACAGGTGGTGCAGTCCCCGAAGTTAGCATCTGAAATAGTGGTGACCTCTGCAAGACATTGATATCATTCAGAGAGCCTGGTAGACCAAAGAAAGAATGCCAAATCCACAAATCCTTAGATGCAACGGCTTCAAGTATCATAGTAGGACCATCCACATGTCCTGAATACTGCCCTTTCCATGCTGTTGGGCAATTTTTCCACCTCCAATGCATACGATCGATGCAACCAAGCATGCCTGGCCAACCCCTCCTAGTGTTCATAGCTATCAATCTTGCAGTGTCCTCAACAGTAGGTGCTCTCAAGTATCGCTCCCCAAATACCTCAACCACGGCCCGCACAAAGTGGTGAAAAGACTCTAACATGGTACTCTCTGCAATCCTCACAACTTCATCCATAGAATCAGCGGGAACGTCATATGCAATCATGCGAAATGATCCAAACACCTTCTGCAATGCAGTGGCACCGGGAAGACCTGATGCATTTGGTTTCTGTCTGAAGTAGTCATCGTGACATCCTAAATCTCCTCCTAAAATTTTTTGCATTGTATATTGGAGGATCTGCAAAATAATCAGCCACAATGCGCAAGTGTCCACTAGAAATGTCTCTAGGAACTGTCTGACGCCCCAAGACTGAACCACGACGCTTCTTTTTGCACCTCTCATAATCCAAGTCGGCAAGCATAAGAATTGTAATGAGGTCATCGTCGTCAGACTCCTCCTTCTCTTCCTCTCCCTCTTCCTCCCACCATTGAGCAATGAGGTCATCGTCATCGGAGAAGGCCATCTTTACAGTTATCTGAAAATTACGAATGTAATCCGTCAGTAAGAAGTGCTCTACAGGGACAATGTGACAGCATAAATAAATAAAATATTGGTACTGAAACATATAGCTTATGTGGCCCGACATGGAGGTTTTTATTTCTAAAAAAACTAAAGCTATTTAATTTGTATCACTATCTGCATCACAGAGCATCTAGTTTTAACCAATTATTTGACATCAGTAAAAATACTTGTATATAGATTTCATTATGCAAACTAGGCACATGAGAATGCGATGCAGGCATTCACCAAATTGACCTGCTACTGAACCAACATGCACTCTGCAAATTGCATACGCATCCATACCATCAGATTTCCACATCACACAAATAAATGGAATTAAAAAAACAAAAAAGCATACCTCGGAACCAGCGGAGGATGTACGAACGGAGTGAGCACGTACTGGAGTACCTCCGGAGGAGACACGGTTGGGGTAGGCGTGCTAGGCGACGGGGCAGCCGGCAAGGAGCCCAGGGGAGAGCGGCCGGTGCAATGGCGCCACAGGGATTGCTGCTCAGGGATGGTGGCGCGACCTTGAGGCGAGGCCTCTTCGGATCGATGTCCTTGCGGGGTTGGGCTCCAGGGTATGGAGGGCGGCGACGCGCGTGTGGAGGTAGAGCTGGAAAGAACGACGCGGCGCAGCAAAAGGCGCGCGGAAAAATCCGTCCTCACGGGAAAAAACGGAGGAATAGCGGCCCTGACGAAAGCCCTCAGGCCTGGGGTTGTGGGCAAGAATTTGGAGGCCTCTCTAAAATATGGGCCATAGTAGAGGGTCTGCTGGAGCTTGTTTTTTAGTCTTGGCCTCCAAATTTAAAGTAGAGGCTGTGTTTAGAGGGTCTGATGGAGTTGCTCTAGTCCGTGGTGCTGTTGACGTACAGTTGTGCCAGTCCGCATACTACTCCGTTTCTTGTCGATCTGGGCTGAAATCACCTCGTTCCCCCTTTTATATTTCCTTCTTTTCTTCAAGATCTGTCAATCATTCTGAGTCACTGGACAGCAGGCGCGCAACGCGCATCGAATACGGCACTGCGTTGTAATGAATCAGAACTTTGTTCCTTGGAATTCCTTTTCTCTAAAAAAAAAAGATCTGGGCTGAAATCATCTCGTTCGCCTCTTCAAATTTGTTTGAAAGGGACCAAACCCTGAGAATATTTTTTTAGACCGAAACCTTGACCCTGACAACATATCTAAATCAATGTTATAGCTGGCCTGAATTCATCTCGTCACTTCCTCGGCCCATTTGAGTTATTTTTTCTCTCTCATGTTTCCTATTGCCTTGAATTTTTTCGCATGGGCCATTTTCAACCCGTTGCATGTATTCTTTTTCTGGGCCACAAATTGGATCAAGCTCTAGCTCTACTTCTCAAAAAGAGAAAGACCCGGACACTGTTTTGGAGGCTTGTCGAGCTTTGGAGTCTGAGGCCCTGTTTGTTCATCTTTCTGGGGTTCCATGGATCTCGGCTTTTCGACCTTCCAAAAGCCAAAAAACTGCGGGAGTGAAAAGCCAGGTGAAAGGTCGAAGTTAGCCAGGCGAAAAGCATCTTTCACTCCCGCAACTTTTTGGCTTTTGGAAGGTCGAAAAGCCGAGATCCAAAATCTCCCAGGAAACTGAAACAAACAGGGCCATTTGGAAGTCTGCCAATCCGTGTTTCCGTATGGGCTAATATATGGAAGATATGAGTATTAAAAATCATGAAAAAATTAGAATCGATAGGTAATGATCAAAATTATTGACCTTGCACTCTCTTATTCGATAAGTACTTTTTTCACTTTGCGCCGCCCTCTATAACATATTTAACTGGACCCTAAATTTAAGCTATGGCATGAACATATAAATCTATAATCTCGTTATTTCATCCATACATGGTGCTACACATCGTGCATATATACCTTAATAAGTTAGTATTTTCTACATTAATGATGACCAGTTTATTTTCTACATTAATGATGACCGGTTTAGGTAATTTATAATTATATATCGATACATGCAAGTTCAGAGTTTGAGCTACATTCTTAATTAACATATTTTTATAATGACATGTTTGTCATTTTTAATAATAGCGGATGTTATTATCATCTCTTGCTTCGTCGTTCATATATGATCATATACCTTAAGTTTATATCTTCTATATTAACAATTAATGCAGAAATAATAATTTAGAAATCATATACCAATGTACTTTGGGATGGTATAATGACATATTTAGGTTACTTTTAATGATATAGGTAATTTACATATAAATTTAGGGTTATTTTGAATTGGTTTAATAATGGCATATGGGTAATTTAGATGAATATTAGGGGGTTACTTTAGGGTACTTTCATAATGGCAAAGCGAGTAATTTTTTTAGAAATATGATAGATCTAATGGCTATGATGATGAAAGTTTCGGTTCGATGGTTAGATGTTTCTGATTTTTGTGATAATTTGTAGGATTTATCTTTTTTTTCTAGTGTGTCTCGTGAGGATTAACATGGAGGCCTTAAAAGGAGTCTCCAATTAGTAATAATAAGATTTTTCATTTTGCAAAGAACGAGCAATATTTTTAGTAATAGGCTTTACTTTTAATCTGTTTGTCATGTTCGTAAAATTAGTTTTTTCTTGTAACAATGGCTTCTTGTAGAGGCCATGATATTTATTATTCCTTTATCTAAAAAAATATACGTGAATAGAGAACTTCAGTTCATCTCTTGTCAATCACTCATTGTCATCGTCAAGACTAAACATTTTTTGAACCAATCATCAAAACTAAACTACGGGCATGTTTAGATCAGTGAGAAACTTTGCGAAATTTATTGTAGCAATTTTAAACTGAAGATTAGGAGGACTAAACATGATCTAATTATAAAACTAATTACACGGATGGATAGAAAATCGCGAGATGAATTTATTAAGCTTAATTAATCCGTCATTAGAGATTATTTACTGTAGCACGACATTGTCTAATCATGATCTAATTAGGTTTAATAGATTCGTCTCACAATTTCACCTGGGATAATGGAATGGGTTTTGTCAGTTATCCATATTTAATATTTATAATTAGTAACAATGAAAAAAATTGCCGAACTAAACGGGCCTACATGTCACTTGGTCTCTCGTTTCGGAGCCAGTAGGATCGGTCATGGCCCACAACTTGCGGGACGTGACATGGCCCTGCCAATTTGCTTGTCCTCGTAGGATGTGCCGACGTCATACACCGTGGCTATTGGGGGATGGTACGGCCGTCGTGCCGGTGGCTGCGGTTGAGAAGATGCTATGCCCCTAGGGTTCTTTCCATTATTGTGTTTCAGTGCAAGCATATTTTTGTCCTTGAAAAGATTTCTCAATAGCCACTGTTCCTTTAAAAGTTTAAATAGTACGTACCTTGCAAAACACTGATCACTCTTACAAGTTATAACAGAGGCTAAACTATGCCTTAGAGAGCTTCCCGTGGTCCTTTTCTTTGTCCTTGGATCCGGTTTCATCGGCCATTATTCGATGGAGAGAGCAAATTATGGGATGTTTAGATGTTGTTATGCATAGTGTTTTTATACATTGGGTCGCGTGCCATAGAGAGAAAAAAATACATTGGAAAACGCGTATTATACAAAATAGAGGAGAGAGGGTGTGAACTAAACACCCCCTTAACACACATGCATTTTGACCATAGCTCCTACCATGTGTTAACGTACCCACCAAGTTTTTATCCATTGTAGGCGCTAGACGACGCTGACATGAAGGATATCTTTTTCGAGTAAGAGAGATACAGTATATTATGATGACGCCAGCCAAGTGCATGAACCAATGAACTAACAACTGAGTGGCTGACCCAGCGTATGCAGTGATGCCAGGGTCTAACCTTTTCTTTCATTCAGATCACTATCATCGCCCTAGTTGCTTACCGTGCCTTTTTCTGGTAGTGGTAGCTCTCTGCTACCAACTGCATAATGCACCGCCTCTATCTCTTGATATATATTATTAGCCATCGCCGCCGGCTGCGGCTTTTACCATGGCAAGTTGGCAACTGGCAAGACAGGGACGGAGACAGGGGGGGGCTGGCAGGGGCCATGGCTCCCCCTATGCTTTGTATCAAGCCTAACCAAGTAACCAGTATCTCATAATTTATATAGAGTAGTAATTAAGTTATATACTAGATCTTTAGCAATTGAGTGTTAAAATGAAGTATGATTTAATTTTAATACAAAAGTAGATGTTTTTGCAAGCTAATAAGCTCTCATGCATCCTGATTGAGCTAAGTCATTTTTATTTTCCTTCCAACAATTTAGTTTTATCCGATACTTCAAGCTAATACTTGTATTACATAAATACACAATATTTTTCACTTACATATTTAGTCCTCTTTCAACAACTCTCTTCCACACTTTTGGTTTTAATATATATCGCACTCTCAAGCGTCTTGACGAACTAATGTGCAAAATACCATGACTATCACTTTATAGTTTAATTTGAACACGATTATTATGGGCATATCTCGAGAGTGAGTCAAAGGCATCTATCATATAATGTGTGTATATTTTTGTAGTAGTTCATCAAAAGCAAAGTGCTACACTTAAAAAAAAACTATTAAGAAATTTGAGAAAACAAACACCTATGTAATTAGCCATCTAAAATAATCTCATAAAAATATATTTAGTAATTAAAGAGGTCATCAACCTCTATTGCTCCGTCCCTGTGGCAAGACGCACGAATAGTCAACGTAACTGATGTCTATTTATTACCCAAGGCCGCCCGGCATAGCCATAGGCCATAGCGTGACCTGGTGTGGCTCATCATGAACCTGAACGGCCCAAGAATAATCCAGCAGTAAGGTTGTCCATGGAGCAAGGCGGCGCGACGATGGCGCTGGGCTGGGCCGCCAGGGACGCCGGCGGCCACCTCTCCCCGTACAACTTCCCAAGGAGGTGCGTGCGTGTTGTGTCATGCTTGACTGGTATCTGACACTATTGCCAAAGTTGCCGTCGTTACTTGCTCCCTTTTGTAATGTACTGAACAATTGTGCCCTACCGTGCCATATGAGGAACCTTTCATTTTTGTTTCCTCAACCCGTGATTCATTTTCATGACGATTCCAGGGCCCCGAGAGACGGCGATGTCACGATCAAGGTGCTCTTCTGCGGGATCTGCCACACGGACCTCCACCTCATCAAGAACGAGTGGGGCAACGCCATGTTCCCCGTCGTCCCTGGGTGCGTTGCGTGATCCGATCCCCACCTCTCGTCTTCCCCCAATTAAGCGTCATGATGCGCGCGGTTTCTGATCATCCAATGCAAAGAGCAGGCATGAGGTCGTCGGCGTGGTCACCGGCGTCGGAGCCGGCGTCACCAAGTTCAGGGCCGGCGACACGGTGGGCGTGGGCTACTTCGTCGACTCGTGCCGCGCCTGCGACAGCTGCAGCGGCGGGCACGAGAACTACTGCTCCAACGTCGTGCTCGCCTCCAACGGCGTGGACCGCGACGGCGCCGCCACCCAGGGCGGCTTCTCCGACGCCGTCGTCGTCGACCAGGGCTACGTCGTCCGGGTCCCGGAGGCGCTGCCTCCGGCGGGGGCCGCGCCGCTGCTCTGCGCCGGCGTCACGGTGTACAGCCCCATGATGCGGTACGGCCTCAACGCTCCCGGCAAGCGCCTGGGCGTCGTGGGGCTCGGCGGCCTCGGCCACATGGCCGTCAAGTTCGGCAAGGCGTTCGGGATGGTGGTCACCGTCATCAGCTCGTCGCCCGGCAAGCGTGAGGAGGCGCTCGACCGCCTCGGCGCCGACGAGTTCCTCGTCAGCCGCGACCCCGAGCAGATGAAGGCCGCGGCGGGCAGCCTGGACGGCATCATCGACACGGTGTCGGCGGGGCACGCGATCGTGCCGCTGCTGGAGCTGCTGAAGCCGATGGGGCAGATGGTGGTCGTCGGCGCGCCGAGCAAGCCGCTGGAGCTGCCGGCCTACGCCATCATCTCGGGCGGGAAGGGCGTGGCCGGGAACCTGGTGGGCAGCGTCGGCGACTGCCAGGCGATGCTGGACTTCGCGGGGGAGCACGGCATCACCGCGGACGTCGAGGTCGTCGAGATGGGCTACGTCAACACGGCCATGGAGCGCCTCGAGAGGAACGACGTCAGGTACCGCTTCGTCGTCGACGTCGCCGGCAGCCTCGGCGCCGCTGCTTAAGCTTGGCTTCGACCAAATGTTACTCCTGTGCTGCTTGTTTGCGTCGAGTTAGCGAAACCTGGAATATCCATACGTTTGTTTTTCGAAATGAACCTGCAGCCTGCAGGTCCTGTTGTTTGTGCGGATCTGATGTAATGTGTATTCGAATGTGAATAAAGTTCAGTCGTGTAGTGCATTGCTGCTTAAGAAAGTTGTTTAGACAGAGGATCATGTCTGTAAAATTCCTGAATTTCACCACGTACGAGTGTATTTTGACCCAAAGAGTCCTTGATTTCGACCAATTTGAAAGACCAAAATTTGAAACCGATGGACCGAAAAGTGGCCCACCAAATCGATCCATGTTGTGTCCCGTTAACCTATGGACCCGGAATCAAAAAAAAAACCTATGGACCCCGTCCACGGCCCATCTCCGCCCACCGCTTCCCGCTGCTCCCTCTCCTCTCGCCGTCCGCCCCTCCCGCCTCGTTCTCTCCGCCGCCGCCGCCTCCATTCCTCCACCGGTCCCACCATCGCCATCTACGCCCAGCCAAACCCAACGCCCCCTCCTCTGCCTATAAACGCAGCCTCAGCACCGCCGCCGCCTCTGCGCCCCGAGATCCCGATCCCCGACAATGGCGACCGCGTCCTCGCTGCGCGCCGCGGCTCCGGCCACCGCCCACTGTGCCGGGCTCAGATCCACCTCCGGTAAGCCTCTCTCTCATCCCGAGCGCCGTATTTGCATCGGATCCCTCGACGAGTTTGTGCTTACCTGCTCTGTGTGTTCTCCGCTGCAGCGGTGAGCAGCGTGCGCGTGGCGCCGGCGGTGCAAGGGGGACGCGTCAGGCTTGTGGCGCGTGCAGCGGTTGCAGTTGCGTGCCCTTGCACTGATTTCGGTTTGTTTAGCTGTTTAGTTTCGGCTGCGAGCCTGCGACGCGCGTTGGATTCTGCTGCTGGTGTGCTGAGCTATTCTCTTCTCGTGTTTGTTGTGCAGGCAAAGGCGGATGCGCCGTCGAGCGCCGCGGCCTCCAAGTCCGACGGGTAAGAAAGTTGCGCTGCTCAGTATATATTATGTATTCTAAGTATCAATTGTGGATCAGGATCCACACAAAACCAACAAACTAATTTATGTTGTGGCGATATGTAACTTTATAGTAATTCTTTAATACAAAGCTATGCAGCTTTTCTGCGCATTCTCAAGAGAAAATCGGAGTAATTCTCATCTGTGGTAGTGTGGTGGCAGGCAAACTTGTTCAATGGGCTATGCGTAACTTAGAACTTGATTAGGATTTGTTGGCCTGTGTGTTATCTGCAGTCAATGTGCCGTAATTATCTTAGATTCGAACATCTCCTGAGCAGGGGGTACACCACATAATATGTGCCAATCCAGTAGAGTTTGGTTGTGCTTTTTAGTTTAAGTCAACAATCAAGGGTTAACTATTCTTGGCTGTTCCCCATCGGCATAATCCTTCTTCCAAATGATTAGCGCAAATAGACATATGCCCATAGGCTCAGCTGAGCAACCAGTGGGAAATGGAAGTTGCTAAGCTAACCATGGTAGGAGATCATCAGAATATGCTGCTAATATATTAGGTTATTATTTCTTTTCTTCAACCCAGTTTCCTTGCAGATGCAACTGGTACAAGACTCCTGCAACAATTAAATCAGATCATAAGTACCACTTCAACAAATAATGTACCAATGCCCTAAATTCCAACAGATAAAGTCACTTATGTGGCAGTTACTTCTTGCCATTCTGTGATGTGATATATGCATGTTGAAGTAGTCACTCTGTAGCTGTTGTGTCACTTCTATATGGCACTGCAATATCGATTTGTACGTGTACTATTTTGATTTGGTACCTACTATGGTTCTTCACTTGCATCCGAAATTCCCTCGTATATTGCAGTGACCTAAGGTCATGATAGAGGGATATAAGTTTGAGATGGTCAACTTTTCGTATATGACATTCACATATGTTTGATGGAGTAGATAAATGAACAGCAGTATATCCATCTCTTCTCTCCGCAATGGTTAGCGCATGGACATTTTCCCAGCAAATGTAGGCAAAGTAGCACAGTCAATTTTGAGCATGGATTTCTGATTACAATAATACTCACTTATTTTAGCTACCCCTAGGCTGAAACTATACATTCTTAATCTGTACTGTAGATGATGATCTCACTGCTGAATTGACTGCAAGATGAAATTTAGCCCTTACTAGGCTGTCTCACCTAGCATGCTTTGAATAGGTTATTAACCTGAAAGTAGTTGTTTTAGTCAGGAAAGTGAATATTCCCTCCCTGGGTCTTTGCTTTCTTAAATGAACCTAGTTACTAAATAAAAATGGAGACATTAGTTTCTTCTTTCATTGTAGCTGGCACTTGGTAACACTGGATGATACCAGTTGTCATCATTTATAATCCAAGAAGCAAAATTATAAATTGAAAAGGAATCTTGATATTTTAATTATGAACATGGGTAAAACTTGGCCTGGCTTACATCATCTTCTCACATTCAGAAATATTATTGGGATTTAGGTCTTAGCTTACAGTAGCTGCATTTTTTTTGGTTACATGATCTAGCCTTTTCTAAGATTTATGAGAGTACATATCACAGGCAGCACAGGGTTCCATGATCTAGCCTATTCTTAGTTATATGAGAGTACATATCACAGGCAGCACAGGATATCTTGCATGGTTAGCAATGTAGAAACCATAATAGTTTCTTCTAACCATTCCACTCCTGCAAATGGAGTTTTTCTCGTCATGCATCTATGCTTTAAATTAGTTATATGTGAAGACTGACCATTAGACTAATATTTGGCTATACTTGAGTTTAATGACATGATTTCTTTTTGTGCTTGACTGCATGTTCCTAGCTTCACTTACATTTCCGTTCAGTCATGAGGTCTTGCTGTTTGAGGCTCTTCGTGAGGCCTTGATAGAAGAGATGAAGCTGGATCCAACAGTGTGCGTGTTTGGTGAAGATGTTGGTCATTATGGTGGTTCTTACAAGGTGACGAAAGGTTTGGCTGATATGTTTGGAGACCTTCGAGTCCTGGATACCCCTATTGCTGAGAACTCATTTACTGGCATGGGAGTTGGAGCGGGAATGAAAGGGCTGAGGCCTGTTGTTGAAGGCATGAACATGGGTTTCCTGCTCCTTGCTTACAACCAGATCTCAAACAACTGTGGCATGCTTCATTACACTTCTGGTGGCCAGTTTAAAATCCCACTTGTGATACGTGGCCCAGGTGGAGTTGGCCGTCAGCTTGGCGCAGAGCACTCGCAGCGTCTGGAGTCATATTTCCAGTCTATCCCGGCCTGCAAATGGTTGCCTGCTCAACTCCTTACAACGCTAAAGGTCTGATGAAAGCGGCCATAAGGAGTGAGAACCCTGTGGTGCTGTTTGAGCACGTCCTTCTGTACAATCTGAAAGAGAAAATCCCCGACGAGGAATATGTGCTCTGCTTGGAGGAGGCTGAGATGGTGCGGCCTGGGGAACACGTGACCATCCTCACCTACTCGCGTATGAGGTACCACGTGATGCAGGCCGCGAAGACTCTAGTGAACAAAGGGTACGATCCAGAGGTCATTGACATCAGATCGCTGAAGCCGTTTGATCTGCACACTATTGGCAACTCAATCAAGAAGACACACCGTGTGCTGATAGTGGAGGAGTGCATGCGCACGGGCGGGATTGGCGCCAGCCTGAGGTCGGCCATCATTGACAACTTCTGGGACTACCTTGATGCCCCAGTCATGTGCTTGTCATCACAGGATGTGCCGACGCCATATGCTTCAACCCTGGAGGATGCGACCGTCGTGCAGCCTGCCCAGATCGTGGCCGCAGTCGAGCAAATATGCCAATAGGATGAAGATGAATGTGTTGGAATCGTTGATCATTGCTACCAAGAAAAAAAAATCTGTTTGTTCGTTTGGCCTTGCAGCTAGGCATTCGTTGCGGTAAGACATTATGTTTGTATCTTGAGATGTGTGCTTGAGAGCATTGCTGCATGGAGTTGATCTTCTTGTTCCTTTTCTGCGAATTGCTGAATGCTATGTTTTGGACATGTCACTATTGGCAGAAAATCATGTTACAAATACAAACAGGGTAAGAATTAGCTTTCTCAGTGGCGCACAACACTAATACCCAATACACAGCAAAGCAGAAATACCAAGATACGGTACCGGAGATCAAGCACCACTAGATACGTAACATTGATTTTGCCACCTGTAATGACTGTTGTAAACTAGGCACTGTGAACTTGTGAAGTCGTCAGTAGTCGCCGCCGAAGTCGGGCTCCCTCGGCTTGGGCACGGGCATGAGGAGCTCGTTGCCAGCCCCAGCGCGCCTGGAGCGCTGCCGGTGCACGCCGCGCAGCGCGTTGGCGGCGAACCGCGACACCAGTATGGTGGTCCTGATGCTGGACTTGCCTTCGTCGTCCTCCATCTCCTCCATCCTGCGGCGCAGGTCGGCCGCCTTGCGCTTGAGGTGGCGGCGCCAGGCGGCCTGGATGTAGGTGGAGGCCCAGGTGCGCCACTGGTGCGAGTAGAACCGGAACGTGTGCTGCACCGCCTTGCTGTGCATCCGGCGGAACTGGCCGGCCACGAACTTGAGCTCGTCGGCGATGAGCGCGAAGGCCTCGACCTCGGAGAGCGCCCTGACGGTGCGCGTGGAGGAGGGCAGGCAGGCGCCGGCCTTGGGGTCGAGCGCCCAGGTGAGCAGCTCCTCGCCGCAGAAGTCGCCCTCCTCGAGCAGGCTGCGGTTGTAGAAGCCGGTGCGGCCGCCGTCGGTGGTGATGCTCTCGAGGCTGCCGCGGATGATGAAGAGCATGTGGTCCACGGGGTCGCCCTCCCGGACGATGTAGGTGTGCTCCGTGCAGAGGCTGGGCTTGAGGCGCTCGCAGATGGCGTCGAGGAGGCGCTCGTCCATGTTGGCGAAGAGCGGCACGCGGCGGACGAGGCCGAGGCAGAGGTGGCGCTTGATGTCGCGGCGGAGGTCCTTGGGAAGGTTCTGGACCAGCGCCTCCTCGTCGACGCCGTGCGTGTTGAGCCACTTGTACTGGTCGTAGCGGCGGACGCGGTCGCGCAGCTCGGGCGGCAGCAGGCGGTGGTGCATCCACTGCTCCGAGTCTCGCTGCTTGACGCGCATCTCCTCCAGGCGCACGGTGAGGGACTGGAGGTAGGTCTGGATGTTGCCGATGAGCATGGCCATGAGGATGAGGCCGAAGATGGCGAGCGCGATGGAGAAGAGCGCCTCCCCAGTGTAGATGCTGGTCTTGAGGCCCTGACCCAGGGTGCTCAGGTTGGCGAGCCCCCACCAGAGGCAGAAGAGCAGCTTGGAGAGGGTGTCCTTGGACTTGAGCACGTCCGACTGGACGGCCGACGAGTAGATGCCGTAGTTGAAGGGGATGACGCCGTTCCGGTCGGGCTCGCAGGTCTCGTTGATCACCTGGCGGGTGATGGTGCGCCACTCCAGGAACCCCAGCTGCCGGTCGTTGCCGCAGTACATGTAGATGACGTTGCAGCCCGGGAACTCGTTGCACGCGTTCCGCCAGCAGTCGCTCACGCGCTCGATGGACAGCAGGTACCAGAAGGCACCCACCAGCTGCTGCCATCCACATCCACAACAGGTTATTACTTATTAGGTGATCGATGTCATCTCGATCCATCGACGCCATGCCGCGCCATCATGGATTACACACACACACACACACACACACACACACACACACACACACACACACACACACACACACACACACACACACACAACACACACACACACACACACGCACACACGCACGCACGCACGCACACAAAAGGATGGATATTGAGATTGTCGATCGATTGCAGCTACGTATATACGACGTACGTGGCTGGCGAGCAGGTACCAGAGGAGGTAGTAGGCGGCGCCGGCGTAGGCCGTCTCGGCGAAGGCGCCGCTGCTGCGCTTGAGCTCCGAGGAGATGGGGTAGATGCGCACCACGCGCGGGATGTACTGGGTGAAGACGATGAAGAGCAGCCGGTCCCTGGTGTCCAGCACGGCGGTGCCCTTGGACCGGTGCAGGAAGCTCCAGATCACCACCTGCGGCAACGGGAGCACGGACGTGAGGTCCGCCGCGAAGAAGCGGCGCATGTAGCGCCGCGCGATCTGCGTGGTGTCGATGACGAGCTCGCCGCGGCCGAACACCCGGGACGAGGGCTTGATGTAGGCGGTGCGGAACTGCAGCACGATGCGGGCCAGGAAGAAGAGGTCCACCACGGTGCGCACCACGGTGGTGGCGATGGCGAGCCACCGGTCGATGCCCACGCACAGGTTGCCCTCGTCGGTCACCATCGGCAGGTAGAAGAACATGGGGTCCACGGCAATGGCCACGATGCAGGAGATGAGGAACGCGCGGTTCAGCCGCACCAGCATCGGGTCCTGCGGGTCGAAGATGCGCCGGGAGGTGTTCTTCAGGTCCTCCTGGAACACGGCCGCCATCGTCGCGCCGGCGCGGATCGACCGCCCGATCGTGCGCAGCTGCGCCGAGCCCTGCGTGATCACGCCGCGCGCCAGCGACTCCGTCGGCGCGAACCGCCGCCGGGACGCGCTCACGCCGGCCCCGGCGCCGACGCCCACGTAGTCCATCTGGAAGCCCGACCGGTCCGCGCCGGCGTACGACATCCTCCTCGGGCGCCTGCACGCATGCACATCAAGTCACTACCGCACCCGTTGGTCCATGCAATGCAGATACGCAATTGGCTCGCCATCAACAACAGCAAAAAATAAAGGGCTGCTCACCTCACGAATCTGTGCCTATGGCCGTCGAAGAACTTCTTGAACGCGCCGCCGCCGAACATTACGCACCGTGGAAGGTGAAGGAGGAGCAGGACGGATTCGATTCATTGAGTGCCCATTCATCCGGACATGTCCGACAGATGTAGCGAGGAGGAAAGGCCAAATGCTAGCACAATAATCGAACAGGGCAATCTTCAGAGAGGAATTCTTTCCACAAATCGCCGCGTCAATCGAAGCGGCCGATTGAGTTCCTTCTCTTTTTTTTTTTCCCAGTCACCTCTTTGCCCCGCATTTGGAACGCCCGCCAATTGTGGGGCTTGTGCCACATCACCACCGGACCTCATTTTTGGGCCGAATCTCTCAGCGCCGAGCGGCCCAACCGGTACCGACCCACCTAAAAACGGCACGAGATCACCCTCCGATCCACGCATCTCGCCGCCCGCTCCTCCTCTTGACCTGCTGCGGCTCTTTCCCCCCACCGCCACCAGCCGCCGCATTTTTCCTCCGCGAAATCCCCTCCCAAAACCCCGCGATGCCGCTGCTGCCGGCGCGGGCGCGGCGGGTGCCGGCGGCGCTGCTCGTGCCGGCGCGGGGGATGCTGGAGGCGCGCGTGCCGTGGGCGCGGGACAGGGCCCTCGACCACGCCGTGGAGCGGGAGCGCCACCTGGTGCCGTTCCTGCTCGCCAAGGACGCGCTCCTCGCCGCCACGCCGCCGCCGCACGCCGTGCCGCTGCACTCGCTGCCCTCCACCATCCCGTTCCCGTTCCGCCCGCTCCGCTTCCTGCGGCTCTACCCATCGGCGTTCGCGCTCTCGCCGCACCCCATCGAGGTGTCCCCGACGCCCAGGCTCTCCGCGCTGCACGCCGCCGAGGCGCAGGTCGTCGACGCCACCCGCCCCGACGCCGCCGACCGCCTGCTGCGGCTGCTCATGCTCGCCCCCTCCCGCGCGCTCCCGCTCCGCCTCGTCGCGCGGCTCCGGCTCGACCTCGGCCTCGCGCCGGACTTCCAGCGGTCGCTGTTCCCCTACTATCCGGACTACTTCGCGCTCTCCCCCGACGGCACATTCCTCGAGCTCGTCTGCTACAGGAAGGACCTCGCCGTGTCCGCGATGCAGTCCTACGCGCAGCGCACCGGCGGGTACAAGGTCGGTGATGCGGTCTCCTTCCCGCTCTCGTTCCCACGGGGATTCGAGCTCGACAAGAAGGTGCGCAAGTGG
This sequence comes from Alloteropsis semialata, assembly GCA_004135705.1. Lineage (NCBI taxonomy): Eukaryota > Viridiplantae > Streptophyta > Magnoliopsida > Poales > Poaceae > Alloteropsis > Alloteropsis semialata. The sequence continues at coordinate 52,513,418 of CM014278.1, forward strand.
TTGGACGAGTGGCAGAGGTTGCCGTACATCTCGCCCTACGAGGATGGGTCGCACCTGGCGCCAAGGAGTGACATCACGGAGAAGAGGACCGTGGCAGTGCTGCACGAGGTGCTCAGCCTCACGGTGGGGAAGAAGATGGAGAAGGAGGTGCTGATCAAGCTTGGGGAGGCACTGCGGTTGCCGCCGGGATTCAGGAAGGTGGTGGCTAGGCACCCTGGGATTTTCTACATGTCTCACAAGCTGAGGACACAGACGGTGGTGCTTAGGGAGTCATACCGGAGGCATATGCTGGTGGATAAGCACCCAATGATGGGGATAAGGTATCAGTACATCCATTTGATGCATATGGGGAAGGAGGAGGTTGGAAAAGGCAAGGGCAAAGGCAAGGATCGTGAGGGTAGTCGTGGTGAGCAAATGATTGGGGAGGAATTCGGTGCAGAAGGGGAGGATGGTGATAACGAAGAGGACTATGATGATGAAGAGGATGAAGATGAAGTGGACGAGGAGGACATGGAAGCAGGTGTTGCTTCTGAGGATGAAGAGAGTGATGATGACATTGATGAGGATACAGGGAAACAAATTGCTCACTGATACTGGAGCTGTGAACTGTTCTTCAATATGATGTTAGTGCTCATACATCTCTGTGTTGGATTGGATGAACACGGGAAACAGATGTACAATCTACTTCAGTCTCAGGTAGGAAACCTATTAGAAGATGGAGCATGTTTATTTTGATGTAGTTACTGAAGTTGAGTGCAACCATTCTTGTTGTATCATTGTGGCTTCACCTGAGTTATTCAAACTCTGTTCTAGATTCTGAGCATATCTATGCTAGTATAACGTGCTTATATCTTAAATTCCCTTCGCTAGCATAACTCTGTTCTAGATTCTGAGCATGTTTGTCACAGCTATTTTCTAGCCATGTTTTCACATATTTGTCCTTCATTAGCTGACAATTGTTCTGTATTCGTGGCAAATGAATTGAGGAGCTGTAGGTTTTATGTCTGTGCTCGGTGAAAAGCTTTGACAATACCAACTTGATACACCAAAATTATATGGGCTATAGTTCTGTTGTCACATCCATATAAAGTGCACACATGTAAATTTGGGGGTATCTTAAAGATTTACTCAACCTATGAGAACCTACATACATGCTAAAGGGTGATACTGCATATATATTAGTGGGATAAGGTTGATGATGGATATCCAAAGTTGAAATTATATCTTCTTTGTAGGAAAACCACAACTGTTTTTTTTACGGAACAAGAAACTGCACACAGAAGTCCTGATTCTCCATTCCTTGTGGATAAGAGTTTCTAGCATTGTGTGCTAGTACTATCTAAATTTATACTTAATTAAAAAAATACTGGGTTATTTGGATACTTACTACTCAAGTGTTGACAACTATTGCCATCTGTATGCTACTCCAGTATTCATTAATTACTCCTTATACTGAATAGCCATTAGTTTGTTTTCAAAATAATATAAAAATAGCTTCTACTGGATCAATTTTCGCTCCATCCATGTAACTCCCTCCATTTCTATACAGCATGGGTTTTAACATTTTGTGGGTTATAAAACCAAGAGAATGATTCGGAAATGACCAATACGTTCCTGTCTATAATGTCTTGGGAATGAGAGATAGGCAGTTGGTATAGATTATTACTTGTAAGATTTGAAGGGAGGGAAGATAAAGAGTAAAATGCACCGGCGGTCCCTAAACTTGTGAAGGTGTGTCACTTAGGTCCATCAACTTTGAAAATGCATTTTTGGGTCCATAAACTTTTTAAGTTGTTCGCGCCAGGTCCATAGCCGTCCACATGTGCATTCTGTGCTGATATGGCAAGCTGACAGAGCTTTGTGTGGCATCTCTCTGCTGCGGCATTTTGTCGAGCACATCATGGGTCATCTCTGGCTCGCACTCTTGTGCGCCGCCCTGGCTCGCTCTGGCTCGAACTCTTGTGCGCCACCCTGACGCTCGCCACCTGCGCCGGCCTCCGCCTCGCGCTCACCCACGTCGACGCCAAGGCGAACTGCACCGTTGAGGAGCGCCTGCGCCGCGCCACCGAGCGCCATGACCGTCGGCTGGCGTCCATGGGCAGGGTGACCGCGCCGGTCCACTGGGCGGGCAATCAGTACATCGCCGAGTACCTCATCGGCCACCCGCCGCAGAAGGCCGAGGCGGTCATCGGCACCGGCAGCGACCTCTTCTTGACGCAGTGCTCGGCCTGCTCCCCACGCTGCTTCCGCCAAGACCTCCCTTACTACGACCCCTCCCGGTCGAGCACCTTTCGGGTGGTGGCGTGCAGCGACGCCGCATGCGCCCTGTCGATCGGCGCCGAGACCCAGTGCTCAGGCAAAGGCAGAATAGAGTGCTCCATCCTTGCCAGCTACGGCGGCGGGGTCGTCGCCGGTGACCTCGGCACCGAGGAGTTCACGTTCGGGTCGGAGAAGGTGAGCCTCGCGTTCGGGTGCATCGGCGCGAGCACGCTGAGGACGGCGTCCCTGGAGGGCTCGTCCGGCGTGATCGGGCTTGGCAGGGGCGCGCTGTCACTGGTCTCCCAGATCGGTGACACCAGGTTTTCCTACTGCCTCGTGCCCTACTTCCGAGGCGTCGCCGTCAAACCAGAGCCACCTGTTCATCGGCGCGTCCGCCGTCCTGAGCGGCGGCGTGCCGATCACGGCTGTGCCGTTCGTCAAGAACCCCAAGGAGGACTCCTACAGCACGTACTACTACCTGCCCCTCGCCGGGATCACGGTGGGGAAATCCAAGCTCGACGTCCCCGCGCCGCCGCGTTTGAACTCCGGGAAGTGGGCGGGCACTTTGATCAACTCCGTCTACCCGTTCATGAGCCTCGTCGACGTGGCGCACCGCGCGCTGAAGGCAGAGCTGGCGGCGCAGCTGGGCTCCGGCCTCGTGCCGCCGCCGGCGAACGTGAGCAAGAGCCTAGAGATGACGCTGTTCTGTGCGTGAGTTTGAGGATGACGCTGGCGACACCCATGATGTGCTCGACAAAATGCCGCAGCCGAGAGATGCCACACAAAGCTCTGTCAGCACGCCATATCAGCACAGAATGCACATGTGGACGGCTATGGACCTGGTGCGAACAACTTAAAAAGTTTATGGACCCAAAAATGCATTTTCAAAGTTGATGGACCTAAGTGACACACCCTCACAAGTTTAGGGACCGCCGGTGCATTTTACTCGAAGATAAATTAGGGCATTAGAAAGCACGATAGCAAACTTCTGTAAATTTTCATGCCTCAATTTATTTGACTTAATATGTGCAACTGAACAACTGATCCAACTTTTGCGCTTAGTTTTATTATCTTTGATGTTAACGAGTAAACTTAAAACTATTTGTTGCACATGCACTTCATGTTGTTATTATGGCAATCCACATAAAAAATACTTGTAATTTTTATTTTAATGCATCCTTTCGGTTCTATTACTATTCTTAAAAGTTGTGGAAAAAGAAAGAAAAACTAGTGATAGAAATATAACTGTGGTTCATATTTCAAATACAAATGGCTTACTCAATCATGTACTGCAAAAGGCAATGATATATTGTTTTATTGCCCACTGGGGAAGTTGCATCTTAAGACTGACTGAGAGGGTGTTTTGCTAATGTGGACTGAAACAAGGGAGATTTTGCCTCATAGGTGACACATTTAGTTAATTGGGCTTCTGAAAAGTTTGAATGCATAAAATTGACTAATTCCTATTTGCTACAATGTATTCTCAAAATGGTTTTTGACAGCAATACTAGTAGGCATGCGGCTAGTTTTTAACCAAATCCATCCCTTACTGTGAATAAAAGTAGTTAAATACTGTACCAGTAGGAGCCCAAACTAACCCACATAACATTCCAGGCTGGCAGCCAACACTTACCCCAGCCGGCACTCCATGTTGGCTCATTTAAGCTGATGGGGCAGAATTTGGACCGCTAAGACTCTAATTTGATGTAGCACTTTAGTTCGTGTGTTTTGCCTGATGGGCTAAGCCCACACAGGCTATTAATAATACTTGGATGATTAAACCAAATCGAATTTGTCAGACTAGGCAGTCCAATAAAGTGAGATGTGTTTATGAAGTACCATTTCAATTGGACCCAGTAAGATACTGACATTTTGAAAGATTTGCAAATTTTAGTTTTTGAGAACCGCAGATGTCTTGGGGATAAGTTCCATTTATTCCTAATCTTTTTTGAATAACAATTTTTTTAAAAAAAATCTTTCTGCAACATATGCATTGCTCTTCTATACAAGGGTAGAAAATCGTGTTTGAGAAAAAAGAAAGTTTAAGGAAATGAATGATGTAGCTATGGGTTGGAATTTGTTATATTGATTGTTAATACCAAAATCTTACAGGGCAAATATGTTTACTGACATTATTGATGGATCATGTTCACTGTTTAACATCTCTAGGAGAAGACTTACATCTGCTACTACAGCCATGGGAGCTGGTGTGCTGGTGTAAATGAAAAGCATATTGAAACATGCTGGTTTAAATAGTTTGCTCTGGCTGCTGTATGACATGTTATCATCAATGCAATTATTTGATATTCTCCTGTGGAATCTTGTCATATGAGCATGAAAAGCATATTGAAGCATACTGATTTAAATAGTGAGCCTTGCTGTATGACTGGCACTGTAAGCAATGGCATGTTTTCATCAAAGCAATTGTTTGATATTCTCTATGTGGAATCTTGTCATATGATTAATTCTGTTGCATGTTGCAATGAAGTACTTAATGGAAAAGGAAGGAATAGAAAAGGTGTTCCATTTGAATCCTTGGTTGCAATACCTGAAGTCTGTGACTGCTGTAATCAAATCAAGATATTGTGCTGATTTGGTATTTCACTTATAGTCAGATTCCTTTTTCCTGTTAGGTAGTATTGACACATGCAGCATCCTTCCCCCAAAACACCATGTGTGCTGCTGGGTACTGCTCAGTCAACTTAGTTGTATATTCTGCTCATATTGATTTACTGTTTCAAGTAGTACATATTCTAACTCACATGCTCAAAAAGTATTCAAATGTTCACTTCATGTTATCTTTGAATTATGAATATTCGATTGGTAGAAGTAATTATGTGCACATTCTATTGTCTTTCTGCGATCTCTTGTCTTGATCTTGGACTTGATGATGTGATAATTCCACTCAATCTCTTTTTTTTAGTTAGCATATCTTCCATAACAATGTATATTGTTTTGATCGAAGTTTTAATTCATTTCTTTCCATTGGCTAAACTGAAAAATAAAACTCTTGGCTAGTCTGTAGCTGGTCTGTTAATATCTGGGATTCTGGGTGCAGTGTCTTTGATAGGTTGGAGTTCTAATTGTGGAGAATCAGAAATATATCTGTAGACACATTGTAGGGTTCAGAGTTAATTTTACCTTGTGATTTAGTATCCTCAGTACAGACTACAGAGTAACCCCTGCACTTGTTGCCATTTAATTGTAGCCTTCTATATATAGTTATAGCTGTTCAAACTTCGTACAGAATTTCATGATTTCACCAGTTGAATGCACAGATGTCATATTTAAACTTCTCTTGCTGCTAGTCCCAACTCCCAACTCTTCCGTTTCCGAACTGATACAGTGATATTAGGAGCAAAAGCGCACTTCAAATTGGTTGTGCCATTTGTGTCTCTTTCCAAGCTACTTGAGATCATCTGTTGGACTATCCTCTGACATCTCCAATTCTCCATCTGTTCCAGGTTATTTATTTTGTTCAGTTTGTCATGACATATAGTATGGATTTCCTTTTAGAACACCAGATATCCTGTCCTCACTTCTTGAGACAGCCATGTGACTGAGAACCAGGCTGCTAAGGACAACTGATACTAAAACAGTGTGATGGCGTCAGTGAGTTCCATCTCCATTTGTAGCTGCCAAGCCTCGAACAGGAACCAAGCACCAATTAGAAGATATTGGTGTGTCTCCTTGTATGGATTCAAGCGCGCATATCTCATTTTGACCTGCGCCAACCACTATAGGTTGGTTGTGACAGGTATCTTCCAGGATTGTGTTCAGTGTCTTTCAGAATCTTTAACGTGACTGATATTCTGGTGCTAGTGATCCATGTCTGAACTCTTTTCTTATAGCTTCTGATTTACTACCATGTCTGCACCTGTTTTACTACCATCTCTGCATCTCATTGTAGCACATATTGTGGTTGTAACGTTCTGACTGTATGTACCTGGAAGAGCGGTCAGATTTTAAGCTTGTTCAACTCTGCTGTTTCGTTACTTATATCATAAAAAAGAAATGGGCACCTAGAATTGTTGTGCAATTCAGTATCTTTTCAGGGTAGTAGGATTCACCTATTCTTTATCATGACCTATTGGGTTGGGTGTGATATCATTCAGTGTTCAGCACCACTGCTTTCTTTCTTGTTGGATTAATATTTCAGATTGTTCTACCAGGGTCAGCTAACAGAAGCGCCAATCAGAGTTAAGAGGACATAATGGGATGGATGCATTAAGTGGTCACCTACTGAGATCTCCATCTGTTCTAATTGTTTCTTTTGATAAGTTGTGTCATGAGTTCATGACATATAACATGGATTCTCCTTTGGAGCACCAGATACCCTGTCCTCACTTGTTGGGCACAGCCATGTGACTGGGCATCAGACTGCTAGGGAGTAACTGCCAAGTCATAGTCTACCACACAGCCCTGTCTTTGGCAGATAGACAATGCCTGGCCAGAGCATATTGGCGTGTCTCCTTGCATGGAGCCATGGACTCAAATCACGCATGTCTCGCTGCCTGAACCACTGAAAATTGCGACAAGTATCTTGGAGGCTAATGTCATGTCATCAAGGATCTGAACACAAATCATAGTATTTCTGATTCCGAAGATCCCCGCTGCAAGGTGCCATTAAGTTCAGTGTTCACGTAGTCCAGAACTCAGAGCATGACTGATATTTTGGTTATGAAGATATTACATGTCCGATACCCATGTTTCCTGGGCCAATTTGGCGAAGCTGTTTTGGTTGGGCACAAGTAGGGTCACACCCATGTTAATCCATGTGCCAAAATGTTACATCTGACGAAGATCCCGGGTCCTGGCGAGGGCCAATTGATAACCAGCCCGGGGACACCCTCACTCACCAGTCCGCTGCTTGTCTGATTCGGTCAAGAGACCAGTGGCCCTAGCACAGCCAGACGGGGCTAGGAGCTGCCGTGGGAACAAAAAAGCAATTTTCTGTTTCATCAGATGCACAAGGTCATTATCATATAGGACTGCAATTAGCACAGCCAATGAGAGATCCCCGAACATAATTGAGATGAGATGTGTGTGACAGTGTGACATGCCACCCGTACCGGCGTCCCCTCCACAGAAACTGGCATCTCCGGCCTGTAGCAAGCATATCTCTGTCGTCGTGGACTCAACCTGGACTTGGACTCCACCTAAGTTGCAATTGTTTATGCTGTTTGGTGTCAGGGCATTTTCCTAAGCTACTCTCAACTGCTCTAATCTTCAGTCGCAGATCATGCGGCTATCTGACTGACCACTTGCGAGGCAGTAACTCTGGCAATGTCTCTGCATGATTGACAGGTTCAGAGACTTGAGACTTAGAAGTCATGAATTGCTGCCGCCACCCGAGGGCCGCAGGCCACAAAAACTGGAGGAATCTTGCATACAAAGTAGCATGCAAGCATTGGCCCTTGTGATTTCCGCGGATAAAGCAGATGACAGTTGGCAGGGGGGTTTGCTATCAACATCTTTGCATTAGCGCCTCACGTACACCAGCCACGGACGAATTTAAAAACCTCCATTTATGAGCAGATTCTTGTTAGGTGATTAGATGCGACTTCTGGCTGGTGGCCAATGGTGTGCCTTCATAATTGATGGAAAATTGAGTATATACAGATTAGGCAAATATTTTCTGTCGCAGCAAGTTAAAGGGCGCCCTGTATTGAACGCAAGAACTTCATAGAAATGGTCCAATTCCTACAAAAACCAAAGAACGGTTCAATTTTTTTTAATATGAAGTGCACGTCAGCACTAGATTTCCAGTTCAGTTAAAAGAATGGCTCTAATATTTGAAGCAGCCTGGTGAATGATGAGGTTGGCTAGTTTGTGTCGAAATTTGACAGGATGTACGCCCTGCGTTAAGCAAGAAAAGTGGTTGTTTGAATACAATTTTGCTGGTATTAAAAGGGTACTTTTGGGAGTCCTGCGTCGAAAAGGACCTAAGATCGTCTCAAACCTTCCAAAGATGACGTTCCATCTCGAATTCTCTTATTCGGTTTGATTGATGGCATCACTGCATACGTACTTGGGACATTCTAACGATTGCTGCTTTTGCCACTTCTTTTCTTCGAGGTATGCTACTTAATTTGCACCCTAAAATAAAAACCCAT
>CM014278.1:52522792-52547161 GCA_004135705.1 Alloteropsis semialata
CTCTTGAGCACTTATTCGTACAAACCACATTGTCGAGGTTGTACTCGGCAGATATTTGTCCGGCAAGCACCCCGCTTCGTGCGAAGATTGATCACGGTGATGAACAAAGAGACACGGGATTTTTATACTGGTTCGGGCCCTCGAGATCGAGTAATAACCCTACGTCCAGTTGCTGCTTGTATTATTTCGTCGAGTACAGATTACAATGCGTAACAAGTACCCTCGGGTTGATTGTCTGAGATTGTGGATACCCTCTACGTACAGGACCCCCGCTATTTATATCCAGGGAGACGTGCCTTACAAGACAAAACAGACCTAGACCTAGTAGGACTCTAACTATCTTCGGGCTTCCCTTCTGCGATCAGGCCATCGTGTCTTGCTCGGAGTCTTGGTAGCTTGGAGTCGGTAGTCGGTAATCCTCGTGATCGGGTACCCTGGTATTATGGCCTCAACAGTAGCCCCCGAGCTTATCTTGTTCAGAAAAGGTTGATTGTTCAATAGCCTTCGGGTCTTTTTGCTCTTCGGGTGATTTCTGGATATGTTAATACCTCGTCAATCACTTTTGTATGAGAGCCAGAAAAGTTCCCGAACTCTTGAATGTAGAAACCTGCATCTGAATGATAAGGTCAAAGAAAAATATCAGCCATAATAATAAAATAGAACTGTTCCGTCTTGGAAAGTGAAACGCCCCAGGATTGATGTAACTGCTGCCCAGTGCATTAAAAACCCACTCCGCACGTCTCCCGGAACTTTAGCAGCGCAGGTGATACGGCTCTGCTCTGGCTCCTCGATTCTCGCGCGAAGCGTCGCACCCCTGAGTCTTTAAATATCAGATCTCCTGGATTGACGTGTACTTGAAACTTCCATCCTAAGCCTTCTTCCTCCACTCGCCATGGGAAAGAAAAAGCTTAGCTGCAGGTTCAAGCTTCCTCGCCTCCTTTTCGGAGACTCTCCTCGTAGCTCCGGCGAACAACCGCCCGACAAGCCAGAGGACCCGCCGGCGACGACATCACAAATTTGGGGTTAGATAACGTTCTTGATCCAAATTCTTGACCGGTATACGGTGGTCGATCGAGCATATATACTGCTTGGTGCTTGCACAGTGATGGCGTTGCCTTTTTATCCATTTCATATATGTGATCGTGTCTGGCTCCATCCGTGGGTAACCTCGTCAGCAACGTGAGGAAATCTAGATCGTGTTTGGCCAGACGGACCTAGCTTTGGTAAAAGCACGGCGAGTAGTGAGCTTTTTCATGGGGCTGCAATTCGTCTGCACACAAGTGTACTATGATGTCTCTCGGAGCCTCGTGCTAAAAGGTTCTGAAGTGCGTGGAGTACACTAAAGTGTGACGTTCAGCCAAACAGCTTTGTAAGATGCGGAGGTCGGCTACTCGATTGGGCAAAGTTCGATTTGGAACAAACGCGTTAGCCTTTTCTGCCCTTGATTGATTATGTTACAGGTCGAATTGCTCGTAGAAACTAGCTCAGCTGATTACCGAGTGTCGATATGTGTCAAGACAATCCGAGTTCGAGTTCTCTTTGATGTGATCTATAGCAGTTGCTTAACTTTGTCATATTGATATGGTTCGCCTGGATGCTGAATTACCACCAAAAATGGTAATTCAATGCTAGGTCGTCAAAAAAAATTACAAAGACAGGAGGAGGCAGCGACGAATATATTGTTTCCCCCATTCTCCCGTACGGTGAACCATCCGGTCTGGACAAAATGTGGGTTTTCTTAAAAAAAAAAAGATGTTGAAAATTAAAAAGCTTATCGCCTATAAACTGGTAGGCCGGCTAGATTTTTGTTAGAACGCCGGAGGAAGCAGCCACGGCTGTCCACATTCTCCTCTCGACCTCTCGTGGTAGTGGACAGGCTCCATCTCCAGTGAAGACGCTCACTCTCGGTCGGTCGACACGGACACTTGCCCCGTTTGGTTTTCTAGCAATGCTAGAAAAGCCAATTTTGACCACTAATTAAATGTATTAAATAAAGATATTTTACAAAACTAATTTTAGAACTCCTGCACTAGGAACCCTGAAGAATCTAATAAGACCTTTGACCATATGATTAGAGGATGGTTACTGTAGCATCACTGTAGCTAATCATCGATTAATTAGGCTCATTAGATTCGTCTCGAAAAGTTACGCTCATCCGTGAAGAGGTTTTGCAAATAGACTTTATTTAATACTCCATGCAAAAAAGATTCCTTCCGTACTAGATGCTAAATTCTAGCATTGCTAGAAAACCAAACAGGCCCACAATCCGGTCCCCCTCGATCTTGAAGCCATCGGCGACGTGCGCGCGCAGACATCCCCCGCCCGGCGGATCGAAACGGCTGCCACGCCGCGCCGGCAACGCCCAGGCGTCGTCGATGGCGCGCGCACTGGAACCTCATCGACGGCGCGCCGCGGGGTTGGCGGCGCGGCGACAACAACGGCGGCGGGTCCCGGCTCCCGGCCGCTCCAAACGTCGCCGTCGCGGCCTCATCCCATCCCTTCCCTCTCTCCGCGGGACCCACGCCCCACGGCCGAGGGACGCACCGCGATCGCCGATTTGCCCGCCCGCTTCGGTCGCGGCCGTGTGGGTACGTGGGGGCCGGGCGGACGCACGCACGCAGGCGGCCGGGATCTTTCCCTGGCACGCATGCAAGCCCGAGGAGCGCGACCGAAGCAGCATGCGCGTCCTTGTCTCGCGGCCGGTTGGGGATACGATATGGCGGCGCGCGATGGATGGGGAGAGGCTTGATCGCGAGACCGAGACCACCCTCTTGCAGTCTTGCCCCTCCATCGATCGGTCCGCATCGGTCTCTCCCTCCCCCCAGCCGTTAAGTTAACTGCTTCTCGGGTTTGACTGCACATACACGCGGCGCCGTCCTTGCATGCATGCAACGAACGGTCGATCGATCGGCAACGCCTCGTGCCGTGCCGGGCATGTATTCGTACGTGTACGGTGTACCGCGGGTTACTGGTCATCCGTCTTAGTAGGAGCAGCTGCAGTTTTCCGAACGCGCGTCGGTCCTATGCGTTCGCATGCATGTGCCGATCGTCGATCGAACATGCACAGAGGGACCGATCGGGGCAGAGCACAGACAACACTATCAGCGCCAATCGCCAATGTGTGTGTCCCCCAGCGTTTCCACCAAAAAAAGACGCGGATTCAGTTCGACAGGGGGGCTCCGTTTCACACCTCTCTCATAAGATCGAGAACTCGTGCGCGCCAGTCCTGGTAGTGCGTGGCCGGCGGCGCCCGGGGATCGCTTGCCACATCGCGCGAGAGCCGCGGGATACAACGGAGCCAGCGGCGCCGCGGTAGTCGCGGTCGCGGTCGCCCTCGACGGCGACGCGCGCGCGTGCTCGGCGCCATGTGCGACCGCGACGTCCCGGCATATACGTGCCGGGCGCGGGGGCACTCCGGGCAACGGAAACGATAGGCCCCGAATGGGACGCGGCGGCATCTCTCTCCCGCCCGCGGTGGCACACAGCGACGCGCGCGCGAGGGCGGCAAAAGCGAAGTGCACGTTCCGGCCGCGCGCGGCTGATGATAGACGGACGGACGATGTGGTTGTGGTGGTCATCAGGTGGCTGCTGGGATCAGTGACCGGCTACCGGTTTGTTTGTTAGTTGGGTGCTTTCAGTGTTACTACTGCTACCATGATCTATGCGTTGCTGAGAGCATCTCCAAGAGCCTTTCTATAAACATGAATAGCTAAAAGTCTGATTTAGCTATTATGTAAAATGAAATGGCTAGCAAAAAAGAGATAAAATCCAACAGCTTGTCCAAACAGCCTCTTCAAATCAGGGACGAGGGCGCGGGTCTCTGTTTGTTACAGCTTCTTGTCCCAAAATGACTCCGGCTTTTAGAGAAGCTTAACACAATGTAGCAAAAGCCGGTGCCCAAAATAAACGTGAAACCTGTTTTTTTTTCTTTTTTCTTTTCTACGGCTCTTCCCAAGAGCCAAAGGATCAAGTCCGAGCCCTCCGAACGGGTTCAAATTGGTTGGCTGGTACAAAACATAAGAGAATACTTAAATTGAAACATAGGAGAATTTTCAATCTGAAACATAAGAGATGCTACTAAAACACGTACCATGCAGCACCTTCCTCAAGCTGCGAAAAGGGCTCTTGGAGAGCAACGGCGAGTCCGGTCTTGGAGAAGGCCGGAAACGCTGTCCTCTTTCCTGTCGGCAACGGTGCTCTCCTCATTCCTTTCGCGAGTCCTCCCGGCCGGCCGCGCCGCCCACCGAGCGCGACGCGGCGGCGGCGTGAAACACGTCCGGTGTTCCCGCACGAGAGCGGTGTGAAACACGACGGCGCGGCCACAAAAGGGCAGCAGCTCGCGTAGCGCGCACACGAGGACTAGGCGCATCCGCCGTCACATTGCCCATGCGGCAAATTCTAAAATCCGTCGCTTGGCCTGTACTGTGCCGCGAGCCGAAAGAGTTCGGTGACAGGACAGCCACGACAAGCATATGAAATGCTGTATGATCGAGGACCATGCGCGGCTTCAGTGTGTTCAGTCAAAGAAAAGGAGTGTGCATGCTTTCCTTGCGAAGGATTCTGGACCATGTGGGAATTAAAGTTTGCTACTAGTGTTTCATGCACACACGAGAATATTCTTATTCATTTTTGTTGCTACTCTTTTTCATGGGTGGCATGCGGTATTTGTGGTCTTTAGTAATTGAATTGGGCGTGGCCCACAGTTTTCTAGTACTACTCCATTTCAGAAAATTCTTTTGAACTAAACAGCGTTATATACTGTAGAACAAAATGGAGGTAGTACAAATTAGCACATTTCCCTACAATTTTATCAACTTGCCACTTGCCAACAGCATATGTTAGCTCAATTATGAAAATAAAGTTTACATTATAGAAATAAAAAATTGTTAGCTAAATTATTAGTCAAAAATTCTAAAATTTGAATCTTGATATATGTGCATGCCTTATAAACAAAAACGGAGGGGAGTATTCTCTAGCAGCTTGTTGCCCACAATTATATAGTAAGTAATTATCTGGTAGTTAACTAAATGCATTATAAAAAGCACAGGCCACTTGCACTAAAATGTGGAGAACGTTGTTGATTTTTTTGGGAAGTTATGGGGAAATGTTTGTCTTGTAGTAGTGATGTACACTAGACCAAAATCAACCACGTTTCCCCGCAACTTCCTACAAAATGTGAGCACATATTTCTCTTTGAAAAAAAAAGTGACCGCAAAGAGAGCCATCCATATTCACGATCAGTTTAAGCAGAAGCACATAAAAGAGCACCGAATGAAAGAACGAAAAGGTACAAACCCTTACTGACTGACGCAGCACGGCGTATATAACTTGTATCTGACCTACAATGATCTGGTACGACAAGAGTATGAAATCATGTGTGCTAAATTTCAAGCTCATCCAAGAGGAACAAAACTAAGGAACAGCTCCACAAAAACTCTGAAGCGCATTCCACACAATGTCAGCATCATCTACAAGTCTTCACCTGCAGCGATTAAGCCCATCACAGACGACAAAGCCCCCCAATTCGTCTCGTCAATTTGGTTAAAGTCCCCCTCAATCGACTCCACCACTTGGGATTGGAAACCAACCCACAGCACCATTGTGTCACAGTGTCCATACGAGCACTCCGTCAGAGCACAGTGGCTGGGAAGACGGACAGAACCCACACAAGTGGACAAGCGGAGGAGGAGCTATGGAACAAGCAAAGTTTCCGTCCGCGTTTGGCACCGAGATCACCACCATGCCCGTCGACAACGAGGCCTCTGCTCGTCCTCGCTCGCAGCCCAGCAACAGAGACCCCACAACACGACATGGAGATAGAATTGGGGAGAGGGGAGCGAAAACAAAATTGAATCTCTGAACAAAAAAATGAGGCAGAATCATCACCATTTTTATTATAGTATCGACAAAATGTACACACAACGATAGCGAGGCCATGCCAGCAACACCTCAGCGGCAAACGCAACTGGGCGGCAATGGCGAGCAAGTAGCGGCAACCAAGATCCCAGACACACTCCGCTCCGGTCCCATCCACCCCCGAGGAGTGACAACAACTGGAGCTGGAGCTGGGAAGCATATCCCTGAACCAAAGGAAAAAAGGGAACAAAAAAATATAGCCTATACTAGCAGAGCAGGAGTAGGCACCAAGCTGAGCTCTGGTTGCTCTCTAGAAGCGAGCAGCAGCTGAAAAGCTACGAGCTGGGCCCCTCTCGCCTTCTCTAATCTGCCACTATCCCACCTAAATTACTTTACACTAGTGTGAACAGAGCTATAAAAAAAATGGGAAATTTAACTACCAACTGCTGTAACTGTGGTGTCGGGGGACGACGAAGACTCCGGGGACCTACTATGGCTGAGGCTCCCTCTGGTGACTTCACCCCTGAATCTGGGATCCATGGCTCGTGTCTCCTCTGTTCCTCCTCGCCCTCCAAGAAACGCGGAGGTAGGTGGGGAACGAACGGGGGGGAGCTCGGGCGATCAGGCCTGGGCCTCGAGCTCGTTGGCCGTGATGAAGGTGCCGTGGAAGCCGAAGGGCACGCGGGACGGGAGCTGGACGGTGGCCTCCAGCCGCATGTCGGCGGCATTGACCACCAGGAGCTCCGACGTGCCGGCGCGCTCGTCGTGCACGAAGGTGAGCACGTACCCGTCGTCCTCGCCGCGCGGGTGGGCGGCGGCGGGGTCCATGGGCACGAAGCAGGGCTCGCCGCCGAACCGGCCCTCGCCGTACTCGAACTTGGTCAGCTCGCCCGTGGCGAGGTCCACCTTGGCGAAGCCCGACACCTTGGGCCACGGCTCGGCCACGGCGAGGTACGCGTACCGGGTCTTGCGCCCCAGGAGGTTGCGGTTCACCATGCCCACCTCCAGGTTCACCTGCTGCGACGGCGGCAGGATGGCGCGGCGCGTGGACCGCCCGGTGCGGGTGTCCAGGCGGATCTCCGTAAGCACGCTCTCGAGGTGCTCGTCCGACTCGTTGAAGATGGAGTCGGCGGGGGTCATGCAGGAGCCGATCACGACGACCTCGCCGGTCTCCTCGTCCTCCCACGCGTTCCAGAGGTGGAAGCAGAAGCAGTCCGGCACGTCCACCCACGCCATCTCCGACGCGTCCTTGGCGTGCTTGGGGAGCACGCCGAAGCGCGACGTCTTCTCCTTGTCCAGCACCACGGGCGAGCCGCCGCGCAGCATCTCCTGGAGCTTGAACACCACCTGGTGGTCGGGCACCACGACGAAGTTCTCGGTGATGGCGAAGTCGTGGATCATGGTGGGCTGGTCGAGCGGGATCTCGACGTCGTCGGACTTGGTGCCGTCGGGCCTGAAGTAGAAGTACTTGAGGTACGGCTTCTTGATGACGTCGTAGCTGAGCGCGTGGAGCTCCCCGGTGGCCGGGTCGAGCTTGGGGTGCGCGATCATGGCGCAGCCGAGCTGGCCGTCGAAGTCGTAGCGGCCGACGGTCTCGAGGTCGCCGCCGTCCGTGACGCGGACGTGGTACGGGAGGTCGTCCTCGGACATGGCGAGGAGGTGCCCGTTGAAGTAGACGAGGCCGGCGTTGGCGACGCCGGTGCCGTGGGAGGGGTCGACGAGGCCGCACGCGGCGCGCGCGTAGAACAGGGCAAGGCGCGCGATCCCGGAGTGGCCGTGCAGCTCGCCAATGGCCTTGGGGAAGACGGGGCGGCCGATCGCGCGCTCCTGGCTCAGGCGAGCCGTCTCGGTGAAGCGGCACGCGTAGGACTCGGCGGCGCCGTTGCGTATCCGCAGCGCGTGCACCATGCCGTCGCCGTCGAAGAGGTGGTGCCCGGCGACGGGGTCGAAGCAGGGGTTGGCGCCGTTGCGCGCGTACACGCCGTTGATGAAGGGCGGGATGCGGCCGGTGACGGGGAGCTCGCGGACGGGGGGCCTCTCACCGACGGGCGCGAAGTTGCCGGCGATCTGCACGGCCGGGTCGGCCGTCCTGGGCAGGCCGTGGGGGCGCTCGAGGACGCCCGCCACGAACCCCTCCTCGAACGCGTCGAGCGCCGCCGCCGCGGCGCGCTGGAAGAGGTTGAGCTCCTTGCTCGCCCTCTCCGCCGTCCGCGGCGGCGAGGCCGGCGCCGGCACCGCCACGGGCCTCGGCGCGGCAATGACGGCGGGCTTCCTGGCCACGGGCAGCTCGGCGGGCTTGAACGCCGCGGCCGCCGGCAGGCACTCGGCGGGCACGGAGCTGACCGCGCGCGGCGAGAACCTCACCGAATTGGAGGCCCTGGCCCTGCTGGAGCCGCAGCCCGGCAGGCGCCGGTGTATGGAAACAGAGGTGGGCGGGGCGAGGCCCTGCATCGCGGCCGCTGAATTGGCGTGGGGTTTTGGCGGATTCGAGTCGGCTGGGTTTTTGCTGCCTGCGTGTGCGGCGAGGGCGGAGGCTGGAGTGAGCCCGTTGGTGCTGCTGTGTCCAGTGGACGGATGGTTTGGGTTTGGGAGCAAGGGGAGCGGACGTATATATAGAGCGCGGGGACAGGCCGAGCAGAGGAGGGAGGGAGATGGGGGAGGCGGAGAGAGAGAGAGGAGAATTGACAGGGAGGGAGGGGAGGGAGGAGACCGGAGACGGACGGCGCGGTGTTGGTGGTGGAGGTGGGGGAGCGTGGGATGGCCGGTTTGAACGGCCGGGAGTCCAAGGCAGGGTGGGGCGGGGCAAGGGAATGAATCGCGACGCGGACGGGCGCCCACGTGGTGCGTTGCGGGGGGCGGCAGGGGGGACGCGCTGACGGGGACGTGCCCGCGCTGCGCCGCTGCCCCCCTCAGCTTCCGTTCCTCCGGCGCAGCCAGCGCGTTTCTTTTCGATTCCTTTTTATTTTCTTTTTTTTATTTTGTCTTCCTACTCGTATAGTTTTTTTCATTGCGCCGCAGGATTTTATCCCCTGCTTTGTTTATCGGAAAAGAAACAGTAGGACTGAGGAATGGTTGCGGCTGGCGATCGAGGCTGCCAAGGCAGAAGGCCACTCCGGCTGCGGCAGCCCACAACTTGCGCCTCGGCACTTGCGCTGCCTTGGACGCGGCCCCCGTACCAAACGTGCTACAGCTGCGGCCACGGCCAACCAACCCTCTCAAGCTCACAAACTTTGTTGTTGTACGTAACGAGGACGCCACAGATGCTATAGCTACAGCCGAGCGGGGACGTCGATAACAGTGTGCTTACGCTGGATCACGTCGATAATCAAATCACCTCTGTTGTATATACTCCATATTTTATATATTTACATGCTGCGACAAACTCCATAGTTAAAAGCTCATGACACCATTAGTAGCAGAGCATGATTAAGCCGTCGTGATTGCCTCCGATGCTGGCAAAGCGCAGAGTGTTTGTGATTCCGTCATGTGGAAATGCGAACGTCCCGCGATAACCTCGGACAAACCGCAGCCGACCCGTCGGCGACAGGGGCGCAGATCCCTGGCCCGTGCTTGTTCTCGCCCGGCGACACTCGGACAACCCAACCGCCGGGGCTCCTATCTAATCTGCACCTGGTGCCCCCGTTCGCGGCACGGCGCTCGTAAGTCGCGCGCCGTGTCCAGTCGGCAAAAAATCAGGAGCATCCGCTGTAACATTCGGAGACCGAACGAGGATGGATCCTTTTTGAAGTTAAGGAACGAGGACTCCTAAACCCGAGCATCACACTCGCACGCACACTGAAACACTGAACCAGAAGCATCTGCCGCAGGTCCGGTCCAAACAGAAAGGAAACGTGACCCGAGCAGGAGCAGCGCGATGCGCTGTACGAGCGCACCACCAAGGAGGGGGGCTGGACGGGACGGGGAGTCGGGGACGGCGACAAGCAGCGCGGAAAACCCGTGGGCTCAGGTGCCCGCCGGCCTGGCGCGCAACGCACGCAAGCAAGCAAGCTAGCGGAAGAAGCGCATGGCCCCGGCATGGCGCGGAGGGCGGCGGGCGGCGGCTTCCCTGCCTTGGCGCGCGGCTCCGTCGCCGCCGCAGGGGCTTACCTGCCGCGACCGCATGCGCGCGCTGGGGCCAGGGATGCCCCGGGGTGCCCTTGCCGCTGCCACCACTCCGTTCCCCGGGCGCCGAGGGACAGACAGCCCACGCCGCGGCCACGCGCGGACCCCCGTCCCCTCCCCCTCTTGGCAACATGACAACCCACATGCGTGTGCGGGCGCGCGACGGCGCCCCATTTGTCACGCCCTCCCCCCGCCTCAGCGGCGCGCTGTCCCCTCCCGCCTGATGCCATCTTGCTAGTGATAGCTCCTACTGTGCTCTGGTTGTAAGTCCTAGTCAGCGCCGGCCCTGTGTTTTCGGAGGCCCGGGGCGAAACAAAAAACTGAGGCCCTCTATACATACATATACTTATAATTTATAAATACTTAACGGTGCATGCAAAAGCAATATCCATATGCAACAATTCATAAATGTACAAATACCTTAAAAATTCCTTCTGACATTCCTCGATGCAAATTCATTGATAATGGTATTAATGTCGATCTCATCTAAAAATCGCTTCTCAATGCTCAATGTTGCCAAACCATTTAGCCTCTCCTGAGACATTGTAGATCTCAGATAATTCTTCAACAACTTTAGTTTTGAGAAACTTCTTTCAGCTGATGCCACAGTCACAGGCATAGTAAACATGATCCGGTAAGCAATTGAAGCATTAGGATAACAATTAGCCTTTGTAACAAACTCAAAAATCTCCATAGCTGTCATTGGGTTATCTGGCAAAGTAAACTGTAGGACACTCAGCTCAGAAATTAGATCATTTAAATCAAAGTCAGATGAACCCCCTTGAGAGAAAACTGCTGCCAGTGTTGTGCAACACACTTTTAGCTCAGGACCATCCAATGCTTTCAAGCTGGTTGAACTCAATAAAAATCCAAATAATTCTTTGAATGATTCTAATTGTTCAAATCTAGTCTTCAGTGAACGAATTGCCATATCAATTATAACCTTAAAGTAACTAATTCTAAATTGCTTCTCACGTGTGCAGTACTGGGCCAAATACTAATAGTACTAGTGTTCGCATACTTGGGGTGAGGCCCCACCAAATCGGAGGCCCGGGGCGGCCGCCCCGCTTGCCCGCGTACAGGGCCGGCGCTGGTCCTAGTACACACAGATTACACGGCGCTTTCGTGCTTTACCCTGACGCCTGCCTCGCGATGGGTCAAGCAGTAGAATGTGGCCGTGAATGTGCATGCCATCGGGTCGGCAGGGTGGTCGGTGCGGTGGAGCAGCGCCCGACCGGCGACCAGAACTGACACAGGCGGTGGCTTTGCGACTTGTGGGCGCAAACAACAAAGGCGGATAAGGTCGGCGGCGGCCTCTCTCGGCAACGGCAAAGCTTCGCGTAGACTTTGTGTGGGCTCTGTGTTGACTGTTGTCTGTTGAGTGAGAGCGTGCTCGGGGGCGGCGGGGGAGGACAACAACGTGCGGCAATCGATCGACCATCGATCCCTGGACCTCTGTCCCGCCGACGGACGGTGCACGAAGCCAAGGTCCTTGCCGCCGGGGGACTTCCCACTTTCTCAGTACTGATTCGGCTACAATATTTGTCGAGATTCGGATTGTCCTTTTTTAAGTTCACATAAGCATGCACACTCACTTCTCTACGAATACACACGTCGACCTATTATGCTTCTGCATCTTCTCAAAACAATTGTGACAAAAAAAAATCATTTCCTTCATAAGGATGAAAAATGGTTATCATTTTTATAGGAGAAAGGGCCTAACTGCCTAAGTCCCTGTCTTTGCCTGAAGGCAGGACCAGGTTCAAGCCCTAGCCGGCTGGTTCCCAACTCTCAAGCATGACCACTAGGCCACCGGCCTTGGTCCCTCACGTTTCGAACAATTAGACGTGTTTGGGGAACAAGGGTCTTTATTGCGACTCAAGAAAAGCGAAATCAGCCGTCATATATCAAAGAAGTGTGCAATATTGCAAGTCAGTCATGTCGATGTATTTACGGAACTTGTCAAGTGTTACCGATTTCACATTTTGAATTTTGTATTTTTGGGTTTTCCTTAGACCATAGTGTACAAATCGAATTGGATTTCAAGAAAATTGGAGACGACCACACATAGTATCATCTGTGTGTAACACTGTAACTCTAGGAGAAAGAGGATAAGTAGTTTTCAAATCATAGAGTCTGAGGGAACAAGTTATAATTTGAAAGAGATCATTTGTTTTGTTTTAGTCGTCGTAGGCATGCCGCATGCATGTATAGTGGCTTGCTTTTCAAAACCCAAAGGCAGAAAACAAAATCCTAGTTCCAAAAAAGAACTCTTGCAACACGTGTACAAGTTCATACGCCTCGAGCACGATCTGGAAGCCGTGCGCCTTTCGCCGCGATCCGGCGCCAACAGTCCTAACCGGAACACTCCCTTTGAGCAAGTGCGGCACACGTGGCGGAACGAGACCGGCTGGGGCCAATTCACCAGCCCGGATGGTTCCTCCGCCCATCGAAAGGCCCGCCGATCCAATAATCGACACATTGCACGGCATGGATCATCGATCGGAGGAACGCGACGCTCGCTCGTTACTCATTAGCTCGCTGGGGGCATCCTCTTATCTAGAGACTAGTAGTAGTAGCTCCGATGCTGACTTGGACGGACCATGCGATGAGAGCAGTGACCCCGGCGGCGCACGTGTAGCGCGGGGATTGGCAGGCCACCATTGTTGTTGCCCTGCACCGCTGCACTCGCCTTCGCTCTCCGTCCGTGAAAGCTCTGCAGCTCGCCGCGACGTGCACGTGCGGACGAAATTCCTGCGGCGTGGTCTAACCCAAAGCTGCAGAAGAATCTTTTCTACCGCGGGTGTCGCTGCTGGCGCCCCCAAAACGGCAAGATGTTTTGCGTCTCGCTTCTCTTTCCCGCGCGTTCCAGGAGACTTCAAATGTTTTGTTGCATTTGCAGGCGACGTTGTTGCGGCAGAACTATTTCTACCGGCGGCGACGGGGACGTTACAGGGCGAGAGACCTGACGTCCTTTCTATCCTCGCTTCTGTTCTCATCCTCCGGTGGGCCCGGGGGCACGTGTGGCGCCGCGATTGGGCGCCGCCGGTGAGGTGGCGCCGTGTGGACCGGGCGTCGCCGTCGGCCGGGTCCACGTGTCGCGCGGCCGCCCGCCCTCCGATCCCACCCCTGCGCGCGGTGCGTGCTTTTCATGGCAAAACTGCTGGTGCTGTGGCTCCCGGCTTCGTGGTCACTTTCGGTGACTCACTCGCCCGGTGCCCCCCGGAAAACGAAGGCGCGCGGCCGTGTGCTCTGCATCCAGACCCGGTGGAACGGAGGCGTCGCCGTTCTGTTCCGTTTGGAGTTTTGGGCTACTGGCCGGAGTGGACCACCGCTGATGATGAGGAACCGATCGACGCTGAAATAAAGCTTGGACTCGCTCACTTGTACGCCAGTTTGATCGGCACAGGAGCATGAGGCATGCTGCCTGTTTGTATGTCCAAGTTCAACTCCTGGCGCCCCGGCTGTTGAGCAGAAACTGTGTGGCTAGTGTGTCACTGGCTCCATTCACCGACCGACTGATAATGTGTGACTGAGGCGAGTTATTCTTTTCATCACCTCTTTTTTTCATTTCCTTTTGGGTTTTGACCGAGTTGTTGGGATGGTCCGGCGAGTGGCATGGGTGGAACGAACCAAGTGACAAGTGAGGCATACACGCAGAGTCGTTCTCAGGGCGTCAACGTCGCGCCCGCGCGGGTTGCATGGACACCACGGAAGTTATCGCGGTTGCAGGTGCCCATGCCTCGGTGGCGCGCGCGGGTTGGGCGCAACAGCGACAGCGCCGCCCACGCTTTCTCGCTCGCCCGCCGCAGCGCAGACCGTTTCAAAGGCGTGTCGCCGCCGTGGAATAACCGCCGCCTCCAGCCCAAAAACACACTGGCGCTAAGCTAGTGACATGGGGTTTTAAGGTTTTGACACGATCTCGCATCTCATCTTTCTTGCTATTAGCTTATTATTATCTTTATTCTATTCTACAGTCGAGCAAATCCTTTTTCTGTCCTAACTAACCGACCGTACTGATTAACGATACTTTTGAGAGCGAGTCGATTTGGTCGGCGATTTTTTTTACTCGCCCATCGTTGTTCTTTTTGCGTTGAAGGATGATGCTTGGTGGGTCATTTTCCATGTCTCCGCTAATTCCAGCGATAACGGATCATGCTCATAAACTAAACCAAGAAAGCGAAAGGAAACCTTGGGCCACTGCACGCACCGGCCAATAGCCAATAATAAAAAAAAATTATCTTACCCTCTCTTATTAATACATATCCTTTTGCACTTTACATCGCCGTTTCTATATGTTTTTAAGGGCCCTTAATTTAAGCTACATAATTAACATCAGAATTAATATTTTCATAGTTTTCTTCATACATATATATATATATAGCCTACATGATGAAACACATCACATGCATAATTGCATATATACCTTAATAAGTTATTGTTTTCATATAAACAATGGTAGAAATATATATATATATATATATGGTACCCTGGACACTGAATACTATTCGGTACCCAACCCTTCAACGGTCACCTTTGCCTCGCACCGCTTTTTCCCATGGTCTTTTCTACGGTTTTTTCACCAGTCAACATCGGCTCACAAAATATCCAGATCGTGGGTCACCAACAGTCCAACCTCCCATTCAGATCGTGGGCCGCTTCTTCTCTTCATCGCCGCCGCCCGCCGGCCCCCGCCGTCCGCCCCTTCCCAGGCCGGACACCCCAATAGCCAGCCGGTGCAAGGTGCCGGCCTTTCCACCGCAAGGAACAGAGTTGCCGTCCCCCATCCTGCGACGAACGGAGGTGCCTCCATCCATCCCATGAAGAACGGAGCCGCCGCCGATTCGGCCTCCCCAGGTGGATGACGACGCATCCAATCTCGGCGGTAGCTACTTCGCACTCCCCTCTCGTGGTGCTGTGGTATGTTACAGCGAGCGATCTACACGCCGGTGCGCAAGGTGCCGCCTCCATGCTCCCGTAGTTCTGAACGATTCATATATGGATTCATTTTAGATAGATTAATGCTTAATTCTTTCATCATTTTTGCCGGAATAGAGTTGCCTCGATCCATCCGGCGACGACGAGACGATTGTGCCCGATAATGGTGGCGACAGTGCCCTCTCCCTCCCCTGCAGCTCAAATCCTCCTAACAGCGGCGGCAGGCCCCTCCCTACTCCTGACGGCTGCCGCGCTTGGGGTGCCCCTCCAATCCATGGCCGGTGGCAGTCCTATCCCCTCTCCTTGCGCGGCAGCACCCCTAGTGATCGGTGAGCTGCACCGTGGCAGATTCGTTGACCCAGGCGGCAAACGGCGCCGCACCAGAGGGGTCCGCCAAGCAAACGGCGATCTGGGCGGACGCGGCATGTCACTGTGATGGCTCCCTCTCACCACGCGCATCCCGTCGAACCCTCCCCACGCTTCGGGGCCCTGCATCCCAGGCGTGTTCATCTGCCTCCATGAACGAAACTCCAGGTTACTCCACGTATATATATATATATTGATGTACAAACTCAAGAAGGGCAAATATCCTTTTCTTTTTGTGATTATTAAAGGTTACACACGCGTGTGTGCCCCTACGAATAATTTAGCAAGAATAATTGCAAATTGTGGGCACCGGGATTTGAATTCAAGCGAGCGTGTGTGCCCCTACGAATAATTTAGCAAGAATAATTGCAAATTGTGGGCACCGGGATTTGAATTCAAGCGAGCGGAATCCCGCTCTCACATCTTTAACACTAGAAAACCTGGTCTAATTCCAAACCATTCAACACGGGTGATAACAACAACCCTAGATCTACAAATATTTATGTTTAAATAGTTATACTTTTCCTGTTGATGCTTTTCGGATGCGGTGATCGGGTACATGAACCTCAATATAACAACGAAGGAAAGCTCTTTAGTTTGAAACATATTATTATATTAAGAAAAAAATTGTAGCGATATTGAGTTCACATGGTCGGTGTGACGTGTGAGTGGACCGATTTTTCGGATGGTGGTTAACTGGTTCGCTTTAGACCAGTTGTTGTCGGAAATAACTGTCCTTTAGGATAGTGACATTGTCGACAAGATACTAGTTTGATCATTGATTAATGGCATGAAACATATGTAAATAATAAAAAATATAATATTTTGAAACTATATTCAAGAATGAGTCTAGTCATACTATTTTCAAAAAGTCGGTTTGAATTTTTCCCAAGAGATGTTGACGTTGAAAATTTAGACGCATTGACTTCATGTGACTCAAAAAACAACCCATTTTTGTGACTAGAGAAAGTGAATCCATACCTACCAATCTTATACCTTGGGGCGATCAGGGAACCGCCGTGGGGGTGGGAGGCGGGGGGTTATGTTTGGTGCGCACAAATTTTCACCATACAAAATGCCTACAATTTTATTTTAAACCCTCCCGAAGGTCACTTCCTGGCTTCATCCCAAGTTATACATTCCCACCAATAAAGACTTAGCACTTTAGCATACTCCAGGAAATATATGCTAAATAATTCAATCTTGGTGGAGCTCAGCCAAATTGCCTTTAGCAAGGCATAAAAGTGGCGACAATGGACAAAAATTAACACAACTTTATTGACTTGTAATTTTTCCTTTTTTCCAGAAAAAATAAGTACCATTATAGATGTTTATCATTGTTGATCATCAAATAAATATTATTACAATAATTCAGTGGGATTGCCTAATTGTAAGTGTCATTTTTTTCTCAACCCTAAGGTGCTTTTTCAGCCATCTAATAAACCCACAACACGAAATTGCCTAATTTTGTAAGGTTCAAATCTAATCTGGCCACGAAAAGTGACATAGACTTTTAAAAATATGTTAGCTCGCGGAAAGGTAGTGTTAAAATGTCAGTCGATAAAACAAAAAATAAGATGTGTTGAGATAATAAAATAACAACGGTTGTTGAAACCTTTGTGCCACTTTTGGAGCAGCTTTAGACCCCATTTAGGGCCTCTAAAATCTCGACAAATCGATTGGGAGGGGAAAAAAACAGTAGGCCCCCAACCCAAGTGACCGGTAGCCTAGATGGGTAGCAGAGCCTCAAAGGCCACACACGTGTTGAACCAAATCTTTTCTCCTGGGAGTAGGTTTGGCCACAAGCCTCCATTTTTAAAAGAAGGCGCGCAGATGCCTTGTTGCCTTTATATCCAGACTAGAGTAATGCAGTAGTGGCGCTCTCTATTCTCGCCTGCTGCTGATTGTATATTCCAAGCGAGCCAGGCCATGCATATTCTCTGTTGCGCTTTGGCACTCGCCGCGATCCCATTGGCGCAGCTGCTCCTATCCCCTGCCCAATTATTTCTCCAATCATTTTGTAGACCCGCCTGCCGCTGTCTGATGTGTGCTTCTATACTGTACTAGCTGCTGCTCATCTTGCGCCTATTTTCTATTATTCAGTGGTCAGGGCCCAGGGGCATCAACTGATCAGCTCACTGCTGCTCTGCTGGGTTGAGAGATCGTCGGTGATGTTTGGAAATCGACCTGGGATAGTCTCTGCACTCCTGCGGCGTGCATGCGTGAGAGCGATTGCACTCGAGCTCTCTACAAACTGTAGAGCTCGTGGCTCATCGTCGCGAGGGTACCGAATGAATTCGCGTATGTAGAAACGCAGCGTCGGCCCGATCATTTGCTCCGATGGCAACTGATATTTGAAGTGACTCTCTGGACTACATTATTGCCTTTGACCGTTTGTTATGTAACTCTGGAAATGATGTTAAATTTGATTCGTTTCGTGCATCAGCCAGTTCACTGAGATGGCGAGGAATAACAACATCGATCGATAACCGTACAGTTTAGGGATGGATAGCATCGAGATTGCAAGGAATGGATAGCATCGAGAGATCGCAGGAATGCACGTCGCGATTCCTCAATGGGGCTGTCATCTGCCTGCTGTTCCGCACCTATCTTGCAACAAGTTGCAGGCGCGAGCGCGAGAGTGCGTGGTAAACAATGATCACGCCTCAACTCAGCTACTCTACCTCTCTGTGGCCAATGCTATGCACACGCGACTACGCAAGCATGTCCTCAGAACTGCAGCGCTTGTGTGCGTGCTCACCTCAAGCCCCTGTCACAGCTGCCGCTGTTGCCGCTGCACTTTTGTCGCCGTGATTGGAGGACAGCACGCAGGGAGAGCTACTGATCCGCCTAGAGGAAAAATGGGCGAACAAAGTCATGCCATCCGCTAGCTAGCCCGGCCGGTTGCACTCGCGCGCATCGCCATCGGCACTCACCCGACACGGCGCTGTCGCAGCTGCACGCATGTGATGCGTACCAGTCCCAAGTCCCAACCAGCAACTAGAGTATCGAGTATATACTACTAGCCCCGCCGCTTTGTTCCAGCCGGTGGTGGCGACGCCATCAGATTCGCGCTCGCTCTCTCCCTCCCTCCCAGCTGGGTGCAGGGTGCACTCGAGCGAGGCCGGCTGCCCCGGCACGGCAGGCGGCCGGATTCCATGCCGTCGCCGTCGTCGGTGTAACGACCCAATTGTAATGAACAAGTTGAGCATTGCATCATGAGTATAATTGTTTGCAATTATGAAATTGTTGAGCTTTGTTTGAATGCATTTGGATTTGAATTCAATTAGTAAATAAAATGAAAACATATGCATCATGAATCAACTTGCTTTTTACATATATAAATTATGCTGGTAATTTACACGGTAAACTAATACTTTCCATAATATGAATTTAGGTATTTTTTCCGGATTTTAGGAAACCATCTTGAGGTCAAATATCTCATCCAAAATCCTAAAATTAGTATTTCGGGAAGAATTTTCATTCCAAAGTTACAATAGATATTCTACCAATTCCACGCAAGATGGGTTGCTCTTGAGTTCTAGTATCAACACAAAAATCGGCGAAATTTTTTAGGCTTGAAAGACCAACTTTGGATAATGGAGGGAAGAAACAATTTTCTGTACAGAAGAAGAAAAGTTACGTGATTTTCTCCCTCGGACGGTCCGCCCCTCTACCGCGGACGGTCCGCGAGGAACACCTGTGTGCGTGTCACGCTCACGGAGGAGCAACGCCACACGCCCCCACCTGTCCTCCACCTCACAACACCCCTCCCCTGTTCTCTCTATCTCTCCCTCATACAGAACACTCCTTCCTTCCTTCCTTGCTCTCTTCTCCAACCAAAGCAATGGAGGGAGAACTCCCCATCCCCAACCAAGTCCACCATCCTTCGCCGGAGTTGGCCGGAGGAACACCGGAGGACGTCGCCGAGAAGCTTCTCCACCACCTCATCCACCTCTTCCTCACCGGAGACCAAGGAGAAGGCCATCCCCAAGCTTCTTCTTCCTCTTATCCAAGGTTTCGTGGATGAACTCGAGTCGATCTACTCCAACACAGCCCTACGCCAACAAGCAGCCCTTTGCTCGTGCTCTACTCGTCGCCGGTGAGCTCCCCTCGGCGCTCACCCTCTCCCTTTTGCCTTCAATCAAGCCCCAAAGCTCATCCATGGCCATATCACCATTGTTGACCTCGAGCTCCAATACTCTCATGCATGTCAAATCCTCCACCTAAAACAAGTTCCCCGTCACCTAAGAAAGCTATACTCAAAACCGTTGGCGGAGTCGCCGTCGGCGACCTCGCCGGCGAGCCTCGGCCTGCACACGGACGGTCCGCGACCTGGGGTCGGACAGTCCGCGAGCCGTAGCCCCGACGACTCAGAAACTCCTCACGAAGTCACGATTTTTAGTTTTATAAGTCGGACGGTCCGTCCTTCACCCGCGGACGGTCCGCAGTTCATTCCCAAACTCCACATAGAACCCAATCGAGAATTCACGTCTCCAGGCCTTTTAACGGCGGACGGTCCGCCCTTCACTAGCGGACGGTCCGCAGTTGAATTGCCCTCGACCACACAGAACCGGGTTGTTTCTGAACCTCGATTCGCACTTGTACAGCAGACGGTCTGCCTCCCAGGGGCGGACGGTTCGCGGGTACAGTAGCTGCAGCCTAGTCAGCCTTTTCGTTTTATCGCACAAACATGTAGTACATATAAAATTGAATATAGCTCAGATTAATATGAAACAAATTGTGTTGGTTGCATCATGATGTGCTCTATCTGTTAAAAATGTTTATGATCCTGAAATAATTATATTATTGTCCAGTTTATTTAAATATACTTTAATCTTGTTTAATACTTAATTAATTCTCTATTAGTCCAAAAATTGTGAACTCAATTTTGCTAGCTTCCTTATGACATGTACTATCTATTTAAGTTGTTTATTTGCATCAGTTATGTCTATTTTAGTACAATTTAATCAGTTTGCTTAAAACCTAGTTAACTTATTGTATTCACAACAAATTCATTTGAGCTCCTAAAATTATGAAACTAATTTTGTTACACTTCTATAGCCATGCTCTACTTTTTGGAATGGACAAATCTCATGATACAATAATAGATTGGTACAGTTTATTAGTATTCTTGGCTAGATCTAGTAATTTGAATAATACATATTAAATTCATGTATGTCTTAAGTTTAAGGATCTAGTTTTGTTAACCTTGGGTGATCCTCATCTATAGTTTCACAATAATGAATTAGAAGTAGTTTTGAATATATCGTTTGAGTGAATGTTAACTTACTAATGGTATGACCAATTTAGTTGTGCTCCTATGAGTTATAAGCTTCGTGTTGCTAGTTATAGAATAAATGTGCTATGAGGATTAGAGTTAGACACCTATGAAATCAACTAGAATGATGATGCTTGTCTTGATAATTAATGTTGATATCAAGAAGGGTGAAATATCTCATATGTTTGACATAGGTTGTGACTAAGTTAAATTAGTGCTTAAGACAACTAAAGTAGCAAAACTAAGTTGTGATGGCAACCTTATGTTGTAAGTAAAGTTATGTGCACATATATGAGTAATGGTTTGCCACTTTCATCCTATGCAATGCTTGTGTGATATAATTCCAATTCTTGATTGCTTGTTTGATGACCTTGAACCATGTTATTCGTATTTCTCTAATGAATCATTGCATTTCATATCCATATGCATCCATGTCATCCTCTCTAATTCATGCATTCGTTTAATTTCTAGAGCATGACGTTCCGGAGTGTCGCAGTCGTGGAGCACCAACTCAGGCAGGCACCAATATATCTCAACTCTATTTTTGAATGTGAATTACTATTAATTATTATTGGTTCTGCATGGGCTTAGCTCTATCTAGACATATGCAATGAGTAGAACCTACTAGTCATGTACACTCTTGGTCTTAGCTCAACTTAATTAGGAAGAGTATGAATGTTACAATTCTCGAGATAAATTGCTTAGCCATGCTTAGCCACTGTAGGAGTCAAGAAGTGGCAAGGTCACCACCCTTGTGAGCTATAGGGTGTTTGATAACAATTACTACTAGTCGTTTGTGAATGAGTAAAAGATGAGCAACTATGAGAATGATGTTTCGAGGCTTGAGCAAGTATGGTGACTTGCTTGAGTTGTATTAGGATGTATCATTGTAGCCGAGTTCCTTGAGCACTATCCGTACAAACCACATACTTCAATCGGGAATGGAAGCTAAGTAGCATAAGTCACACCTTGCATTGGGCGGATTCGGCGCGGGTGGTGATGGAGTGTAGTCGGCGGTTCCATTGCACTTGTCTCTCCCAGCCGTTCGATCAATGCCGGGTGTGGGTATGTGAAAGGTAGGGACTCGAGCCGACGCTTATTCTAGGCATAGAGTATGGTGGAAAGCCTTGTTCCATGTGGTCCCAGTTGTACACCCCTGCAGGGTAATTGATCTATTGCAATAGCCGCGCTCTCGGTCATGAGCACGCTCTTGAGGTTGGAATCTCAATGTAGGTCCCAGAAGGGGTTCATGGAAGATTGAGCTCATATACATGATCACTTTACTTATACAATTGTTTCACTACTGGAGAGATGCTCATCAGTACCTTGTCATAACCCTCATAGGTACCGCGACACCGTGACTAAAGGGGTCGGCCTTTGGTACCGGGTCCAGAACCGGTACCAAAGGCTGTTTTGGTTATTTTTTTAAATGTTTGATATTTGGGTTAGTTATATACAATTCTACGCGTCTACGTGTCTGCGCGTCATATGTCGTATGTCGTACACGATCTTTCACGCAATAAGATTGAAGTCGTCGCAATTGTCAATTGATTTTGACCCGACTTTGATTGCATTTTTCTCGAACATTCACATATAAACATTTGAGATCAGCCAATACAAAAGTTAGAGCATTTAAAAGTTATTTACAATTAACGAGCAGAACTGGAAGAAGGAGCGGAAAGGGAGTCCAATTGAGCGATAGCGCGTCCGTCATGGTGGTACTCTCCCAGTGAATTTATAACTTGGTCCATAATGAATCCAAATAGTTGGTCCGCAATAGTTTTTGCTTTTTGTGACATTGGGAGCTCTTCATAGTAAAACATCCTCTGCATTAATCACAAATGACAACATTCATTCATATAATAAATAAATTTTGCATGTAATCATTTCTAAACAAGTAACTAATAATCATTCATTCGTATAATAAATAAATTTTGCATATAATTATAAAATTTCCTAACACATTCATTTCTAAACAATAACTAATAATTATTTCTAAACAATAACTAATAATCATTTCTAAACAATAATCAATAACTAATAATTATTTCTAAACAAGTAACAAAGTTTACATGAAATAACAAAGTTTACATGAATTAACAAAGTATACATGAAATAACAAAGTATAATAAATATATTCATAATAAATATACACTAATAATCATATTTTCATATACACTAATAATCATATTCTCATATACACTAATAATCTAATTTCCATATACACTAATAATCTAATTTCCATATACACTAATAATCTAATTTCCATATACACTAATATTTTCATACTAATAATCTAATTTCCATATACACTAATAATCTAATTTTCATATACACTAATATTTCCATACTAATAATCTAATTTCCATATACACTAATAATCTAATTTCTATATACACTAATAATCTCATTATCCATTGGATAACACTAGATCATACACATTACAGAACAAGTCATATGCAAGTATGAATTGTTTTAATTCATACCATGATTTCTTCGTGAGTCGCTTTTTTGGGAGAAATAAAGGTATGGATCCACTGGCAGACGTAGTATCCGCATAGATTCGTCCCTCCTTCCTGTCTGGCACACTGAAAGTGGAGAAGAATAAAGTTAGACGTAATAACTATATATTAGTGTGATTTTACGAGATATGCGGGTACACCAGCCACGTACCGGAAAGTCCGTCTTCACATCCAATTTTTGTTTGAAATTTCCTTTTTGTTTCACACGGAAACGTGTCCATGCCATGTCAATCAAGTCTAAAACTGCTTGGTAATCCCCTTGTGGTTTCCGCAGTGAGTCCATGACAATAATTTGACCGGTGTTTATGATTATCACAAGCAGTATCCAGTGGAAGCTGTATATATATATATATATATATATATATATATATATATATATATATATATATATATATATATATATATATATATATAAATACATGCACAAGTATTGAGAACAAAGTCTTAAAGTTATACATACATAGAGAGAAGTACTCACTTGAAATTGTATGGCAAAAGAATGTAAGTCTTGCTTCTTTGTCTCTCCAGGTACAAGTATATGTTGTCCACCGTGTCTAGTGGCTTACTGGCTACAACTACGGAATTTACCATGCATGGATCCATGAAGCCGACATCATGATACGATTTTTGGCGGCAGGTATGGATCTCCATCCTACATGGCAAGAATAGATTATTGTTATTGTTGCAAATTCTAATTAAGGAAGTAAGTATTGCGAGAATAGATCAGTGAAACAAACTTACACAACCCAGCAGCTCATGATTGAGAGGTCTATGGCATCTTGATGGTACAACATATATACATCCTTGAAATCCAAAATTAAGAGACTATGCCCACGGAAGTAATCACGGTCTTGTATCAAAACATTGAGCATCAGTCTACCCTTTTTGGACACCTTCATGTACCACTCATGAAATCGGAACGCTTGAGTGGTTAGGTACTTCACAGACATTGGGGGCACCATTGCTTCGCCATATCGAAATTCCAAATTTTCACTGGTGTTGCCTTAGGAATTTCGCCCTCTAAAAGTTCTTTCGGTGAGAGGCCCGTTTGCGCGCACAACTTCGCAAGTTGTTCGTC
Source organism: Alloteropsis semialata (assembly GCA_004135705.1). Classification (NCBI taxonomy): domain Eukaryota; kingdom Viridiplantae; phylum Streptophyta; class Magnoliopsida; order Poales; family Poaceae; genus Alloteropsis; species Alloteropsis semialata. Next base: position 52,546,956 of record CM014278.1, read on the forward strand.
GTCATATTCCTGTTGCCCTTGTGTCCTCCTAGCAGAGCTCTGACCGAGTTGTTTCTTCTTAGGAGTGGCCGCCTTCTTCCCCGATGATCCACTGCTGGCTTGTTTCTGCTTCTCATAAGACTTTGCAAGCTGGCGGTTGTAGTCAGAGGGCATGAATCTCTTCTGATTCGCCGCGCTCATTGTTTTGAAAAATGTCTTTGCTGTCG
>CM014278.1:52559622-52633844 GCA_004135705.1 Alloteropsis semialata
GGGGGGGGGGGGGGGGCATGGCCCCACTGCTGTTCCACCACCATCGACGATGGTTGAAGAGGGAAAGCAACATATTACTATTACTGAACTTTTACCCATGTTTTAGCAAGCATTCGGCGTTCTATTCTCGGCTATGCATTGAGTTAGCGTGTTGCTATATCATTTTTTTGTCCCAATATCATTTCCAAGAGTGACTACAAAATAGACTCCTAATAATCTGGTTTCCGAACCTCGCCAAAAATTATTAGGAGAAGAAAAAAAAATACTTTCATCCAACAGTTTTGAAAAAATTGACACCCAATAATATTTAATTGCTGCCACATCATCTATTTGTTGACCCCATGGCTGTTTTTTTTTTGTTGTGTGAACAGTAAGGCAGAATTTTTCTCGCATAAGCAATGGTGTGAACAGTAGATCCGGTTTTCCCCCTGGATTGGCAATGCAGAAAGTGTAAATTTGTCTCAAGATAGAGGCGCCACTATTGGAAGCGCAAATACAAAAATGGAATTTGAGTTCAGCACTATTGGAGCTTGGTTTTTCATCCTTCTTTTTTTTTCAAAATTGGTTATTGGAAATAAATATAGACACTCTTGGAGATGTTCTAAGCTAGCATCAAATCTACTTCCTCATCTGCGCATTAACTCTGGTCGCTTGCATATGTGCAGTAATCAATCGAGATATGGGACAGATCAAACGAGATGCTTAATGATCAGAGACGAGCTGCTGCCAAACAGTCAAACACAAGTACTACTACTACTACCAGTGACGAGTACTACACATCAACCAACATCATGGCATGTGCGTAAGCTGCTGTGGGCTAGTGGTCCTAGCTGCCGGCCGGCTCCTCTCCGATGCATATGCTAGCTGAACGGATCGCGCGCGGGGCACACAATCCCAACGCCACAACGAACCGACATCCCGCCGGTATCGAGATACACCAACTGATCGGCGGGATCTCTACCAAAGCTCATCATATTGCATTCGGTTCTTCTCATGACGGATTCATACTCTACATGCTAGTGGGGCCCGTATATTCAACAGGCCATGCATGCGTGCATGCATGGATTCATACTCTACATGCCAGTGGGGCCCACGCAGCGCCGCTCGCTGCATGCGATCGATGGCCGACCGATCAATCTCCGGCCGGCCGGGCCGCGCGCGCGGGCGGGCGGCGGCCGGGAGCCGCAGGCACATGGCGGCACATGACCTCTGGCCACCCATCGCCATCACCATTGCCACTTGCATTGGATCGAGCCCTTCCTCTCCTCAGTCTCCTGACTCCTCTCCCGACCCGGCGCCGTCCCAAGGAAGATTTGGGCGATCTCCGGGCCAGTATTCTACGACCTCAGTCCACATGGCTGCACAAACAAATGCACTCCCTCGGCTCATGATTAACCACTCATAATGGGCTAGCGGTTTGCTGCAACTAACTACACAAGGGTCTTGTTTAGATTGGGCCAATTCAACTGAATTCAATGATTGGAGATGCATTGGGAATTGAAAAAGTAGAGAGAGGGCACGCAGTTCAATGCGTTGCCTTTTGATTGAATTGGTGCCTTTTCGCCAATCTAAACAGGGCCAAGGTCTCATCTGACCCTGATGCAGATTAAACAATTGCTCGTCATGATTGGCAGTCAACACAGCCCCTCTTTTAGTATAGGTTACTACTTGATTAATAAATTACTTGCATGCAAGATTCCTCAGTCTGGTTCTTGTTTAAAAAATGATGTGGCGGTCTGAATAAGTTTGGTTGATCAGACGTATGGCCCTTATAGGCATATAGCATTGGTCAGGAGGGCAGGAGTGGACCTACATTATGGTGTGCGCCTCTTCTAAGTTCGGGATTTTACATTCTATAACCCTATATGAATATTTATCCTAATGATCGTGTTATTTTCACAAATCTACAACCCTATATACCTGTGTATGTACAATAGTCTCAGAAAACTACAACTACTTTGTGAAATTGAGAGCACAAGTTGTAGTTTTATATATGGAACCAATGATAAAAGTTGTTGTTCTGTGATAGCTAGACGCGGATACATGTTGCAGTTTTGTGAAACTCACTCACTCTTGTACCAATGGGGTTGGCTCTCTAGCACGCACGGTACTAGAAGGAATGGAGTTAATGTGTGTTGCTATATAGGTAGGGTCACGTTTCTCTGTCAGTGTCATGTGCCCCCGTATTTGCTGCCAATTTGACGTGAGATAGATGTGCCCGTTGCATGGCTTGTTCGTTGTTATGGGTCGGCTTCCGATCCCTCATGGGCCATGATCCCTACGTGCCTCTCTCTGCCACATTGATTAGGATATCGATCGGCACGACGATGACGAATTGACGATGATGATCAAGCGGATTATGGCCAGCGCTAATCATGCACATCATGCATGCAGCCGATCGATCCGATCCATCACGTTGCAGCAGAACGTTGTAGATGCATGTGGTCCTAGAGAGGCTAATCATGGATAGATGCTTCATGCGTCAATGAATGGCCAACAGCCCACGCAGATCGATCGATCGATCGATCGGTCGATCCTAACCAACAACCCCACCAGAAATAACTACCAACGGCCAGTACCTACCGCCCCGGCCCGGCCGGGTCTATGCTTCAGTTATTGTTCTTGACCGCATCTGCTGATCTGCAGGCCCATGCAACAGGCAGCTAGGCCCAGTCCACACATTCGTACCATGCTCGCTTGCTCGCTCCATGGCAAGTGGCAACCGCCGCGCCCGATGTGTCTGCTGCTCACGCCCTGCATCTGATCACGATCATCGCACGTGATCTACGCATCCACTGCTATAGATAGTAATAAACAGGTCGATATTTTGGATTTGAGTTTTACTAACTTTGCTAGCTAATTCATTGGGTTTTTTTTTTCGAAAGCCATTGGGTTTTATTAGCTTCTGAAGATTCATCAGCTTTAATTTGGATGCAAAGCTAAGGTACATTACATGGCAGTGGGTTTGAGCACTGACAAATGGGCCGGGCGTGTATGGGCAGCTACACATGTGAGCGCATGTGTAGTTGGACCAGGGAGCAGCTTTAGGGCAGGAGCAGCACGTCGGTCTCACTAGCAACTCGATCGTCGCTGCAAGTTGCAAGCAACCAACCATGCTGCGTGCAAGTTGGTGTACCGCCACTTACTGCCGTGTGCCGTCTACTTCGCGGAGTACGACCACTACACTACGCGCTCTGATCGATGTGCATGTCAGCACTCACGCGTACGCATCAACTAATGAAATGTGGTTAAATGTAACGTACCACTAGCACTAGCGCAAGCAAGTTGGCCGAGCTACAGGGGCCTCGTACGTGCGCTCGTCGTCAAGGACAGGGCAAGAGGCCAAGGACTGCACAAAGCAAGGTCTGGTGTGGTTCATATATATGACTCCACTGTGCACGAACAGCTACGGAGTAGTAGCTAGGCCAGAGGACTTTATCGTCTTCTTGAGGAAGTTTTAATTGAGGGTGTATCACGAATCACGATCATGGAGACAGACCATATGACCATGCTGAGCCTCATCTGTGAACAACAACACCCGAGATGCGTTCTCGCTTTAATTGAGAGCGCTTTCCTTGGCCGTGTACCTGCGTCTTGTCTCTTGTGTGCAATGGGGCCCTCCGGCCTTGCATAGTACATTAGTACTAGCTAATAGCTTCACATGTTTATATGTGTGTTAATGTGTGTAGTAGCTTGGACCCAGCGGATACAGCCAACAAACCGGCCAGCAAGTGGGTGATGGCTTTGCGTGCACCACAACCGGCCGGCCGGCCTTTGTACCAGCCTGAATGCCTGATGATGCTGTGATGCATGAGCAGAGCAGGCAACCATCATGCATTCTGTGTACGTCGTCGCGTGGCCCATCCAACTCCAACAAGCAAGGGGGTACTGCCTAGACATGGACTATACAGACACAGGCAATGCAAGGGGGTACTAAACTAGACAGTAGACACTGACAAGAAGCAACAGGCCCGGCCCGGCCAGCAGCCCAGCAGCACAGCACTGATCGATATTCGATAGGATCGATAGATGCTGGTAGTTGCCTGCTGGTACTATCCATGCATGGAGAAGACTGCTCCCTCGTCCTGGAACAAAGGGCATCCTGGGTTTGTCCTAAGCTAAACTTTTGAAAGTTTGACCAAATTTATATAGAAAAGTATTAACATTTAGCGAATCAAATAAGTAAAATATAAAAATATATTTCACAATGAGTCTATTGATACTCATTGGATGTCATAAATATTATTATTCTTTTCTAAAAAGTTGGTCAAAGTTTATCTAGTTTGACTTAGGACAAAACTAGAAAGCTTTATATTTCATTTCAGGACGGAGGGAGTAGCTAATACATCGATCATAGGATCATGGTAAGAGACAGAGTTGTATCGTTCTCTCTTTATAGGAATGTCGATACCGCTATAGATTGGAGTTAACCTTAACAATGGATCTTGGATTCATGGTGGATGTCTGCCTCCTCACTTAACCTGCATCATGGCTGTCGTTGATGGCCACAAGTCCGAAGGTAGCAACTGCATGCAGCATGGAGTAGAGATGGTCCACGAACGAGTAACGGCACATGTATGGACGGGACATGCATGCATGGCAACCCAACTCTGAACCACCTGATCGATCAAGGGAGCTAGAGCTAGCTGCATGCATGCGTCGATCGATCGCACTAGCCGATATGGACCGACGATTGATGTGCAGCATGATCCGTTCGCGAACCATGATGCAATAATAGATCGATCATCCATGTCTCCCCGAACGAACCTTAATGCATGCATGCATGGACCTTCTTCAACAAGTGCTGTGACTTGGAATTGGTTTCTTGGTCCCGGCCTTTTGATGCATGCCGGCCGGCCGGCCCTAGTAGCTTGCTTCATTGCTTGTTTGGTCGGTCGACCTTGCATTGTTGGGGGACCGGCTGATCGCGAGACGGATGGGCCGGATGACGCGCCCATCGCCACTACATACGTCCCGTGTAGGCCGGCGTCTCCTCTACATGCATGCATGCCGGGTGGTACCGCGACACGCATGCACCCATGTCTTCCACTGCCCATAACCGTTTAAGGTTTCCACAACTTGACACATCAATCGATCGAGCCCTAGTGTATGAACTCAGACTCATTATCTCTCCAAGCCCGCCCATTTGGCGCAGCAGAAGCTAGCGCCGCACAAGGCATGCACCATTGCACCTGTTACTCCTTTTTTTTTAAAAAAAAAAAAGATAAGACATGCGCCGGTGTGCTCAACTCGATCATCATCGACGGTGACACGGTGTTACATGCCCACGCCTCGATGTTGGGATAGAGGCGGGTGGGCGATACATGTACACAAGTGGTTTATTCAGAGCTACGGTCTTTGTTGACCCACAAAAGACGGCCCTCTATAATAAACTTTGCTGGGCCGGGCCCTATGTGTGAATATGACAAGCACTTGGGGCCCAACAAAGATCTCTTCCCCCTCTCAAAACGAGTAGAGGCCCAAACAAAAAAAAAAGGAAAAAAAATGAACAAAGGCATCGATCATGAATAACACAAATCAAACACATCCCAATTCCAGATTCGAGAGAACTGCATCACGCATGGACATAAGTGGACGATGGTGCTGGAGCCTCCTTCTCGGGTGGAGGTGGAGTAGCGGAGTGAGGCAGGAAAGGATCACCCTTTGGTGGAGACTGAAATTTCCTTTTTTTTTCGAGAACGCGGTGGAGACAGAAATTTCACATGAGAGAGATACACTGAAGTTTCAGGGCCATTGTTTACTGTTTCATTTGCATCGGACGGATCACGAGCATCAACTGTGAGGTCATACGGGCCTAGCATCTCCGTTACTTAATTCAAGTGAATACTCTAGAATTGATCCGACGCAGTAATTTTGCGTGTAGCTAGTGGACTACAGGACTTTGTCAATATGAACAGATCACTTATTAAGCTTCATCTACTATGTCGTAGCAGTGATTGATTTGGTTTTTAAGGTATTTTACCATTACATTAATTTCATCCAGCTAAGCACGGATGCGGAACATAATTAAGGCTTTCTTTTCTTGTCAAGAACATAAGGCCCTCTTTTGTGTGTCAAGGACTCAAGAGACCAATTTCAATAATGTTATAATTTAATTGCAATATTTCTTCAAAGTAGCAACATAGTGATTGATGATGTAAAGCAGATTGATGATTAAATATTGTGTTGTGAAAGGAAGGCCGATAAAGTTATCCCCAGGGGGGAGGGGGCAGAGGAGGTGGGAGGGGTGATTTACAAAAGCGCCTCTAATCACCCCTCCCACCTCCCCTTTGCGCTCCTTGGATCAACATCATGCGGCCCAGATTAGAGTTTACACGGTTTGCACGAAGAGGTTGGTTTGCACCTGATTAGTTGCCGAACATAAATATAGTGTGAACATAAGTAGTTTTTTAATCAAGTGAGAGAATATTGGATATTCCTGATGTACTCAATAACAACTGCGATCAACTTGGCAAACAAAGATTTTATCTCAGTTCGTTTATTTGTTTGGAGCTGCAAATGACCTCGTCTTCCTTGTAGCCGCGGCAGCCACAGCTCGATCCATCGCCGGCAAGCCAGAACTAACATGAGATGAGATGATTGATCACTAAAACAGTAAAATTAAACGTCTTGACCAGTTTCCCAAAAAAAAAACGTCTTGACCAGTGACCTAAAATCAGAATGATGGGCTGGGCTGGGCTGGGCAAGCCAGCGAGGTGGCTGATCGGCGCCTCGGCGGTCGGCGCTGGGCCGAAGCTCGGGCCGCGATCGTCTAGGCTAGGACCCTCCTGACGGGTGAACTAGGTATGTGCTGGCCTGCTGGGCTGGGCACAGGTGGGTAGGTGCCGCATATCTCAGGTTAATTAGTGATACTAGCAAAGTGCCCGTGCGTTGCTACGGGTTACAATGCATGGCTATTTCGATCAGGAGACAGACGCGTATGGCGAACTACTGTATGATCCGATCGAGAGACAAATTCGACTGGGAGATGTATATGACGGACCAAAACTTTGCAAGAAGCAATCCTCTCTTTAGAAATAGGTAGAGAGAGAGATATAGATAGAGAGTAGTAGGGGTGCAGAAGATCTGTCTTATCATATCCGGTTTCTTGGCAAGAGCTTGAAATTCCTCTTTTTTTTACCTTTGATGGATTTAGTCAAGACTCTAACCCCATAAGAAAAATTGGTTGTAAAGATGAATAATTAGTTTCATAATTAGATTATTGAGCTGGAGTCGTGGTTGGAGTTTGACGGACCAGGTGGGATCGGTGGAACCATCTGTCAGGACGGACCAAGAAAAAAAAGAAGCAATCCTCGCTTTAGAAAGATGTAAAGATGCAAAGAGATAGAGATAGAGATGATACATGGAAACATCAAAGTGGCTAATTGTGTGTCATCTTTTAAATCTTTTTGTGGTCATGCTCATGGTCTTTATGTTATCGTCATTTTTACATTTCTTTCTTTCCTTCCTTTTACTTATTTCTTCACATTTAATTTCTTTGTTGCAATTTCCATCCATTTAATTAACTTTACGCCTACTAATTTTGTTTTGTTCAACCTCTTCATGATATCAATAGATCAAAAGATAACAATTCCAAAATCCATTTCACTAATTATGAAGGCCTAATTCAACTTTTTTTTTCAAAAGTCCAGCTCAACAGATATGGTAGTTCACACAAATTTAGCTGATCTGTAGTGTTTACTTTTGGAAATCCATCAACATTCAAGCCAGCCATATGGGATCTGATAGTGCCAGAAGTGCTTCTCCAAAGCTACAAAAAAATTTCTTATCCTCTTCACATGAACTACTGCATGCAGCTGTACTTATATAAAATTAACTCGTCATCGGCTACCTAACCATGAGAATGCAGCTCCAGTTAGTACTAAACGCCTGCCTCTGGCCTGAGCCGAAGTTAAAAAAAAAAAACTGAGACAAAACTATCGTCTAGACTCTTTAGAGGGCTTCAGTCCCAGCTACCTGATGTAGGCCGCACAAAACACATTATCCATCCGTATGTAACTCTGTCAGTCTGTCACACTGTCTCGCTCATCCAGTCGTCCATCTCTTGAGTCGCCGCCACCACCCCAGTGTTGCACCGGTTCTTTCCTTCCCCAAGCTGCCCTCGCATCTTGTAGCTATCCATCGTTATCCTCTCCTATCTTCTCTACGGCTGCATCCTTGTCTCTTTCATGTGCAGCTCGCTATGAGCTTGGCCCTGCTCCTCCTCTTTCCAATCCTAGGCTCGCGATTTCATACGACGGACTCCGCTTGCTTGTTGTTGCCTGCGCCGGAGCCTGAGCTCCACCAAATCCGGCGGCCCCAAGCGGCTCCGACTCCTTAGCGCCCACCAGCCAAACAGATCCTCTATCAAAAAAGGAGAGAAGAAGTTGGAGGCCATGGTGCCCACCAAAGCTTGGCTCCGTAGTCGCCTCTCCTGCAACTGAGGTCGCTGGAGACAGTGGCGTAGCTAGGATTTTAACTTAGGGTATGCCAAATCGATACTTGAATATATGAATCGGTATAGTTCAATGAACAATTCGGTAATCAACTACAAATTTTACTAAGCAATTCGCTATATTAATTATTATACATGTAAAAAATAAATTAAAGTATACGATAGTATAATTAGAAGATCACATAATATTTATAAATTTTCAATAATTTATCTTCCAAATTTAATAGTATGATAAACATATTATGTAATGCAACGTCAATGTTCTTGTGAGTCCTTAATCCTTACTGTCTATATTGTCCTAAAAAAATCCTTACTGTCTATATCAGTCAACTAATCTAAAGTTGCGGATAAATTGAACTAGTATTAGCTAGAGGATTTTAGGAAGCTAGTAGATTGGCTGGGCTTGGTGGTAGGTACTCAGAGTCATGCCGATAGCCACGAGTCCACGACGGGCAGCAATCCGCCGCTGCGCAAGACGGAACTGACACAAGTCACCCAACCCAGGACATGCATGGACGGATGATACAAGACACATCGTTTTTTATCTTAGTAATAAACAAAGGCCTAAGCTTAGGATATGCCGGGGCCTACCTGGCATACGGCATACCCTGTAGCTCCGCCCCTGGCTGGAGATGGCGAGGGAAGCCGAGCCCCATGGTCTACACCGGCCCCGCCCTCGCCCCCGGCGCTCTTCCATCTCCTGCGTCGCCACGCACAAAGGTCGTCGTTCGCCTTCCGTCATCAGCGCTCGAGCTTTCCTTCTTGCTCGTGGCCGCCCGAGCTCAAGCTCCGGCTGCGCGCGCACAGCTTGCCCCTCGCCCTGTTGGATCGGCGCTCAAGAAGAACGACATGAACGAGGATGACGGAGGGCGGGTAGATTCTCCAAAATGTTAAGGGCTTATATGCAAAATATACATGACGGACGAAAAACATACGGACCAAACGTTTCTCCTTTCAATATTAGGTAGAGAGTAGAGATTAAGGGTAAATTAATTACTTGTTTGCTTTAGGATTCGTGTAAGTTTTATAGAAAGGCCCACCAGAACGATTCTCGCCGAATAAATACCCAAACGAGACAAGAGGCCAGGGGCCCAGGGCTTCCCTTCATTCCTGCGCGCTCTCACTCTTGCTCGCCGCATCGCCGATGCGAGAGAAAAAAAAGAGAGAGGCGCGGAGCGGCTGGCCGAGGGAGCGAGCGACATCGTGTCATCGTCGACGTCCCGCTGCTCACTCTCCATTTCCTGGTACTGCAGCTCTATCCTTCCTGCTTATTGCGTATGTAGGTTGTGTGCCTTCTTGCTATGCGTTGCCCGTTCACTTCGTGTAGTGTAGGTTGTTGGGTTGGGGGATCTAACACGGTGTTACTGTAAGTGGCGAATGCAAAAATTAATGTTAGGAGGGCTAAGATCTTTTTTTTTCTTCTACATATTCTATTTTCTTCTTCCTCTCCATCTTTTATTTCTTACTTCTCTTCTTATTTCTCCATTGATGCATCCATGTAGTGGGACTGGAGCCCCTCAGCCCCCCTTTGGCTCCGCCGTTTGGTTACCGTGCTCCTATTTTTTGTTTTGGGGGAGAGAATAGCTGCCTAGTTAGTGTCGTAGTGGAAATCTTGTAACGGCTATGTATCTTAAAACGGCTACCTATCTGAAACGTTTATTTTGAGAAAACGGCTATCTTTCTTCGAGGAATCTACGGTAGGAGGTTTCCGACCTAAACTTCTCATTCAAAATTATGGCAATCTTGAAAAAAATGGCAGCTATCTATCTCGAGACGGCTAGGTTATCTTGAAAAAAAAGAGCTATCATAAAATTGATGCGGGAGTCATGTTGTTCAAGAATATCTTTGGGTCATGGTTCACCTCTCTTTTGAGATGATAAGGTTGTAGCGCTTTGATTATCTTCTAACTAGGTATAAGTGATGCAATGCTCTTCAATATCTACCCTCTTTTTTTTATTACAGACCGTTGAAGTTCTGATCGCAGAAGTAGAGCCTTTTGATCTTTTCAATCTCTGTCAACCATGGTTCCAAAGGGTTTAAGAGCACTGGTGATGACTTGTGCCCCCGTTGTATTTGTGATGATTGCTCTGGTGATGGTTTATGTGGGCCGTAAACTGTTAAGAAGAAGCAGGCCGCTGCCTCTTGCACTGGCCAGTGAGCCCAATGCTACAATTGAGCCCACCTCAGACGATGGGCCCCCTGGAAAGAGGTCGTGCGAACCTTGGGCCATCAACCTTGCTGCATTTGATCGTGCCGCGCTGAGGGTCACCGTATATGACGTCATCCGCAAAGCCACCAACAACTTCAGTGACGTCATCGGCCGTGGTGACTTTGGGACCGTCTACGGCGCAACACTCTCTATCGGGCTGAGGGCCGCGATCAAGAGGCTCCATGGCCGCTTCGAGTTCCTCGGCGACCATGAATTCGTGGCCGAGATGGAGGCCGTTGCGAAGGTGCAGCACGATAACCTCGTCCCCCTTCTTGGCTACTATGTCTGCGGCGACATGCGTTTCCTGATCTACAAGCACATGCGCCATGGGAGCCTTGCCACCCTGCTGAGAAGCCAAGCAAACACACCAGCTGGAGGGGAAGCAATCGGGTGGCCGGACCGTCTCAAGATCTGCCTCGGCTCCGCCCGCGGGCTCGTGTTCCTCCACACTGGCTCCACGACCCACATCCTCCACCGGGACGTGAAGTCCAGCAACATCCTGGTGGACGAGGACATGGCGCCGAGGGTCTCCGACTTCTGCCTCGCGAGGCTGATCAGCGGGTACGAGACCCTTGTCAGGACCGGCGTCTCCGGCACGCTCGGCTACGTGCCCCCCGAGTACCCTCTGTCGATGAAGGGCACCGCCAAGGGGGACGTCTTCGGCTTCGGCGTCGTCATGCTGGAGGTGCTCACGGGGCAGCCACCTGCAGGGCGGGAGGTGGAAGAAGGGGGCGGGAGCCTCGTCGGCTGGGTGCGGTGGATGGTCGCGCATGGACGGGAGGGCGAGCTGTTTGATCCTTGCCTGCCGGCTTCAGGCCTGTGCCGGGAGCAGATGGTGCGCGTGCTCGCCGTCGCTCAGGAGTGCACCGCCGACGAGCCGTGGAAGAGGCCGACCATGGGGAGCGTGGTGAAGGAGCTCGAGATGGTTCAGCTGATGAACCATGAACTGCCTCATGGCCCCAGGGGCGTGTGGTGTACTGAAGGCCTGATCTTGTCATGCACAGCTTGCTGATAAGTTGCATGTATTGTTAATTATAGCATTTTTTTTCTCCGAATTCATGTTTTGAGTACAATCTCTATTTTCTAGGACTAGTACTTATGGCGCGGTATGATTGAATGCATCTTGAATTCTTATCACAGGCTCAGAGTATTCATCAATTGAAAGTTCTGATTTCTTCGGTTGAAACGTTTGCATTTAGTAAGTGCTTCACTGAAATTACCAAAGCTGATGCTATCGTACTAGATTCGGTTGTTTTGTCCTGCCATCTTAATATCTGACAAACAGTCAACATATTGACTTGGATAAATACAGTCAGTGGCAATGTTCAGAATCGTCAAATGCATTTGCTGGGAGCCTGGGACCTTTGGAGTGCATGTGTAGGACTTGTAGAATGCTGCATTTTTCATTCTGTAACCTATACTCAGCTTGATAGCATTATACTTAGGCCTTGTTTAGTTGGTCCAACTTTTCAAACTTTGGCGCATTGGGAAGCGTGTGCCAAAGTTTGGAAAGTAAGTTGAAGGAGGTATTTAGTTGAAAGTTGCATTGAGAAGCGTAAAAGTAAAGAGGAGGCACGTTTTTCAATGCGTTACTTTTGTAACTTTTCAAATTAGTTGAAGGAGGTGTTTAATTGAAAAGTTGTAACTTTTCAAAAAAGTTGAAGAAGTTTGGGGAACTAAACAAGGCCTTAATCTTACGACTTTTCATTGGCAGCATGTATTTCCTGGAGATCAGCCTACCAAGGAGTGAGCTTGGAGCATGCAACTACACCCCCAACAACTATTTTCCAGATTCACAACATCATCTCATCTGAACCGGACGTCATCGAGCTAATGGACATCAGGACATGCAGATGGACGGCAAAGCGAATAAAATAGCACCGAACAGAATGAAACCTCCGGCAAGATTGACAATTTGTCATTTGTAATGCTGCCGTATTCCCTGCCTCTGCGTTTGACCATCTCTCTCCTTTTTATTTACAAAAATGAACAGCAATTTTGCGTGGGGTTATAAAGTTTAACGGGAACCTTACATCCCGTTTGCAGTTTGATANCACGATGCGGCGGCGCTCGGTCGTGGAGCAGCTGTGCGCTGCGTGTGCAACGGCGGTGGCGGGCTTTGCCCGTTCGCCGTGCTGTGCGGCTGGCCTAGAAAGGCCAGCGCGACGGCGCTCGCGCGGTCCTACCCCGCGCCAGAGCCACAGCGGGCTAAGGGCGAGGCAGCGGCGGCCGGCGTGGAGAGACGTAGCCTCGTGCGTGTGCGGCGGCGAGCTCGTGGCGCCCACAACATGGCCATGGCAGGACCATGCGCGTGCGTGAGCGGCCAGCCGTGCTACGGCTTTGTGCCGAGTGCGTGCTGGTGACCTGCAAGAAAAACGGGGCGGCGGCGCGAAGGCCGAACAAGAGTGCCCGTGCACAGGATAGACCGGCGGCGAAGGCCGGCACAAGGAGGTTCCATCGGCGCTAGGCCGGACAGCAAGGGAGGTCAAGGGAAGAGAGGCAGTGTGGTGCTCACCAAGGGGCGGCGGTGTAGTCGTCGCCGAGCTCGGTGTCGATGGAGTTAAGTAGCCAGCCTGCGGTTCAGACATTTCGTCGAACAGGTCGTAGGCGACCAAAGGCAGAAGCTTGGACATGGTTGTAGAGGACGTCGAGGATGGAGAGGTCGGTGCAGCGGACGGAGAGGTAGCAGGTGAGCAGCTCGGCGTCTTCCTCTTCTTCAGCTCGCGGTTCTGCTTGAGGACGGTAGCTCGCGGTATAGGCGTGGTGATGGGGCGACGGCGACTCGCGGTCCAAGGTCAAGCGCGGCGAGGTCGACGACACGGAGCGACGCAGCTGTGGGCACCTCTGCCGAGCAGCGGCGGCGCTCTCCAGGAACAGCAGCGGCGGAGGCCAGGTCTTCTCCCCGTGGCCGTCCTTTTTCCCTTCACTGCATGCTCCTTCTCTCCTGCTGAGCTTTGATTTTCTACTGCTGAGTGCCTCGGTGGCCAGTGGAGAGAGAGAAGCAAGGCTGCTTCTTGCCTGTGTGCTTGCCGAGTGAAGCAGGGAAGAGAGAAAGGACTACGTGGAAGAGGGAGCGGGGTGTAGTTGCAGCTGCTGCTTGCCTGCTTGTTCGGTGGAGAAGGAGAGCAGAGGGGGGGAAAGCTGCTTCGGGTGGAAGAGACAAGGCAGAGAGAGGAGAGCTGGTTGCTCTGCTGCTGCGCGAGGAAGGAAGGGAGGCGGCGGCGCAAGCAGGGAATGAATGGAGGGGAGAGAGAGGGTTAGGTATTTATAGGAAATTGTTAGGGCCAGGGTTAGACCAGCTGGGCCTTTAGATGGGCCTAGATTTTTGGGCCAGAATATCCTCAGCCTCTGAAATAAATTGGTCACAATTTATTTCGTAAATTTTTGATACAGACGAATTAGACTGTTTTTCCAGAACGAATTAAATATCAAAGCTTTAATTCGAGAACCCAGAAAATTTAGTCATGGATCAGATTATGCCAAAGGAAATTTTTATACAAATGAATTAGACTACTTCCGAAATCGAATTAATGAGCAAGAGATTAATTCGAAGAGTCGGAAAATAAATGTCGTAATTCATGTAGGAATTTCCATAGTGCCCGAGATCGAGCAGGACGGATTGGCTTAGCAGGTTGACAGATGAATAGATAGAGAGGCAGATAGCTGGACGGCTGGGGTGGCTTGTGAACCAGTCCGTGTGCAAGGTTGGTTAGTTTAGGTTCTTATTAGATTATGTTAGCTTTAATTTGTATTTTGGATTTAATCCAAAATACAAACACACACATGAGATCCAAATAAAAGCAAATAAAATCCAAATCACTCATGCAAGCATGATTTATATTTAAATGCACAAATTTTTAATTACTAGCTTTTGAATTTGTAGGAAAGAATAGAGGGTTGACCCTATGTTTGACCAAGTTTTAAATGGTTCCACACATTCAAACAAAAAGTTTTAAATTTTAGCAAAAACCAGCACAATAAACATCTCTCAAAATTTGAGGATGTTACACAGAGTATTCATCAATTGAAAGTTCTGATTTCTTCGGTTGAAACGTTTGCATTTAGTAAGTGCTTCACTGAAATTACCAAAGCTGATGCTATCGTGCTAGATTCGGTTGTTTTGTCCTGCCATCTTAATATCTGACAAACAGTCAACATATTGACTTGGATAAATACAGTCAGTGGCAATGTTCAGAATCGTCAAATGCATTTGCTGGGAGCCTGGGACCTTTGGAGTGCATGTGTAGGACTTGTAGAATGATGCATTTTTCATTCTGTAACCTATACTCAGCTTGATAGCATTATACTTAGGCCTTGTTTAGTTGGCCCAACTTTTCAAACTTTGGTGCATTGGGAAGCGTGTGCCAAAGTTTGGAAAGTAAGTTGAAGGAGGTATTTAGTTGAAAGTTGTATTGAGAAGCGTAAAAGTAAAGAGGAGGCACGTTTTTCAATGTGTTACTTTTGTAACTTTTCAACTTAGTTGAAGGAGGTGTTTAGTTGAAAAGTTGTAACTTTTCAAAAAAGTTGAAGAAGTTTGGGAAACTAAACAAGGCCTTAATCTTACGACTTTTCATTGGCAGCATGTATTTCCTGGAGATCAGCCTACCAAGGAGTGAGAGCTTGGAGCATGCAACTACACCCCCAACAACTATTTTCCAGATTCACAACATCATCTCATCTGAACCGGACGTCATCGAGCTAATGGACATCAGGACATGCAGATGGACGGCAAAGCGAATAAAATAGCACCGAACAGAATGAAACCTACGGCAAGATTGACAATTTGTCATTTGTAATGCTGCCGTATTCCCTGCCTCTGCGTTTGACCATCTCTTTCCTTTTTATTTACAAAAATGAACAGCAATTTTGCGTGGGGTTATAAAGTTTAACTGGAACCTTACATCCCGTTTGCAGTTTGATATTGTTGCGCCTGCCTGAACCTGTCGAGGCAGCCATACTGTTCTTACGATTTTTTCCTTTTTACTATTTTTTTTACTGTGGTTGGGTTTAAAATAGCGGTAAACGAAAAGTTTGTTACTACCCTGACAGACTTTTCACTGGATCATGGATTTATGAACACCATGCTTGGTTGCTGTAGATACTCCGAACAAAGGCCTCCGAAGTGCAAAGACCGCGTCCACCAACGCCCATGACCCACGGTCCATCTGCCGGTCCACCATCATCGCTCGCGCCCAGCGGCCAGCCCCCTGCCACCCCGACCGAACCGATCCCGACGCCCCCACCCTCTCGGCTCTCGCTCGCTCGCTCGTTTCACTCGTGTCGCGTGTGTCCCACCCCAAACCCCAACCCAAACCCTCGCCGTCCGCGGCGATGGATCTCCGGCGGCCGCCGCGCTCCTCGTCGGGGGGCGTGGAGCCCAAGATCCGCCAGGTCGGCTTCTTCACCCCGGACGCCTCCGCCCCCTCCGAGCCCCTTCCCGCCGCCGCCGCGGCCCCGGCGCCGTCGACGAAGCAGGGGGCGGCCGCGGGGTTGCCGTCGGCGTCGGACGACCTCTCCCCGGGCCGTCTCTCCCCCGTCATGATCCCTCCCCGGCGCCACACAGACCACCTGGCCCCCGGCCCGCCATCGCCCGCTGCGTCCGACGCCGTCCTCGCTACTTCGGCGCCGGTGCGTTCGTCCGCGCGCCTCGACGTCGCATCTGAGATCGCCGACTACGACTCCTGGTCCCGGGCGCCTTCTGCCGTGGAGCTAGGTAATTTTTCGCGCCTTCCTCCATGGACTCATGGCTTAAAAAGAGGAAAGGCGCATGGCCATGCCAGCAATACTTCAATAAACAAAGCAATCATGTAATATCAAAAGGCTCAGTGAAATTGCGTACTTTCCATGTAGTGTTTTCAGCTCTGAATCGTGTACAGGCATTTGTCGAACTGCCATTGATGTTCACATTAATAGGTAGTAGCTTCAATATTTAGTCTTATTGTTAACAAATGTCAATCCTTGAAATACTTTTGAAGAACTCAAAAATAAGATTTATGACTTACATGCATAATTTGAATAGGACTGTACCACAGCCATACCAAGCGAGGCATTGTGGGGTTGGACTGGTTTTTCAGGTTAACCCATACAGTCATGCGGCTGCAAACTGGAGTGGAACCTTTTATTTGTTGGTTTTGTATCTGGAAGATATGCGTATAAGATGTTTATTGGACCACATCGAATCTTAATGAGCATGCCACTATGTCAGACTTCCAAATCGCCACTTTATCGTATGCTACTAATAAAGGCATCAAGTTTGGAGTCCCACAGATATGTTGCCTATGCAGAGATTGGGGTTTACTTGTCATAAGTGGTATTAGAATGTTATGTCAGACTGCAACTCTGCAAGTGTGACTAAATTAAGGTTGTTAGTCATGCTTGTTAGACAAGTGGTTGTGGTTAGTTTACTCAATAATAACATTTAGTTCAATAGAATATTTCTTGCAGCTTTGTTCCTTTCCCTAAGCTTGCCTATTACTGGCTGAAAAATATTGTTGTACAGTAAGCATTCCTCCTGGTAAATCAGAAAAAAGGAAGCATTTAAGTTGGTTTGGGTAATGAAGATGTATTTAGCCAAATCAAGGAAACATAGACATTGTTGTGCATTATGTGTGAAAATTCATCTGGATAGAGTTGCTCCATGGTGACATGACGAAGGGCAGGTGCTGCTCTTGTCTTCTCTGCTGCTTCTCCCCTAGATATTCCTTCTGAAAGGTGCTAGAGCTTAGGGAGGCAGCAGCATGCTGTAGGCTTGAGTGCTTCACGTGTGGTGGCATGTCAGTGATAGAGCTGGTGGATATCACTACACCTTACCCAAGAAATCTTGGTATGACAGTCAAGAGAAGAGAGTAGTGAGCAAGTGAAGAAAGATGTGTCCTTTTTTTTTTAATTTGCTGACTTACCATTCAAGCTGAGTGGGATGCCTAGTAGGATCACATCACCAAAAAACTGTTGTGGTTTAGGATAAAGGTTATTGCACGTGCTAGAATGCAAATCAGTAAGTTGCTGCTTCATTTTTTTTGGATGTTTATTTTGGCTTAGTATATGTTACATTTGTTGAGGACATTGCTCTGAATACTTTATTTATATGTGCGCATGTGTCTGTTTCAGAAGAAAACAAGTGTGGTTTGGCTGAAATACGGAATGAAGGTGCTCCGGCTTCCATTCCACAAAAGCAGAAGACTTCAAAGGCAGAGAGGCGTGCTATTCAGGAGGCTCAACGTGCTGCTAAAGCTGCTGCGAAGGAGGGAGGTAATTATCATGTCATTGACTTTCGTGTTGTGCTGCTTGAATCACACAAAGCCTCTCAACCTTTTCGTCTGTTTCTTTTGGGTTTATTGGCCTAGGGTTTGGCAGTTGTTGATGTGCTATGAACAACTTCAACTTTATTATGGTGATCTTGCACGTAATAATAAGCATAGCTTCCAAGCATGATTGTCACAATACTATGCATTTACTGATAAATCAGGAAAATCTGCCGGCGCTGCTTCTGTTGCTGGCCCTGCCACTTCCAAACAAGCCAAGTCAGGAAAAACTGCTCAGAAGAAAGATGTGCCCCAAGCTGCAAGTACTGTTGCTTCTGAGAAGAAGGTTACCGAACGCCTTCCAGAAAGAGAAAGAAAGCTAGATGCTCCTCATCCCCGGATGCAGTTTGATGATGTGCATAAGGTGGAGAAAGCAAAAAAACGTGCTGTAGTCAACCAATCAGAAGCTAGAAATAGGGTTGAATTGTTTAGGCATCTGCCACAGTACGTGCATGGTACTCAGCTGCCTGATCTCGAGGCAAAATTCTTTCAACTTGAACCAATGCATCCTTCTGTGTACAAGGTAATTGTTATGCTTTGGACCCACCCAGACATTTATGTGTTTGCCATATAGGACGCCCCTTCTCCAGCTCACAAGCATGATTTATTGATGATATGTTCTAATCCCTGAAAAATCTTCATGCACTAAGGTGTAGGAAGCTAAGCAACAAGGATGCAAGATTTGGTTTACAACAGGCATAATCTTGTGTGAAACATATAAAATAAGTAAATAACTTGCTGTTATCATTGAACCTTCCACCCTCCCTCTTCCTCTTTATTGGATTAATTTATTTTTTTGTTGCATTACATGTCCATGTCAGCTTTGGAATATTCACACATTAATTTTGGAACTCTACATATGCGAGGATAGTTCGTGGATGAAGTAATCAGTGCTGTCTTATTCTTTCAGTTTTGAATTGTTATGCCCTCCTAGTCCTAAGAAGTTTGCTGGTTGGCCAAAAGCAAGCGATTGTCAGCTTATTTTGTCCATAAACTGAGCCAAATTACAGATCTTCTACACTTTGGTATATCTATACATAAGTTTGTGCATGCACTTACAGTTTTTCTTTAAAATTTCATAAATTCAGATAATGTTAAAATATGTACACCCAAAAGATTTTGCATAAAGATAAGCGATCTTTTTATGTGTACTCTGTACAATATGTACTAAAGATAAGCGATCTTTGCGCAAAAGAAAAGCCTTAAATGATACTGTGCACCTGAATTTTCACCTGATGCATAATATGTTTCTTTTTTTCTGGAGAATTCTTTGAAAAGGACAGTTGCAAGAAGCTTATTTTGGTGTAGAAGGCAGAATTGCATTCCCCAAATCAGCGGCTCTGTTTACTTGTTGTACATTGTCGAGTTCTCTCAAATTTGTTTTATTAGATCATTGAACCACTGCCTGCTTATCACTTTAGGCCGGGCAAAACTAGACTGCAGCCATGCAAGACCAATTTGCTTTTTCATTATTTTGCTTAGATATTTGTTGTTCTGAGAAGTAAAGGAAGTAGCTTACAAAAATTAATTTATTGACCATTTTGGTTGCGTCAAATGACTCATGGGATTCACTCTATGTTTCAGGTTGGGCTGCAATATTTGTCTGGTGAAGTATCTGGTGGCAATAGTCGTTGCATAGCAATGCTTCTTGCATTCAGAGAGGCAATAAAAGATTACACTACACCTCCAAACAAAACTCTCAGCAGAGATCTTACTGCAAAAATCAGTAGTTATGTGTCATTTCTTATTGCGTGCAGGCCTCTTTCAATTAGCATGGGCAATGCTATTAGGTTTCTGAAGAACAGGATTGCCAAGCTACCACATACATCTTCAGAGTCTGAAGCCAAAGCTAGTCTTCAGTTTGACATTGATCGTTTTATAAATGAGAAGATAGTTCTTGCTGATAAGGCTATTGTCAGTCATGCCATCACAAAGGTCAGAGACGATGATGTCTTGCTGACATATGGATCATCATCAGTTGTTGAAATGATTTTGGATTATGCTCATGAACTTGGGAGGAACTTTCGTGTTATAGTGGTAGATTCTCGTCCAAAGCTTGAGGGACAGGGATTACTGCGGAGATTAGTGGCAAAGGGCATCAACTGCACATATACACATATAAATGCCATCTCATACATCATGCATGAAGTTACAAGAGTCTTCTTGGGTGCCTCCTCAATCCTATCAAATGGAACTGTTTATTCTCGAGTTGGGACAGCATCTGTGGCTATGGTTGCACATGCATTTGGAGTCCCAGTTCTGGTTTGCTGTGAGGCATACAAATTTCATGAGAGAGTGCAACTTGACTCTATATGTGCTAATGAGCTTGGTACGGATATTTTCTTGTTTGCAAGTTTAGGTTTGTGATCATGCCTAAGAACTACTTGACATGACTTTTCTTACTCAGGTGACCCAGATGTCATTTTGAAAGTTCCTGGGAAGGCAGAGGACCATCTTAAGAACTGGACAGACAATGCAAATCTCCAACTCCTGAATCTTACGTATGTTTCTGAATACCATAGAACCTCCATTTCTTCTGGTAAAATTCCCTATGATGGAAATAAAAGTAATTCTGTACATCTAACAGGTATGATGCAACCCCTCCTGATTATGTGTCCATGATCATAACAGACTATGGAATGGTATGATATGCTTCTCTTTATAATCATTCTTCTAATTTATTTCCTTGGTATCCAACAGACTATGTAAAGAAAGGTATCTTTTCAACAGATGCATCTAGTTACTAAAGCTCCAGTTATTAACAGCACATGCATGGCCTTTTTAATCAGTGAATCATGAATCTATTCAACCATGTAAACAGTGAGCTGTTTCAACTAGTTTTTAGTAGGGTTACAGTTCTATATTCATAGGTTGCATTCAGATCAACCATCACATTTTGGTATCCAAAATCTTCTTCATGCTGTTGTGTCTTTAACATGCAGTTTTGACACTTTATACAGGTTTTATGGAAGCAGCTTGAAACTAGTGTTTCACCTTTAAACTAGGCGATGCAATTCCAAACTCCAAAAATCTAACATGGCATGTCTTCTGTCATTAGGTCAATTTATTGATGGTTGTTTTGCTGTTGCAGCTTCCACCGACCAGTGTACCAGTCATTGTGAGAGAATACCGCAAGGAACAGTTGTGGATATAAATCCACTGCAGCCTGCAGTATGGTAGCATTTTTGGTGACTCATGCCTGAACGTGACTTGTGATAATGTATTGCACTGTCGCCCTGAGGGTTTTTTTTTTGTTTGCTCTTTTTGCCTTCTTTAGGTCATCCAGTTTTGCAACCACCTGTATAACTTGTAACTCCATGAAGGGCGCACTCTGGCACCCATGCGATGATACTGGCCCTCTTACATTGAGTTGATGAATGCCATCTTTGAGTACTGCAGTACTATTTTCCAAAATTTTTGTCATGGTAACAAATACCCATGCGCTCCCCAATTATTTCACTGTTTCTCATCTTCGAACTATGGAGAAAGCTGTGTTGTGGTTCGTGGTCATTGATGTGGTCTCAGCTACATAATGCTGGTTGGTAATTCGTATCACAATGTGCTCTCAAAACCTTAGTGAAAAAAATGCTTGCTCCTTCCATATGTGTTTGTTTGTACAGTCATCGTTGCCGGCGATGTGCAGACAGATTGGCTTTGTTATTCCGAATTTCCGATCCGAGGACAAGTGCTCCAGTGAATTGGTACGCAGAGATAACGTCATCAAAACGCAGAGATCGGCAAGAATCTTTTTTAATATCTAACGCGTGGATCCTAATTTTTTTGAGGGAAACGTGCTTCCCAAATCCGTCGTCAAAAATGCTGCTAGCTGTTTTTTTTTTTTTTTTGAGTAGATGAACTCGATCTAACTAGGCCTCAACTCCTGACCTGGAAAAGCCCATGAATCCATCCGTCCTTCTAGCCCGGCCCAGAAAGACCCGAACTCCCCAAACCGACCTCGCCTGTTCCCTTCGCCCCCGTCCGATATATGCGAACCAAATCGGGCAATCGTCCACAATTCCAGTTCCCCTCCCCACTTCGCCTCGCCCCCTGCTAGTTTCCTCTCTCTCTCGCGAGAGGCGGCTGCGGTTCGCCGAGACACAGAACCCAGCCAAGCCCCGCCCCCCGGCGCGTCAGCCTGCCACTTCACTTGGGCTAGGGTTCCGTTCCCTCCATGGAGGACGATGAGTACGAGGAGGGGATGGAGATGGGCTACGGCGGGCACCACCAGCACGGCGGCGGCCACGCGGGGTACGCGGAGGAGGAGGACGAGGCGGGGTACGGCGGCGGGGACGGGGACGAGATGGACGAGGATGGGGAAGGGGACGCGGAGCAGCGGGACGAGGAGGAGATCACCCAGGAGGACGCCTGGGCCGTCATCTCCGCCTACTTCGAGGAGAAGGGCCTCGTGCGCCAGCAGCTCGACTCCTTCGACGAGTTCATCCAGAACACCATGCAGGAGATTGTCGACGAGTCCGCCGACATCGAGATCCGCCCCGAGTCGCAGCACAACCCCGGCCGCCAGGCCGAGTTCGCCGAGGTCGTTGCCCCACCCTGATCGATCGTAGCAAGCGTGGCTTCAATTTTCCGCTATTTGCTGCTGCTAGATTGGGCGATTAGGGTTGGGGGGAGCTTGGTGCGGTGTTGCGTCTCAGTAGCATGGGCAGGGCTCAGCACTAGCCACCCTTTTACTGGGCATCTGCTTGATTAGATGAGCACTTAGGGTTTCGGAGCTGGCAAGGAAGCATACCATTAGTGTTGTTCATTTTTATGCCTGGATGGAGAATTTAGCAAGGATAGGTAGCAACCCTGAACCCTGACATTGGTTGCCAGTTTGCAATTTCGGAGGGTGGGATTGTTTAGTTCTAGTGTTGAGATTAGCTTCTGCTGTCTGCTGAAGCTTGCTTGGTGTGATGGGGTGAGGAAGAATGCTTGATTTTTAACAATGCTAGCACAAGAAGAGGCTAGAGTGAGTTCTGTACATTGAACGACGACATTTTTAGTGATTTCTACTGTCTCTAGACATATCTGGAGTTGATCCTATCATGAAGCTAGCACATGTGTATAAGGTTCTTGGTATTACACCACTTGTATTGTATTTGTTTTGAGTATGGATAATGGCAGCTTCAAAGGAAAACACGATTCACAGATTAGCATTGAGATTTTCTGTGAAAATCGATCAATGATGTTAGCAAAACACTCCCGAAAACAAATAAGTTTACAGACCTTTCTAAATTCTCTTAGAGAAGTCATGTGAGACATGAATTGGATTTGTTGATCTTTTTGCACTGAAGCACTCTCCAGTGAATACAGAACATATTTATGGGTGGAAAGTGGAAACTGAAGTGAACTAAACATTTCTCCTTTTTCTTACTAAGCGTGAAAATAAATTATTAGGTGAAACTTGTATTGGAATATTCTAGTTGTATTCTGAAATCTTTTGATAGTACTTAAATTCAGCATTTGTCTTCACTTATACATGTGGTGCCACAGTGCAGATTCAGAATTGGTAAAGCGAAATAGAATATTTTGATCATAGCAGTTTGATGTTTGGGCCATTTCAATCATCTTTAATTCCTAGAAATATAGCATGCCATTCTATTTTGTATGTGGAAAATATCCATGGAGAAGAAAATAACATGTAACAAAGCCAGGGTGACCAGTTAATAAAATATCTCTTCTTAAGGGCTTGAAATCTTTCTGATTTGAGTTATCTTAATGGAACCGACTTATCTTCTTCTTCTTATTATTATTATCCTTTTGACATTCTCGTTGTGACTTATGTTTCCACTATATTCTTCATTAGACTCTGCACAAGATCAGCTTTGG
Source organism: Alloteropsis semialata (assembly GCA_004135705.1). Lineage (NCBI taxonomy): Eukaryota > Viridiplantae > Streptophyta > Magnoliopsida > Poales > Poaceae > Alloteropsis > Alloteropsis semialata. The sequence goes on from CM014278.1 coordinate 52,583,414, forward strand.
TCAAATCTATCTCAGCAAGCCAATGATGACAGAGGCTGATGGAGAGACAGCTACTTTGTTTCCAAAATCGGCAAGGCTCAGGAACCTGACGTACTCAGCGCCACTGTATGTTGATGTATCATACAGAGTAATGAAGAAAGGACATGACTGTGAAGAAGTTACAGAGACTGCAGAATATCCAAAAGTATTCATTGGGAAGGTGCTGTACTTAACATAAACACAGTTTTCTCAATTGTATTGTTTGCTCCTCAACCTTCCAATAACCTGCAGGTTCCAATCATGTTGCGTTCTAGTTATTGCACACTATTTCAACAATCTGAGAAAGATCTTACTGAACTTGGGGAGTGTCCTTATGACCAAGGTGGTTATTTCATTATCAATGGAAGTGAAAAGGTTCTTATTGCCCAGGAGAAGATGAGCACTAACCATGTCTATGTTTTTAAGAAGAGGCAGCCTAACAAATATGCATATGTGGCTGAAGTCCGTTCTATGGCTGAGAACCAGAACAGACCAGCCAGCAGCATGTTTGTGCGGATGCTTTCGCGAGCTGGGGCAAAAGGGGTTAGTGACTAATTTTTAAAATTTAGTTCTGTTGTCCTGTACAAGTTAGAGTGCAGTGCTGCTGTGAGGCAAGATGGTCTTATGACATGTGTGATATGTTCCTTATACTGCAGGGTTCATCTGGTCAATATATCCGTGCTACTCTGCCCTATATTCGTGCGGACATTCCCATTATCATTGTTTTTCGAGCATTAGGGTTTGTTGCTGACAAAGATATACTGGAGCACATTTGTTATGACTTCTCTGATACACAAATGATGGAATTACTACGCCCATCCCTGGAGGAAGCTTTTGTCATTCAAAATCAACAGGTACTTGTTCAGCTGCTATATGGGTAGTAGATTGTTCTGTTTTACTTCAACTAGTTTGTTTTGCTTGCTTTAAACATGTTGTTTTATTCATCGTTACTTAAGGTACGTTTCATGCTGAGCTCTGGCTTATGTTCATAGGTTGCTCTGGACTATATTGGAAAACGTGGCGCTACAGTTGGTGTCACTCGAGAAAAGAGAATTAAGTATGTGACACAAAGATTTGAGATACATCACTAGAGTTTTGTGTTATAGTTCTGACTCATATTTTACTATTTCAGGTATGCAAAAGAAATACTTCAAAAGGAAATGTTGCCTCATGTTGGTGTAGGGGAATTTTGTGAAACTAAGAAGGCATACTATTTTGGGTACGTGCTCCTTGTCAAGCCCTGTGAGGCATATTCAAATATTAAATTTCTATTGAAAGTAGAGAGGGTGATTTTGTGCAAGTTTTGCAGATACATTATTCACCGCCTACTGATGTGTGCGCTTGGTCGAAGAGCTGAGGACGACCGAGATCATTATGGCAACAAAAGGCTAGATCTTGCTGGTCCATTGCTTGGGGGGCTGTTTAGAATGGTTTGTCTGAATATACCACAATGTTGGAACGATGTTAGTTCTTTTTTTCTGGATTAGTCCTGACTTTGTTCTTCTACAACTATAGCTTTTCAGGAAGTTAACAAGGGATGTTAGATCTTATGTGCAAAAGGTTGGATGCTGTCTAACTTATGATTCCCCCCTTCTCCCCCCCTTCCATTCAGTCCTGGTAGTTACTAACTCCTCTTTTTCCTTAATCCTAGTGTGTAGATAATGGAAAGGAAGTTAATTTGCAATTTGCTATCAAAGCAAAAACAATTACCAGTGGCTTGAAGTATTCCCTTGCTACTGGAAACTGGGGACAGGCTAACCAAGCTGGAACCAGAGCTGGTGTTTCTCAGGTGTCTATTTTTCCTTGACCACTTCTATGTCATTTAAGTGCTCTGACTCTATTTAGCGAAAAATTTGCTCACCTATGTTCTGCAATCCTTCTTACAAAGGTGCTTAATCGCCTGACCTATGCTTCTACACTATCACATCTCCGGAGGCTGAACTCTCCCATTGGGCGTGAAGGTGGATATCACAGATTTTATACCATAACATTTTCTTCTCCTTGACGACTTGATTTTAAGATTTTGTTTTTAATCTTACCAATAGGTAAATTGGCAAAACCCCGCCAGTTGCACAATTCTCATTGGGGAATGATGTGTCCTGCTGAAACACCAGAAGGACAAGTAAGTTTGCGTCCTAAGTCGTATTTCTGAGCCAAAGAATGTTGATTGTTCAGTTGTCCTATAATTCTATGTGCCTTGTGCACAGGCTTGTGGCTTGGTGAAAAATCTTGCCTTGATGGTATATATCACTGTTGGTTCTGCTGCAAATCCAATTTTGGAATTTTTGGAGGAGTGGGGTACAGAAAATTTTGAGGTTTGTTATTTTTCTGTTCCTTCTCAGTGTGCAGATGCGATTTTTTTGGTAAATCTTTTGATAACATTTTAATTTACTATGTACCCATCTTCTGCAGGAGATATCACCAGCCGTCATTCCACAAGCTGCTAAAATTTTTGTCAATGGTTGTTGGGTTGGAATTCATAGGAATGCTGACCTGTTGGTGAAGACTCTTAGGCGTTTAAGAAGACAGGTTTGTTTCATGCTTTATTGTTTATATCTCAGTTTGACTCTTAGGTGTTATTGTATGCAATTCAAACTTCTTTTCATAACATGATTGTTTAGTGCAAATATGCTCTCCTGCGTGTTCGAGGGAAAATATTTTGTGCAAATTTATCTACTTTAGTAGGGTATACATTGACATTCTAACATATTACAGAGGACCTTAATATCTCAAATTTGCTTGGTTTTCATTTTCAGATTGATGTCAATACTGAAGTTGGTGTGGTTCGTGATATCCGTCTTAAGGAGCTTCGACTCTACACAGATTATGGTCGCTGCAGTCGTCCATTATTTATTGTTGAGAACCAGAGGCTGCTCATCAAGAAGGCGCATATCCGAGCATTGCAACAAAGGGTCTGATTGATCAATATGTGCTGACTTGCACTTAACTTCACATCTGCATTTTTTTCTCATGAGCCTCTTTTATCCTGTTGTATGCTTATTCAGGAGAGTCCTGATGAAGGTTGGCATGAATTAGTCTCAAAAGGGTATATAGAGTACATAGATACTGAAGAAGAGGAGACTACCATGATCTCGATGACCATAAATGTAAGTGAGATATGCATGTGTCCCTAATTGAATATACACTGAAATGTTTGTATGTGTGTGGAGATTCTTCTATGTCTAGGAGCCTTGGCATTCCACTAATAGCTGACATTTTCCTTCTATATTCACTTTCACCTGCTGATGCCGATGTAAAAAAAATCCAGGACCTTATAAATGCGAGAGAGAAACCAGAGGAAGCATATTCGGAGACATACACACATTGTGAGATTCATCCTTCATTGATACTTGGTGTTTGTGCGTCGATTATACCTTTTCCTGATCATAATCAGGTGAACCTTCACTTCCAGAATATTCCAGTGCTACAACTTTTTTTCCCTTCTGACGAAGCCTAATTGTTTCCATTGATAATGCAGTCACCTCGTAATACATATCAGTCTGCTATGGGAAAGCAAGCCATGGGAATTTATGTTACAAACTACCAGTTAAGAATGGTGAGTACAAGTATATGTTTGATTTTCTTTGCTTGTTGATAATAGGTCTGAACCTTATCCCACCATGATTCAGGACACTTTGGCCTACGTTCTATACTACCCGCAAAAGCCTCTAGTTACTACACGCGCTATGGAACATTTGCACTTCAGACAGTTACCAGCTGGCATTGTGAGTGAACATTTTATCCTTAACCGCTGGGCACTTAGCTTTCTGTATGCCATGCTTTATTTTTATTCTATGTCTGATTGATGCATAATTTTGGTGATTTGTGTAGAACGCAATTGTTGCTATTGCTTGCTACTCTGGTTATAACCAAGAAGATTCAGTTATTATGAATCAATCTTCCATAGATCGTGGGTTCTTCAGATCACTATTTTTCCGCTCTTACAGGTATATTGCAAGCTGTAAATTTGAGCTATGCCACCTTGAAGTAGTCTAGTGATCTAATGGTTTAAACTTCACATGCAGAGATGAGGAGAAGAAGATGGGGACACTTGTCAAAGAAGAATTTGGTCGCCCAAATAGGGAGAATACTATGGTGTGTTTTTCTAAATTATTTTCTTCTTCATCTCTTTCTTCTTTTTTCCTTCTTATGAAATTTAATATTTTTTGTTATAACCTTTCCTTGTAGGGAATGCGCCATGGGTCATACGATAAACTAGATGATGATGGCCTTGCACCACCTGTGAGTAAACAGCCTCATCCCTGCAGGCTTATCTTTGTCGGGCAATGCTGATTGCATATGTTGAATTCATGTATCAGGGAACAAGGGTCTCAGGTGAAGATGTCATTATCGGGAAGACATCTCCTATTCCGCAAGATGATGCTCAAGGGCAAGCTTCTAGATACTCGAAGCGTGATCATAGTACTTCTCTGCGCCACAGTGAAAGTGGCATGGTAGATCAGGTTAGTAGTTTCTCAACCTTCTTAATTTCTTATATCAGAAGGTAGTTGTGAGGAATGCGAAACCAATAGGTTATCATGGCTGCTTTATTCTGTACAGGTTCTGTTAACAACAAATGCTGATGGTCTAAGATTTGTCAAAGTTAGAATGCGATCAGTTCGCATACCACAAATTGGAGACAAGTTTAGCAGTAGGCATGGACAAAAGGGAACTGTTGGGATGACTTACACACAAGAGGACATGCCATGGACGATTGAAGGCATCACACCTGATATTATTGTGAATCCACATGCTATTCCATCCCGTATGACTATTGGACAGCTGATTGAGTGTATTATGGGTAAAGTTGCGGCTCACATGGGGAGGGAAGGAGATGCGACTCCGTTCACTGATGTTACTGTAAGTGTTCTTTCTGGAGATTCACTATTCTTGATTCCTTCCAAACTTTAGTTATTCTTAAGAAAGGACTGAATTCAAGCAGTTGTTATAGTTTAGTTACAGAAAGTAATAGTGATGATGATATTTGTTGGGGCCTTTGCTATGCAGAACTTGAAATGAAAGAACTGGGATTTGCTATGTTAAATTCTGTGGTCTTATTTATTTTGCCTTGACATCAGGTGGATAACATCAGCAAAGCTCTTCATAAATGTTCTTATCAAATGCGTGGATTCGAAACCATGTACAATGGTCACACTGGAAGGAAACTGACAGCTATGATATTTCTGGGTCCCACATATTACCAAAGACTCAAGCACATGGTGGACGACAAGATACATTCTAGAGGCCGTGGTCCTGTTCAGATACTGACCCGACAACCAGCAGAGGGGCGTTCACGTGACGGTGGTCTCCGCTTTGGAGAAATGGAAAGGGATTGTATGATTGCACATGGAGCAGCTTTCTTCCTGAAGGAAAGGCTATTTGACCAGAGTGATGCATACAGAGTCCATGTGTGCGAGAAATGTGGTCTCATCGCAATTGCCAACCTAAAGAAAAACTCATTTGAGTGTAGGGGCTGCAAGAACAAAACTGACATTGTCCAAGTAAGTAGAACTGTTTGTATCTTGAAACAGCTTAGTTCACTACTGTGGCATATGGACTCTTTAACTGCTGGTTTAACTGATGTAAAATATTACTCTGTTGACAGGTACACATACCCTATGCTTGTAAGCTTCTGTTTCAGGAGCTCATGGCAATGGCCATTGCTCCTAGAATGCTCACCCATGATATGAAGACAGGGAAGGATCAGAAGAAACGCTGAGCCTGTATCCCATGGGATGCTTAGCCGAACCTATTCGTTCTTCGGTGCTATAACGGTTTTTCATAAGATGTGATATTTATATTATCTAGTACATGTCGAGGAATTTCTTTGTGGCCAATTTTCTGATTTGGACTATGGCTCTTCACGGGAGATGGACAGGGTGCGTTCTTGTATCGACGGGTTATCATACCTGTCTTTGCTCTGGATGTCTCAGATCTATGCTAGCAAGCAAATGGTGTGTCGATTTCAATTAATCTTGTACATTAGGAATTATCTCACTTGGAAAAGGGTCCTGCAAGGCTTTTTAAAAGGACTCCTGCAATGTATTATTCTGTGTTCGAGTTCGAAGACTAGACATTCAGCGTGCCAATTTGAGCGCAGCTGTAACGTCAATGTAGACAAATTGTTCGATTTTGATCTATAAACCAAGGATTGTATAGGACAAGAAAATTAATAGTTGTAGTCTATATTTGACTGGTGACTATGTTTCGAGAAAATATGGCTGTTACGTTTCAGTGGGCAAGCCATTTAGAACTTTTTTTTACCCTGTCGTTGCGAGCTCGCAGTGTGTATGCATACACAAACTGCATATTTAGCCAAATGACAAGTCATATCGCGTCAAATAATCGATCCGCTGTGCGCCTTGCCGTTGGAGCTGGTATGTACTTCTCTGTCCATGTTTATAAGGCGTACGAGTATCAAAATTCAAACCTTGTTATCTTTGATCAATAGTTTAATAATTTTTTATTTTTATTATGTAATCTTGATATAGTTGGATTTGTAATAAAATGTACTCTCTAATAATTATAAGTTTATAATCATAAATAATATAATATAAAATAAATTAATGGTTAAAGTATAATTTGGGAGACGATGCCATGTCACATGGCGCTTATAAAAATGGACGGAGCAAATGTATTTACTCCCATATTCTTGAATAACCGAAATGATATGGTTTTCTTTAAAAAAACTTAAATGATATTTAGAACAAACAAATAAGGGAACATATTATTTATTTAAGAACAGAGTATTATTAGTTTAACGATGGAAGGTCTACAAGTATTCATGCTACTACCTCCGTTTTGCAAAGAACATGATTCTAAAGATTCAGACAGGTTAGTGGTATCAAGAAATGATCTGCGTAAATGATGTCAAATGCTTATTGGCGTGCTATCTTTTGATTTCCCGGTGCCATTATATGTCCCAAGGAAACAATCAGCCAATTATACAATCAGCCAATTATTCGGTTGGGAAGGAAACAATCAGTGAATTAGTCCCAAGGAAGCAATCAGCCAATTATTCTTTCTAATTTGTCGTATGCAAACTGCTGGATTGGATACATGTTCAGGAAGTGTTCACCAAGAACGTCATTCGTCATGATCCAAACAAGATAATCTGAATACGGAGTAAATCATGATCCAAAAGAACAAATGCCACACTCGTCCTCTTCTAGGCCATGGCAGACTCGACCAGAGAGCTATATCAACTGCTTTGAACACGACATGAGATCCCACAATCACATACGAGTGTCATCAAGCAGAAACTACACATGTTAGCAGTAAGCCACCATTGTTAGTAGCAAGAATAACTGATTCAGTAAAGGAACATCATGCATCAAGATGGTTAGTAAAAGCCCTTTTAACTCTAACAAATCAAACCACAAACTCCTTTCGCCACCCAAAATTTAACAACAAATTGTACAGATCAGCATCAGACTGAAATTACAATGAGGTTGGGAGGGCTATTATACACGACCACTGGACAGCGACCCCGCCAGGCAAATCCCTGTGGCAAGTCAAAAACACTTTGCAACATGAGGAAAATCCTAGGCCCGGAGAAAGAGAGGAAAGAATACCTAGTACAATAACACTATTTCCTTTGCCATTCCAATTGGATTCAAAAAACACACCATACACCACCACCCCCTATCCACCCAGCTGAGTATATACAAGTGAAGCCTCCAATGATCTTTAGATTGAGCCCTACATGCACTGCTATTTGTGTTCAGTCAAATGAACTGGAGAGCGCTGTTCTAGACCAAGCCCCTTCTACCAGCTTTATAGTTTGCTCTGCTCCCTGTACATCAATCTTACGGTATGTCTGTGGACCAGCCTCTCTCCTGAACACAAATGAAAATAGCAAGATCCTGCTGACTCAGGCTTCATATGGATCATACCAACCAATGTGTAGTGAATCTACTATATCCAGGCAAGAGAGCCTCGGTCATTAGCATTAGCTACTGCTTGGGGACGGCCCCTGGTCGGAGTAGGTGGTCTGTTAGCATTCAGCTCCTGGATTTCATTTCACAGGTCATGGTGTTAAGACGTGGACTGAAGCACCAAATAGTTCGGCAAAGGAACAACTCTGCTATTAGTGTTTACCTGCATCCATGTGTCCTCAATATGATCTGGTGATGCCTCAGGTGATGTAATCGCAGGGGGCAAAGGATGAATTAGTTTTGGCACAACCACAAGATCTCTACCCAAAACCAAAATTGCACCGGCATTATTTGCAGTACCTGTGTGTGCATCCATGTCAACAAATTGTATATCGAGCCAAGAGAGTCAAAGAAAATCATCAATAAGACAGATTCTCACCGCAGTAATTTGTCGCAGAGAAAAGGGTGATCAGGTGGCCTTGAGCAAAGCGCTCAAAGCCATCCATCACACACTCATGTGCTCGTACGATTAACTGAAGGTCATTGTTGTTGCAGAACTCCATAACACGATCAGGCTGGTAACAATAAAAGTTTATCGCAAGAAAATCAAAGGGGCTGAAAGGACAAAAGGCATGCACAACATATGGACTGAAAAACACCAACCCCAAATGTAACAAGACCAGGTCCCCGGGCATTGGGCCTCAGTCCTTCAACACTGTCGTTCTCTGTTGGATCAGACCTGTAAAAATAAGAACAAGATCATGGAATAGAATAAATAGTCATTATGAAAGGATGAGTTGGAGGAGTTGCCGAAAATGCTAACCATAGAAGATCCATAAGGACAACCGAGCCAGCTTCCATTGTAATTGGCCTTTGAAGATTCTCAATCTGCTCGACATGGTTGATTGAACGACCAATGCCACCATGCATACATATTATTTTCTTTTCTATAAGCGCAGCCAAAGGAAGCCAATTGAATAATCTATTCATTCGATGCCATGTCCAGATACCATCTCTCTCACCCTATTTTTTGAGCAGAGAATATCAACATAAGCCAAAAAAAAGGCGGTTTTCCTAATTGCTGTACACAAAAAGGTAGTTACCATCCGTTCTATACACTCTATTCGGAAACCAAATAAAGCATTGATATCTGCCGCTTCATGATTCCCACGAATCAAATGTACATTTTGAGGATATTCAACCTGAAATACACAATAATTTGAATACAATTCCTTATAACTAAATTATTGCATCAAAACAAGTCTACACAGTTTGAAGGTAAGTAAACAGTATGATACCTTCAATGCAAGAAGAAGAGTGATAGTTTCTAAACTATGCTGGCCACGATCTACATAATCTCCCAAGAATAGATAATCAATGTATCTGCATGTTAAGAAAAATGAAAAATGAGCTGAAGACACAAAAAGAAGAAAAATTTCCATCCAGAGTCAAGATTATTGGAATAACGTGGGTTCAGTCATCGCTGAATGGAGAAAGATTACAGTGGTATATATATTAAAGACGCGTAAAAGACTCATTTTCTTTGGAAGAAACACTTACGCGATGTCTCCTGCAGTGGAAGGAGCACCATATTCATCGAACAACCTCATTAGGTCTCCAAATTGTCCATGTAAATCACCAAATATTTTAACAGGAGCTTTGAGCTGCAAAACGCTTGGTTCGCTTGAAAATATTCTCTCAGCACTGTCACATAGATCTGCAATTTCATTGCAGTCCAAGAAGAATTGCCTTCGGACAGGGGGCTTCCAGCCACGAGGTTTCAACAAAGATGCAATTACCTAGATGGATATGCAGCAGAGATATGAAAAAGGTGGTTAAGTGTTTAAGTAACTGGCAGCTTTCATCTATCTCAACACCTAACGTGTATTGGAGATTCTAACTCATTATATGCTACTATAAGGCGTAGCAGAGCAGTCAATCAGCTAGGTTTCTAACCATTTTTCATGCAGAAAGCCGTAGACATTTCTTATTTACCTCAACAAGCACTACTTTATCATAGTGTATTTTTATTTACCTCAACAAGCCATATACTAATGACAAGGTGAACGTACCTTTTTAGGAACACTATTGATAGACATTTGTCTATCTAATAGCTTCCTTGCTGCAGTTGCATTCTCTGGGGTGCCATAGCTGACCCTTCTTCCTTCATTTTCAAATTGGTCAATCGATAACTGCCTAACCATGCCACCTAAGGCACCTCCTGTTTCAGCAGCCACAACAACCTGCAAGGTAAAAAAAATAACAAGTCGTAATACAATCGTGCAAATAACTTCCGCTAGGATGGCAATTACAAGTAGAGACATGCAGGCCTACAGGGAATTAAATTGCTAATGAAAATATAAATGGGGAAAACAAAATGCAACATGTTTTACTTACAGCTCTATGATGCAACCGAACTCCAGGTGGAGCTGCCATGTTGTTAGAAAGAACACCGTCTGGTTTGATAAGGCTTGAATGTTTGCTGTTTGATGTTGAGTCTGGAGACTGCTCCTTGTCAGGCAACTGCTCCATCTCACCATTAACTTGCCTGGCCTTCACAGCAGCTAATGTAGCAGTAATTGCCTCCGCCTCTGCTGCTGATGCTTCCACTAAGTAATCCACGCCTTTGCTTAATCTCCTGTGTAGGGTTTTAAACTCATTGGGATGAAATAGCTATTACAAAAATAATATTGACTTGCTCATGACAGCACAATAGCACTCCTAAAAAGTAGTGTATGTACCTCTGTCCCTGCAACACAGCATTCTCAGGGCTGATATCAGTATACACGTCTCCATTTACAGGAGGTGCAACCGGAGTCCCAAGAACTACAGCTCCATCAGGAGCTGATTCAGTAGCCGTTTGTCTTGTTCTTTCATCGTTGTACGCATACCTTCCAGGTGTCCGTCCCGCTTGCAAGTTTGTGACTGCTGCACTTGCTGCTGCATGATTAGCAGCATTTGTTGTTTCAGAAGCAGCAAGATCCTCAGCCACAAGAAGATCATCGAGAAGTACCCCTACAATACCAATTCTGTGCAGTCAGCAACAAATATGCAATAGTGCATCAAACCAAATCATGCAATGCTAGATATATTATAAACAAGATCATTACTACTCAAAATGAGACATTGAACAGAAGCTTTATCTGATTCTAAGTCGGAAGGGGAGGGACNNNAATTATAGCATAATAATGTTTGGTGTTTCATCAAATTATGTGTTAACCGAAGTTCTCAAAGTGTAGTAGCCACTCAATAGTATGCAGCCACCCAAATAAGGTGCATGTTAACATGGTCATTTTGGCAATCATTTTTTTTCAAGAGCATACACTTCATTTATTTATTTTGTTTATCCAGTGAACTGGAACTGATAAATGGCATCTCATGGAAGAGAGTTGAAATAGAAGGATGGTAGGTGTTAATTATAAATGATAGCACAAACAATTAGACTCTCAATGTTCAATGTCAAACAATTCCATGATGGCCCTGTAAAAAGTCAAATCTCCTCACATGCAGTATACATTGCACAGTATAATGCTAAATGAATAAGCCATGGTCAATGCACGATAGTCTGTATTTTTAATACGTGACAAGTGGCAACAACAATGGTCACCAAGCAAAATTCGTGACACCAATGACACGGCGTCAGACATCAAACATGGAAGGCTAACCCAGTTATCTTACCACCACGTAGACCTCCATAAATGAATATTAGATCATTAACAGCAGCTGCTGCATGCCTGCACCGTCGCGTAAGCTCAACAGCAGCATCGCCACCTGCTGCATCTGCACTATATCTTCCTGTTCTGGGAGTTGTAACAACTGACTTTGTGTCACACCAGACTCCAGCAGCAGTGTCCAGTACTGAAACAAGTTGAATAGCACAATTTTTTAAGAAAGAAAAGATTATAGTCAACAACAGGTTGCTACAGTTAGCTAAACTTGCTCCTAGTTACAATATGGATACATATATAAACAAGACAACAATTCAAATGCTAGCAAAATCATAGAAACTAGGTTGTATCAGCACACCATCATAGGTAACAGAAAAGAGTACAGGACATCATATTGATATCACTAGCAAGTGCTTTATGAATGAAATGTTAACTTACTAGAGTATTTAGGATATTAAAGTACATCTACGATGCAGATATTTTTTTTAACAGAAATGGATATATGAAACCCATGAGATAAACACTTATTCAGATGTGTTTGAAAAGAAAATAAACCGATCACAGTACATGATACTTGGTTGTTTCTGTTAATGATGGCAGCATAGCACATTTTTCAAAAGCTACTTCAAAACTTGATGCATAAAATGTGAGTCGCTTCAAGGTTTTAAAACCAGAACCTGCAACACTCGAGGAGTCTTCCACCATCCGCCCACCTCCAAGAGCACCTCCCGACACATGAAGACGTGCATTGACAAAAACCTAATGGACAGCAATAGCAAGCATTACACAAAGACCACAGTGGGGGCTTCTAAAAACTAATGAAACTGAGAAATATAGCTTACAGCTGCATGTTGGTATCTGGGTGATGGAGAGACACCAGGGGCAATTGCCCACTCCCAGCGCCCATCTCTATGTTTCGCAAGACCATATGCACTTGATAGGGGCTGGGTGTATAGCAAAACAAACATAAGAATAAAACTAGTTTGTAATACCAAATCAATGAGAAAGGTCAATAGTGACATTTGACAAAATAGGCTGCTTTATCTAGATTACTGAACTAGGTGTTATGATTAGTGCAGAGAACACGATCATTGTTGCATACATACAATAGAACTCCTGTACTACATTCTTTCAGTTCAAGCAAATCAACATTTGCACAACATAAAAATTCTCTCCACTTGCAGAAAAGGTTGCTACTTGTCAAATGGATTACTAAATGATAACTACGTGTCATATATACTAAATATAGATTCCTCTTAATTCAGGTAGACAATTACAACGCTGTTCATTTCCCATTTGACATATCTGCTTCTTCTGTAGCTACTGAAAAATTTTCCAACTTCAGATTTTAGATGTATTAGAGATTAAAATGAAATTTCTTTGGGAACTGCTCTAATTTCCCACACAAAATGATGTATGAATGAAACGTTGTCAGAATGGTGCGATTCTAAATGCTTTTTTTTTTAAAAAAAAAAAGCATGACTCTAAATAAATGTTAAAAGAGAATAAAAACTTGGCAAGTACTTTTCAGAAGCAGTGACACTAATTAGTTAGTAAGCAGTGACAGTAATCTTTCTATGAAAAAAGATCGGTAAATATCAATTACTTACCACGCTATTAGCATCCCGTCCACCACAAAGTAAGAGAAGACCATCAGAGCGTGCACTTGCAGTGGCGTACCTGAATAACAGCACCACAGGAAAATAGAGAACATCAAACTAACAACTTACAGTAACAAAAACACTGAGAATGTGAACTCATGCAGAGGTCGGATCATAAGAAACTGATTGGCAACATGGTGGTTACACTGCCACAGCTACCCAGTGCCATAAAAAATAAATAGCATATCGACTTGCAGATATTCCGATACAGAACTTATAAAGCAACATGGCATGAGATGGTCACCACAGCATAAATTATTGCCATGAAAAATATTATGAAGTTATACAGTTAGTAATAAATAATTCTTTAACTCAATTAAGTTCCTATTCCTATTGGCATACTTACATGCATGGAGGTGGCCCTTCACCTTCTGGTTCAAGTTTCCTCCATTCATATGGCTTAGCTGCTGTGTCAAGGGCCCATACATCCGCCAGAGGTCGCTTCCCTAAAGACATGGAAACAGTTCCAGTATTGACACCATTTAGGGTTTGTCTTTAGTGCAGGAAACGCTATCTGAAACCATACAAATGTCTAAGAGAGCTGTGCATTACCGTCATTTCCACCAATAGTCAACAAAAATCTCTGCCCAACCAAGGCCATCACATGACCATATCGTGGACCTGGACCAGGTCCTTGAACCACCACTCTGCATACATGTAACAACCTTAGCAACTATAACAGAAAAACAATTCTAAATTCAAGTCAGTAGAGAACGTTAATCACCTGTGCCATCGTGGTCGTTGCTGTGTAAGGTCTAGAACATGAAGATCCTCTGCAGATAAACCGGCAGGGCCAATTCCACCCTGAATTGTAAGAGGAATATAAATGGGATACCACCCTCATGAAAACAAAGAGAAGTTCTAACAATCTAGTACTGTAGTTTACTATGTGTATCAACTACCGGCTAGTGGCTGCTTTCACTGGATTTACTTGCTTAGAGATATGATTAGTGTGATAATACGGTGGAGGCAAGTTTAAAAATATGACTAACATTTGTATACTGTAAAAGAGGACAAATATTAGTTAGAATAAAAGTTAATAGAACTGTTTCTAACAAATAACAAATTCGACACCAGCCTAGTCAGCAAAATAATGCAACCAGTAGTAGAAAGAAGGTCATACCTGAATAACCACCATGGTTCCAACCGCAGTTGCCACATGTGCAGCCCTCGGTGAAGGAGGCTCGCCAAGTGGAGTAAGCCTAACACATTAGTGTTGTAGTTAGAAATACTCAAAGATTTCTGAATACTGCCAATATAATTACCATGCTGCTCTAAATGACAAACAACTACAGTAGAGCAGTAAGTACTACTACCTCTGTCCCAAAAAGCATGCAATTTTCGAATAGGACTGAGTCAAACGTACTTAACTTCGACAAGTTTATTTATAGAAAATATTATTAACATTTATGACTTCAAATAGGTATATTATAAAAAAAATATTTCATGGTGAATCTAATTATAATTGTTTGGAATCATAAATAAAATTAATCTTTTATATCTACTGGGTCAAAGTTAAGATAGATTGACTTGGAACCCAGAGTTGCATTCTTTTTGGGACATAGGGAGTACATGCAGAAAAATGTCAAAATAAATATGGACAGCACAGCAGTGTTGTAGTTAGAAATATTCAAGGATTTCTTAATACTGCCAATATAATTACAATGCTACCCTAAACGACAAACAACTACAGCAGAGCACTAAGTAATAGATGCAGAAAAATGTTAAAATCAATATCGAATATCTACCTGCTCCACTTGTTTGATGACACGTCATAACAATGTACGTCTGCTGTCGCGCCAGCAAGACCTGTAATGGAAGACATCAGTGAGGAACCCACCTTTTATATTTGGCTGGGAAACAAAATTCGCATTCCACATCAGCAGCAGATATCCTTTACTTTTTCATTTTAAAGCAATTTAAACATTCAAGTAACTAAATTCCTTTGTACATTGCAGAAAGTTTCTAATTGGTAACCCGAAGAACAAACAAGCCTTTAAATTTCTGACCACTGCAGTCGTGAAACAGTTTCATACGCCTTCTAACTTGCACACCCTATTGTGCTAGAAGCCTAGAACAGGCATAAAATTACAAATTGCACCCTGAATAACACCCAATTTGGCTACAAGAAAGTAAATGTTCCTTGAAGGGAACAAATCATCATAACCTATAGGCATCCAACAAATCTAGCTAGTAGCATGATGAAAGCAAACCATCAGGTGGGAGTACCACTCAACTTAATCTCTACGTAAAACAGCATTGCAAATATTTGCTCAATAAACAATATTTGACGCAGCAAACCACCCAACAGCATCTGAATTCACTGTTTTCGCCACCAAAATTCAATCAATTCCTCAGAAAGGCTTTATCATGTTCCTAGCAAATTAGCATCTAAAATAGCATGATGGCATAACATTTCCATTGTGAATAAGAATGAAACCATCTTCCAACTTTCAAGTGCCACTAGAATTTAGCATTCAGATGATTGTACCCACAATACATGAAGGATTTTCAGTAAATCACTTTAAGCATGTCAGATCATGTCAAAAATGAATCTTCCAAGTTCATAAACCAGAAATCAAAACTGCTCAAATAACATTGCATCCGAAAATTCACCCAGAACAGCCCCTAACTGAATTCCAAACATGCCCAGAACAACCGTGCCCACGAGAGGAGCTATATTAACATTCCAAAATCAGAAATGACAAGCCATAAGATAGAGGCATACGGATCCCCGCGCTCCCGGCAGAAGAGGGCGGCGTGGCAGAGTTCCCCTCGAGCGCGGTGGCCCCGCCGAACAGGATGAGCCTCGGCCCGATGTAACCCGGTGTGCCCTCCTCCCCGACGGCCGGTACCGCCGTGAGCGTGTGCCCGCAGCGGCACCCTGGCCCGTCCTCCTTCTTCTCGATCACCGCGTTCACCACCGTGTACCCGGGCGCCGGCCTCGGCCCTGGCCCTGCCGCCCCGACAGCGACAGCCGCCGGATTCGGGGCTGCCGCGGGTGTCCCGGGTGTCCCGGGCGTCGACGGCGCGGACGACGACGAGGTCTCGCTCCCCGACCCCGAGCCTCCGGCGCTGGCTGCCGCGGCCGCCGCGTCAGAATCGGAGTCGGACTCCGTCGTCATGCGCGAGTCCACGTCCATGCCTCAGCAGCGAGCTGCCTCGACGGCCCACGCTAGGGTTCGGCGGCCCCGAGATCTCGGCACGCGCCGGCGACGCAGGCAGGGACCCCCGCCCTACGACGCGGCCGGCATCGCCGGAACCCTAGATTCCCCCGCACGGGGCAGCGCGATTCGCCCGCGTTCCGCCTCGCCCGCGGCGCCGATCACGAGGGAGCCAGGCGAGGAGCGAGCGCCAAGGCAGGAAAGGCTGCCCCGCCTCGGGAATTGCGGTGGAGGAGGGAGGGGAGGGGAGGGGGGGCCGCTCCGCTCCGGGGGCCGCGGGCAGCGCGCGGCGTGGCGAGGGAGTGGGGAATTCCGGGGATTCGCGGGGGGCGAGCTGCAAATCTGGGAGGGGTTGTGGGGGACGGCCTCGCGTCGCGTTGGCCTGGCTTGGCTTGGTTGGAGTGGAGGAGAGGGGCCGCGACGGGAGGAAGGGGACGGGAGGACGAGGTGGAAGAGAGAGAGAAGAGGAGTGGAAAATGGGAAAGGAAATTTTAGCAACGTCTTTTTTGGTTTTGCCTGCGGCGGTTTTACCGTTCCGCCCCCGCGCTTCGTCCCTTTTTCTGAAATGGCGCCCGGCGTGGGCGTCGTGCTCTGCTGCCGTTGCTGTCGGATAAACGCGGCGCCAGTGTGAGTACGTGGTCACGCAAGCAACGCGTGCTTGATGAGGTGTCGCGCGGATTTGGCCATTTTTGGGTACCATCGTAATTAATTGTGTATTTGAGTGTGATTGCAATGAGGTGGGAGCCATTGCAATAAGGTACAGAACTTGTTCAGGTGAGGACGTACCTGGAATGATGATGATGATTGGTCCTAAAGAATTGAACAACCTGAAATCCGCTCCATATTTCCAACCGCATTACTTCGTCTAAACTCACACATGAATTATATCATGTCACTCAAACTAAGGGCCCGTTGAGTAGGGAACCAAGAATCTGGGACAAACATTTCGGATCTAGTCACAATCATTTTTCTGAAATGGTTTGCCTTGCGAATTGGATCCCAGATTCTTGAAGCGGAGCTGAAATGGCATTGTTGTTCTAAAAAAATAAAAAAATTTGATAGGCTTCACAAAAAATGTCAAAAAAAATTTGTGGGCGAAGAACAGCTCAAATGCAACCAGTTTTAGCTAGTTGCACTTGAAAAGGGTCAACAAAAAAAAATGTTACTAACTATAGAGGTGAGGTAAGAAACAATCCAGAGATAATCAGTAGAAATTGTTTTGAACCCGTTTCTGCCATCTAGGCAAAAAAAAAGGGATAATCACCTGCAGGGTTTCATGGGTGGAACATTTCCTTTTTGCAGTACTTGCCATGGACCCAGTGATTTCAGAGTAGAATTGGAAACGTTTCTGTTAGCCAAACCGACCAAAAAATGTATGGTGTTTAGTATCGTAACATCCATACCACGCAACATAAAAAAGTGACAAGACATACCATCCAAGGTATGAACAATAAGGAGGATCGCCTCCAAGTTATCTCTCTGGTATAGACATAAATCATTTGGCTCAATAATAAATTAAACTTCGAATTTTCAACATTCGATAACTAGAAAGTTACATCGATTGATAGCATGAGGCTGATTTACTAGTCGACATGATACTTCATACTCTGTGATCCTTTCTATTTAAGACAATATATTATCGATCAAAGCATGATGTTAAAGACAGTGTCTAAGAAAAATTCTTCTAAGGCCATCCCCAACCCAATGACTAGGATAGTTTCCATAACATTAAACACCATGCCAACTAAGCAAAAATCTGATGTGGCATAAGAGTTAATGATGAAAGAGATAGACATGGTTTCTTGCATGAGAAACCATGTCTACACGAGAACCAAGAGAAGAAGAAAGGGGATTGGAGGAGGATTGGAGAGAGAAGAGGTATGATTGGTTGATGATTTATTTAGAAGAAACCATCCCTTGGAAACTATATTTTCCATACTAGTGTCTAGATGACATGGCAATTATGGAAACTACTTAGTAGAGTTTGGGTTGGGGATGGCCTAATGGACCGTTATTCGGATCCGAAGGATTAGATCCTCATTTTGGAGGTGTTTAATTCCGGTGAAAAATTTTGGTGAAAATTTTTGCAAAGAGAATGTTACCATTTAGGAGTACTAAATGTAGACTAATAATAAAACTAATTATAGATCTCACCTGAAAATCGCGAGACGAATCTAATGACGGTAATTAATCCATAATTAGTGGATAATTAGCAGATGGTTACTATAGCATCACTGTTGCAAATCATGGCCTAATTAGGCTCATTAGATTCGTCTCGCAAATTTACCCCGGGGTTATAGAATGGGTTTTGTCATTAACCAACGTTTACTACTCCATGCATGTAAGATTCCCTTTGGTGAAAAATTTTGATGAAAAAGTTTGCAAAATTGAACACCCCCTTAACAAAGAAGGCATTAACATATAATTGGGAGACGTAACATGCTCCATCTTCAATATAATCTTCATCCCTTAAAAAAACCTGCTATTGACTGATATACTTACATCGAGACCTTGTTGTCAATAAACACCACATGCTTGACAAAATCATCACAAATAAAATAACATAGTCTACAAACCATCACTTAAGCATCTCTACATCTTGTGCTTGGAGAAGGTGTTTGCATTCATGCTCGGCCCAGATCACATACTGGAATGGATGTATACAGTACGTGTTAGTACTTGCTCAAAAATCAAGGAGAATCGGAGGGCGCGCGTGCAAAAACATCAGAAAAGGGCAAAGCAAAAGGCCGGCGCCCCGTGCCCGGCGCCCGCGGACCGTTCGAAGGGGCCCAACGGAGACAGCTGTCGCGGCGTCGGACGGCCGCGATCTCTCGATCAAGCACGCTTGCCCCTGAAGTTTGCACATGGACCCTCACATCCCAGAGAAAATACAGGACGCCCCCGTTGCCTGCAGGCGCCGGCCCGCCCGCCGCCGTCCCACGCGGGAGGACGGGGAACGGACACGCATGCCGCGGGACAGCGGGGAGGAGGGATGGGCGCGCAGCTGGCGACGGCGCGCCCCGTGGGCCCCGCTCTGCGCCGGTTCCGGGCCCCGCCCCGCGGGGGCGAGAGGGGGTCGCTGGTTGCTGACGCGGCCGCGGCAGCAGACGATCCCGCCGTACGAGAGGAGAGGTGTCCGATGTCAACCCGAAATCCCAGTTGGGTTTGACGAGGTCAACAAGCGCGACCAAAGCAGAAGCAGGCCAGGCAACTTGCCCGCATCGCCGACGTCACCCTTTTGGCGGCGTACTGTACGTTGGTGGACGGAGCAGGTGGCGTCACTTGCGAGGAGCGGGCGTCAGCCGTCAGCTGCTGGTTCCGGCAATCAGGTATTCAGGTGTGGGTGTGGTACAGTTACCGACCGACCACAAACCAAAAATCACGGCTCTGAATGATTGTTAACGTCATGCAGCAGTTGAAGCAAACAGTAAAAAAATAAGATAACGGATAAAGACCGACGTCAGTACAAGTGTTGGTTTGGTTTGGTTTTGCAATAATTGATTGTGTGCGGGGACAATAGTAGCCGTTGACATTTTCGTTGAGCCGCGCAATAATCGTGGACCTACTGCTGTGCTGCGTAGGCAATATAATATAGTATACTATAGAGTATAACAGGGCACACTCTGGACTAGACAGTGCGTCAGCGGGTTTAGTTCCTGGCTAAGACAATCTGCAATGGTACCCTCTATATATCATTCCTTAAAACAATATTTTAAGGATCCTTTAAAAATTTTCACCCTCCAAACAACAATGTGCTGCAACAATACCCTCCAAATCCATCCTCTATTTATGTCCCACCTATCATTTATTTTTTCCCCTCCCAATCCATCCCCCACCCCACGTCCGCGTCGGATCGCCCACGTCCATCTCCGCGCCGTCGCCGCGTGGTCGGCGAACGCGAGGCGCCGCTCCCTGGACTCGCTCGCCGCTGCCGAGCAGCTGCTCCGCCCGCGCCGCGCCGGATCGCCCATGTCCATCTCCACGATCTTCACGTGCTCCTCGCCGGACCGGTCCATCTCCTGCACGCATGTACAGAGCGAACCGTACGTTGTCACTCTCGGACATGATGCAGAGCCAGCAGAGCACTGAGGTTGGATATGATTATGCTCTGCTCCGGCGCGGTTGCAACCCGGAGCCGCAGCTGGTCGCGGTCGCAGCGGGCGATGTGCAAGCCCAGGGCCAGCTCCGACGCGTTGGCGTCGCTGCCCGCGGTCGCCCCTTCCTCGCGCCGCTCGCCCTCGTCCTCCGCCAAGCGCCGCCTCGCCGCGCCCGGGGTCTCCTCCACCTCCCCGTCCACGTCCTCCTACTCGGGGGCAGGGCCCTCCGGCACGGGCACGGCCACCGGCACGGGGACGGCCAGCGCGCAGCGGCGCGGCGCCACCTCGTCGTCCTCCACCTCCTCCGCGTCCTCCAGCCGCGCCTCCCTCGCCGCGGCGCGCGCCTCGCTCCCGGACCCGCCGGTCCTTTACCCGTTCCAGGAGCTCGCCGCCGCCACCAACAGCTTCCTCGCCAAGCGCGCCGGGGGCGGCAACGCCTCCGCCGCTTACTGGCGCTGCTCCCTCCGCGGCCGCGACGCGGCTCTCTTCCAGCTCCAGCCCCGCCCCGGCGCCGCGGCCGTGGACGCCGCCGCGCTAGCCAGGATCGGCAGGTACCACCACACCAGCCTCGCACGGCTGCTGGGCGCGTGCCCCGCCGGCGCCCACCTATACCTCGCCTACGAGCTCCCGCCGGGCGCCGCCACGCTGGCGGTGTGCCTCCGCAGCCCGCGGAACCCCGAGCTGGAGATTTGGGGGAGGATTCGGGCTCCTGGAGATTTGGGGGAGGAAAGGAACGCCCTGAAATTTGGAGGGTTGTTTAGAGGTCACCGTTGCGGCTCAATTTTGATTCAATATCCTCTATTTTAAAGGTTCAGGATGCTTTACAGTGCACCGTTGCAGATAGCCTAAGATTGTTAGAGTAAGGACAACAATATATTCTAAATATAAGAGCATCTCCAACGACATTTCTAAAAATGAATAGCTAAAATCTTGATTTAGCTATTATGTAAAACAAAATGGCTAGCAACAAAGTGATGAAATCCAACAACTTCTCCAAGCTAACAGTCTCTCCAAACGAATAGCCACCGACAAAGGGGACCCACGAATAGGCATGGGAATTAGGGGCGAGGGCGGGGAGGGTGCGGGGCGCGGGCGAGAGGATGGTAAGCACCCGTTGCTCGGCAAAGATGCCGATAGGAGAGGGAAGGATAGCGAGACTGATAACGATTCTGTTGCCGATTCTGTTGGATGAGATGTTTTCTCTCTTTTTTTTCATTTTTTAACTAGCTCAAGTTAGATAGAGAGTATCTTGGAGATGCTCTAAGTCATATATTACTTTGAGAGAGGCCGTCTCTATTTTTTTAGCCAACTCCCATAATACCCTCTAAACAACCTTATATATTTTATTGGCCCACTTGTTAGTGTCCACTTTGAAATAGAGGGTTACTTAGAGTCCCTTAGACTTAGCAGGGGTTTTGGAAGATGATTTGGAGGTTTAGACACAAAATAGAGTATCCGCTGGAGTTTGTTTTTGTAGCCCTCGCCTCTAAGATCTAAATATGGAGTAGAAGCTTATTTAGAAGGCGTGCTGGAGTTGCTCTTAGCACTCGTCTCTTAGCTAAAACTTTTAACGAAATATCCGTATGCAAATCTTTAATTTGTGTGGATTTGTCGCAATCAAATCTTGGTTCGAGTTCTACTTGTATGTGATCTCTATATGCAAATGAATCGATTGAATCTGTAAATTTGTTTGATTAGTCACTGTATGTTTTTGTTCTCCTAACTGAGATGCACTGCTTTCGGGTAACATGGGTTACCCAAAACAACCTGAGTTTTTGATACCCAAAACTTCGGGTAGCAATTTTTATTTAACAAATTTCGAGTTTCAATTTTAAAAATCCGAACTTCTCGAACAAAAAACCCGACCTGAATCCCCGCGACCGCCGACCATAGTCTGGCAATGCGAGAAGTGGCCCTCCGCGGCCCATTGAAGCAACGTGGGGGGGAAAGAAGGCCCTCGGAGTTCAAGGCCATTTCCTCTGGCCCACTCTTCTCCACTCCCGGTGCTGCCTATAAGCCTGCCGCCGCCTCTTCCGTTCCCCTCCCCCACCCAACGTTCTCGACGGGCTCTGATCAACGCGGGGGAGCGGCGCCGCCCAGTGGAGCAGTCACGCGAGTGACGTTCGTCGGCGAGGGAGCACTGTTTCAGGTGTGGCTACATCCCCTCCCTATTCGCGACAATTTGGCTCCCTCCATTTCGGGACTGATACTGCAGTTCCTACTGTTAGTTATTAGGGTTTATATGCTGCGCGAAACTAGAGTAGATTTTGTTTCGCTACTTGTATAGTTGTATGTTGAATCCACGATACTAGGACCGCATGTATGCATTGTGAAAGGATTTTGCTTTTGGTGCAAGACGTACATGGGGGCAAAGCAATCCAAATATTCCTGTTCTGAACGGGAGAAAATTAAAAATGGGAGTGTTTTTTTTTAAAAAATAAGGGATAGGTAATTGTTACTGCTAAGTGTGAAATTATGCCAAGGAACCCTAAGATTAGGGCTTGCCACAGAAAGTTTGAACTTCCATTTGATGAAACTATTGGACCAAACTGAATCTTGTTCCTGTCCAATCACTCCTCCATAATAATCATATATGGAACATCACACAATTATTTCCACATCAAAAGAACAGGATCGCTTCCAGTATCTTCTGAATGTAGCGCTCACTTGATAGTTTAATCCCATTATCATTTTTCATGACAGTTGGGATTGGGAATCGTTTCTATCCTATCTTTGTTCACGAGTAACGACCTTCAGCAACATATGCCAAAAGTTAAATTCCTGCGTCAGACTTGCTGTACCTTGACAAAGTTTTTGTTTTGATTTTTCTGGAGCCAACAGTCCATCAGGGGTATAAACAAACCCTACTGGCTATACTTGACAAAGGGATCGGATTTGTTTAATGAAAATGTGCTGCACACCTTTATCCGGTCGGTTGCAATTGCTGCCGCTTATTTGCGCTGCAGCAGTTCAGCGCAGCCATGTGTGCCAATCGGCTGCAGCCCGAACAGACGCAGCCCAACTCCAGCACTTGTTACTCTGGCTGCAAGTTTTTTCAGATGCAGCGCTGCTTGAATGTTGCAATCTGCAGCCGCAGCTAGTGTAGCTGATGCTTCTTGTCCTCCAAACCATGTACTCCTATATAGCCAGCTCATGAGGCTCAAGCAATACATCCACAGATTATACACACCCTACCTACCTTAGATGGCATCACAAGTCTAGGTTCTAACCCTAGGCCTCTGGCTTCCGCTGTCCTCGCGCCGCCCTAGGGGAGATGGATCTCTGCTAGGGGCAGCACCCTCGTAAGATGCGCGCCCGGGCCATCTGATCCGCCGCACCGTCGTGGTCAAGCAACACGGGCCAGAGCGCATGTTATCTATTAGGCAATCCAAATTCCTGTTATTTTTGTTTACCTATAATAAGATTCTATTACTTGGATATCCTGTTCTGAATTCTGAGCACCGGGCCCATCCATCCAAGCGAGCACATTAATAATGATGTATGTTAACCAAAATGGCCGTTCTATGTACCAAATCATTACTTGCCTTTTTGCCAGTATAAATTGGCATTAGGAAGGGATGAAACTGTTCTGGTCAGTACTTTGAACCCTTTATTGCGCATGCAATATCAAGCAAACTAGTGGTTTTTGCAGGTGATGGAGCCGCAAGGGGAAACTAAGGTGGAGGGAGTGAGAATGGCAATGGGTACCTTGGACTGCCCCGTCTGCTATGAGCCCCTTGAGCCTCCGATTTACCAGGTACACACAGTAGATATATATGAATAGAGCCGAGTCAATTTTCTGAAGAACATCAGACCAGTAAAATCTTTTTATTGTTTTCCCCTGAAAAATGAAACCTTCTATTGATCACCAACCAAAAACAGTTTATTAATTTCTGAGGAACATCAGATCAGTTTGTTTGTTGTCTCGATCTACTAAAGAGTAAAGACAGAATAACTAAGCTACACTTTACATAAGATGTAACTATTTATGTTTTTGTGAAGTTCCATGTTGCTTCTGTCGAAGATCTATTCTCTAGAGGATTTATTTAATGATTCCAATATTGCAGTGTGCTGTGGGACATTTGGTCTGCAAATCATGCTGTGCCAAGCTCAACAAGTGCCCACTATGCACAAGAGTTGCCTTTGAGCGTTGCTTCGGCATGGAGCGTGTTGTCCAATCCATTGAGGTTCCTTGTTGCTTTGCCAAGAACGGATGCACCAAGAAGATCACCTACTTCAACAAGAAAAGACATGAGAAGGTGTGCCGGTATGGGCCGTGCTTCTGCCCGGAGCCTGACTGCAGCTTCACAGGGCCAGCTGTGGTGCTACAGGACCATCTCACCACCTGCCACAAGTGGGTGTCTATGGCGTTCAAGTACTTTGAGCAGTTCAACATTTTCCTCCAGTCAGGCTCACGCTTGCTTCGTGCCCCGGACAGCAATGTTTTCCTCATGAACGTGGCACCCCTGGAGGGACTGGGACACGGCATCTCCCTCGTCCGCATCCAGCCGGAGGCCATAGAATCGAGGTTTGGGTGCTCTGTTGTCTTCTCATGCTTCACAGGTCACCACCAGATCTCCACGCTGGATGCTGTGAGGAGCTCGTCGCTGTCTGATGGGATGCCAAAGGACTTCTTCTGTGTTGTGCCCAAAGCATCGGGTCTAGATCATAATGTCGTGCTCAGAACCACCATAGATAATGAGTTGGTGTATGATGACGAGGACGAGCTGGAGGAAGAGGATGAAGATGATGAGAGCTACAACGAGGAAGAGGATGAAGAAGAGTGTGATTCTGACTATGAAGAATGATTCGATCGATCGGACGTTCGCAGTGCTGCAGATTAGATTATTTAGGTTGGGTTTTTAGTATGGACATGTCGATGTCTAAGCAGACTATGATTTGCTTGATCAGTAATTCAATTTATATCTGAGGGTTGTTATTTTGTTCTCGTAGAAAAACCTGACACGATAGTATAATCTCTGTAGCTGATTGCAACCATTTCACCACTCTGCCTGTGTTTTTACCGACCAACAGCTACGCGTTGTGTTCTCTCTTTTTCTTTTTCGTTTTCTTTTTAAGAAATTAAGCAGTGCCCTGCTATGTGATTGTGAAGAGGAAGCTACACGTTTTCGTTACCAGGATAGAAGAGTCACCATGGTCCGTGGATATTTTCAGTGAACATCCAAAGTTCTAGGTTTGTTCCAAAAGTCTCTGACTTCACATCTCTCGAAAACAACATAGAAATGTAAAGTTTACAAAGTAATATCAGAGCACGCTGGACGCGGCGCAGGCAAGGCGTATAGACTGAAGACCTAATTCAGGTAAGACACTCCTACACTGCACATAATCTTGGTTGGAAAACACAAGCAGTAACTACGCTACCACATGGAAAATCTGCACTAGAAGAAAGCATAAAGACCACATGGGAAATCTAGGACAGAAGAAGCATAAAGACCATACAGAGCTTTATGATAATTAGCATTATATTGACATTCTAGACGTGTATAATCAATCAGGATGGAGAATCTAAAATGCCAAAACAAACATTTCATGGAGCGTTCTAAAGTTAATTGCAAGAGCAAGACAGTAAGAACAAACATGATACATATATCTACTTCTTTTTTTTTTGAGGGCTACATATATCTACTTCTCACCAGTATGAAATCAAGCATGTATCATAAACTTTGTGCCGTAGCATGATCCACATCAGACCAATGCTAAAGAAAGAGACAAGAGGACATATTAAACACAGATTTGTCTTTTGCAGGTGCACTTGAGGGTATTCATGCCAACAAACGAATAAGTCAATAACCTGCCGAGTCTTAAAAAACAGTGTTTTCCATTAGATAATGCAACAGAGCACTAAATTCAATCTCGGGGGATGAACGCAAAAGGGTCCCTCACAGAAAAATCAGATCCTGTTCTGAAGTCCAGGAACCACTCATCTTCTCCTTCTTCCAATGCACTCTCAATGAGCATTATTGAACAGGTTTGACTCGCTCTCTTTGCAGCGAACAGAGGTTTCACTTTGGCATTCGCCTCGGTCATTGATGTGAAACTTCCTTTGCCAAACACAATTACCAGATTCTTGAGCACCTGGGCACTCTCCAGGAAGAACTTAAGGAAGGCAAGCTCGCTCCTCTCCCCTCGGAAGTCACGGAACATCATCAGCTTAATGTGCGACTGGACGCATTCAATGGGACCGACCTCTTGCCAGAACTTCATGTTGAGTTTGCCAGTGGGCTCATCAGTTTTCTGGGACTGCAATTTAAATTGGTCAAATCAGCGCAAATGTCAGCTCCAGATTAATACAGAAACAACATATATTAGATGATACAATTTTGGCACAATAAGCAGGGGCTTCACCTCAAGATGCAACCTATCAACGTTGGGAAAGCATCTGAGGATGCTGGGAAGCATCTTGGCATTGTTACGAACTCCAAAGCACACCCTTAAGCTGAGGATCTTGACGCTTGGGACCATCGTACTCGGACTAGCCTTTGTCCCCGGCTGCAGGTGCACCCAAATTTGGTGAGACAAGTTCGCAAATTGACATTGAATTGAAGAAATGGGGG
The DNA here is from genome assembly GCA_004135705.1 of Alloteropsis semialata. NCBI lineage: Eukaryota > Viridiplantae > Streptophyta > Magnoliopsida > Poales > Poaceae > Alloteropsis > Alloteropsis semialata. The sequence continues at coordinate 52,610,474 of CM014278.1, forward strand.
AGCTTGAGAGCACGGTATACACCTTGATGATGGTGTTGCCGATCTGTAGCACATGGCATTTCGGCTCCAAATAACCAAGTATGGTTAGTGCGGGGGCATGGCCGATCTTGACCCTCCTGGGCAAGTCGTCACGTGCTGATGATGACCACATGATAAACCTCTCGAGCTGAGGGGCGTCCTCCACAGCGATTTCCAGTTCGATGCCCCGGATGATCTGCACACAACAGAGGCTGCGGCTGACCAGGCTGAGGCGCCTCAACAGAATGTTAGCTTGGATGCATAGGGACCTCAGCACAGGGCTCCTGGCGAGGACGAAGTCCATGTCGTGGTTCTCGATGCCCATGAAGGAGAGCCCGAGCTCTTCGAGGTGCGGGAACGCCACGGCGCGCGGGAGATCGGTCGTGTCAGGGAACTTCCAGAGGCCGAGGAACAGGCTGGTGAGGGTTGCCATGCCGAAGAACGTGGCGGGGAGGTCCATGTTGAGCGGCCACGGGCGGTTGACGAGGACCAGGCCTGATGTCACACCCGGTTTTAAGAACAAAACCGAATGATATTCATATGTGTGCCAGGATCAAGTTTTCACACATATGAGACTTCATCAGTGATAAACAATAGCAGTATCACGTAAAATAATACAAAAACTTACAACTTATCAGAGTTACAGCTTATCCTGGAAACGAAGGCTCCAACACTTCACAGGCAATCGACTGGGGGTTGCGTACGCCTAGCATCATCTTCAACGGCTTCACAACAGCTTCTGAGCAGCAGTAAGCAAGGATGAGTACACTTATGGTTGGTACTCAGCAAGGCCACAAGAAATAACCAGAATACCGATTCAATTTCATCTTCAAGTTTATTAATCATGTGAGGGTCCAGGCCGCTCTTGACCGTGAGCACGGCTGTTATAACAGTTTTTAACACTCTGCAGAGGTTGTACACTTTCACCACAAGACGCGTAAAAGTTCCGAAGAACTTTGAACCCAACCATGCTGTGCTAGCTAGGCACAATACCACACTTCCGAGGTGTGATTGCATAGGGACGCTACGAGGCCTTTACAAAGACACACAGGTAACTAGCAGCCCGCTAGAGTTTCGGCCGCGGTGAGGTCCATAACCCTCCCTAATGAGGCAGTACCTTAGCAAAGGCTACTCCTCCAAGAGGACCGGGCTATGACCCCTTCACCGTCCCCCTCCTTGCCCTTTCGGTAAGGCCTGCCAGACACCCATATATCTAATTAATTAGCCAGGACCAGAGCCATATGGTACTCATGGTTGTACTGTTTTCCTGGGTGGTTCTCCATGTTCCAATTAACATCATCATGATATATTAAAAGTATAGATAGGAGGATGGTTAGGGACACTTGCCTTTCTCCAACATAAGGTTACTCTTACTGCTCTTCTGCTCTTGCTCACTTGGAATTCTTGATCTTGAAAGCAACGAACGACGATCCTTCTACTCGAAGCAATCATCGGGCACAAACATACAAAGCAAACAAACAAGTACAACTAAGAACAATACATCAACCATAGAGAAGCTTAAAAGAACGCACTAAAGGACGAGGCTCGGAGCTATGGTTACGAAGGCTCAGAGAAACGCTGAAAACAACGCACGGTTGAAAAGACAACTATCGCACATTTGCATTATGAGAGCATAAAAGACTATATGCTTGATTTATTTTAATTAAAGAAAAGCACATGTAAAAGGATATTTCAAAGAAATACCCAAGTTGATTTATCCAAGTTATTTCCAAATTAAAAGCGAAGTAAAACCTAGTCATATTTTATTTATAGATATTCCATAGGAATTAAGCCATTTAACAATTAACTTGAAATAAAAGACATGTGATGCATCTAACGAATTATTTCATGTGACGCGTTAAACTAAGCAAATTATTATTGAAAACACATTTATTTAATATTAATCAAATTAACAAGAATTTATGAAATACCGAGGTATTATCCTAAACAAGTTTTATTAGAAAACTAGTGGAATGTTCATTAATCAATTTAATATTCTATTTAACTTTAGAAACACGAACAAGACGAAACAACGAGACTAAACGATAGCTTGCGCTAAACGGAGACTAACGAAACAAGAACGGACTAAAACGGAGCTAAAACGCGGAATCTACGACTAAAACAAGACAAAGGGCTAACCTGCGATAAACTAAGGACCTAAACGTGATTAACCCTAGCTTTCAGGGGTTAGCTGGTAAGATTCTCAAGACACTATAAATAGTGGCCAAGAATCTGATGAAACTCGGGGTTAGATAAGCAAAAGGAGCTGGTTAGGACGGCGGGTCATATATTCAAAAAGCTCAGGGTTAAAGACATAAAAAGGAAGGGCATGGTTGTGAATACTTTGTACTGAAGGTGGATGGCGGATTGATTACTGAAAATGAGAGGGAATCTTTAACAAAATTGCCAGGCTGACTTGGATGACTAGATCTGAGCCGTTTGTTTCATGATGGATGGCCGGATCTTTATGAAACGAAGGGGTATGTGGTCTTTTAATCTGAACCGTTGATCAAGGATCCTATGGTCTACGGCAATCTGCTTCCTTGAACGTAATAGCACAGGGAGCCACGCCATGGGCGCCGCTGCAGCTCATGACCGGAGCTTCACCGGAGTTAGCGAGGTAAAGCTATGGTGCACGGATTTCAATGGGAAGTAGCAAAACGGAAAGAGGACGAGTTGGGGATCTTACCAGAGGGTTTCTTGGTGGCGGGGGAGGCTCAAGCAAGGAGATCGACATAACATATTTTGAAGGGGGGGCGACGGCTTTGAAGCGGCGCTGCAGGGTCTGAGCGAGCGGGGAACGAAGAAGAGGTTTGCGGTATGGAGCTGGTTCGGGTCCTCGCTTTTATAGGGCGAGAGAGGGAGGGGAGGGGCCGGTATATGGGATCAGTGGAGCCAACGGTGGCCATTAATGGTGGTCTAAGTGGAGAAATTAGTGGAGGAGGGAAGAGGAAAGGAGGAGGCGTGCAGGACGATGGCGCACTCAAGGGAAGGCAGAGGGGTGCCGGCCCTTGGTTGGTTTGAGCTCGGCTTGATGGGGAAGGAAGAGGACAGGGATGGTGGGAGGTGGAAGAAGAAGATGACGGGTTGGGCCCACATGGAAGTGAAAGGAGGAATTTGTTTGGAATTGGTTTAGGGATTTGAATTGAATTTTGAATAGCAATTAGATTAGAGATTTTGGAATTTTAGAATTTTGGGTGTTACACCTGACTCCCTTGACGGCGAGGGTCTGGAGCCAGCGTGCGAGCAAGCCACGAACACCTCCATGTGGCTGCTAGTGAGGTGGGCGTGGCGGACGGGCCCCGGGTGCGCGTCGAGGACGCGGGTGACGGCGGAGGCCACGCCCCGGCCCCGCCCATCGGCGCGCGCGGCATGGAGGGAGGCGGCCTCGCCTCCGGGAGGGAAGAGGGTGGGCGTCGACGAGGACGAGCGGCGTAGAGTGCCAGAGCCCGCGCCAGCGGCAGGACAGCGCGGCGGTGCGCGCGGCGTCCTTGACGGGGAGCCGGGAGACAATGTTGCGGAGGAGCGCGTCGGGGAGAGCGCTGATGCGGTCGGCGCCGTCGAGGGCGGGAAGTGCGGTGAGGGCGGCGTGGTGGGAGACGGGCTGGTTGGGGAGGACGAAGTGGACGAGGGAGAGAGCGCTGCGCGCGTGGTCTTCTAGAGATTGCGGGTCCACGCCTCGGGCCTCGGCCCCGCCACAGCTTCGCCGTACGGCGGTCCATGGGGACGGGCGGAACCCGGATTTCCATCGCCGGCGCGGCGCCGGCTTGTGGGAAGGGGATGAGTCGGCGAGGGCTGAGAGGCGGCGGCGACGCGGCCTGCCGAATGCTAGGCGGTTAGGCCTAGGCCTTAGGCGTGACTGCCTGAGCATCGGTTAGCTGGGCTGGGCTAGATGTCAACAACAGGTGTACAGGCCTAGGTTCGTGTTACAAGAGCATCTCCAATACGTTTTTTAATGGGCTTTCTTTCTCATAGATCTTTGCTGTTGTACTTATTTAGGCCCACCAACATCTGTCTCCGCCTCTCCGGAGTCCGAACTCGGTTTATCGCAGCAGGGTTTAAGCTTTTCTTCCTCGCGCAGCCGCCGCGATCTGCTAGCCGCAAAACCCTAGCGCCATGGGAGCCGCCGCCTCTTCCTCTCCCCCTCCTCCCCTAGAGGCGGCGGCGGCGGCGGCCGCCGCCTCCGATCCTCTTACTCCTCTTCCGGAGGCAGCCGCTCCACTGGCCAAAGAAGATCCCCAGCACTCCAGCACGGTCGCGGCCGGCGGCGCTGCGGCCGATGCGACGGCCGATTCCGCGGAGACGGTGGTCTTGGATGCCACCGCGGTGGCCGGAGAAGCAGGTGAGGGGGAGGAGGAGCAAGGGGAGTGCGGGTTCTGCCTCTTCATGAAGGGCGGCGGGTGCAAGGAGGAGTTCGTAGCGTGGGAGAAGTGCGTGGAGGAGGCGGAGGCCGCGACGGGCGGAGTCGACGTCGTGGAGCGGTGCCAGGACATCACGGCCGCGCTGCGGAAGTGCATGGACGCACACGCCGACTACTACGAGCCCATCCTCCGCGCCGAGCGCGCCATGGCCGCGGACCTCGAGGCCTTTCAAGCCCAAGAAGTCGCCTCCAACTCCGCGGTGCCGGCGTCGGAGGAAGGCCAGAAGAAGCAGGGGACCGACGCAGAGGTACCGCCGTCGGAGGAAGGCCAGGAGAAGCAGGGGACCCTCGCAGCGGTTCCGGCGTCGGAGGAAGGCCAGGAGAAGCAGGCGGCCTCGTTGAAGGAGACCAGAGATCCCTCAGCCTGATTGGGCTAAAAGGCGGCGGCATCTTGAAATTTTTGGTGAGGGATCTGAGGATGTGCATTTATTTTCTTCTTTCGAGCATCAATTAACCTGTTGTGATCGGCGAGATTAGTAGAGCTCTGTTCTCTCTAGATGAAGATGTGATTCTTTTGGGCGAAATCAATTATACACGTTTTGCCAGATGAATTCTAACTCTGGCGAATTATACATACATCTCATAATTGAATAATATGATGATTTGATGGTGCTGAATTACTGATAGCATTGATCTTTGCGAATACTTTGGTGTTGAAATTGAGCTACTTTTTAGATACTAAAGTTTAAAAATAGCCAGCGCTTCTTGGTCAGCAATTAGTGCGCCAATCAGTCCATCCAATGTTATAGCATCCTGTGATCTTGTTTGTGCATCTGCGATTCTGCATTTCAGTTGCTATCCTTTGCAATGTTTGTATGAATTTGCTGTGTTGATTAAAGTTTCAATCGTGACCCTCAACTTTTTTGGGGTTTGTTTGTTTTCGAACCTTACAGTTCAAGTAGGTGCTGTCTTGATGTGCATTCGAGTCTCTATTCTCTAATCGTACTTTGCCCTTCATTGTTTGTATTTTGGAAGTCGATGTCCTATTGTATGGATTTGGATGAAAACCTGTGTGCTGCTCTGCAAGGCCACACAGAAGGCACCAGCGTTTGGGTATCTGATAATATATAGTGACAAATTTAACCTGTTGAACTTATCGACCATGGAATTTGGTGTCACATCCGGCTCTAGCATTGCAACTGCAATACCGACATCCTCCCAACAATGATTTGTCCATAAGGCAGAAATATGGCGACCATCATCTTGGAAATGTAGCCAATGCTAAAATTTTGCTCTGAAGCATAAGGCATGGGCGACCAAAGTCAAAGAAAATCGAGATGTTTGGATGATGTTGATGTTTTTTGGTATAATTTTCCATCCAAACAAAGTGAGAACTACAAGTTACTGTCAGGCAAGCCACAGAATGAGCTTCGATTTGCCCAACACATGAGAAAGCCTTTGCACTCCAGTGAAATACTAGTGCAAATGGGGGCAAAATTTACTACTAATTTCTGGAATACACTTGCAACCACAGTTCCATCTGCACCATGCTTACCATCCCTCCGGCCTCCGCGAACCATCCTTCCTCTAGGGTTTTTTGTGGAACTTGTAGGACAGCTCCCTTCTCTGCAACTAGAATTCTTGGACACTTCGGACTCACCGGAGGCTGTCACGGCACGCCGGCTGTATACCACTTGAATTGCTCCTCGGCCCTCATTTTATCAATTGGCAACACCAGACCAGGTCAGTCACAGAGAATGAGCTGCTCTTCTAAGATTATCAGTGTCTGGAAATTCTCGGTCTTGCTAGCAATAAGAGGTCACACACTCGTAGCTTGGGTCTTGTTGGACAGAATTCATAATCCTCTACAGAAGTTGATGCCTCACTCAGGAGTTCAGCTTTAGTGCCAAGAGTATTCTGAGTCTGAGTCTTGGATGCAGCCCTGCGGCAGGTTAGCAGAACAGAAAACACAGAGAAACCATGCTGCTTGGAGTACTCTCCCCCATTTCTGGCTGCATTATTTGAAATCAAGAAAAATGGTGTCCGGATCATGGCAGATGCTAATGGTATTTGCGAAAACAAAATATGTATGGTCAAGTAGGTGCTAGTGCTACTAACCTGACATTCAGCGGCAAAAGATTAGCGTTGTTTACAAAGAAACAGTGTTCTCTTGCACTCGTCAATTTCTTGGTGTGTACCTTAGAACATGGGTTGAAGACAGCAGAAAACTTCCAAATCCACAATTACATAAACGAACAGAATAAGGTACCTTAGCACCTGGGAAAAAGATCTCTGCTATGTGCTATGCTATTTCATAGCTGGAGTCTTCAAACACCACAAACCATATTCCTCATCACAAACTAGGTCATTTTAAGCGATAGTAATCCAGGGCTCCAGGCTGCACCGAAGTTTAGTGGTGCCATGTCCTATTTCGACATCTACACCTGACAATGCTGGGGATCAACAGTTTTCTGACATGCATGTGCCAACTCCTTAAATCGCAAGAGATGGTAGATCATGGCTTAGCATCACGCGATAACATCACCAATAGTTATAGAAAGTACAATAGACCAGAAAAGTGTTTGTGGCATTGATGATACAGTAAATTTTAAAAACAGTGATACAGTATCATGCCTGTGTGGTTGCATCTTTGTGATTCGCGACAAATCCATGGCTTGTGGTGAAGGCGGCGAGAGGTGGCGCCAAGCCACGTGCACGAGAACGTTGGGGAGGCGATCGGTTTTGCGGGCCGCATTGGTACACAGCCCAATAATTCTTGTCGGTTTCAAAGCTTTTATTTTCAATTTTTGAATATTTGTTGAAGTTTCAATCCAATTTGTTTTTGAAGAGAACCATCCTTCTAGTGTACTGTGCAATTTGAAATTTCTGCAAACTCCAGGAGTAGGCTAGTAGCCTTGCCAGAGATTTTGAACGACTGAAATATTATTCAGAGCGAACACCAAGTACAGCCAAGCATGCTACCTAAAATGCACCCGATGTTCAACTGCAACAATTGACAGGATAACTGAATGTAGGGCCCAAACTCACTGATCATACTAACAAAGCATCTTTACCAAGCATAAAGTTTCAGACCTCAAAGCTTCAAACAGACCCAGACACATCTCCAAGAACTGGAGCAACTGTGAAGTCTGACACCTCAATTATTCAGACACTGATTAACCCGACATCACAGAGTTCCATACCGAGACACTGCTATTATTATCAAGCAGTACCAAGCAGTAGTGCTTTGGGTACACTATGTTACAGGCATGAGGGGGGAGCTCCAGCATCACAGGAACCCTGAAACCCAGCACTGTAGGAGTTTCAGGGACATGGGTAGGTAGGTGATGAGGAGGTTGCACCCCAATGCAGAACAGCCAAGAATGATTTGCCTACAGACAACCATCGGGGAGAAGACTGTCTGAGTAGCCATCCCCTCCTCCTCGGTTCACGCCTTGAGGAGCTCGCAGCCGCCGTCGCTGGCTGCCCACTTGAAGGAGGGGATGGCGGCTGCCCCGCCGTGGTCACCGTCCATGATGGCCGGCAGCGGGGTGAAGAAGGGCGGCGCCCGGAGGTGCTGCCCCATGCCGCCGTACTGGTGGTGGCTCGCGTGGTCTTCGTGGTGGTCGTAGATGCTCGACGCGTCGGAGCCGGACAGGCTGGAGACGCTGCTCCGGGAGTAGCAGCGCGGGTTGCCGCCGTTGCCGAGCCCCGGCGGCCGTGGAGGCTCGGAGCTAGGTGACGCGGTGAGGCGCGCAGGTGCGGCTGCTGCCATCTTCGCGCTGGCGCCCCCTTCGTTCTTCGTGCTCCCATCTTTCTTCGTGTTGAGGAAGCGCCCGCCGGAGCCTCTCGCCCGGCGCATCGCGTGGAGGTGGCGTGACTCATGAAGATAAGGCTGCAGCGTGACAGGCAGCGCGATCACCGATCAGTGGTGACAGTGAAATATGGGTAGGTCAGAAAATGTTGCTTCCGATGGCAGGTGGCAACTGCCATGGACGTAGGTAAGGGCTAGCTGAAAGAAGAGAGGCTCCTCACCTTTCTGCCTTTCGCCAGCCTGTTCTCCCTCTCGGCCTTGGCGCGAGCACGGCGGCGACGGAGGATGCCTTCGTACTGCTTTGGATTCACATAGATTGGTGCGTCAGCTGGCGCATTCAGTGGCAAGAGCATTCTCCCACCAGACTGCATTACGGGGAAAGAAAAGGCCATTATAGAGAATCCTGTGCTGTCAGAGGAAGTCAATTCATCGCATATAAATACAAGAAACATGATTGACCATGCTCCATTTTGCATTGGGGGAAAAGAAAAGGCCATGACCGATCTTTCAATTTCCGTGATGCGATCGGTCTCATGATTCCTAATCTTTTACTTGCTCTTTTTACTCAATGCGTTATGATGTACTCCGTATTCATCATTTTTATGGTCGACAAGGGTAAAATACAAGTTCCATGGGTTAGTTTGATAGTTTTGGCCAATTCAAGTTACCACTCCAAGATGGGATCACATAAAAGAGTTTGAGCTTATTGCGTGTGTTGACTTGTCTGGGCAGCAGGGCTCATCATGTAAATTGTATAGTGATAATAGCCACACAGAACATTTGGGTGTACATAATTTGATAAACAAAAATCTTACTGTGTGAGCTTGCTAGAACTATGAAATTCATGAGAACAATCCATAATTTGAAGGGGCCTTTTTTCTGATAGTTTTTTGTGCAATTAGGGAGTCAACGAAACATAAAGTTTTGAAATACTCTTTTGTTTCAAAACAAATAAAACCATACCGTCGATCTCATCCCATATGTGGTAAGCACGCCATAGCACCGGTCAGCACAAGAATAATTTGGAGGGGCCTGAAAGAAATGTAGTCTGTTGAATTTTTTTGTTTCCTTTTTGCAAACAAGTCAGTTGGCAAATTAACACAAGAAATTACAAGAATGGATTTTGGGCTTTCAAATTTGTTAATTTTCAAATGGAAAAAAAAGGATAAACTTACCAGGGATTTACCAAGACCAATCTCGAAACGGCCATTGTATTCTGGGAATGGTGACTGCAGTGCAATAGTGGTAGAGTGCTCCGAGGCTTTCTCTCCTTTACCACCCAACTCCAAATTCCCTGAACATCATAGGAACCGAAAACTGTTAGAAGTCCTGAATTTTCAAGATACTAGACAATAAAGTTTACCAATTCTCTATGAGTGATTGCAAATCCACTCAACCACAAAATAATCAAAATCTTATCAATTCTCATCATATATATGAGTAGAATTGCAAAGGCATCAAAGAGTACTTCCGAGTTCAGACAAACTGGACAAATATATTTTCATGTCCTGTGGCCAGTCCAATCAACCTTCAAAAGTTGGATTCCATGCAGTGTAATTTTTCCAACCACTAAAAACTGGACATATATACCAAATGATGCAGATCAAGAAGTCACAGCAGATCCAGACATAATTCTAGACTATTAGACAAAAATACTATAAAATATTATGATACCGATGCATCCTAATCTCTACTAGTAATACCTAAGAAAACCAGACGACAAGCTAGATATCATACAATGAACTTCTAAGGTTGGTAAAAAACATGTATTTTACTCATGGAACCTGAGGAGGCTACTGAATTTCATCACGAGCTAGCTCGCTAGTCACACACACAGAAAGCCATTGTATGGTTTAAAATTGGATAGTTGTTGACTAACCCTCAAGCATGTCCGTTACGTCTGTCTACAGTCTTTTTTTGCTGCATGAATTAAATAGACCATCTTAATGATTGTGCCCTGCAGCACATCCCACAAACAAGAGGCAGAATATTCTGCCCACAGATGTTGATAATCTAGTACAATGCCATACTCCTCAAAGCAAAGCCTATTGTGGACGAAGAATTTGAGAGATCTAATTGCTAACTCCTCCAGTGTTGTTTTGTCCCATTATCTACCAATTCATAGGTAAGAGTTTATTTTTTTTAAAAAAAAGAAAAATCTCCCAAATAAGCTTGCAGCCATGAGTTGCAATCCAATTGGTCGACAAGTGTTTCAATATAGGCTGGTAGTCAAATTTATCTTTCTGTTTTTATCAACAAAAATCAGCCATAAAAAAGTGTTGCAGTAGTGAGAGGGACACACCAAAGATCATAATGGAGGCACCAATAATAGAACAGTCGGCAGCGCCATCAAAGTAGAGGAGCCATTCAGAGAATGGTACTATGGGCGCATGGGCCCAAAACAACGGACAATCCAACTAATTGCACCCTCTGGCATGACAGGTGACATACTAGCAATGTAGCATTGTTTTTCTTTACGCAATTACCCAAGATTATTGGTTCATGTTGCATTGCAACAACCTAAGATTATGCAAGAAATCATATGAATATTTGCCAACTTCAAAAGGATCACAGTAAAAGTGAAATCTTTCCTTCTGCCCTTCTTAACGAAGGCAATCCTAGTATTTGAGAGGGGCAAAAAACACTGTTTCTAGAGGGACGTGTAAGAAGCAAAAACAAAGGGCTACAAAGATATGGATCTTGAAGCTTATTGTCTGGGCATATATCTTGCAACTATATTTTGAGGTAAATCATCTTACAATTAGATAATATATGATGATTAAACCTTTAGACATTCGCTTAAATTAGCTGGCGTAGTACTAGCAAGCACGGATTCAACAGGAACATGCCAAATTCTTTCATTCAGCATATATGTTCTTTAAACTTGGCCAAGAAATTCCCCAGCTAATCCATAAACTTGGCCAACAAAAAAAAAAACTCACCTTGGAACACAGAGAATTTCAGAATCTCAGGGCTCCCTCTCTTGGCGGCCGCCGGCGGCGCCGGATCCGGCGTGCCCTGAGCCCCCGGCACGACCTGTAACTGGCCATCCCGGCGCGTCTCCTCCGGCGACAGGGGCGCCGGCTCGCCGTACAGCAGCTGGGGCCCCGCCCACCACGGCAGTGGGGCTCCGGCCGCACCGTGGGCGGCCTGCCCCCCGGCGGCCACCTGCACAAACCCCTCGTGGCCCTTGAAGCTCATCATCGCGGCCTTGCCTGTTGCCTCGTCAAGGAAAGCGAAGCCTCAACAGAGACGGAGGCAGCAACCCCAGCTCCAAAGCTCTTGCAGGATTCTTGGACTGGACGGGATACTAAAGAATCCAACAGCAACCTGTGGGCGAATAATTAAACAACAGATTAGAGAGCTTGATGTGGAAATGCTATTATTAAATGATTGCTCGGTGGGGTGGGAACAAGCAATGAAAGGAAATGTAATGGGAAGAAAAACAAGTGGGAGAATCCGCAACAACGGAATCTCAAAGGGGAAGCTCATGGGCACAAGAAAACAAGAACTGAGGAACATCAATCAGATGAAAATAAAGCCTGAAAGGCAGGGGTAAGCAGCAGAAACATGCACCATGAAAGCAAGAGAGTGGGAAACCAAGAAGAAGGGGGGAAAAAAAGCAAACGAAATGATTGGATAGGAGTGGCAACTGCAAGTACCAAGAGAAATTAGTTTTCAACAAGGCCTTTCTCTGGGTTGGAGGACGGATAAGCACATCAAGATCAGCATGGAAAGGAGGGAGGGGCCGGCGAGCGAGATCGATCAACACATGAGCGCCTAGATGCTGCAGAGGGCGAGGAAAGATTTGCAAGGCAGCGGCGGTACCTGAGCTTTGTGTATGCGTCCAAGGATTCAGGGCAAAACGAGGCAAGTGAAGGACCAACACATGAGCGCAACGGAGGAGAGGCAACCAGAGCGAGGTCGTGAGCGAACAAGGAAGCCCACTCACATCTCAGCGCCAGGAGGCCGCCTAATAATGGACGCTAGAGGACAACAGTAGCACACAGCGAGGAGAGAGAGAAGGTGTATATAAATGCAAATTGGAAATGGTAGCGTGGTCACAAGAGGGAACAGAGCTGAAGGTTCAGTCTTGGAAAAGTCTCCTCACTCTCTCTTCCCAATTTGAGTGAAAAAAAGGGTAACAAAATGGAGAGCTGAAGGTTTGGGCGCAAGACACTGCAGGCTCTTTCTGTTTCTGAAGTCGCCATGGCGATTCGTTTAAGGGCAGCCGCAGCCGCAAGTGGTACCTTTGATTCCCCGTGCACTGTAGGTGCTGTACTGACCGGCTACTAACCTGGGTAAGATTCCCAGGAACACGGCGACCCGGATGCGGTTCCCTTTGCCTAATTGGTCGAGCGGGTTGCCAGCTGTTGGCTCCCCGACGCTCCCTCGCGAAAAGGACTACACGCTGCACGGCCACGGGCCACGGGCCACCGTCCCTTTGCGGTGTACTACTAGCCTACTAGGGATCTATCCAAGTACCGTGGAGCTCTTTTTTGTAGAGGAGCTTTGGATGTTTTATTATCGGTATTTTTCAACTGGCAATTATGGTCTTGGAGAGGAACCAATGGTGGCACTACGATCGGTTGGCCCGTGCCCGTGCGAGTCATTGATTCATGGTTTTTTTATGGAAGAGATTGGTTCATTTTATCCGTTGCTATGGTGCATCTCTTGAGAATGGGTATAACCTGATGCTGCGCTTCTCTTCCGTGTGCCATGTGGGACCCCTGCAGAGCGCGCGTTCGTCGGGACCAGTAGCAGCGACCGAAAGCCTCTCTACTGTTGTTCTTCTTTCATCTTCTTCCTTCTCGCTTCAAGGCGCCAGACCACCCCGCTACCGCCGGCCTCTACCCAGCCACGGCCAGCGGCTACCTCGCCGCTGGCCACACCATCCGCCAACCATCCCTCCGCGCGCGCCCGCCCTTCCCTAACGACTTTCATGGCTTGCCCCCGCCGTCGGCACCACCCACCAGTCATCCTCCACCGCCCGGCGGCCGGCGCCCTCGCCGGCTCGCCTCCGCCGCCCACAACCCACCTCCTCCTCCGCCGGGCCGGCCGCCGCCACGGCCATCCCTCTAACCCCGCCGGCAATGGAGCTTTCCCCAACCCGAAAATCCAAATCCATAAGGCTGCCACCTCCACCGCCGCCCACTGCCGGCGGCGACCCGCCGCCGCCGTTCCACCCACCAACCGCCTCTCCCCGGCTCCCGCCCCAGTAGCCAGTACCTCCCCAAGACCCCAATCCTCTCTTGAGCTCTCATCTCTGTTTCTTTTGCTGGAGGTTGAAGATGAGGAGCGCGTGGACACAATAATGCCACGTCACTTGTTCGCTGCTACAGGATAGCAATGCGCGTTCGTCTTATAAGATTTTTGTGTGCCGTGTCTATGGCTATAGTCAGGGAGCGCACATGACTTATTTTTTTTGAGTCGGGGCGGGGAGGGGCCTGTGAAATTGAAGATCAAGTTGTGTGTTGTATTTGCTGCAACATTATATATGATGCCATGTCACTATTCTATTCCTGTAATTTATAGAGGCAATTTCATCTGTACAAAGGCCAAGAGGTGATCTTGACATAATTGTGTGGTTCTGATCTAATTGTCTAAGATTAACAAAGTTTATCGAAGAAACATGAAGCGCAAATTCTAGTCGCTGGTCGCTGCTTCATTTTTATCATTTGAGATAGAGAGTGAGCAGCAACTTAATGAGGCACGTGGACACAAGAAAAAAGATCGTGACGCGTACCATGTTGTCCTCTACTCCTCGTCAAGGTCTTCATGGGAGGCGTGGAGAACTGGAGACCGTGCTAGATGAACTTCATATGTGGTTGGTTTTGTTCTACATCTGTAATACTGGCAGTTGCCATCTTTGTTTCAATATATTAACACACATGCAGGCTTATAACGATTTCCCCCTTAGGATTCCCTTCATTTATTTCCTAGAAGAACTTAATCCTAACAGAAATATATGCCTTGCACGGTGCTAAACTTCTTCAAGGGGGGTGAAAACTGAAAACGTGTACAATGTGAATGAGTACCCAAGCACTGCATGCAGCAGTTGTGTTTGGAAGAAGTGTTTGTTTCTGCCTGCATGCATGGGAGTTGTACTTGACACGGTAAGGATAGAGAGCACTGTTCATTTCATCAGGCTAGACGTTCTAGGGTCTAGCTAGCACCTCATTTATTGGTGGACGGTGGTGTTGGAGTGACCAGCTGCAGATCTAAAGCCACCCCAGTGCAAACAAAGCTGATCCTATGCGGCCTTTGCCAGAGGCCTGGATGGTCCTTCCCAAATTCTGATTCACGCAGCTAACCTTCGGGACTATTTATTGCATTACCGTACTCGCCATTGTTTATTATGTTTCTTTTCCATCTAGACCAGTATATGATGTGGATTAAAGGGTATGAGTAGTTATGAACGTATTATATAAGATTAGTTCATGGTAATAGCCAGCTAAACACACTCTTTGTTTACAGGGTATCAAAAAATCGGAAGTGTTTAGTAGTGCTCAAGGAGTCGGATCAGGGAGCCAAGTCAGTGCGCAACGAGTAGATGAACCGGCACCATCAATTGTTCCTTGCTCGAGGCTTTGAGGTCAATTTTTTCAGTAAAGGCAGTTATTATAACAGTAAAATATGAGTAAAGAACTCGTCAAAACGATATGTGTTCACTTACTTGCATTGATTTGAATGTGGGTCGTTTTCAACAATGTGTCAAGGTATCATTCTAAGTTTTGACACCGAAGTGATAGAAAAATCGGACTGGATGAGTGAAATAGGTAGTATCATAATGTATTCTTCTATACAAATGCAAATGATATGCGCGCACAATATATGATATAAGCACTGTGAAAATATAATTAGGCACTACATATTCATGTATATTGCAACAAAATTGTCATTTTTAAAATTGCTCATATATTTCCAAAATGCCTCTCTTTTTAATTACGACCAGATGTAGTAACGTTGATATAAACATAGACTACAATATTTTTCATGCTCTTTTCTTTATTTGGATGTGATCTGGAACATAAAAAAAAGGAGAGATAAAACTAATGAATTACCTCCACCAAGAAGGGTCTAAAACCACCAAATTAAGGGCATGGAGAGCTCCCAGTGCAGCTCTTAAGCTGATTCACACAAATTTCTACCAAACGATCCTATGTTGATTGTGAGGTGATTTTGAAATGAACTAAGATACTAGGAGCTAAAAACTAACTTCTTCTTGTTCATTTCCCACACGACACACTTGTTTCATACAGTTTATCCTAGAGGATCACATCCTACGAAGAATCACTTTCCATAGACAATCAAAATTAAGTAGAAGGACCCTTATCAAACAAGCCTAAAGTTAACCACAATGCTATTGCATCACGTTGTTATATCAAAGATTGCCATATCACTATTGAGCATTAAATTGATATATATACAGAAACAAATCCGTGGCATCTAATACATGAGTACAATACAACGCCCTCAAATAAAATTTCATTGTGACAAAAAAGGCCTTCCTAAAATCTTCGCTGACATCAAGCTGCACCATTTCGATGGATAAGAACACACTAAAAATATCCGTCGCATAATACAAACTCGTCGTGTCATAAAACCATTAGTAACCACAAGTACTTAGAATTATGCAACTTTTTGTTAAGTGAAAATACAAGTACCCCACACCTGATACTTGTGCGCTTAGCACTTGCCAGTACAGAAAGCTCAAATAAAGCCGCCACTACATGCAACAGGGGCCATAATATATCTTGCCAAGCCTTATCCACAGAATAAACTAAAAAAATACAGAGTGTTCTAGCTAATGGCATTTGTATCAGTGGAGAAGCATCCATAATCTTTTTAACTGCAGAGATACAGTATCACCAACCTTTCCAACATGTTCCTGTGAGTTTTGAGGGCGGGTACTACATGGCCAGCATGTTTGATGGAACCACCTATAGTGGAGGTCATTTCCTTCATTGCAAGTTGCTAAGCTGTCTTTTCGTTTCTATGGACATGGATCGGACCTCTTGTTAGGTAGCGGTAGGTTATAGATCTAATGAAGCGCTAACGCTGGTGGCTGGTGCTGATTTGTTGTGAGACTGAGGTACTGCTGGCTGGCTGGTGGCTGGTGGCTGGTGCTGATTTGTTGTGAGACTGAAGTACTGCTGGCTGGTGGCTGATAAGCCAAGCGAACAGGCTATGCAGCTGAAGAAAACGGTTGAGCCGTTGAGGTGCATGAACTTTTAGGCCATCTATAAATAAACCAGTATAGGTATGCCCAAAATGGTTTCACTCTAAGTACATGCCAGTGCCATTGAATTTTATTTTGTTGGCTGTTCTTGCTACTCTGTTCAAATAGTATAGGTTTTGGGGTGATGCTCGTTTAAGCCTTTCCACGTACGGGTAAGAATTAGTTATATTTCTATAGATAGTTTGTGGTAGAGAAAAGGTTGCATTCCCTTGCAAGAAAAAAAGTTGCTTTACTTGGTTTGCATTGTAGTTAATCGACAACTTGGGCATTGTTAAAAGTGGTATTCTAACACTAGGAATCAAAGTAAACAAAATGCAATCTCTTGGCCTTTAGTTTGTTGAGATTCTTGTAGGCCCTTCAATTGGGACTTGATGGAGTCGAGAGATAGCATTATCTCGTGCATCAACTTTACACATGCATAATGTGAATGAAGGACAATATATATGCCCAATGTTCTTTTTTCCCCTGTGTGGTACTCCCTCCGTTCCAAATTATAGGTCGTTTGACTTTTTTGACCTCAAGTTTGACCACTCGTCTTATTCAAAAAATTTGTACAAACATAGTCAAATTTAAGTTATTCTTGAAGAACTTTTATTAATAAATCAAGCCATAATAAAAAATTTGATATTTTGCACAATTTTTTGAATAAGACGAGCGGTCAAAGTTGACATCAAAAAAGTCAAACGACCTACAATTTGAAACGGAGGGAGTAGATTCTACCAAAATTCTTAATATAAACATGAATTTAGTGTAAGGATGCTTATAGCAGGAAATAAATTAAAGTCTAGTTGTGCTCTTAGCTAGTGCATTTTATAATTAAAAGGAGAATCAGGTGGGAGTGGTAGTCAAATTCCATTTGTACATCTATATAGAAATAGCCAAGAATCACTCTTGGACTAAGTGAAATACTTAATATCGATTGTCACTAACTTTTCTTCGAGAGAATAAAAAGTGCCACTTCAATAGCAAGACAAGTAATGACAACCATAGTACATAAGTATGGCAAAAAAAAAAGGAAATACAAAAATACAAAAACACTACACGTTGGGACTCCAGCTCAGCTGTGGTGGGCCTGGCGCGGCACCGAGATCCTTTCCGATGCTGCGCTGCACTTTTTCCACGCTCACGTCATCATCTTATCCTCTCCCTGTTCTCCTTGGGCAACTTCCTCTGTAGTGCTCTGCTGCTAAACTAAAAATGTTTGCTTTGTCCTTGTAGATTCAGATTCTAGCTTCCATGGAGCTGGATTTCACACACCTTTTCACTTGTACAAAAATCGTCTCAGAATGTGTCCTGCCAACTTTTAATCCCTGATCACCTCTATATATCAAATTAATTTGGTTCGTCAGTGGTAGTGATATTTTTGTCATCAGAGCATAGTTTTATTGCTACCTTTTCATTTCTTTTAAGAAGGAGAACGTCGATAAAACCTGCGCATGCAGTCAGATGTGTCTATGGCAAATCGTGGCACTTGTTTGCGGTGACCATTAGCTCTGGGTGCCCCCTTCATGCAAAAGTGCGAGTGCCTTTCAGTGCTGCTTCTGTCCCCTCGCCCTGTCCTCTCATAGTGCAAAACTCGGCATCTTTTTCTAGCCTCTTTTTGGATGACACAATGTTCGATCCCCTTTGGCTTCTTCTTCAAGTGCTTTGGTGATGAGCTGTGCATGTGCACAGTATCTCCTCTTCTTTTTCGTGCCATTCTGCGCAGGTGGTTTTCTTTAGTGTGGTGCTCAAGGTCCATCAACAGTTGGCAAGGAGGCCGAGAAACCAGGATGCAAATACAGGCCCCTCCAAGCTTTCCTTTCATCACCGCTGTGCCTGTGCGTGTCTGTGTGTGTGCCAAGCTGCTTGTCCTTTGTGAATTGTGATGATGCCTGCATTGTGGTCCTCATCCAGGATTTTTTTGTGTGCTCTCATCCAGCATTTGCTGGTGCAGCTCCAGGCGTCCAGCTCGTGCAGCTCATGCAGGCCAAGCCTGAGCAGTAACATGTGGTAAAACGAACAAACAACAAGTGCTAATAGCCTAATACTGCTACTGTCAGTATTTAGGAATGTTAAACTGCTCTGAAAAAAAAAACACTAAGAACTGACGGATCTGTGTTCTAGGAAATCGCAAATGGAATTAATAGGAGGTTTCTAAAGTCAGCCTGCAAATGGGACAACAAGGCATTGTATATTACGGCAAGAATGAATATTCAGTTTCACCAGCTCAGATTCTCCATCCTTTTCCATCTGTGTCATCTCATCGCCACAATTTGTTGCTTCCGCAATCTGTTGCCAAAGGGGGAGACAGCTCGTTTTCGCTACCTTCGGAAACTGTTCCTCTTCTCATGTCACCAATATTAATATCTCAATCAGAATCGTTCCTCTTCGGAAGTATCTTGCACAGGATAAAATCAATCAGAATTTTGCAAGCAGCAGTATAGTTCCTACAAAAAAGATGTTCTATACGGGCCAGCGTAATTGTGTTTAATTAGATCAATTCTTAGAAGCAAGAGCATGTATTCCTGGTTAACTCAAATAGACACCGAAGTGTTTCGTGAATTCATAAACGATCCGAAATAATGACATGGCAATAGCGGCAGCTCGTGAATAGGAAAAACACGAACTGCCTAACAAGGAAGGGCAGAATTAAAAATAGGACAGGCTGCGAATCCAAAGACTCTGAATTCTGAACCAGCTCACATGCCGGACGGTCGTACGACATTTTCAGAAACCTTGAGCCGATGATGGGTACAAGGTGTCAACATCACGAGGACCAAGCAACTTTGCACAGCTATAAAAGTTGGATGGTATGAATCTTCCTTTGGTTGCAAACATCGTCAGCAGAAGCTAGCTCATCACAAAATGAACGTTAAAGCGCAAATGGCGATAAAAAGGGCACTCACAGAAAATGACACCATTGGAACATATAGTTTTGCTGTCAGACAGGGCTAAAACCACTATGGGTACAGGCAACCTGGACGGGCAAACCTAAAGGACGTTAAGCACAATATCCGGGTTCAGGCCGATCAACAGAATGAGGCAGGAGTAGGAGAGAATAAACATAGGCTGCGCCAAACAGCCTAGAAGAACTTGTTAAACTGGCCGCTCAGGGTGTCCTTGAGGTTGGAGTAGAGTCCGTAGAGGGAGTATTGCCGCAGGTTGGACACCTCGTACCATGAGTTCAGAACAGATTCGTGCTTGTCAGTGCCTGAGAAAGCCAGCTGGATGCCGATGCTACAGTCAACAGGCCCTTGAGTCTTGCAGCTTTGTGTTCTGATGGCGCAAGTTTGTTTCCCGAGGCAAACAAAGTTTGACTTGCCTGAGCAAACACCACAGCCATCCTTCTTCCAGTGCAAGTTTTGAAGTCTGCCTTTCTTGAACTCAAGTACCTAAAAGGAGTTGTCATCACTCATCAGCAGCAATAAGATTCAGAATTTCTCAATCTCGAGTTCCACACGTGCTAGAAATATTAGTAAATTTGTAGCTCCATACCAGGGTGAAGCTGGACACTGTATACGAAGTGTTGGAGACAAATATTGGAGCAGATCTGGCAGCATACTTCCTACCAGCAAATGCTACCATGAATCCACCAGCTGAAGCCTAAAAAATATGCACAAGATCTTTGGTCACATACAGAGAGTGCCAGCGTTGGATGCATGCATTTAACCATGACTAGAGACATGAAAACGAAGGTTAATAAACCTCATAAGTGACAACCAAAGTGCCATGACAATGTAAACATGGCAATGGCGGGTAATAACACAATAGAATTTCTGGGTAGGCCATGCTGTTAACAATCACAGATGAAGTTCCTCATTTTCATTTCATTTTTGAGATAGTAGAGTAAAACAGGCAGCATTCTGAATTATAGTGTTAAGCAATGCATTTCAAGATCAGATACAACTAAGGGGACTGGGCAATCCTCAAAATTTATTGGCGGTTAGTGCCATGTGCATGCAAGTATGATCTAGTCCTAACTCCTAAGTTGTATCCGAAAATATACTTTGATATTGTGGAGGTTAGGTTAGCAAAACAAACCCCCTGTGACAAACACAAGATAACTATGCCCAGAAACAAACAAGGTACCAGGACCTTGACAAAGTTAGTGGACTGGCCTTTTTACACAAAAGCTATAGGCTGGCACAAAGGCACTTTTGAGATTATATAGATTTCACAATTGCAGAGACAATTTAAAATATAACTATGAACCCAAGCAGATCAGAAGCATTAACAACCGGGATTTCTTAACAAGGGCCAGAGTGGGCTTGAACTCTAATCTTGGACCCCTTAATTTGCAATTCCACGATTACATAATTCATCGTTCCTATAAGTTAAAAAGGTAGCAAGTATGTATAAAATGTTGTGCAAATGTAGCACTCTCAGAACTAAGATTTCTTCTCGGTAAATTATAGCACAAAAAGGGATTCCTTTTCAATAGGACCAATAGGGTGTATGCATCATGAACATGAAAGAGCAATGAAGCATTCACATACATGATACTATATCTCCTCAAAACAAGGTTGCTAGGAAAATTTCTTGACAAATTATGAATTCAAAGTAATACTACATATGTCCAATCTCCAGTAGAAGGCCGTAACCAGAGGCAGACAAAACATTAACCTCGAAGCAAAAGCTTATATCGCAACCCACCCCTCCACGCAAACACAACCCACAGGAAAAGGGATTTCAACAAGGTTAAATAGCAATTCTGATAGTAGGGGTAAAACAAATCAGATGTGTATATAGCTATTACCTTCTCTTGTGTATATAGCTATTACCAAATCAGTAAAGTAAAATTAAGTCTAGTCTAACAAACGTGGAGCTGCGACGTAGGATCTTGCAATGAATCAAAATAAACTAAGCGGCAACTCTTTTACTCTAAACACAAGCAGATCAAGAGGTGATAATGAAGAACCAGGATCATGCTAACCCACTCAATCTTCTTCTTGAGACAACCAAGAAATGCTAAGCCATGTTATCAGCACCGAGCGAACCAACATCCACGTACTCTCGCATTTCAACAAGCACCAGTGCGAGCTCCTTCTGAATCCACCCAACTTACGCCATTAAAAACAACAACTTTACCTGTTAGGTGATGCAGCGTACCCTCTTGTGATAAACACAAGGTGAACCCTAAACACAGAGAAAGTATGGGGATCTTGACAAACTTAGTGGTCCGCCTTTTGCACAAAAGCTTTGAGCTGGCACAAAGGCACTTTTGACCTTATCTGAGCTCCCAATTGAATTATCGGCCCAAAATTCTTATTTTTTCATGTGGGGTAAACTGATTTCAAACCAAAGTCATAGACTCCAAATCTGGCATTTCAAAATATAGTCCTTTCACACTCTCAGAATTTGGACATCCTTGGCAAATTATATAGAACAAACATAATTTTTTTATAGGATCAATTTCTTGAAGGATATGCTGAACGTGAAGCAGAGGGTCCAGAGCATTACAAATATGGCATCCATAATAGTGCACCTTGTAACAAATCTCTGTAGGACAATGTTATGGGCCTAATTAGGCCCACCGGCTAACACCCAATGACAATGAGAGACGGTAGGCCCTTTACACAGCGTGCCTCCACCTTGCCCCCAGGTTACCTTTTAATAGCAACTTCATATTATGAAAGTTAGGAAAGATCAGATTGCATCTTAAGATCCCATCTATGGATACTTAAAGATCACGCCACCTCAATATAAAGAGGAGATTTCATGGTTGATTAGGCAGAAGTAAAGGGCCAAGCCCCTCTTTTCTCTTGCCTCCCTGGCTCCCTCTGCACCCTGCGCCTGGGAGCAGGCATAATTCTAGTCACCAGCCTGGCAGCTTCCCTCCCCAATCCCCTGTATTGAATCTATGCCCATAACAGACAAGCTCCTGCAGAATCCAAAGCAAAAGAGGTGTCGATGCCTACTTGAATCCATAACCTCAGGCAGAAAAACACTACCCTTGAGTCAAGCTATGCTTATGTTCTCGGCAATTTGGTAACGTGAATTCTTGACAAACTAGGAGGCTAGGATCAATATAGTATTTCCACCTGATAGAAGAAGATATCCAACAGAGGGAGGCTTGATTTCAGTTCAATATCTCATGTTTCTTCGTTACGGGGTTTTCCTCTTTTAGTTAGCAATATGTTTCCTCTAGTTTGATTGCCTGTTTTGGACCTCGTCGTGTGGGAGAACTTCTTATCTTCTTGGTGAACACTGAATGGCAGTACATCTGCTATTTTGTGCTAAAAAAACTTAGACAAACTCCCATGGGACATTCATATGATCAGGACCTCACCGGAGGATACTCACAAGTCACAAGTAACACCACAATACACTCACAGAGCAACACGAAATTAGTCTGTTTGTTCCCAGTCTATAATATTACTGGAGCAGTGGAACAGGATCTCCCATCGAATCAAATCAGCAGAGCAGCAACTCTGTTACTCCAGTCTCCAAGCTCCAAGCACATAAGAGGTGCTACAGAAAGCCCTACGATCATGCTAATCCACCAAACTCCAGCTGAGACTAACTACGAAATGCCAATCCGCCCTAACTCCAGCGTGGCCACCGATCTACACCTACTCCGACATTTCCACGAGCATGTGCAATGTAAGCTCCTCCGGAATCCGGATCCAACCCACTTATTTACTCCAAGCAACGAAATCAGAAATCCAAACGAAGGACAGGGTCGCTTACCGGGTTGAACCCTGTGGTGGTGTTGATGGTGAGGAGCGAGATCTCGTCGACCTTGGGGCGGAAGACGGCGAGCTGCCCGGAGGAGGCGAGGTTGAGGCGGCGATCGCAGGGCGAGAGCTGCGTGTTGCCGGAGAAGAAGGCGTTGTAGCCCGCGAAGACGACCCCGAAGGTGAAGCCGTCCCCGCGCTGGATCCAGGCGTCGCTGCACGGCTCGTAGACGCCGTTCGTGTCCCCCGCCGCCAGCTGCGCGAGGCAGGAGATGGCC
>CM014278.1:52633949-52646690 GCA_004135705.1 Alloteropsis semialata
AGAAGAGATGTGGGGAGAGATCGTGGGTGACAGCGGTGAGGTCGGTGAGGAGGGAGAAGGTGAGAAGGGTGGGCCATCCCTTTCGGTGGCGTCGTTGGCCTTTCAAGGGCTTCGTGGGCCAAAATGAAGTCTTCGAGAGAAGCCAGTGGCTTCTGGGCTGGACTGTGATTTCGGAGACGTACGTGCCCTTCTGGGCTGGGCTTCTGTGGCTTCGGAGACGTACGTGCCCTTCTGGGCTGGGCTGGGCTTCTGTGGCTTCTGGGCTGGGCTGGGCCCTTAAGAGGTGCTGTCCAGAGAAGGAAAATTAGATTTGAATTTTAGTTCTGAACATTTTCTCGATTATTTGAGCACCAAAATAATTCGCAATGAAAAAAAATTTGAACAACAAAGTTGTAGATCTCATCGAGCTCTACAATTTTCGTATGAAGCTCATCTCCAATCGAATTCATATAAAAAAGTTATAATTTTTAGAAGATGTGGTGTACAGAGAAGGAAAATTCTTTTGGTTCATTAGATCTGAGCATTGCGTGGATTATTTGAACATTAAGATGATTTCGAATGAAAAAAGTTTGAACTATAAAGTTGTAGATCTCGTCGAGATCTACAATTTTCGTATAAACTTTAGCTTCATTCAAATTCATATGGAAAAATTATAATTTTTTTTACATGGGAGGGAGGAACCGCCGAATGAAACGGCGGTAAGGGCGCTACAGCACACGTGGGGTTACTGTAGTACCGTGTACCGCCGTTTCATTCGGCGGTTCTTTCTTTCCGCCGTTTGATACGACGGTTACATGGAAACCGTCATTTCATTCGGCGGTTAGATGACAGATTTGCAAAATCTGTCATCCAGACACCGTTTTTAAAATTCGTAAAAAATAAAATTAAAAATAAAAAAATTCCGTATTTGTCAGTTATTTAGCCAGGTTTCCTAAAAAAAAGTTATTTAGCCAGGAATTGAATACGTTGTCTATTTTCCTTCTCTTTTTCAAATTTCGTGTGGCACTGGCACTCATTTCGTTCTCCCAGTACCATTTCATCTTCCCCCCGGCATAAAGGTGGCTGTTTTTAAAATTTTCACCTTGACTTTACTATTTAAAATTTCGATTTACAATCGTTTTAAATCATTTAAGTAGATTAATTAAAGGCCATAATATTAGGTTTGCCTTTCTCTTACAAGGAGGTTTAGCTTAAAACATACGTACTCTGGGAACAACAATAGCTTTCGGATGGTGAACTCCACGGGAAAAAAGTCGCAAGGACGAGAAAAGTTATTTGGAACAGAGCTACTGATCTTGACAACTGACGTCGGTGCCTCACTGTTCTTTAGTTGGTGAGCAACTGTGGCAGCAAATGGCGGACGGCGACAGCGAGCTCTCAACCATTACACGTTGAGTACAAAACCCGAGCCTTTTCCCACTGCAGCAACAGACACGATGAAGCTCAAAACACTTTTTTTAGTAGATGTATATGTTTCCATTCAGTACGTGTTCCTTTCTACTAACTTTTTAATCCAAATCAAAACGTCGACATTAAAACGGTGAAGAACGCACTAGCGAATCGGAGAAGGTGTGGGACAATAGCAAAGGCCTAGGAATCTGAATGCTCAGCTACTCAACTCGGAGCTTTCGGCAAAGATCGATCAAAGTTTCACGACGCATCTTATTGTCGCTGACGCCTGTTCGCTTAGCTTATCAGCCACCAGCCAGCAGTATTTCAGTCTCACAACAAATCAGCACCAGCCGCCAACCACCAGCCAACCAGCAGTACTTCAGTCTCACAACAAATCAGCACCAGCCACCAACCAACCGAACAGGCTGAAACCGTAGCTGTCAACATCGACCATTCGGAGACGATCCGTTACAAAGTCAAAATGAGCAACCAAAACCCTAACAGACAAATATGGTAGCTGCAAAACGGAAACAGCGGAGGAAATTCTGACAAGCCGCCACCTAATATCACAGATTTCCTAACAGTTGCAAATGTACGTGCCGAGAGTTGCAAGGTGCTAGGTGGTATTAACAGAAAATAGCCATTTGTTTCTGACAGGAGTCAGCCTGTTCGGTTGACTGGTGGCTGGTGCTGATTTGTTGTAAAATAAAAGTACTGCTGGCTGGCTGGTGCTGATTTGTTGTGAGACTGAAGTACTGCTGGCTGGTGGCTGATAAGCCAAGCGAACAAGGCTGGTTAACTTATCTGTGCTGGATGAGCCTGTTCGGCTGGTAGAATGAATAGTGCTCGGCTGGTAGAACGAATAGTATTGTGTGAGAGGAAATAAGCCGAAAGAAACCAGCCGAGCACTGTTCATCGGACCAGCCGAACAGGCTCGATGTGTGACAGGAAGCACACGCTTTCCTGGCATAGACAATTAATAGTAGTCCCCTCTCCAATATAACAAGCAAAACATGTCCTATGATTCCAGGTTCCAAACCCTAAAAAGACATGCCAATCTCCAGTATAATTCTGTGAGTGGGAGTGAAACAGAGAAAAACAAGTCCTATCTTTTTCATGATTCAAACCAACTGGGCCCTACAATCTTAGGAGTGGGGCAGATTCACGACATTTAAAAATAGCAGGGCATATAAAAATGCCTAACAAACTTTGGCCAATGGATTCAAATGTGAAGAATATGATAAGGTATCACTATATATTAGAAGCCAACTTTTGGCATATTAGGGTTTAAGGTTGCCTGCATGAATTGTTGTGTTCAGTGCAGTCTGGCCATTCCTTTTCTCCTTAAACAGATTTTATTTAGACAAATGCACCCACAAAGTCAAATATGCTCTTTCATGTTAAATAGTTTTTTTACCACTGTTAATTGCCACATTGACCTTTTCTTTTTTGCGAAAGACCAGTACAGACGCAGACACTCACACGCAGACAAGTGCACCATGACAATTGCAGACTTACAATAAACTGTATGATTTGGTATATATTCAATAGTCTACAAACCATCGCTGCCTGTATTCACAAGAGTGTCTCCATGTAATACATAGGATGATCACGCTAACTACTGCCCTGTCACTTGAAAAGAAACTACTGCATCCAAAGGCAGAATACTCAATCTCACATAGGGACAATTGGTAGTCCTACTATAATTCTCCGAGCAGGAGCACCACTTGTCCACTTCGTAGGAAAAAAAAAGAACATCAAAGAAAGAAATGGCAAGGTTGTTGTTCCTCAAGAAGGTTTTCGAGGGCAGAGATGGACAGCTACCTGTCTGTCAATCGGATCACAGTGGAGGTGAAAATAGCGTTGCGCTCAAGTATTTCTTCAATGCCTAAAACATGAAAAAAGTTTTGCAGAACCATGAAGCATTACAATGTGGAAGAGAAAATTACATAAGTTAAGACTTAAAGACCAAAAAAGACACTGAATTACACTGATGTCCAGGACCGCCGCAGTAACAGCAACAGAGATGTGTTCTCTTCGATGAAAATCGCAGTACAAGGCATTGCCGTTTTGCGGGTTTGGCAGAATCAGGAAACATAAAGCAGGAATAACATTATACATCGAACCTAGCATTGCATATCATGCAATGTTGTGGGTGTTCTTCCACTACAAATAGAACCAGAATGCTTGCAATGCCTGACACAAGATCCTAATACTACAAACATTCCAATTGATGACGCAACACCAACCTAATGTAGTATGCCGCTTTATTATGAAATTGTTAAGCATACAGATTACTGAAGAACCTAATACTCTCGCATTCCGTACTATGTACACTCCATTTGGAGACATTCCTCTCAACACAACAACTAAACAGAAGAAGAATAATCTTTCAGAAAGGCCTTAGCAAGAGCATGTTTCCATACCTCATCCATTTCAGTGTACAAACTCTGACACTGTCAAATGGTGGTTGCTTCAGGCCTAATCTCGTAGGATGACTGAATCTGCAATCTCCATCAGCGGCTCAAGGCACTCTGGAGAAAACTTGCGGGCAAACATGTATGAGTGCGTGTTGTTTGACTTCCTCAGGTCCCTGATCAGGCTCGCCGATACTTCTCCAGGCCCGTACGTGTGTGGGTGGCCTGCCACTGAATCTGTCCAATTTACCCTGGTCAAGGTATACTTGGTACAACCCTCAGGATCCTGCATATCCAGCAATGTGGGGAAGTAGTGCTCCTCCGGATAGCATGAATCCCTACGCTGGATTAAACAGGGTTGCTTGAACTTCTTCCAAAGACGCATATCCCTCACAACCATGATGGCATGCCTTCTTGTGAGCACAAAGAACTGCGACCCGGCACGGAATTGGTCATATGGAACTTCTGGGAGCATCACATCATCACCCCGGGCGTAATACCTGTCGTGCAGCAGCGTGGTGTCATTGTCCATGTTGTCCATTATCTCTATGAAGCTGCGGTGGCGGCTATGAGGTCCTGCAGTTTCAGAGATGAGGGCATTGTAAAGGGTGGGGAATGGATGGAGCGGGATGCAGGACTGTGAGAGAAGGGCGAAGAACTGGTTGTTGGGGTCGTCTAGGAGCGCGGTGGCGAGGAGGCGGCGTGCGGCTGATATGAGAGTGGGTGAGGCGCGCTGTGTGGCCTTGGCGGGGACGAAGCGGCCACGGAAGGAAGGCGTTGGCGGCAGCTCAAGGACGGAGTAAGGGTCAGCGTGGACGTAGAGGTTGAAGAGGTTCTTGTGGCCGCGGAAGAACTTCTCCCAGAGAGGGGAGAAGACGAGATCGGAGTTGGTGAGGAAGAGGAAGGCGATCTTGGGGGCAGGGCGGCGGCGAAAGAAGTATGAGGCGGCGGAGGCGGGCGGTGTTGGTGTTGCCGAAGAGGAGGAGAGGATGGCGCGGCGGAAGAGAGCGAGGTCGTCGGACTCGTCGGCGTCCGGGATGGCCGGGAGCGTCTTGGGCGGGAGCAGGCGCGGCGCGAGGAGGAAGACGACGGGGATGGAGAGGAGCAGGAGCAGGGAGAGCACGAACGGCGAGGTGTAGGGCGTCGTCGCCGGCGACGACATCTCCGGCCAGCGGCTGCCGCGCCTGCTGCTCCTCGGATCAAGATTAGCAGAATGCGAGCAGCCCGCGGCCAATGCAGCGGCGGATCTCGGGTGCGTGGTTTGGTGGTGGTGGTGGTAGGGGGCAGGGATCAGATTTTTCTCCCAGGGAAAAGGAGGTGGAGATTGAGAGCGATTGATGTGGACAGTCCGCCTCAAATTGAGCGCAACGAAAAGGCCCGGCGAGCTTGGATCTTGCGATTTGGGGACTAGCAGCTAGCAAGGCGATCGAGACACGCCAGAAGAACAATCGGGAGATTTCTTAGGAGACAAACAAAAAAGGATGAACCGGAGAAATGGCTCCCTCCACAAATGGCGAATGGCGCCGCGCCCCTAGGCTCGGAGCCGATCGAGCCCCATCGCGGCGGGACCTGGCTCCCGAGATCCGGTAACGGCGAGCCAATAGCGGGGCAGGACAGCGCAGGCCCAGCCACGAACAGCGCAGCCGGACCAGGAAAACCCGGCGCGGGACCGGGAATGGCGGATCCAGGCGCGCGACCGACCCCGCGCGGACGAGGCGGGTTTGCGAGCGACGGATCCCCTGGACCCCTGGAGGCCGGCGGGCGGCGGGGATTTGGGGATTTTTCGTGTGGAAATCTCTCGCGCCCGGGCGGGCTGGTGGAGAGGCGCTGCCGGAGAAACGAAGGTGCGGGGTGGAATGGAACGGGGTGGAGGAGGAGAGAGAGTGAGAGGTAGAGGACGAGGAGGAGCGAGGATGGGACGCGCGCTTATATCTGTGGCGTCGGCTCGTCCCTCTCACCGGGCGGTGGGCCCGTCTTAATTAGAGGTGGGGGAGGGGGACGACGTGATTAAGCGACGACGGCGACGCACGCGATTTTGTGGCTCTCCCCATTGTTACTTTCGGCCCGGCGCGCCCTATTTTTGGATCCCGGCGGTTGGATCCGCCCGCCGGCGCGAATCTCGACGCGGCCTCTGCCCCTGGGGCGTCTAGAAGCGTCGTCTCCTTGACAGCTGGGGCTGATCGGGGGGAGGGGTTAATTAAGCCACGATCTAGTGCCGTCACGTCACGGCGCCGTGGGGGACAGTGGGGCGGAGGCTGACGTGTGGGCCCACGTGTCGGTGGGCGTGGGAGCTCGCGTCCGTTGTCGTCCGATTTTTTTTTTATTGGACGGCGACCGGGCGAGGTAACGGGCCTGTTTAAACAGTTCCTCCCTTCATTTTGCAAAATGGACCTATTTTACAAAATACATGTTTCCCAATAAATTTTTTTCTCTCTGTGCACGCGGCCCAAAACACCCCTATTTTGCAAACTGGGTGAACTAAACACCCCCGTAGTAGGTAGGTGGGGGTGGTTGCCGCGTCGCATGGACAACGTGGCGACGCTGATCGGAACGAATTTTTTTTATTTTTAATCCTTTTTAAACTGAAATTTTTTAAAAAAACCCCACCCGAACTGTATTTCCAAGAAATAACCCTTTTGGTCGCGCCACGACTCGTGGCGCGACTGATGAGGGAGTCGCGCCAGAGCATGTGGCGCGACTGGGCTGCCACGTCGGCCGGCCGGGCCGCGGGCGGCCAGCGCGGCTGCTGACCTGGCTAGCGGAGTCGCGCCACATGTCCTGGCGCGACTTAGTCGCGCCAAAGGACGTGGCGCGACTCGCCTGTATACAGCCGGGCACCCGAGCCCCTTCTTCCTCCTCCTCCCTTTCTTTCTCCTCCCCACCTGAGCTCCACTTCTCCCATGGCGCCGCCCCCCACCTCCCCCCTCTAGATTCCCCTCTTTCTTCGACGGATTCGAAGGGAAAACGGTGGGAAAACACTCCGGGAAGGTAACTCCTCCACTTTATCCGTGTAGATTTGTGCCATTTGCTTGTTTCTCTTGGCATAGCTTGTGGTAGGGTAACCTAGGGTTTGGGTTGGATTTGGTAAATTAGTACGAAAAGGGTAAGATTAGTTGAGCGTTATCGTGTAATTGATTCTTGGCAACGCTTTTGTAACGTGTAGATTGTGTATCATGAAACGATTTCGATGAGATTTTAGTGGGTAGATATTCTTGTTAATATTGGCAAGAAATGGAAATTAGGATTTATTGTAGAATGATCTTTTAATGTAGGTTTTATTGTAGAATTTATTGTAGAATGATGTTATGGAAACTAGTTGGTTCTAGTTTTTATATAAGTCCATGAATGGTAATTGTAATGTGGCCGTTAAATGTATGTAGATGGATCGCTTAGTTCGTTATTTCTCTGGTGGTTCGGTTAATGAGAATGGAGAGTTTGAGAGGATGAAGCATGAAGTCACAAGATTTGATAGCCCTCCTTCATTTGGTGAACTTTTTGTTCAAGCTAGCTCAATATTCCAAGTTGATCAAGAACATAGTGAAATAATCCTACATGGTAGATTCGATGCCGGTGACAAAAGGGCTCATTATGTGCTTATGAGAATTTCATGTGATGAAGATTGGTCTTTTTATAAGGAGTTGGTGAAAGGTTCCCAAGTTGGTTGTGCTGAGTTAGTAGTTGAAGTTCGTGAGAGTGTCTGTGTAGAAAGTAATTATAAGGTTGGTGAAGCTGAGGACGATGAAGAATATGAGATTGACATGGCAAATGAGCCAGATCCAGAGGATGATTGTCTAGTGAACAATGACTTTGACGAGGGCACTTTTGATGTTGAGGAGGAAGATGATGATGAAATCTCTGCGGGATCAGAAGAAGAAGAAGAGGAAGAAGAAGAAGAAATGAGAGAAGCGTTAACCCAAGAAGAAGTTTTTGAGCGAACCCAAGTCAATAAAGCACCGTTTGTTGAGCCAACACCAGTCAATGAAGCACCGTTTGTTGAGCCAATACATGGTGTACCAAAACCGGTTGAGCCGAACTATGTGGTGCATCGGCGTTCGTTTGTTCAACCATCTCCTATGGTTGAACCGTCCTCTAGTATGGCTACAATTTTTGGTGCTAGATTGGCCCCTCTCACTATTGAGGAGTCGAGACAACTTGGAGCAGTTCATGTGGGTGTTCCAGAGGTTCCTCTCTTCCATGCACCCCTAAGAAGGCATATTGTGATTCCGGCTTGCGTCTTAATTCTTTAGAGCCTGACAGTGGTCAAGAGTTGATACAGAGAGGGATGACATTCGACAGTATGGAAGAGCTGAAATTCTTTTTGAGGGACTACTCGGTGCGGCACCATCGTCCATATGATGTGGTGCACTCTGACTCTAAGCTGCGCTACACAGTAGCATGCCAACTTGGTTGTGGTTGGAAAGTATGGGCCCGTCCAATGACCGATGAAAGGCAGAAGTGGAGGATAACTAAAGTGCAGCAGCCTCACACATGTGGTACTTCCCGACCAATCCACCAGCACTCTCAGTGTACGGCACGATATATCGGAGGTCGGATTGCTTCAATGGTGTATGCTGACCCTGACATTTCCGTGTCAGCGCTCGTTGAAGCAATTGTCGGATTCACTAGTTATCGGGTGAAGTATGGAAAGGCCTGGAGGGCTAAACAACACGCCATGGCCGTGCTGTGGGGTGATTGGATTGAAGCCTATAGTAGAGTTCCGCGGATTCTACATGCTATTGCATATTACAATCCGGGGACAAAATGGTGCACTAGCACCACGGGAGCACTGGAGTTGCACAATGGGGTAATGAAGGAAGTAATGCAGCGTGCTTATTGGTGCTTTCCACAATGTGCAGAGGCATTCAAACATTGCAAGCCGGTGATTAGTGTTGATGGCACTTTTTTGACCGGGAAGTATAGGGGGAGTTTGTTGATTGCAACGGGAATGGACGGGGAGGATCGTTTGTTACCGCTCGCCTTTTCTTTGGTGGAGAGCGAGAACAACGAAAGTTGGTCTTGGTTCCTTCATTTGGTGCGTAGGGATGTGGTGGGACCGGATCGAAAGATTTGTATAATTTCTGATAGGCACCAAGACATTCTAAATGTTGTTCAAGAGCACATTGATGGTTACCAACCGATCGTGCACCGTTGGTGCATGCGTCGCTTTGCTGCAAACATATGGCATAGGCACAAAAACAAGAATGTAATAAAACAATTGAAGTTGGTATGTGCATCGAAGGCAGAGAGAACTTTTGGCATACGGCTAGCGAAACTTAAGAAAATGATGAATGAAGAAGCGACAGAGTGGCTTGACAGTCAAATGGAAAACATGCATAAGTGGTGCAATGCCTTTGACGAAGGTGGTTGGAGGTTTGGTGTCTGCAACACTAATATCTCTGAAGTCCTAAACAAGGTACTTAAAGGAATTCGCGGCATGCCTGTGTCGGCAATTGTTGAGTACACCTTCTACAAGGTCAATTCATACTTTGTTAAAAGGTGGCAGAAAGCGAAGAGTCAAATTGATGCGAGGCCAAACCAGAATTTGTGGGGCAAAGGTGCGGCAAAACTGCTAGGCACGGAAGAGGACAAGGCGAATACCATGGCAGCAGAGTTGTTTGACCCTAACTCTTATGTGTACTCCGTTAGGACCGCAAACGCTCTAACGGTGGGTGGTGAGAGTACAGTTGGTCGTATATACAAGGTTGACCTCACACATGTGACTTGTACTTGTTGCGTGCCGCAGTTGTTGCATGTGCCTTGCTCCCATATGATTGCTTCGTGCCGTGTTAGAGGGGTGGATCATCGGGCCGCTTTATATACCTCTCAGTTTTACCTAAAGGCTACCGTGTTAAAGACCTGGACACCCCGGTTTGAGCCTTTACTTGACCCTTCTGCTTGGCCATTGTACAACGGTCCTGAGTATATACCGGATAGTACCACAAAGAAGGACAAGGTTGGGAGAAGGAAGAAAAAGCGTCTCCGTAACGAGATGGATGCATCTAATGGTTATGGAGATGATATGTACGGTTACGGGGACTTCAACCAAGACAAGTCCACAATACTTTGTGGTATATGCCACAAACCAGGACACCGCATGGAACGGCACAAAGAGGGCCCAAAAAATTTGCATCCTACCAAAAGAAATAGACCTCCTAACCAAAGAAGACAACAAACCAGGACTAGTAGTAGTGGAATGGAGCAGTGAATGACTTAGGATTAGAAATAGAAGTATCTTTGCACCAATGTAAGGTTGTGAGATAGTGTTACATTGCTTGTGCGTTTATTTTGAATGGTTTAAGTTTTTTTTATATAAAGTCATGGGTTGACACATTGTACAGGAAATCAATGGATGCCCTGTGGCGTGAGAGAAAGTGGAAGGAACGTGGACAGAAGAGTTATCCCGACGTGTCTTGCAAGGATGCGCCTGTTCCTCCCGCTCTCCCGCATCCTCTGTGTGAGTGTGGGAAGCCTGCGAAGGTCACTCAATCGATGCATCCAGATACTGCGGCTCGAGCGTACTACACGTGTCCTGATTACCGTGTAAGATAATGCAATCATAGACTGTCTTACTTGATTGCCCAAACTCTCATATATTATGAAGATTTGCTAATTTGGTTGTGTTGATGCAGGACTGGGAGCAATGCAACTTTTTTCAGTGGATAGATGGCCCTGAGATGGTGGATCAACGCATTCTTCTCTTCAGACCCAATTTCGCGAAGAATTATGAGACTTTCCAGCGGTGGCTACCTCCTCCTCCTAACCCACCACCCATGACAGCTGAGGAGAAGAAAGAAGCCATTGCCAGACGTATGTCAAATCCACCATTATGCAATTGCGGTGATCCAGCTGAGATTAGTCGGCAGATGCCCAACTGTCCTTGGCCTCGCACCTTCGGGTGTCCCAACCGTACAGCCGTAAGTGTAATCTAGTTTCCATCCATCTGCATTGCTTAATTTGTTGTGGTTGCTAATTTCATGTTTTACACAAAAGCAGAATAGGTATCCGGTTTGTTCATTTTCGGAATATGACTACGGTCCCAAATCTTATTGGCCTGAGCAGGAAGGGATTAGGAGGAAAAAGGGGGAAAAGCGGTACATTGACCTGCCCCAGATAGGAAATGTGCTTGTGGTGTAGTAGCTAATCATGGTTTACTGCCCTCGGAGCTTGGAATAGGATACTATTGCGGGCATATGGTTGCGATGATTTGGTGAGTTCATTAGCGTGACTTGAAATCAATATCCGCTTATATAAGGTTCATATGTTTATGTTGAATGTGAAATTGTATGTTTTGTTGTTTGCAGAGTACTCAAAAGTGTGACTATGAGGCCCATTGTTTGGAGCGGCAAGTACAGGATGAGATTGCAAGGTGTCGGTGTAAGAAATAACCAACAAGTAAATTTAGTGGATTGCGCGTTTGGGCTCCGGATGGTTCGCGAGAGGACACAAGGGATTATACTGGTTCAGGCACTAACGCCCTACGTCCAGTGTCGATCTGCTCGTGTTACTCGCGTTGCTCGTAGTAGGGGTTACAAGCGGTCGAGAGAGGGAGGGGCTCCCAAGTCTCTGGGTGCGTCTGAGCGTGTGTGTTTCGTGGGTTGTGTTTTCGTGTGTGCGTCT
Source organism: Alloteropsis semialata (assembly GCA_004135705.1). Classification (NCBI taxonomy): domain Eukaryota; kingdom Viridiplantae; phylum Streptophyta; class Magnoliopsida; order Poales; family Poaceae; genus Alloteropsis; species Alloteropsis semialata. Next base: position 52,645,376 of record CM014278.1, read on the forward strand.
CCCTCTCCTGAGGCTTGATTTTTCTATTTATACTCAGGGGAGATGACGCTGTACAAGACGTGTTCAACAAATAACAAATAATAGGAAACTTGCTGGAGAAGCCCCGCCGCCTGCGGGACACTGTGGACGCTGTTGGGGACGCTGTGGACGCTGTTGGGGTCGTGCTTCTCCTCGATCGGCGCCTGCGGACGGGCAAAACAGTGAGAGTCACATCCTTTAGCCATACCGGACAGTGCTCGGTAAGGCCAATTAATGCTGATGGGGAGTGGCGTAGTGGCGACACGTCCTTATGCCGGGTCTCCCTGACACTCCACTCCGGCCCGGGCCCACGCCGATTCGGGCGAGGCGAAGAGAGGTCGGGTGAGATAGCGTAGGGTTGATCAGGACAGAAGTGGGTCGGCCGAGGCGGACATGGGTCGGCCGAGGCGGACGGGGGTCGGCCGAGGCGGACGATGGTCGGCCGAGGCGGACGGGGGTCGGCCGAGGCGGACGGGGGTCGGCCGAGACGGACGGGGGTCGGACGTGGCGGGACCAGGTCAGTCGAGTCAGGGGAAAATCGATCCTCCCCTGATCTGATATTCTTCTTGTTTACGGGTTTTCTTATGCCCATCTCCTTCCCGAAACTGCGTGGTCCTACCCGTCGGTGAGAGGGTCGGATATTGATATCCGACAGTAGCCCCCGAGCCTGCTTGGAGGACAGGTGGTTCTCCGTGTAGGCTTTTTCTCGATGCCTGTTCAGATGTCCCTCGGGGGTGCGCACGAGCGCACCCACCGGGTGTAGCCCCCGAGCCTGTAGGGGAACGATTGGTTCGCCTATAGGCTGGAGTAAAGTTTATCCTTTTTCCCGCCTGGGCGCGCGAGCGCACCCGGTGGGTGTAGCCCCCGAGCCTGTAGGGGAACGGTGGTTCGCCTATAGGCTGAAGTTAGGTTTGCCATCTCTGTGCGGTCCCTACAGGATGACACCGCGTTTTGTCCAATGGACCGGAACATGATCCGCTTTTTTCAGAGGCACTGTCTCCCTTCTGAATCGTCATGTCGTCCTTTCTGAGCTCACTGTTCGTTGGTGATGCTCTGTCGCTTTGCATGGAGGGCCACGCGGCGCGTTCTCGTACCCGGCCTGAGCGCTGACTCAGGTTCCTTCGGGCTATAAATAGGGTCCCCCGGGCCGTCTTCCTGGGGCACGCGACTATCCTGCTTCTTCTTTCTCTTGTTAGTATGAGATCCCTGGTCAGTGAACCACCTCGAGGGCGTCCCCCTGGTCCGGGGGGCGAGGGACTAGTCGCTTGATGCCACAAGAATGACTGCGACCTCGGGG
>CM014278.1:52650396-52679657 GCA_004135705.1 Alloteropsis semialata
GATCTATTTATGGCCTACTTGAGGAGCTCTGCAAAAGCTCACCTAGCTAGAGCAACAGAAGAAGATAAAAGCATTATAAGAACCGTAGCCCTTATGTGCTTCTTCGTTGTAATTGTACCCATACCGATTTGGTGGTATCCGGAATACGCATCAAGGAAACATAGGGTTTCGCACCCCGAGGTCGAGTCGACTATCTGATCTATGCGCGGCAAAGGAAAGGAATCCTTTGGGCATGCTTTGTTAAGAGCAGTATAATCAACACACATTCTCCATTTCCCATTCTTTTTTCATACAAGGACGGGATTAGCTAACCACTCGGGATGATACACTTCCTTGATGAAGCCGGCCACCAAGAGCTTCGCGATCTCCTCGCCGATTGCCTTACGCTTCTCGTCGTCAAAGCGCCGAAGGCGTTGCTTCACGGGTCGGGACCCGGCTCGGATGTCCAGGGAGTGCTCGGCGACTTCCCTCGGGATGCCCGGCATGTCCGAGGGCTACCACGCAAACACGTCGACGTTCGCGCGGAGGAAGTCGACGAGCGCGCCTTCCTATTTCGGGGACAGTTTGGTCCCGATCCGCGCCACCTTCGCGCTCGGGTGGTCGGGGTCCAGCTGGACCTCCTTGGTGCCCTCGAGCGGCTCGAACGACGCCAGGCCTTGGGTGAAGTCTGGCGCCTCTTCGACGAGACGCGCCTTGATTGGGGCCAGCTCTTCTGTCGATGCGATGATGGCCGACGCCAGCTCGCAGCTTTCCACCTCGCACTGATGGGCCCGTTGGAATGACGACCCCACCGTGATCACCCCCTTCGGCCCGGCATCTTGAGCTTGAGGTAGGTGTAGTTGGGGACGGCCATGAACTTCGCGTAACATGGGCGGCCCAAAATGGCGTGATAGGCGCCGTGGAATCCTACCACCTCGAACGTGAGGGTCTCCGTCCGAAAGTTGGTCGGGGACCCGAACGTGACGGGCAGATCGATCTGCCCGAGGGGGACGGCCTGTTTACCGGGGACTACCCCGTGGAAGGGCGCCCCGGTCGGGCGAACGCGCCCTCGGTCGATCCCCATGGAGTCGAGCGTGTCGGCGTAGAGGATATTTAGCCCGCTCCCGCCGTCCATCAGCACCTTGGTGAGGCGCTTACGCCCTATGACCGGATCAACCACGAGAGGGTACTTACCCGGCCTCGGGACGAACTGCGGATGGTCGGTTCGATCGAAGGTGATGGGTGCCTCTGACCACTTGAGGAAGGCCGGAGTGGCTGGCTCGGCGGCGTACACCTCTCGGCGCTCCACCTTGGCTCGCCCTTTGCTCACCGACGCCTCCGTTCCGCCGAAGATCATCAGGCAGCCGTCCGGCTCCGGATAGGGGTCGGCGTCCATGTTCTGGCCCGCCCCCGGCTCCTGCGGGGCCGGGTCGGGCTTCTTCGACCGGGGCGCCGGCTTGCGGGAGCCCCCTGCCATGAATTTCTTCATGAGGGAGCAATCCTTGTACAGGTGCTTGACGGGGTACTCGTGATTCGGGCAGGGCCCGTTCCACTTCTTCTCGAAGTGGTCGGGGACCTCCCCAGTCGGAGGTTTGAAGGTCGGCTTCGGGTCGGCGGCGGCCACCATGGCGGTCTCGTCGTCGTGCCGCCTGCCCTTGCCCTTCCTCTTTTTCTTGGCGGGGGGCCCCGATGGGCCTCCTTCCGCTTCCTTAGCCTGCTTACCCTTAGGGTCGGTGGACTGGTGGAAGATGGCCCCCACTGCTTCCTCGCCAGCCGCGTGGCTCGTAGCGATGTCAAGCAGCTCCTTCGCGGTGCGGGGACTCTTCCGCCCGAGCTTGTGGACGAGGGATTTGCACGTCGTCCCGGTGACGAACGCTCCGATGACATCGTCGTCAGCGAGGTTGGGGAGTTCGTTGCACTGCCGGGAGAAACGCCTGATGTACTCCCGTAGCGTCTCCCCCTGCTTCTGCCTGCAGCTCCTGAGATCCCATGGGTTTCCAGGGCGGTTGTAGGTCGCCTGGAAGTTCCCCACAAAGACCTCCCTCAGGTCGGACCAGCTGCCGATTTGTCCGGCGGGGACATGCTGGAGCCAGGCCCGCGCCGAGTCGGCCAGATGGAGCGGCAAGTTGTGGATGATAAAGTCATCATCGTCGGCTCCTCCGGCTCTGCAGGCGAGTCGGTAATCCTCGAGCCAGAGCTCGGGGTCGGTTTCCCCGTCGTACCTCGGGAAGTTCGACGGGGCTCTAAAGTTGGCGGGACGAGGAGCCGCACGGATCCGCGGGCTGAAAGCCCGTGGTCCCGGCGCCTCCGGACTCGGCGTCCTCTCGTCCTCGTCCTCGTCGTCGTACCGGCCGCCTCGTCGGGGAACGCGTCCTCGCGGTCGCTCGGGTTCGCCCGCGGGGGGTCGTCGCCGGCGGGCGTCCAGTATGCTCCGAGCATCCTGGATCGGGCCGACCCGTTGTCGGACCGGAAGTGCGTCCCCGGGGGGACGGGGCTGGTGCACCGAGTCCCCTTGTTGGGCGCGTCCGCCGCGCCCGGCGGCCAGCTGCCTCGAGGCTCCGCGGTGTGCCATCTGCGATGCTCGTCGTCGCGACTGCGAACTCTCGGCCTGCTGCGCCGCGGCTCGCTCCAGTAGCTCGCCGAGTTCCCGCTGCGCCTTGCGGGCCTCCGGGGTCACCGGCGGCGGGAGCCCTCTCACGAGCATGGCTGCCGCGGCTATGTTCTGTCCGGCGTGGGCAAAACACGGGGGCGGGGCACCGTCATCGTCGACGATTTGGCGTTGCACGTCCCGGGCGCGCTCCCGCGCCGGAGCCGCGTCTCTGACCTGCAGGAGCTCGCGCTCGATGCGTTCCCGTTCCTGCTCGATCCGCACCCGCTCCTGCTCCAACCGGCGGCGAGCTTCTTGGAGCTCCTCCCGGCGTTGCCGGGCGTCGTCGGCTTGGGAGCGTCGTGGCGGTGTAGCCGCTCTTTGCGGGGCCGGCTGCCTTGCCACTGCCGCGGCTTGGGCCGCAACCGGAGCGGGAGCAACGGGCGCGTCGGCCACCGGGTGACCGTCGTCAGGGCCCGCTGGCCCTGAGCCGCTCTCACTCGCTTCTCCCTCTGCCCCGTCGGGGGTGTCCGCCATGAAGCATTCCCGGAGGGGTGGTGGCTTTCTCCGACGAGCTCCGTGTCGGACGCCTCCGAAACGGGATCGTCCAACAGGTCGAAGACCGATTCGGAGACGTGATCGATCACCCCGACGAACTCGCTGTTCGCCGGGGTGGGGCTCAGGAGGCGTGTCACCAGGCGGGACACGACTTCAGCCGCGTTGCGCAGACCGTATGGGGCCGCATACGGTGGGATGGAGTCCAGCATCCCCGGGGGGAGAGGGGCCCCTCCCACAAGCTGAGTCGCGACGTTCGCCAGGGCGAACCTGACACAGCGCGCGTCTTCCTGCGTGGGCCGTGGCCCCAGGAAGACCTCGAGCTGCTCCCATAGCGGGGCCTCGTTGGCCCTCGAACGAGGGCTGCTAGCCTCGTCGCCAGGGGTGTTGATGTCGATGTCCGCGAGGGCCTCGGTGGCGGTCGCGACGTCAGCATCAGCAGTGTTGACCGGGGGCGTGAGAGCGACTCTCTCCAAGTCCCCGGCGTCGGTGATGACGAAATCCAAACTCCCAAGACGCAGCTGCGTCCCAGGAGTCCAGCTCGATCCGCGGGTGGCCATCCGAAGCCTGGTGACCGTCGAAACGCGCAAAGGCCCCTACCTGGCGCGCCAACTGTCGGTGTAAGAAATAACCAACAAGTAAATTAGTGGATTGCGCGTTTGGGCTCCGGATGGTTCGCGAGAGGACACAAGGGGTTATACTGGTTTAGGCACTAACGCCCTACGTCCAGTGTCGATCTGCTCGTGTTACTCGCGTTGCTCGTAGTAGGGGTTACAAGCGGTCGAGAGAGGGAGGGGCTCCCAAGTCTCTGGGTGCGTCTGAGCGTGTGTGTTTCGTGGGTTGTGTTTTCGTGTGTGCGTCTCCCTCTCCTGAGGCTTGATTTTTCTATTTATACTCAGGGGAGATGACGCTGTACAAGACGTGTTCAACAAATAACAAATAATAGGAAACTTGCTGGAGAAGCCCCGCCGCCTGCGGGACACTGTGGACGCTGTTGGGGACGCTGTGGACGCTGTTGGGGTCGTGCTTCTCCTCGATCGGCGCCTGCGGACGGGCAAAACAGTGAGAGTCACATCCTTTAGCCATACCGGACAGTGCTCGGTAAGGCCAATTAATGCTGATGGGGAGTGGCGTAGTGGCGACACGTCCTTATGCCGGGTCTCCCTGACACTCCACTCCGGCCCGGGCCCACGCCGATTCGGGCGAGGCGAAGAGAGGTCGGGTGAGATAGCGTAGGGTTGATCAGGACAGAAGTGGGTCGGCCGAGGCGGACATGGGTCGGCCGAGGCGGACGATGGTCGGCCGAGGCGGACGGGGGTCGGCCGAGGCGGACGGGGGTCGGCCGAGACGGACGGGGGTCGGACGTGGCGGGACCAGGTCAGTCGAGTCAGGGGAAAATCGATCCTCCCCTGATCTGATATTCTTCTTGTTTACGGGTTTTCTTATGCCCATCTCCTTCCCGAAACTGCGTGGTCCCACCCGTCGGTGAGAGGGTCGGATATTGATATCCGACACAAGGAGAAAGAAGCTGGAACTCCATCCAGAGGTGCTGAGGACCTTTCTCAAGTTCCATAAGGAAAAGCAACGGAAAGATGCGCGACAGATGGGTTTGTGGCCTTGACCAAATGGAAAGAAGAAGGACAAGCCTGTGTGGCTGAACAATTCTAGGAGGAGGTCAGATGCTGATATTCTTGAAAGTCTGACGCCGCCGACTATAGAGGCAGAGAACATGAAGAGGCAGAGGGCAGAAGAGGCACAGCTGGAGGCTATGAGGGCTCTAGTGTCAGATTTGCCCAACCCAAAGGCAAGGCAAGGCAAAGAAGACTCCAAGGGCAAAGGAGAGGTCGTCATTTGCTCGGATGATGAGGACGAGGAGGATTGGGGCGACGACGAGGTGTTCCCTGGGTGTGAGTCGGATTAGGCCTGATGCTGGAAGTGTATGAATTCCCATGTCTTTGTCATGAACTATGTTTATGTGATGAACTTTGTCCTTTTTCCATTTGTTGGACTCTATATGTGTTGTTTCAACCTTGGCACTAGCTCTATGTCTTGTATGAACTTTGAACTTTGTCTGTGTCATGTTTAAACCAATCTTGTGTTCTCTTCTATGTGTTTGGACTTGATTTTTGTGAAATATCTGGGTACGGGGTTTGTGACATTCATAGAAGATAAAACTGTTTCCAATTTAATGTTACAACAGAGCTTACAGTTTTTAATTGGGCAAGATTTTTGTCATGTTGAAATTTTCTGTATCACAGCACTTGACTTTTACATCTGGTTTTGTGGTCCTCGTATAAACTTGTGTTCAGATTGAGCAACCTTTTTGCCTTTTTTTTGTGTTGGATCGATGCTTGTTAGACTATGGAATAGGGGTGTAAGTATAAGAACTTAAGGATGCCCGTTGACCCTCTTTAGTTATAGCAATTGTAATAGGACTGCGGGCAATATGGTCTGTAACCACCAGCTTTCTTTTGAACAGACGCCCTTCTAATTTTCTGCAGTTCTCCAAAGCTGATTATGATTAACATCAATTTCTGTCAGGCAATTCAAAGGGTTAAAGAATTGGCAGTTAGCATAAATCATTGCTAGCCAAATGTGCTGCCACAACACTGTCATCCAAGCTTATAGGTATTGAGTCGTGCCACGTACCATGGCGCGACTTATGCTTTAGTCGCGCCTCGATCCATGGCGCGACTGATGCGGTAGTCGCGCCTCTATACATGGCGCGACTAATGCGGTAGTCGCGCCTCGATCCATGGCGCGACTGATGCGGTAGTCGCGCCAATAAGGTGGCCGACTCAGGACCCAGGTAGGCCATTTAGGACCAATTGAGTCGCGCCACGTACCATGGCGCGACTTATGCTTTAGTCGCGCCTCGATACATGGCGCGATTGATGCGGTAGTCGCGCCTCGATCCATGGCGCGACTGATGCGGTAGTCGCGCCTCGATCCATGGCGCGACTGATGCGGTAGTCGCGCCAATAAGGTGGCCGACTCAGGACCCAGGTAGGCCATTTAGGACCAATTGAGTCGCGCCAATTAGTATGGCGCGACTCCTGCTTCAGTCGCGCCAGAGATCGCGGCGCGACTAATGCAGTAGCAGTTGTTCTGCTTCACTTCCATTCCATTTTCTCTCATTGACTACAATAAAAATATAAGCACAGTAATTAAACTACCAATTGCATTTAGGTTACGAATTGAGTGCGATTATGCAGACTGAAGAAGTAACTTTTACAAGAGTGTGATGTCCATTAACATATTGCCTAATACTTCAAGGAGACCATGTTCAAAAAAAAATACTTCAAGGAGACCCATATGGAATCAGCATGTGCACAAAAAATATTCTTATTTCCTCAAGCTATTTCACATAACTAATGGAAGGTACTACAAAGTGAAGACTGACATGTTTCTGGGTAAGACATCAATGAACTATTTCTGGGTAAGACGAATACACAGAAATGAAATGATTCATTTTGCTGGCAACATAAGGTTCCAAATATAGGGCGAGGTTCCAAATATTAGCCAATGTTTCAATTGTGAAATTCCATCACATAACATAATAATTCCATCAAAAAGGTTTCCACATGACCCAAGTCCATCACATAATAAGTCCATCACATAACATAACAATTCCATCACAAAGGTTTTGACTTGACCCAAGTCCATCACATAACAAGTCCATCACTAAACATTAGTCCATCACAAAGGTTTTCACATGACCCAAGTCCATCACATAACGAGTCCATCACTAAACATATCCATCACATAATCTTACTTGAGTAACTCTACTTGCGGCGTGAGGGGTTGGGTGTGTAGGGCTTGTTTCTTGCGACGCTGGCGTCCTGGATTGGTAAGCAACACATTAGGGGTCCCAACATCTGTGTGATCCCGTCGTGCCCGCCTCCTAGGCCTCTGACTGCCCTGTGATGGATCAAATGGCGCATCAGGCAACTGTGAGGAACCAATCTCTTCTTGACCATACGAAGGATCATCATCTTCTGAGTTCGAGCTATTTTCCTCCTCCTCCTCCTCCTCCTCCTCCTCTGGGTCAACATCCCTACTAGGGCCGGGAATGGTGAGAGTCCCTGCATGAACAAATATACATTTTGTATCAAAAACCAATGATGAAAACCAAAAATGCACAAACAGTACTAGTTTGAAACCAGGCCCGCACCTGTACTCGTGGAGGTGGCCCTAGTACCCCTAGTGGATGGAGCTGAACGTGTACCAGAACTTGAGGGACCACCAGCCGCTTCTTGTTCTCGTGGGGCCATGCAATTCAACTTGCGGGCCATTTTTCGACACCCACGATGGAATCTCTAAAATCACAATAAAGTTAAATTGGTAGGCTCTAAATCAGAGATAAAAGCACTTTACCATCTAACCTGTATGAAGGCCCGTAGCTTGCTCGCCTCTTCTAGATGCCCAATTGGCACACCCAATGCTACGAGAGACTCGTTAGCAAAACGACCAAATTGTTGTCCCTATCATTGCCATGTGAAAATTCAACCATTTAATCACAATTCAACCAAACTTACAATGTAGCCAAAACCAAATTACATTAATGAAATAAGCAAACAATTCAACCAAACTTACAATGTAGTCTTCCACCGGTCCCCGCTGTGTCTGCGTGGCCTGCCTTGTCATCTCGTCATACTGGTCAAACACATCTTCTGGGTCTGAAGGTAGGTCCTCGACAGGACCGGCATCCATAGCCACCTTAAGTTTAAGCCTTGTGTTCGCTCTCAACCATTGCAAATAATTTTCAAAAGGGGGGTCACGGTGAAGTGGACCTCCTATGACAATGTTGGCTCCACGACTATCCCAAGCGTTAATGTATCCTTGGTGCTTCATGCCCCAATCCTTTCTACCCCTCTCGCGTCGATGGTCAATACTACATTCAAGACACATTCTTTATCAAATACAAGTATATAACATACCATGATTCCAAGAATATAAACTCAACAAACACACAACATACCGATGAAGCTCTTGATTAGTGTTTATGTACTCTGGAGGGTAAGGTTGAAGATAGCCAAACTGCCTCATCACTCTACTTGGAATATGGTACTCGACAATGTAGAAGCAAATGAGGGGACAAACCGAGCGCCAATAATCTTGATTCATCATGCAATATGGACTAAGCTCCATGGCTTGCACCTCATCTCGATCATAAGGGCGCCAATTCACCTAGGTATCATGAATCAAATAAATTTCCAACAATGCCAAAACCATTACAATAGAACAGACAACGAAAATAAACCTCAATACCAAAGAACGTGCTAAAGACAACTTACATGTGCAGGAGTGAGGCAGTCCAGAGCGTTGCTGTAGTCAGTGTAACGTCTCACCGGGTTTCCATGCACATTGAAAATATTGTGCCATAGATAACCGACAGTGGCCAAAGGCTCTTCACCATAAGTTGGTAATTGCTTCAACAAGACAAATATAATGTCAAATTAACAATATCTCATATCATACTTAATGAAGCAAAAGATATTATCTTACCCCATGTGTATACCGCTCCGGCCGACCAACCGGAAGCCGCTCCCACATCCACAGTTGCAAAAGATAGGCACAACCCCCCATGTTAGCACTAGCACCCTTGCGGCAGCAAGCATCACACATCTGGCGATAGAGCCATGCAAGAACTGCACTACCCCAACTATAGGTGGCGATGTTCTCCCAAGCTTGCCCAATAATGTCTACCCATATCCAAGAAATGGTGTTCCCACTCGAGTCCGGAAATAAAAACCCAGCCACCAAGTGCCATAGCCATGCCCTAGCATATCGAGCAACAACACCAGCCGCAACATCAGCAGGAGGGGGCGTACCAAAGTGCTGCACCAACCAAGCCGAGCTGACTCCTGTAGTCTTCCTATCCTTTCGATCGTCCGGTGGATCTGCAGGACGAACACCAAACAAGACCTCCACCCGATCTCGCCAACCAGCAGGATCAATTGTCCCAGTGACCGCTTGACCGTCTATGCGAAGACCAAAAAGCATGGCAACATCTTGAAGTGTCACCGTCATCTCACCACAAGGGAGGTGGAATGTGTGTGTCTCAGGCCTCCATCGGTCCACTAGCGCGGTAAGAGCCGCATTGTCCATCTTCGGCAATCCACCCTTCACAAGCATCACCAATGGGAGCAAGCCAGCTTGCCGAAGGTACGGGGCGTACCTATCATCCCACAAGAGAGGATTGTGGGTGCGGATACGTAGAGAATTCAAAACCTGCAAAAAATAAATCAAACACCGTGTTGGACTACATCCACCCATCAAATTCATTTACTCCATACAAAGTCATCATTAAGGACAAACTAACCTCAATACGCTCCTCAAGTATCCTCCCGCGATGTCTCTCGTCGTACGCCATCTCAAGCAATTGATATTGTGGGTGCCGCGCCATTTTCACCTATATCAAATAAACGCGCCATTCTCAAGCAATTGATATTGTGGGTGCTAAAAAAGAACATTGCAATTAAAACAATCCAATATGAACAAGTCATACAAGATTTCACTTTTCTATATATCAAAAAAATTTCACATATATACTTCACATACAAGTCTAATAAATCATAACCATGAAAGGCTATCTTCAATATACAAGTCAAATAATTCATCACCATGAAATCTTATATTTTACACATAACCATATACAAGTAAAATAAATCATCACCAAGAAATCCTATATTTTACACATAACCATATACACATCTCCATATACACACAACCATTAACTTCAATATATACACATCTATATTTTCCAAAGCAAGGTACATTAACTCAAATTAATACCAACTCCAATAGACCATTTAGTTCATTACTAGCATCATCCACATCTACAAATGGTTATGTCAACGAAATCGTCACATGCAAAAAAATCTATACGATAAACAGGCGTTACCAACGACCAAATCCACCACTTAGAACAACTAACCATCTCAAATCCGTGCTCAATCGACCAAATCAAGTCAAACCCTATCTAAACCTAACCTCATCCAAAACTAAGGAAATCAACCAAATCCGCAAAATGTAGATGGTCAAAGTGGAGGAGTTACCTTCCCGGAGTAGTTTCCCTACTTTTCCCCTTCGAATCCGTGGTGGGATGGGCCGATCTAGGGGGGCGGCGGCGGTCTCCATGGAAGAGCTCAGTTAGGGTTGGGGAGAAAGAAAGAAGAAATTTTTTTTATTTTTTAATCCTTTTTAAACTGAAATTTTAAAAAAAACCCCACCCGAACTGTAATTTCAAGAAATAACCCTTTTGGTCGCGCCACAAGCCGTGGCGCGACTGAAGAGGCAGTCGCGCCAGAGCATGTGGCGCGACTGGGCTGCCACGTCGGCCATCCCGGCCGCGGGCGGCCAGCTCGGCTGCTGATGTGGCCAGACCAGTCGCGCCACATGCCTTGGCGCGACTGCGTCGCGCCAAAGGCCGTGGCGCGACTCGCCTGTATACAGCCGGCAGCCCGAGCCCTTTCTTCTCCCTCCTCCCTTTCTTTCTCCTCCCACCCGAGCTCAGGCTCTCCCATGGCGCCCCCTCCGAACTCCCCCCTCTAAATCCCCTGTTTCTTCGACGGATTCGAAGGGAAAACGATTGGAAAACATTCCGGGAAGGTAACTCGTCCACTTTATCCGTGTAGATTTGTGCCATTTGCTTAATTTTGTTGACATTTGAAACCCTAGGATAACCTAGGGTTTAGGTTGGATTAGGTAATGTAGTACGAAAGGGGTAAGATTAGTTGAGCGTTATCGGGTAATTGATTTATGGTAACGCTTTTGTATCGTGTAGATTGTGTTTCATGAAACGATTTCGATGAGATTTTAGTGGGTAGATATTGTTGTTAATTTTTCAAGAAATGAGAATTATGATCTAATGTAGATCATTTGTAGAATGGTCTTTTTACATGGGGTTGTGGTAAGTAGTGTATTGACATTTGGTTATAGTTGGTCTTTTAGTAGTTTTTGTATAAGTCATGAATGGTAATAGAAATGTGCCCATTAAATGTGTGTAGATGGATCGATTAGTTCGTTATTTCTCCGGCGGTTCCGTAAATGAGAATGGAGAGTTTGAGAGGATGAAGCATGAAGTCACAAGATTTGATAGCCCTCCTTCATTTGATGAAGTTTTTGTTCGAGCTAAGTCAATTTTCCAAGTTGATCCAGAACAGAGTGAAATAATCCTACATGGTAGATTTGATGCCGGTGACAAAAGGGCTCATTATGTGCTTATGAGAATTTCATGTGATGAGGATTGGTTTTTTTACAAGGAGTTGGTGAAAGGGTCCCAAGTTAGTTGTGCTGAATTGGTAGTTGAAGTTCGTGAGAGGGTGTGTGTAGAAAGTAATTATAAGGTTGGTGAGAATGAGGACGATGAAGAATATGATGCTGACATGGTAAATGAGCCAGATTCAGATGATGATTGTCTAGTGAACAATCACTTAGACGAGGGGAGTTTTGATGTCGAGGAGGAAGATGATGATGATATCTCCGTGGGATCAGAAGAAGAGGAAGAAGAAGAAGAAGAAATGAGAGAAGCGTTAACACAAGAAAAAGTGTTTGAGCCAACACCAATGAATGAAGCCCCTTTTGATGAGCCAACACCAGTTAATGAAGCACCTTTTGTTGAGCCAACGCATGGTGTACAAACACCAGTTGAACCGAGCTATGTGGTGCATCGACGCTCGTTTGTTCAACCATCTCCTATGGTTGAACCGTCATCTAGTATGGCTACAATTTCCGGTGCAAGATTGGCTCCTTTCACTATGGAGGAGTTGAGACAACTTAGAGCAGTTCATGTGGGTGTTTCAGAGGTTCCTCTCTTCCATGCACCCCCTAAGAAGGCATATTGTGATTCCGGCTTGCGTCTTAATTCTCTAGAGCCTGACAGTCGTCAAGAGTTGATACAGAGAGGGATGACATTTGACAGCATGGAAGAGTTGAAATTCTTTTTGAGGGACTACTCGGTGCGCCACCATCGACCATACGATGTGGTGCACTCTGACTCTCAGTTACGGTACACAGTAAAATGCCAACTCCAATGTGGTTGGAAGGTATGGGCCCGTCCAATGACTGATGAAAGGCAGAAGTGGAGGATAACTAAAGTGCACCAGCCTCACACATGTGGTACGTCTCGACCAATCCACGAGCACTCTCAGTGTACGGCACGATATATCGGAGGCCGGATTGCTTCATTGGTGTATGCTGACCCTGACGTTTCGGTGTCCGCGCTCGTTGAAGCAATTGTTGGATTCACTAATTATCGGGTGAAGTATGGCAAGGCATGGAGGGCTAAACAACACGCCATGGCCATGCTGTGGGGTGATTGGATTGACGCCTATAGTAGGGTTCCGCGGATTCTACATGCTATTGCTCATTACAATCCGGGGATGAAGTGGTGCACAAGGACCACGGGTGCAGTGGAGTTGCACAATGGGGTAACGAAGGAAGTAATGCAGCGTGTTTATTGGTGCTTTCCACAATGTGCAGAGGCATTCAAACATTGCAAGCCGGTGATTAGTGTTGATGGCACTTTTTGACCGGGAAGTATAGGGGGACTTTGTTGATTGCGACGGGAGTGGACGGGGAGGATCGGTTGTTACCGCTCGCCTTTTCTTTGGTGGAGAGCGAGAACAATGAAAGTTGGTCTTGGTTCCTTCATTTGGTGCGTAGGGATGTGGTGGGACCAGACCGAAAGATTTGTATAATTTCTGATAGGCACCAAGGCATTCTAAACGCTGTAGAAGAGCACATTGATGGTTACCAACCGATCGTGCACCGTTGGTGCATGCGTCACTTTGCTGCAAACATATGGCATAGGCACAAAAACAAGAATGTAATAAAACAATTGAAGTTGGTATGTGCATCAAAGGCAGAGAGAACTTTTGGCATACGGCTTGCGAAACTTAAGAAAATGATGAATCAAGAAGCGACAGAGTGGCTTGACAGTCAAATGGAAAATATGCATAAGTGGTGCAATGCCTTTGACGAAGGTGGTTGGAGGTTTGGTGTCTGCAACACTAATATCTCTGAAGTCCTAAACAAGGTACTTAAAGGAATTCGCGGCATGCCAGTGTCGGCAATTGTTGAGTACACCTTCTACAAGGTCAATTCATACTTTGTTAAAAGGTGGCAGAAAGCGAAAAGTCAAATTGATGCGAGGCCAAACCAGATTTTGTGGGGCAAAGGTGCGGCAAAACTGCTAAGCACGGAAGAGGACAAGGCGAATACCATGGCAGNTCGCGCCAGAGCATGTGGCGCGACTGGGCTGCCACGTCGGCCGTCCCGGCCGCGGGCGGCCAGCTCGGCTGCTGATGTGGCCAGACCAGTCGCGCCACATGCCTTGGCGCGACTGCGTCGCGCCAAAGGCCGTGGCGCGACTCGCCTGTATACAGCCGGCAGCCCGAGCCCTTTCTTCTCCCTCCTCCCTTTCTTTCTCCTCCCACCCGAGCTCAGGCTCTCCCATGGCGCCCCCTCCGAACTCCCCCCTCTAAATCCCCTGTTTCTTCGACGGATTCGAAGGGAAAACGATTGGAAAACATTCCGGGAAGGTAACTCGTCCACTTTATCCGTGTAGATTTGTGCCATTTGCTTAATTTTGTTGACATTTGAAACCCTAGGATAACCTAGGGTTTAGGTTGGATTAGGTAATGTAGTACGAAAGGGGTAAGATTAGTTGAGCGTTATCGGGTAATTGATTTATGGTAACGCTTTTGTATCGTGTAGATTGTGTTTCATGAAACGATTTCGATGAGATTTTAGTGGGTAGATATTGTTGTTAATTTTTTCAAGAAATGAGAATTATGATCTAATGTAGATCATTTGTAGAATGGTCTTTTTACATGGGGTTGTGGTAAGTAGTGTATTGACATTTGGTTATAGTTGGTCTTTTAGTAGTTTTTGTATAAGTCATGAATGGTAATAGAAATGTGCCCATTAAATGTGTGTAGATGGATCGATTAGTTCGTTATTTCTCCGGCGGTTCCGTAAATGAGAATGGAGAGTTTGAGAGGATGAAGCATGAAGTCACAAGATTTGATAGCCCTCCTTCATTTGATGAAGTTTTTGTTCGAGCTAAGTCAATTTTCCAAGTTGATCCAGAACAGAGTGAAATAATCCTACATGGTAGATTTGATGCCGGTGACAAAAGGGCTCATTATGTGCTTATGAGAATTTCATGTGATGAGGATTGGTTTTTTTACAAGGAGTTGGTGAAAGGGTCCCAAGTTAGTTGTGCTGAATTGGTAGTTGAAGTTCGTGAGAGGGTGTGTGTAGAAAGTAATTATAAGGTTGGTGAGAATGAGGACGATGAAGAATATGATGCTGACATGGTAAATGAGCCAGATTCAGATGATGATTGTCTAGTGAACAATCACTTAGACGAGGGGAGTTTTGATGTCGAGGAGGAAGATGATGATGATATCTCCGTGGGATCAGAAGAAGAGGAAGAAGAAGAAGAAGAAATGAGAGAAGCGTTAACACAAGAAAAAGTGTTTGAGCCAACACCAATGAATGAAGCCCCTTTTGATGAGCCAACACCAGTTAATGAAGCACCTTTTGTTGAGCCAACGCATGGTGTACAAACACCAGTTGAACCGAGCTATGTGGTGCATCGACGCTCGTTTGTTCAACCATCTCCTATGGTTGAACCGTCATCTAGTATGGCTACAATTTTCGGTGCAAGATTGGCTCCTTTCACTATGGAGGAGTTGAGACAACTTAGAGCAGTTCATGTGGGTGTTTCAGAGGTTCCTCTCTTCCATGCACCCCTAAGAAGGCATATTGTGATTCCGGCTTGCGTCTTAATTCTCTAGAGCCTGACAGTCGTCAAGAGTTGATACAGAGAGGGATGACATTTGACAGCATGGAAGAGTTGAAATTCTTTTTGAGGGACTACTCGGTGCGCCACCATCGACCATACGATGTGGTGCACTCTGACTCTAAGTTACGGTACACAGTAAAATGCCAACTCCAATGTGGTTGGAAGGTATGGGCCCGTCCAATGACTGATGAAAGGCAGAAGTGGAGAATAACTAAAGTGCACCAGCCTCACACATGTGGTACGTCTCGACCAATCCACGAGCACTCTCAGTGTACGGCACGATATATCGGAGGCCGGATTGCTTCATTGGTGTATGCTGACCCTGACGTTTCGGTGTCCGCGCTCGTTGAAGCAATTGTTGGATTCACTAATTATCGGGTGAAGTATGGCAAGGCATGGAGGGCTAAACAACACGCCATGGCCATGCTGTGGGGTGATTGGATTGACGCCTATAGTAGGGTTCCGCGGATTCTACATGCTATTGCTCATTACAATCCGGGGATGAAGTGGTGCACAAGGACCACGGGTGCAGTGGAGTTGCACAATGGGGTAACGAAGGAAGTAATGCAGCGTGTTTATTGGTGCTTTCCACAATGTGCAGAGGCATTCAAACATTGCAAGCCGGTGATTAGTGTTGATGGCACTTTTTTGACCGGGAAGTATAGGGGGACTTTGTTGATTGCGACGGGAGTGGACGGGGAGGATCGGTTGTTACCGCTCGCCTTTTCTTTGGTGGAGAGCGAGAACAATGAAAGTTGGTCTTGGTTCCTTCATTTGGTGCGTAGGGATGTGGTGGGACCAGACCGAAAGATTTGTATAATTTCTGATAGGCACCAAAGCATTCTAAACGCTGTAGAAGAGCACATTGATGGTTACCAACCGATCGTGCACCGTTGGTGCATGCGTCACTTTGCTGCAAACATATGGCATAGGCACAAAAACAAGAATGTAATAAAACAATTGAAGTTGGTATGTGCATCAAAGGCAGAGAGAACTTTTGGCATACGGCTTGCGAAACTTAAGAAAATGATGAATCAAGAAGCGACAGAGTGGCTTGACAGTCAAATGGAAAATATGCATAAGTGGTGCAATGCCTTTGACGAAGGTGGTTGGAGGTTTGGTGTCTGCAACACTAATATCTCTGAAGTCCTAAACAAGGTACTTAAAGGAATTCGCGGCATGCCAGTGTCGGCAATTGTTGAGTACACCTTCTACAAGGTCAATTCATACTTTGTTAAAAGGTGGCAGAAAGCGAAAAGTCAAATTGATGCGAGGCCAAACCAGATTTTGTGGGGCAAAGGTGCGGCAAAACTGCTAAGCACGGAAGAGGACAAGGCGAATACCATGGCAGCAGAGTTGTTTGACCCTAACTCCTATGTGTACTCCGTTAGGACCGCAAACGCTCTAACGGTGGGGGGTGAGAGTACAGGTGGTCGTATATACAAGGTTGACCTCACACATGTGACTTGTACCAGTTGCGTGCCGCAGTTGTTGCATGTGCCTTGCTCCCATATGATTGCTTCGTGCCGTGTTAGAGGGGTGGATCATCGGGCCGCTTTATATACCTCTCAGTTTTACCTAAAGGCTACCGTGTTAAAGACCTGGACACCCCGATTTGAGCCTTTACTTGACCCTTCTGCTTGGCCATTGTACAACGGTCCTGAGTATATACCGGATAGTACCACAAAGAAGGACAAGGTTGGGAGAAGGAAGAAAAAGCGTCTCCGTAACGAGATGGATGCATCTAATGGTTATGAAGATGATATGTACGGTTACGGGGACTTCAACCAAGACAAGTCCACAATACTTTGTGGTATATGCCACAAACCAGGACACCGCATGGAACGGCACAAAGAGGGCCCAAAAAATTTGCATCCTACCAAAAGAAATAGACCTCCTAACCAAAGAAGACAACAAACCAGGACTATTAGTAGTGGAATGGAGCAGTGAATGACTTAGGATTAGAAATAGAAGTATCTTTGCACCAATGTAAGTTTGTGAGACAGTGTTACATTGCTTGTGCGTTTATTTTGAATGGTTTAAGTTTTTTTATATAAAGTCATGGGTTGAGACATTGTACAGGAAATCAATGGATGCCCTGTGGCGTGAGAGAAAGTGGAAGGAACGTGGACAGAAGAGTTATCCCGACGTGTCTTGCAAGGATGCGCCTGTTCTTCCCGCTCTCCCGCAACCTCTGTGTGAGTGTGGGAAGCCTGCGAAGGTCACTCAATCGATGCATCCAGATACTGCGGCTCGAGCGTACTACACGTGTTCTGATTACCGTGTAAGATAATGCAATCATAGACTGTCTTACTTGATTGCCCAAACTCTCATATATTATGAAGATTTGCTAATTTGGTTGTGTTGATGCAGGACTGGGAGCAATGCAACTTTTTTCAGTGGATAGATGGCCCTGAGATGGTGGATGAACGCATTCTTCTCTTCAGACCCAATTCCGCGAAGAATTATGAGACTTTCCAGCGGTGGCTACCTCCTCCTCCTAACCCAGCACCCATGACAGCTGAGGAGAAGAAAGAAGCCATTGCCAGATGTATGTCAAATCCACCATTATGCAATTGCGGTGATCCAGCTGAGATTAGTCGGCAGATGCCCAACTGTCCTTGGCCTCGCACCTTCGGGTGTCCCAACCGTACAGCCGTAAGTGTAATCTAGTTTTCATCCATCTGCATTGCTTAATTTGTTGTGGTTGCTAATTTCAAGTTTTACACAAAAGCATAATAGGTATCCGGTTTGTTCATTTTCGGAATATGACTACGGTCCGAAATCTTATTGGCCTGAGCAGAAAGGGATTAGGAGGAAAAAGGGGGAAAAGCGGAACATTGACCCTGCCCCAGATAGGAAGTGTGCTTGTGGTGTAGTAGCTAATCATGGTTTACTGCCCTCGGAGCTTGGAATAGGATACTATTGCGGGCATATGGTTGGCGATGATTTGGTGAGTTCATTAGCGTGACTTGAAATCAATATCCGCTTATATAAGGTTGATATGTTTATGTTGAAGGATACGAAATGTATGTTTTGTTGTTTGCAGAGTACTCGAAAGTGTGGCTATGAGGCCCATTATTTTGAGCGGCAAGTACAGGATGAGATTGCAAGGAGAAAGAAACCGGGACTCCATCCAGAGGTGCTGAGGACCTTTCTCAAGTTCCATAAGGAAAAGCAAAGGAAGGATGCGCGACAGATGGGTTTGTGGCCTCGACCAAATGGAAAGAAGAAGGACAAGCCTGTGTGGCTGAACAATTCTAGGAGGAGGTCAGATGCTGATATTCTTGAAAGTCTGACGCCGCCGACTAGAGAGGCAGAGAACATGAAGAGGCAGAGGGCAGAAGAGGCACAGATGGAGGCTATGAGGGCTCTAGTGTCAGATTTGCCCAACCCAAAGGCAAGGCAAGGCAAAGGAGACTCCAAGGGGCAAAGGAGAGGTCGTCATTTGCTCGGATGATGAGGACGAGGAGGATTGGGGCGACGACGAGGTGTTCCCTGGGTGTGAGTCGGATTAGGCCTGATGCTGGAAGTGTATGAATTCCCATGTCTTTGTCATGTACTATGTTTATGTCCTTTTTTCCTTTTGTTGGACTCTGTATGTGTTGTTTCAAACTTGGCAGACTTTGAACTTTGTATGTGTCATGTTTAAACCAATCTTGTGTTCTCTTCTATGTTACTTGATTTTCGTGGGTAAAAGTTTTACATGAAGTGGCAAAAAAGGATGAAGGATTCATTTCTATAGAGTTCTAGGGCGTGTGAGTAGATGATTGTTGAAATGGTGCATTGCTTCATGCACTAATGCAGGTTGGAAAGTGGTTCGGCATGCACTAGATGCGGGAGTCGCGCCTCGATCCATGGCGCGACTTATGCTTTAGTCGCACCTCGATCCATGTTCATTTAGTTCCTATTGAACCTTTGGACGTGAGACAAGACTTGGTTTAGCAAAATTCAAATCAAAATCCACTTAGAAAATGCAAATCCGCAATGACAGCAAGTTGCGGTGCTCTCTGGTTTGGTCACCGCAATTGTCGGTGCCCTCATGACTTAGTCCCCTATGTGTTAGACTGATAGAATGTTGCGGTGGTTACTCTCTGCCCTCACCGCAACAGTCGGTGCCCTAGGGACTTAACCAAATATGCTACTGGAATGACAGACTGTTGCGGTGGGCTCTCAACTTTACATCACCGCAACATTCGGTGGTGGTTTTGTCTGCTTGCAATGACCGAGTCACCGGATGTTGCGGTGCTTGATTCATATCACCACCGCAACAGTCGGTGGTCAGTCGCGCCTCGATACATGGCGCGACTTTAGTCGCGCCTCGCTTCATGGCGCGACTGATGCGATAGTCGCGCCAACAAGGCGGCCGACTCAGGACCCAGCTAGGCCATTTAGGACCAAATGAGTCGCGCCACGTACCATGGCGCGACTTATGCTTTAGTCGCGCCTCGCTTCATGGCGCGACTGATGCGGTAGTCGCGCCAATAAGGTGGTCTACTCAGGACCCAGGTAGGGCATTTAGGACCAAATGAGTCGCGCCACGTACCATGGCGCGACTGATGCGGTAGTCGCGCCTCTATCCATGGCGCGACTGATGTTCATTTAGTTGGTAACGGCGTTAGTGCGCTCCGCCGCTGTCGTCCTCTTCCCCAATTGCTCCCGATCCCCCCTCCGCCGCCGCCTCCATCGACGTGCCAGCCGCGCCCGCCCGCTGTCCGGAGCCGCCGGGGGCCGCCCAGCCTCTCCCCGCCCGGCGCCCGCGTCCATGTCTTTCGCGGCCATCGAGCTCCTCGCCGTGGGGGCCGACGCGTCGGCACGGGGCCGCTGCCCACGCCCCCGCGCTGCGCCAGATTCGGGGGCGCCGCTGCTCTGAACCAGCAACGCCGCCGCCCGACGCCGAGCAAATCAATATCACGCTCACGCGGGAGTGGATCCACCACAGCACGGCGTCGGCCGGGATCCGGCGGTTGGGGAGCAGCTTCTCCAGCACCATAGACTCGCCCAACACTCAAAGCCAAGGCGTGCCCTTGCTGCGGGCCCGCGATAGGGACCCTTCAAGCACGGGCGGTCGGCCGCGCTTGAGGCAGACGAATCTCTGCCTCGAGAACGCATCGAAGGAAGGGACATCGAAGGAAGGGAAGTGCTACAGCAGCGAGAGGTCAGTCGCCGTCGCATCTGCCGCCCACTGCTTTTCTCGCGTGTGTCCTTACCTTCAGCGTGCAGGTCGCCTCCCCGATTCGAATGACGCCGCGGACACCATAAAGGCCGGGCCCTCCGGTGCTACCATGCCAACCAAAGGCAAGCGCAAGAGAGCTCAGCAGGACATCGCCTCCCCCTCGACTCGTCCGCGGCTGCCATCAACTTCTCCCGTAGGCAAGAAGGTGGCCGGCGCCCTGGACTCCAGTCAAGACTCCTGCGACTCGCTCGATTCGGACGCGTCGTCCGCTCCTTCTTCAGAAGCCGAGGTGGACCTGGTTGCCGTACGCCTGTACGAGATTGTCGTGGATTCCCAGAAATCCGTGCGGCAGCTCGTCCGGCGCCTCACTCCAGCGGCGATAGCTCGCTCTCTTGATTGGGACCTCCTTCGCTGCAATCGACTTACCAAGGTAATTCCTCTCTTCTTCTCCGTTTCTTTCACCCAACAGATGGTCGGTTGACGCTGCGTTACAGATGGCTGCTCGCAAGCATGCGCACTGGAGCGACGACGAGGTCCACGCTTTCCTACAGAGCTGCGTTGAGGAAATCGCAGCACGTACCATTACCGGAACCTGCCCCTCCAACGAAGGATACAACAACTTGATCAGGAAGATGGTTGAGCGGACCGGCAAGGAGAGCGACAGGGCACAGCTGAAGAACCTTTGGGAGCAATGTCGCCGGAAGTACTCCAACTGGACTTGGTTGCAAGGCACAGCTACTGGACTTGGCCGAGATCCGCAAACCGGCGCCATCCTCGCGGATGATGACTGGTGGCAGCAACGAGAACAGGTATGCATTTTCTACAACACATGCAAGCCATTTCTTTGCTGTTACATGTTCATGGCTAGAGATAATCTTTGTTACAGCATTGCTAGTGACTTTTGATGATCTGAAACGTTTCTTTTTACTCCAACGCAAGGCAGATACCACTTAGAAGGGATCTTTATCTTATGATGGGAAATGTTGGATTTGGGTTAGAAACTGTACTATAATGCAATGCTGTTTTTCCTTGCAATATCGCTTGGCATGCTCTACGTGCTTTGGAAGTAACACAAAAAACATATATTTCAAGCACACTGTAAATATCATCCTTGTCTATACAGAATGATAGAACTTGTAACTAGATATAGCTTATATGTGGTGTCTTATGTACTGTTGGTTCACTTAATTAGTTAGCACTATACAACATACTACTATGCTATTTGTATATTCACCTGGAAAGTAGATGGAAATGTGTTATTTTGGTGCTTCAGTCATCTCTGAATATGTACTGCAGTAGTGGACTTGTATGGCTTAAGCATTTGCAGCTTAGTTGATTAGGACCTGCTTTTCTTGTGATTGCTTGATTAGGATCTCCTTTTCTTGTGATTGCTTGATTAGGATCTGCTTTTCTTGTGATTGCTTGATTAGGATCTGCTTAGATTACGAAACTGCATGAATGCACGTCAGTATGACATATTCAGCTTGCAATAACGTGTCCAGTGATCTACTGCACCTGTGCTGTGTTGATTAGAGAACAATGTTCGCTATTTCTACTGATCTACGGCACTTATCATTTTCTAACACATGCTATTTCCTTGTTGCTGCAGATGAGGAAGAATGTTCGCTGCTTCAAGAAGAAACCCCTGAAGTTTCCTGAGTTGCACTATGCAGTGTTCCATGGCCGCACTGTGGTTGGGGACCACTCAATAGTCCCTACCGCTGTGGCCGCTCCTGAGGCGCAGGTTCAACAGCAGCAGCAGCCAATCAACGTCTACGAGCTGCAACATGTCATGCAGCAGCAGCAGCAGCCACCTTCAAGTGGCGGCCCTTCTCGTCGCAGTAGTTCTAAAGGCAAAGGCAAGAGGGCAGCCAGTCCCAGTGGAGGCACATCTGGTGGCTCCACCAAGAAGAGCAGGAGCTGTTCCACTGGAGACGCACTGAACAGGCTTGCTGACGTGACGGTGATGTCTAACGAGAGTAAGGCTAGAAAGGAACAGGAGAAGCAAGCAAAGAGTGCAAAGGCATGCTTGGAGCTGGTGGTTGCTGATGGGTACCCTAAGGGTAGCCCGGTATGGTTCATGGCAATGCAGCTGTTCAGGACAGTTATTGGTGTCAATTCTTTCTGGATGACTGCCCAACTCCTGAGGATCGGCTCCGGTTCATCCAGGTGAACAGCCAAATGTATGGACAACCACCACCTCCAACATGCGGAGGAGGGCCTACTGGATTTGGAGGTTGGTTTGGAGGAGGAGGTGCTGGTCCTGGTGGTTCAGGTGGAGGCTTTGGTGGTTCAGGTGGAGGCTTTGGTGCTTCTGGTGGTTTTGGAGGTGGGTACGGAGGTGGCTATGGAGGAGGTGGCTATGGAGGAGGTGGCTATGGAGGAGGCGATGGTGGAGCTCTGTATTAACAGAGCTACAAATTTTCTTGCCCACCACGATTGTTTAATTCTAGTTGTTATCTGATTAATGCTACATGTGGCTGTTGGTAATGGACACTGTTTTCATAAATGTGTGTTTAATTGTTTTCTGTACAATATTGTATGTCTGCAACTGGCTTGAACCTTGTGTTATTTATGGCACCAATAAATCATTTTTTACTTAGGTCATGCCATGCAAGTTAAATTTGTAGGAAAGAATACATTTGATTAGCATTTTCATGACGAAGCATTTTGAAAGCATTAATCTTATCCATAATAACTTTATGGCGTTCCTCTTCTATTGCTTTGCTTGCTCTTAGCTCCTAAATATGACTATGAACTTCCTCAGGTCGCAAGAGAGCTGAATTGGAGCTATACACCAAGTATTTATACTCCAAACCAAAGAACTAGCCGTTGGTACTTCACATGTTCAAAACTTCGTAACGACCGACTATTGCGGTGGGGTATAGAGACCACCACCGCAACAATCGGTGGTGTACCACAGTACACAACTGTGACACCACCGACTATTGCGGTGGGGTCAAAAACCCGTTCCACCGCAACAGTCCGCCAAACCAGAGACGAACTCGTCTCTGGCCCAACAGGACCGACTGTTGCGGTGGTACCTGAGTACAACCACCGCAACAGTTGGTGCCATCTGCCTTCACCGGCCCTGATGGCCCTACCATCACCGACTGTTGCGGTGGCTGCTCGACAGAGCACCGCAACGTTCGGTGGGCGACAAACTGTTGCGTTGGTGCCTCAGTACCCCCACCGCAACAGTCGGTGGCCTCAGCCTCCATTCGGCCACAATCACCAACTGTTGCGGTGACCATCTTTGTCGCCACCGCAACAGTCTGTGCTACACAGAAAAAATATTCTAAGTTACTGAAACTCGTCGAATTCGAAAGCCTTTGAGTTTCTAACTTCTTTCTAAGGTTACATGGCTTCACTTAAGCTACCTAGTGCTAGAATTTCACAAGTGTGCATCACCCCAATACTCTAGTCTTATTTAGGTCAAGCTACAACTCTTGCCCCCCTTTATAGTACGGCCAAAGGAAAATAAAGACCTAACTAATCGAAACGCCTCTCAACTCCAAACAGCACTTTGGAACTAGCTTGTCCCTACGGTTCTCGCATATCTTTTGATCCGACGTATATAAATCATATGTCATCAACCAAAATAGCAAGCCAAGGTACAAAAGCATAAAAGTAAACATGATGCATGAGAGTTCACACAAAGAACCAAAAGCTATGCTACTAACTCCCCCTAACTCTCACATCTCCCCTGACATCTCCCCCTTTGGCGTCAAACACCAAAAACTGACTAAGCATCTGGAGCGGGAGGAGTCTGAGCTGAGGTGTCCTCGGGAGGAGTCTGAGTCTCTGAGCCAGTAGCCTGAGTCTGGGGAACTGAAGAAGAGCCGACGACCTCTGCAGTGACTAAGGTAGAGTCTGTTGTCACTGGAGCTGAGAGTGTCGGGTCGTCGGACTGCTGCGGCTGCTCTGGAGCTAAGATCTCTGTAAGGAACTGCTGTGGGTCAGGTGTGCTCTCGCCTGTCAGCTGTGAGTAGGAGGCCTCAAGGGACCTCGACACTGTAGAAGAGCTGGCTGGCACTGACGCGGAGCCAGAAGCTGAAGTGGTCACCTGAACACCTGGACCGGACTCAGACACCGGAGGGGGCGGGACGAATCCACCAACACTGGCCATAGGTCTGATCGGGTCAAGTGCTGGACCGGCCGGACTCGGAAGAAGCTGTGGAAGTAGTGGAGCTGGAGTCGCCGGAAGTGAAGGCATCTGAACCCCCATCTGCTGAAAGAGGAGCCGGAAGTACATCTCATTCTGCTGGCGCTGCTGCTCCTGCGCTGCCGCAAGTCGGCGCTGCTCCTCATACATCCTCTGCTGCTGCTCAAGGATGGAGGCAAACCTCAGATCATACTTATCATCCTTGGCCGTCTGAGCAGCCTGCATGGCCGTGACGGTCTGTCCAAGTGCCACGATAGAATCAGCGATAGCTCTGAAGTCAGGCATAGCTGGTGGTGCTGCTGCTGAAGAAGGAGGGGCGGACACTGGCACTGACTGCTGACCAGAGGAGGCTGGGGGGTCGTCAAGATCTGCTGCTGCTGTACCGGACCCGCCAGCCTCGGCGTCGTGAGCGCCTCGGTACGGAGGTGAATCTGGGAGCACGTACTCCGAGTCAGAGCTGTCCTCCTCTGAAAGGTCAGAGCTGTCGAGTATCTGCTCGAGTCCAGCTGCGTGCTCTGCCTCTCGGAGGGTCTGGTCCTCTGCGGCGTGCTGGGCTCGCTGCTCTGGAGTAGCTGCCTGAACAATCATAGCAATCGGCCTCTGTCCTCTGCGTCTGTCATCAGGCTTAGCAGCCTTGTAGAGCGGATAGGTCATGGCCTTCTCCTCTAGCTTAGCTAGGTTCTCCTCTCGAGGACCCGCTAAGCGTGCCATAATATAAGTCAGTATGTGTGCATATGGCAAAGTGCGCCCGACCTTCATCCCATCTGATATAACATCTTGTATCTCGGCCATCAGAAAATCAATCATGTCAAACTGCCGCTGCCCAATAATATGACACAGGAGCCACTGCTGCAAAGCTGTGAGGGTCTCTCGGTTCCCTGACCTGGGGTGCAAAGAACGACGAAGAGCCTCCATTATAACATAAGCTAGCGGCGTCAAATCCATCGGATGGCGAGGTGAAGCTGGCCCAAACGGCTGTCTGAAGCACGGTGCCATCAACTCTGCTGACGGTGGCACTACCCCACTGGACAGAGGTCGTCGAGGTGGAATCGCGTTGGGGTAGCACTTCTCATGGAGCTTGTCGGCATAGAGTGGGAGATCTAGAAGTCCATGTAAATCCTGACGCCTCAAAGTGTACTTGAGCCCTCTATACATGAATGTCATCGACGAACGGTCCAAGGGCATCCACACGGTGGCGTAGAAGACACGCACCCACTCTCTGACGAAATGAGCGGGCAACGTGAAGAGCTCGAGCAAGCCTGGCATATAGGAGAAGTAGGCCTGAAGCTCACTAGGCTCACGTGGCACTGCTCTGGCAATCCTGGGTATGTCCATCTGTCTGTGGAATCTGTACAGTGTGATACGAGCATAGTTCATCGCATTGTAGAATGTCTGCTGCAGCGGAGTCCAGAACAAGCCTTGGATAGGTCGGCGAGCAGGGAACCACCTGGTCTCGTTCTCGATCCTGAGCCTCCACACCAGGCGAGAGGTGGCTTTGGAGACCTCCTCAACAGTAGGCACCCGGTCAACATCGGAATCTGAGCTGTCTGACTTGTCCGGAGACTGGGCCCGCTTCCTTCTACTGCCAGAAGGAGCGGACTGGCGTGTGCGCTGCTGAGCGGGCGGTGGAGAGGTCACCTGCACTCGAGTACGACCGGAGCGTCTGAGGGCAGGGGCAGGTGGACCCTCTGGAGCAACCGGTGACCCTGACTGGTCACGGATACTGAACTGGGCTGAACGGCCTCCAGCCTCAATGCGCTCCTGCGCCCGGACAACTGCTATGGTGGTCTCCCAATCATCTGGACCACCCTTCTTCGCCTTCTTCTTCGGCGGCTTTGGGGGTGCCTTCGCCTTGCCCTTGTCAGAGGGCGGAGGACGACGAGGCGGTGAGTCCCCATTGCCGGGACGACCTGGAGTCTTTGTCCTAGCCATCTCTGAGCTGTCAAGAAGTCCACTGCCTCAGAAAAAGAATCTCTGAACAACTGCAAAAAGACCACTGACCACTGACACTGTCAACCTGACCCACTGTCACTGCTCAAACTCCCCCTGACACGGACCTTTGTTGAGGCTTGGCCTCAACGTCCAAAGAAAGTACCTGAGGCTTGGCCTCAAGCAACTGCCACTGAATCTGTCAACCAGCTGTCATCTGCCACTGACCACTGACCAAACTCCCCCTGCACGCAAGAAATGATAGAGAGAATACATAAACATTAATAAGCATTTTCTAGAGATGAGAGAATCCCAAAAGCATGAATAAGGTGAGAGCTCGAAAAACGGCTAGTCCTATGATAGATGTGGCATTGAGATCATGAAGTGTGACATAGAACTAGAGCATATGATATATGTAAGATCCTTGATTGAATATGACAGTATTGGCACAAACTCTAGTACATTATCCAATGGTATAAGAGATGTCATAAGAAGACTTTGAATGGAACTTGAAGCACTAGCTCTAGGGAAAAACCATAAATGACATACTAGCTCTAGGAGATTTTTGTGGCATGAAAAGCATAGGCTCTAGAGATGATAAAGAATGTCATTGGAAATTTGGGCAGCATTTCCCCTAGAATTTGAGCATTATGAGACCCACTGAAATCATTCTCAAATCATACATTGGATACACAGAACATGCATAAGATATACTTGACAAGCAATGGTATGTTCAGGCACAAAATATTTATCCATATTGACAGAAGAGAGTGAAAGCAAGATTTGGATTTGAAACAACACCTTGAGAGGATATGCAGAGAGGGAGAGATGAGTCCCAGGAGCAAGAGGCCGGCGTTGGAGGGAGGTCCACAGCGGCGGCGCTGTGGAGGTGCGTGGGAGCAGCGGTGGCGCGGAGGTGGGTTGCCTGAGCGCGTGGTGAAGGCGGCGGCGCAGCGCTGCGGTGGTGCGCGCGGGTGGCGGCGAGTGAATGTGATGGCGGCACGGAGAGTGGCTGAGGTGCGGCGGCGCTTGTGGATGCGGTGGAGGTCGTGCGAGCGGTGGCGAGCGCGGCGGTCGGCGGCGCACGGATGAAGCAGCGGCCGGCGGAGTGGATTGAAAGAGGAAAAGAAACCGGCGGCGGTTAGGTTTAAGTGAAGCGGACGGTCGAGATCAGCGGTGAAGAAAATGAACGGGCAGATCCACGCGGGGACCGACTATTGCGGTGGCATCTGGATGCTACCACCGCAACTTCCTGTGGTGTTTTTAAAACGGTTACGGACACATGTCCGACTGTTGCGGTGGTTTGATAAACCCCGTTCCCACCGCAACAGTCTGTCAAACCAGAGACGAACTGGTCTCTGGCCCTGGCGGACAAACTGTTGCGGTGGTACACAAGTACCACCACCGCAATAATCGGTGGTCTTCTGACCCTGGGCTCTCCTGGCCCATAGCTTGACCAACTGTTGCGGTGGTACCTGAGTACCACCACCGCAACAGTCGGTGGTTGGCTGAAAACCACTTCTAAGTTAAGGAAACTCGTCCAATTCAAATGTCTTTGAGTTTATAACTCGTTCTAAGGTTCCAAGGCTTCACTTAAGCTACCTAGCTGCTGCTGCCATCCATTTCGCTCCAGCGCCCCAGCAAACAACCAGCAGATCCAGCCGCGCTGCTACCGTTCGCTGGAGTTCAAATTCAAAAATCCTCCAAAACCAACGACTTGGCTGTAACTGAGACCAAATTTTCTGATTATAAAATAATGTGAATTAATGATTTCAATCTTAACAAAGAATCAATCCTATGCATCAATTAACCTCCTCTTGCCAGAATCTAAACTTGAAAGAATAACAATATGGTTTTTTCCGGTGGTGCTTACAAAATCAGCAACATTTTTTGCAAACGAAACCATCATTCCCTATATTGGCAACAGAAAATTAACATAGTCATGAAATAGCAACCAATATCACACAACAATATACCAACACGGTCCATTACCACAACCACATAGCACAAGGACATGTCCAACACACAAATAGTCCGACACAAAGGCCCATTACCAATTCAAATAGTCCGACACAAACAGTCCTTCACCTAACAAGTCCATTTGACACATCACATTACAAGTCTACCTACGAACAGTAGGGTTGGGTGTGAAAGGCTTCTTCTTACGACGCGGCCGGCCTGGATTGGTGGGCAAAATATTGGGGGTCCCAACATCTGTGTGGTCACGTGCTGCCCGCCTCTTAGGCCTTTGAGTCCCTTGTGATGGAGACTCTGGCGCATCAACCAACTGCGAGGGACCAAGCTCATATTGCCCATAGGTAGGATCATCCTCTTCCGAGTTGGAGCTATTTTCCTCCTCGCCGCCATCCTCGCTCTCGTCCTCGTCCTCATCATCGCCCCTCCTAAGAGGGCTGCCAATGGTGAGAGCCCCTGAGGGGCGCAAGAAAACATTATTATTAAAAATCACTAAGTAACAAAAATGCATCAACAAACTTATCAAATGTGGCACAACAACCCTCTCCCCTCCCCCCACCTGTACTCCTCGAGGCGGCCCTAGTGGATGGACCAGAACGTGGAGCAGAACTTGAGGGTGCACGAGAACCTGAGGGTGTAGCAGCCGCTTGTGGCTCTCCTGATGCCATGCAATTCAATTTTCGCGCCATTTTCCGACAGCCACGATGAAATCTCTACAATCACAAACATATGTAAGAGCACACAAAAAATCAGACACTGAAGCACATTAGCACCTAACCTGTATGAAGGACCGTAACTTGCTCGCCTCATCCGGATCACCAATGGGAACACCCAACGCAACAAGAGACTCATTAGCGAACCGACCAAGTTGTTGTCCCTGTGATTGACATGTCAAAGTGCATCCAATGCATAGTTCATAAAAGGGACAAATACATTTATCAAATAAACCCAACAAATGAACCAAACTTACAATGTAGTCTTCCACCGGTCCCCGCTGTGTCTGCGTGCCCTGCCTTGTCATATCATCGTACTGGTCGAAAACATCTTCCGGATCAGAAGGTAGATCCTCGACAGGACC
>CM014278.1:52679757-52774112 GCA_004135705.1 Alloteropsis semialata
GAAATGATTCATTTTGCTGGCAACATAAGGTTCCAAATACAGGGCAAGGTTCCAAATATTAGCCAATGTTTCAACTGTGAAATTCCATCACATAACATAATAATTCCATCAAAAAGGTTTCCACATGACCCAAGTCCATCACATAACAAGTCCATCACATAACATAATAATTCCATCACAAAGGTTTTAACTTGACCCAAGTCCATCACATAACAAGTCTATCACTAAACATTAGTCCATCACAAAGGTTTTCACATGACCCAAGTCCATCACATAACGAGTCCATCACTAAACATATCCATCACATAATCTTACTTGAGTAACTCTACTTGCGGCGTGAGGGGTTGGGTGTGTAGGGCTTCTTCTTGCGACGCTGGCGTCCTGAATTGGTAGGCAACACATTAGGGGTCCCAACATCTGTGTGATCCCGTTGTGCCCGCCTCCTAGGCCTCTGACTGCCCTGTGATGGATCAAATGGCGCATCAGGCAACTGTGAGGAACCAATCTCTTCTTGACCATACGAAGGATCATCATCTTCTGAGTTCGAGCTATTTTCCTCCTCCTCCTCCTCCTCCTCCTCCTCCTCCTCCTCCGGGTCAACATCCCTACTAGGGCCGGGAATGGTGAGAGTCCCTGCATGAACAAATATACATTTTGTATCAAAACCAATGATGAAAACCAAAAATGCACAAACAGTACTAGTTTGAAACCAGGCCCGCACCTGTACTCGTGGAGGTGGCCCTAGTACCCCTAGTGGATGGAGCTGAACGTGTACCAGAACTTGAGGGACCACCAGCCGCTTCTTGTTCTCGTGGGGCCATGCAATTCAACTTGCGGGCCATTTTTCGACACCCACGATGGAATCTCTAAAATCACAATAAAGTTAAATTGGTAGGCTCTAAATTAGAGATAAAAGCACTTTACCATCTAACCTGTATGAAGGCCCGTAGCTTGCTCGCCTCTTCTGGATGCCCAATGGGCACACCCAATGCTACGAGAGACTCGTTAGCAAAATGACCAAATTGTTGTCCCTATCATTGCCATGTGAAAATTCAACCATTTAATCACAATTCAACCAAACTTACAATGTAGCCAAAACCAAATTACATTAATGAAATAAGCAAACAATTCAACCAAACTTACAATGTAGTCTTCCACCGGTCCCCGCTGTGTCTGCGTGGCCTGCCTTGTCATCTCGTCATACTGGTCAAACACATCTTCTGGGTCTGAAGGTAGGTCCTCGACAGGACCGGCATCCATAGCCACCTTAAGTTTAAGCCTTGTGTTCGCTCTCAACCATTGCAAATAATTTTCAAAAGGGGGGTCACGGTGAAGTGGACCTCCTATGACAATGTTGGCTCCACGACTATCCCAAGCGTTAATGTATCCTTGGTGCTTCATGCCCCAATCCTTTCTACCCCTCTCGCGTCGACGGTCAATACTACATTCAAGACACATTCTTTATCAAATACAAGTATATAACATACCATGATTCCAAGAATATAAACTCAACAAACACACAACATACCGATGAAGCTCTTGATTAGTGTTTATGTACTCTGGAGGGTAAGGTTGAAGATAGCCAAACTGCCTCATCACTCTACTTGGAATATGGTACTCGACAATGTAGAAGCAAATGAGGGGACAAACCGAGCGCCAATAATCTTGATTCATCATGCAATATGGACTAAGCTCCATGGCTTGCACCTCATCTCGATCATAAGGGCGCCAATTCACCTAGGTATCATGAATCAAATAAATTTCCAACAATGCCAAAACCATTACAATAGAACAGACAACGAAAATAAATCTCAATACCAAAGAACGTGCTAAAGACAACTTACATATGCAGGAGTGAGGCAGTCCAGAGCGTTGCTGTAGTCAGTGTAACGTCTCACCGGGTTTCCATGCACATTGAGAATATTGTGCCATAGATAACCGACAGTGGCCAAAGGCTCTTCACCATAAGTTGGTAATTGCTTCAACAAGACAAATATAATGTCAAATTAACAATATCTCATATCATACTTAATGAAGCAAAAGATATTATCTTACCCCATGTGTATACCGCTCCGGCCGACCAACCGGAAGCCGCTCCCACATCCACAGTTGCAAAAGATAGGCACAACCCCCATGTTAGCACTAGCACCCTTGCGGCAGCAAGCATCACACATCTGGCGATAGAGCCATGCAAGAACTGCACTACCCCAACTATAGATGGCGATGTTCTCCCAAGCTTGCCCAATAATGTCTACCCACATCCAAGAAATAGTGTTCCCACTCGAGTCCGGAAATAAAAACCCAGCCACCAAGTGCCATAGCCATGCCCTAGCATATCGAGCAACAACACCAGCCGCAACATCAGCAGGAGGGGGCGTACCAAAGTGCTGCACCAACCAAGCCGAGCTGACTCCTGTAGTCTTCCTATCCTTTCGATCGTCCGGTGGATCTGCAGGACGAACACCAAACAAGACCTCCACCCGATCTCGCCAACCAGCAGGATCAATTGTCCCAGTGACCGCTTGACCGTCTATGTGAAGACCAAAAAGCATGGCAACATATTGAAGTGTCACCGTCATCTCACCACAAGGGAGGTGGAATGTGTGTGTCTCAGGCCTCCATCGGTCCACTAGCGCGGTAAGAGCCGCATTGTCCATCTTCGGCAATCCACCCTTCACAAGCATCGCCAATGGGAGCAAGCCAGCTTGCCGAAGGTACGGGGCGTACCTATCATCCCACACGAGAGGATTGTGGGTGCGGATACGTAGAGAATTCAAAACCTGCAAAAAATAAATAAAACACCGTGTTGGACTACATCCACCCATCAAATTCATTTACTCCATACAAAGTCATGATTAAGGACAAACTAACCTCAATACGCTCCTCAAGTATCCTCCCGCGATGTCTCTCGTCGTACGCCATCTCAAGCAATTGATATTGTGGGTGCCGCGCCATTTTCACCTATATCAAATAAACGCGCCATTCTCAAGCAATTGATATTGTGGGTGCTAAAAAGAACATTGCAATTAAAACAATCCAATATGAACAAGTCATACAAGATTTCACTTTTCTATATATCAAAAAAATTTCACATATATACTTCACATACAAGTCTAATAAATCATAACCATGAAAGGCTATCTTCAATATACAAGTCAAATAATTCATCACCATGAAATCTTATATTTTACACATAACCATATACAAGTAAAATAAATCATCACCAAGAAATCCTATATTTTACACATAACCATATACACATTTCCATATACACATAACCATTAACTTCAATATATACACATCTATATTTTCCAAAGCAAGGTACATTAACTCAAATTAATACCAACTACAATAGACCATTTAGTTCATTACTAGCATCATCCACATCTACAAATGGTTATGTCAACGAAATCGTCACATGCAAAAAAATCTATACGATAAACAGGCGTTACCAACGACCAAATCCACCACTTAGAACAACTAACCATCTCAAATTCGTGCTCAATCGACCAAATCAAGTCAAACCCTATCTAAACCTAACCTCATCCAAAACTAAGGAAATCAACCAAATCCGCAAAATGTAGATGGTCAAAGTGGAGGAGTTACCTTCCCGGAGTAGTTTCCCTACTTTTCCCCTTCGAATCCGTGGTGGGATGGGCCGATCTAGGGGGGGCGGCGGCGGTCTCCATGGAAGAGCTCGGTTAGGGTTGGGGAGAAAGAAAGAATGGGAGGAGGAAGAAGAAAGGGGCTCGGGCGGCCGTCTGTATACAGGCGAGTCGCGCCACGACCTTTGGCGCGACTAAGTCGCGCCAGGGCATGTGGCGCGACTCCGCTAGCCAGGTCAGCAGCCGCGCTGGCCGCCCGCGGCCCGGCTGGCCGACGTGGCAGCCCAGTCGCGCCACATGCTCTGGCGCGACTCCCTCATCAGTCGCGCCATGAGTCGTGGCGCGACCAAAAGGGTTATTCGTTGAAAATACAGTTCGGCTGGGGTTATTTTTAAAATTTCAGTTTAAAAAGGGTTAAAAAATAAAAAAATTTCGACCGGAACCGGAGAGATCACGGCACGGGGCCATACCGCCGCCGTTGCGCAGCCAGCAGAAGCCGCCGCCGATCAGGTGCCACTGGAGTGGAGCCGCTAGCTGCTCTAGCAGGTAGGGAGCTGCCATGGCACTGCCACGCGCTTCGCGTGTCTCTCGGCTGTTTGCCTGTTTGGTTGCACGCTTTTAAATCTCCACGAGTAACGTATATACCCGCTTCGAGCAGCAGATCCAAACAGCTGAGGGGTAGTGTCAACACGTTGCTGATATAGATTGGCAGATAAGCTGGTGAGTCACAAAATCGCAGCTCCACTTGTTGGACGAAAAAACACATAAGAAAGATTAGAGCTAGGCAAGATAGGCAGATAGCGAAGGTAGCAGCTTACTAAACACTTGCGTACGTGACACAATATTGGCCATCTATGTTGACAGCTGCCCGGCACTCGTCTAAAGCCTTGTTTAGTTGGGGGAACTTTTCAAACATTTTTTGAATCCGTAATTTTAAATTCAAGATTAGGAGGATCAAGCATGATCTAATTATAAAACTAATTACACGAATGGACGGGAAATCGCGAGACGAATCTATTAAGTCTAATTAATCCGTCATTAGATATTGTTTACTGTAGCACGACGTTGTCTAATCATGGCCTAATTAGACTCATTAGATTCGTCTCGCGAAGTTACCAGGGGTTATAGAATGGGTTTTGTCATTAACACACGTTTACTACTCCATGCATGTAAAATTCCCTTTGATGAATAGTGAAGTTTGAAGTTTGGGGTGGAAACTAAACATAGCCTAAACTAAGGATGTCCTTTTCCCAGATACGTTGACAAGTTATGTCAGAGTAGGTTCTTTCCAGAAGAAAAAGAACAAAAAGAAAGTGATAGTGGGTACACTGATCTCGTGCAAAAAATTAAATCAGTCAACAATTAAAAGCCATATATTGCATATATTTGTTTTGCAAAAGAAAAATATTGCACATATTCGTAGTCTTATACGGCAGTATTTGTTCCGTGTACAATGACCTTATGTGAGCGTCTTGATTTTCTGGATCTCGGTTCTGTTTCTTCCAAAACACCACGATCGCGCAACCTTGTGGAGATGGGAGGTCCAAACCCTTGGTACGGTAGCATTGCAATTTGGAATTTGTTTTACTTTTACCATTTGAAAATCCACATCTGGACTGGACGACAGGTGGGTGAAAGCGAGGCTTTAAAAAGCTTCAACATGCAGGATGCAGCTAGCACTGCACTCTGCTGCTAGAATGCTGCGAGATCTGATCCGGGTCAGTGTCAGCCGCTCCGGATCCAGAGGCGTGTGCGCGCCATATTTCAACGATCTCATTGGTCGGCACCAGCGGAGGTGTGCAACGCATTGGATTCTTTTCTTGCCGTTCTTGTACACTGCCGGCCCGGCACCGGCAGTAACTCCTCCCCATTCATCCCCACATCTTTCGTCATGTAATGTGCAAGTTTCTGAAAGTTGTACATGTAGTAATCCAGAACTTTTCAAGCTTCAATTGAGGTCCAAAAACGTCAGGACGAGAATCACCAGAGCACATACGGCTCACTGAAACCAAATTCAAAATACAGGGACATTTTTTAGGAAACCGAACTGTTTTCATGAAACTCCTCCAATTCTGTGTCCTTGAGTTTTCCTACGACTGTCCATTGTTTTGGTAGCAGAGATCCCAACCTGAACCTGTTGCCATCGCCACTGATGGGATCATGCTCACATGACACGCCACATGATCCCAACAGAGGGGGGAGTTTACACAGCACATGACCTCACTTTCCCGACCAATCATAGATAAACAAATCTGCAGGCCATGCAGCTTTGACCTGAATTATTGTACTATCAAAGGTATACCAGCAGAGGTTGGTGCTCTGCAACTGCAAAAGCAGGATCAGTCCCCAAGAAACTTCCAGACAAGCACACACGGAGAGCTCAATCATAGAGAGTTCCTCTGCTCAATCAAGCACTGAAGCACATTCTGTTTGAGGTCTACTCTTATTCTAAGGCCCCTATGGAACCAGAGAATACGGATGTGTTTTCCATGATGCAAAGCAGGATTTGGAAAGAGAAGAACATCATTTGAAAAGTAAACCATGCCTCCAATAAATGCCCCGCATGGCCCTCATGGATCCTAAAATATGCCAATTTTAAATGAAGTACGTGCGCGTGCATCTGTTGGTACATCAAAGAAGGGCCATTGATCAAATCTTGCAGCAAAGATTTGACAACAAATATAAAAGCGAGCATATTTTTTGCAATCATTTTGTAATGAGAGAAGAATGATGCACACAGCATGGGCTCATCGTTTTCAGGGCACAACACATCGCATGTTCTTCTTTCTGCTGTTAGAACTTACAGGGAAGGTGAAAACATAGGAAATGACGGCACAACACACCAGCAACATTGCACAAAAAGAATGTGAAACACAGCCCGAATCTAGATGCAGGATGCTGCTTGAGAATGCTATGGACAATAGATATAGCATGCACAGCTGGAAAAAAACACACCAAGAACCGCTTACAGATGGGACGAACAGGAATGTGTCATCAGGCCTGTAACTCAACTTGCTTCCCACCATGGTTAGCAGCGTCTGCCCATGCTTTCGGATCAGACCTGTTCATTGAACTCCTGCGGGTCGGTCCCTTT
Source organism: Alloteropsis semialata (assembly GCA_004135705.1). Classification (NCBI taxonomy): domain Eukaryota; kingdom Viridiplantae; phylum Streptophyta; class Magnoliopsida; order Poales; family Poaceae; genus Alloteropsis; species Alloteropsis semialata. The sequence goes on from CM014278.1 coordinate 52,686,457, forward strand.
CCTGCATCCCTGCCAACTGTTGGGAATATACATAATAAGAAAAAAAAAGGTTCAGACTTATGGAGTGATGAATTCATGACAACATAAAGAGTTATTTTGGCTAGTGTGTTTCTACAACAATTCATAGCAGGGAAGTAAGAAACTAAGCATGAAGCCCTGATTTAGCAATTTTCTCATCTCATTGTCTAAAAGAGCTTCAAAAAACTCATTGGTTAAAATACGTATTTGGCAAGCACATCAGTTGAACTTGATACTGGAAAATGGGGAAAATGCATGGTTGGAAACTACAAATTAGAAAGGGGAAAATAACTAATAAAACTCATTCAAGATATACCGATTAGTATGCTGTTCTAGATGGTTATAGTTGCATTCAGATACAAACTTCCAAAAATTTCTAAATGATTGCCAGTAGCACAACGAGAAACTGTTCCAGGATGCTTAAGAGTACTGTGTGCATCAATTAGGAAGAAGACTGGAAAACTTTGAGAGTATTATGTGTTTACCATTATTTGGCAGGGATAACCGCTTCTTGGCTGGTGTATTGGTTTGCACAAGCTTATCTTTTGGATTCCGCACAGCCTTAGAAGCTGCTCCTGTTAGCTGGGAGCTGACTTCCTCGAAAACTTCATCTGTAACCTTTGCCTTTTGTTTGGATGATCCCAAAGAGGTGGATGGCAAAACATTTGCCGGTCGCGCAAATGAAGTACAATTAACATCTGAATATGACTTTTTGTGGTTTCCACCTTTCTTCTTGCTTGGACCAGGAGTATTTGAAGTTGGCAATTTACCCTTTGGTGTGACCTGAGAATTTGTTTCCTCATCCTGCTTATCTTCATGTGTTGGCATACTCTCTTTGGCATTACTGTCAAGTAATCTGTTTTCCCAGGGACGTACAGCCATCCACCTGTCCAACCAGTTTGATCCCCAGTGGTTGTCATCAAGTTCAAGACCTTGCAGGCTCGTAGATTTTTGTTGCTTGGAACCAGCCTGCCGCTGATCAAGATGAAAAACAGCTCTTAGTTACCTCATAAATTGAGATACAGAACGACCATGTAAAGTTGTAGGGGCAATAATGGTTGTTTATAATGTAAATAAAGAAGCTAACGATAATTTGCTGTGACATTTAGATCGATAATTTTGAGAAACTAGTACTCATTGTTATGTTAAGCAAATCGCTTCAAGTTGGTTGTGCTGGTTTATATGCAGCAGGTAGCAAAGACATAATGTATTTCAACAAAATAAAAGGTACAGGTGCAGATCACATCTATCATGATAGTCATGCTTTTCTTGACACATTTCCCTTCTAACAATTCAGATGTCTTTCTGCTAATCTATCAACTAATTTGTAGGCTCAGAAAACATGTAACATGCCGTGGTCTAATGAAAGCGGCATGTACTTTCATGAAGATATCACCCCTTACAAAATCATCCTTATTGATGGTTATCACATACATCTCTGACAAATGAGATCCTGAAGTGCTAGATCGTTGAGCTAATTCACTAAACAAGTTCTGGTCACTTCACAACCTTACACTTTTCAGCACAGTAGATGTCGATGTAAAACCTTGGAAAATAATAAAATTTCCCTTATCGAACAAAAGCACAGTAGATGCACTTCCAAAAAATACCTGATGAGTCAAAGCATATGCCATTGCCCTCTCACGCTTAGCAGCAGCTTCTTGCCTTTTCAATGCTTTAGCTTGCATTTCCTCCATGGAACCAATACTACCACACCAGCCTCCCTGCATTGTTGTTGTTGAAGAAGAGAAAGATATATCAAAATACAGAGTACAGTAGACAAGAATCATCCTATATTTATCGTTCAGGTCAACAAGAATGAAACATCTATTGCTAAAATAGTTATGTCAATAAAAGGCATATCAGAAACTGGACCAAAAGGCACTGCTGATTCAAGACATTTAGCTGGAACCACTGAAAAACACAATAATTGAATATTATATAGCAGTAGTTATGAGCAAGTCAACTCATAAGAAAATACTGTCCTGACCCTAATCCCACCTTCCCCACTACTACCAAATTCCGCTCCACAACCCCATCCAACTCACACTGCCTCCCCTCAATAGTCAGTACCACCATAGGCCAAAGTGGAGATGTCAGAATTAGATAATGAAGAATAAAACCAGAATTATGTGAAGCATTTCATAGACACTTAGGTACAATACCAGTCCAAGTCGGAAAACAACACATCATTCAGCTTGATAGCATGGGCAGTTTTATTACCATCAATGGATCAAAGAAAACTTATATAGCCCTTCCCTCAATATGTGTTTGTCCTTTTTGAAAGACAAAATAAGTTGGGTCCATAGGCTATAACCTGTATTTCCTAACTACGGGAATAGTGCAAAATATGTTACAAATAAGGAATCTGGTACCCGGTAGCATGTTGATTTCAAGAGGATTATGTGCGTACCTCAACTTCTCGGACATGGTCTTCATGATCATCTTGTTCAGGAATCCTTTTCCGTGCCACCTGATTTTCTAAGGCAGCACGAACTTGTCTAGCTCGGACACGAGCTTGGGCTTTTACCAGTGCTTGCATACACTGAAGTGTTTCTTCTGTCTGCCTTCTAACAGCATGACCCCTGATAAGGGCTTGAAGTAGAACTATTCCCTTCAAAGCTCGCAAAGCACGTCTAGCCTGGTAGATATGAACAAAAGGTCAGAATTCCAAACCAGGAGCAGTATGAAATCATGAATCTAAGATATTTATTAAAGCTTTTGATTCTTTAACCAGTGTTTCATTATACAATAACATAACTAATATCTGAATACTTTTAAGTGAGGACATAGTATTTATGTTTTCTTGACCATAGAAGAAATAATAGGACCTCCTAGCATTCCAAAATGACAGAACTCTATAAATAGTTGCCCTATTCTTGCATCATCTGGTTTTCATAAAGATTGCACTAGCTGAAATTTCCAAGTTGGTTAGTTGGATAAATCATAGAAAAATGATGCAGACATAATCAATATTTACTATAATTAGTTCATATCAGTAGATTGTTTTGAAAAGATAGCATACCAAGAATGCTCGAAAAGCAGACTGGATAATTGTTGCTGCCATATCCTCTTTACTTTCATGTTCAGCCTCAGAGACATGTACATCAAGTGATGTACTGTCTGGACAAATCGAATTTGAAATGGTTTGTGTGTCATTGTCAACAGTCAGTGCTTCACTTTGCACTGGAATTTCTTCAACTGCAAGCGCACCTTCAGGATCCAAATAATGTTTCCGCTTATGCAGCGATCGATCAGCAGAGCTCCTCTACAACATTTACAATTCATTTTCATGGTGACAAACTAACCCAATTAAAAACAGAGGATAATAGGATAAAATACAATGGTGAAAACTAACGAGTTAGGTAGGATGCAAGAACATATGACAGATGTTCACCCACAAATAAATAAATAAAAAATGAAACATCATAAACTTGTAACACATACAAGTCACATGACAAACAAACCATGTATAGTTTTTTTTTTAGACAAACAAACCATGTATAGTTCATGACAGACAGACTACATATGGTTCCTGTGTATAGTATATGCTATTCAATTGGACAGAATTATAGAAGTAAGTAAATATCAAAATGAACTAGTTCATGAAAATGTCTAGAGCTGTGAAAGCTTTAGATTAACTATAGATGAACTATACAAGTAGTTAACTGCATTAGAGGTAGCAACTTAAGTTTAGTCACATTCAGATTTCATTGCCTAGGAAGCAAACAAAATCAAATCTTAGAGTAGTTAACTGCATTAGAGGTACAATTCAATAGTCTAATTTTGCACAGATCAATCATCCATCCATCACTAACAGGCCAACTAGAAATTAAATCAGAAAGATGCCATTCAGTGAGCAACCACAACTTTGCCAAGTATGCTTTTGTTCTTTTCTTCTCTTCAGTAGGTGAGGGCATAGAAGCACTGACACTGATAGTTACTACATATTAATACGCGCTAACCACCATTTGCTACATCAGCACACATTTTGTATGCAGGGTTGCTATTTCTCGTCCGTTCCAGGTAATCATGTATTCTTGGTACAAAACCTAATGGAATACACATGTCGTCTTTATATGCACTACTGCCCACTGAAAGTGAAGCATTTTGGTTGAGGAACAAAGCTTGTGACAAAGGCATGCCAACAACAGAAGCTCTATGGCATCCAATGAACCACTTTTGGTAAACCTTCTATTCTTGCAATTTTTCTGATTCTTCAAGGTTTGTCATGTTCTCACAGAGAAAGACAAAGAACAAGAATAATTGCACCACCAAGTTGTGCCCATGAAAAGGGGGGAAATAAGAAAATACAAAGATAAATAATTATGCCTCATAACACGGTAAAATGGACCAAATATTAAGCACAGGCCCTTTGATGCAATTGCAAACTAATAAACCTAGGTGGAATGCCATGACTTACAGTTTCACTGCTTTCTGCATTGTGCCCCTTTTCTTTCTTTTCTGCATTGTGCCCCTTTTCTTGCTTCCTTATGCCGACCAAAGATTTAATCCACTTGGATGAGATACCCATGATACCTCCTCCTCTTTCGCTAACTCAATGACCTAAGACCAGTACATTGCAGTGATTAGTGCGTTGTAGAAGTAATTAAAACAAAAAGGAGATGGGTAAGATCAGTCAATCACTCAACAAAGAAACTTAAAATCACAATTGCAGGAATTTAAAGCAATGTGTAATGGTACTAATGCAACAAATCGCTAGCACAAGGAACTTGCTGTCACAAGAACAAATATATATGCAAAAGTCTTCATATGAAGACCAAAAATAAGCATCATCATCGTAATTTATGATATCCAGTGATTATTGCAATAAATAATCAACAACTGATATGATCAGGTCAGTCAGAAGCAACCACTATATTCTGTCAGCCATTACTCTATTTGGTGGTGGTTGCTGGTTGCCATTCTCACTGATATCACGCATACATTACTAGTCAAGACAATGACACCAAACTTGACAAGTACAGATAGCAATTGCTATTTAGTGACCTAAATCTCTAGTCATTGAACAACATATTAGGTACATCAGTGTGGATTCGATACGAAAATCTTCAGCACACTAATTGAAAAGATTCTGAAACAAATTGACAGTATGTCGGAAAAATGTAAACCATGAACTGATTGAAAAATAGAAACAAAGTCCAAAAATAAATGGGCAACCAACTTTTCAGAAGTAGTAATTAAGGACAAAAAAATGTGAGACATGATGTGATCTCCAGAACTCTATACAGTGGACCTAAAAAGCAAGTATTGTTAGAAAAGATTCACTTAACACAAGCAAGAACTAATACCGATAATTTATCTCATAAGAAAACAGCTCTTGGAATGTGCATCTTAAATTCTGTAAAAGGAAACCAAATCCAACAAAATGGATATCGCCACCATTAATTTCCCCCAAAAACTGAACAAACGCTGAACATGAACGGAATCATAAAGGAGGAATGGATTGGTAAAACCGTAAAAGTGACACCTTTCCGACACTCCATCTAAATTCTTCCAGATACAAGTAGCGGTCCTTGAACACGCACACGGATAATCCCCAAAGTTCCCCAAATTTTAGCATAAATCAGTATCTAAGAAATGCAGCAACCTGCAGCAAATGCAGTTTCAACTTCTAGCCAGGCGAGCAAAACCGAGAAAATCAAACATAGTCCAGACGGCAAGCAAAACAGAGAGGATCAAGCATAGCTGGGACGCCAGGTTCCACCAAAATCCAGCCAAATGCGCCCCAAATCCAAGAACGCGCGCGCCAATCCCTCAACCGCTCACAAATCAGACGAAATCCACACCCAAAAAACGAGCACAAGGCCCAGGGACGCGCATCGCCGGTTGCCACGCCCCCAAGAATGCGCGATTCTGGGCACATCGGATGGTACTCGGACTCACCTGAGCGGGAGAAGAGGAGAGATTTTGCTCGAGATGGGAGGGCTGGGCCGAGACGAGAGAGAAGACCATGCCCTCCCCTCGCGCTCCCTGTCCTCGCCCCCCTCTCACTTTTGTTCGTGCGCTGCGGTTTCAATTTTTTTCCTCTCGCGTTTTTTTCCTGCGCTTTTCGTCGCTTTGAAGGGGGAAAAAGGTGGTTGCAGTTCGAGGCGATCACATTTGTACAAAGGCCCTTTGGAAAATGTGCGTCTTGTTTTTTAGCACGAGCGGGCGGGATTGAGAGCGTGGCAGGGAGGGCAGATTGGCACTTGGCAGTAGCGAGTAGCCGTTGGGGATGGCCGGATGGGACGATCGTGCTATCTGAATTCTGGCAAGAAAGCGAGGGCTTCTTTGTCATATTCAGATGCACAGCACAACTTCAACGCGTGCCTCTGAAACTGTGAAAGGGATCGAGGGACTCGTGTGAAAAGTAGCTAAATTTCATCCGTGGTGCCTCGTGAAACAGTGGGGAAAAGTTGGACTGAGTTTTCTGTACAACTGTTAAGTGCAAATAATAGGACACATGTTTCCTTCGCATTACCATTTATCAAGCATTGATATAATTTTCTTTTCTTCCATTTCCATTAATATAAGTAAACGGGAAGCACACTGGAAAAGGCTATGACCTTTTTTCCAGTATGTCAACATAGTCACTGATATTACAAGATCGACATAGATCATGGCACGCTTCACCCAATATTAATTTTTCAATAATATGGCCTCCATCTAGTTAATTGTTTTCAACTGTAAGTTCCAATTGCGGTAGTTGATGGCAACCACGAAACCCTAAGATGCTAGCAGGGGCCACGCGCCCTACCCTCCATGCTGGCTGAGGCTCACCTGGCATTAGGGCGTCTCCAACAATCGGCCAGCCGAGTCAGCAGTTTCTGACGTGGAGGAGGAAAACAAAGGGGGAGAGAAGACTCGCTAGCGCTGAACTCCTCGCCGATCGATTTGCAGGCCCAATGAAGAATGCGAGAGAGCATGACCCCATGAAGTAAAAAAGCAGCCTCATAACACATGCGACGCTCATCTCTCTTCCACGTCCACTGGCGAAGTCGCCCAGACCGATGGAGGTGGCCTTAGGTCAGTGATGTTGAGTCACTAATGTGTGGGCCCAAATTCGGTGGGACCCACACGTCAGTGACTCGAGTCACCTAATGCGATGTCAGAGGAACCCGTCCTCTCGTGTCGTGGATCTCTTGGAACTCTATGTATGCTGAACATTTTAGCAAACTAGATAATCTAGTCCAGCGACAAAGCAGCAATGTAGCCGGTTAGTGGAATTAAAGTGGCAGCTGACACAAGAGTCAGGCGCAGGTAGGGCTGGATATCGAGCTGAAGGCAGTTTTTCGAGTTTTTTTTTGAAATTAGCATAATTTTATTTATCATAGTTTCCTGAATTGTTTGAGACCCAACTTCATGCCGAGCTTAACGAGCCGAGCCTAACGAGCCGAGCCGAAGACGAAAGTCATTTTAATTTTAAAAGAAAAACGAATCCAATCGGAGCACTTTTGTACCGAGCCAGCCTAACGAGCTTTTTGTCCAGCCCTAGGTGCAGGCGCCAACCCACTTAGCACTGCTTGCACCATCAGTCGATAAGGTGGTGATGGTGTGATATGGTGCTCCTAGAACTAAGTATTTCCAATCAACCCGGTCCGCCCCAAGCCTGGCGGGTTTTGGCCTGCCAACGATGCTCAATGGGATAGGTTTGGACAAAGCAAATGAAATATGGAAAAAAAATTCTCGGTCAGAGCCCAGCCTAAACTATTTAAATGAATTATTTTTTGATTATAAAAAGTGGAAAGCCAGAGCCCAACTCAAGCCTGGCCCGAGCCCAACCCGAAAAAGAGGCCCATAGCCATTTATGGGACGGGCGTGGGCAAGATTTTTAAGGCAAAAAAAATCAAGTCTTTTTTCGGCCTGGCCCGTAAAAATGCTCAAGTCTAGGTGCTCCCACCCCTTCCATGCACCCATTTCTTAAAAAAAACCATTAACTGCCGTAATGATTCATATGCATGCAGAATTTGATGATGAACAAAATTACGTGCAAGGAGAAAAAAAAAAGACAACAACGAATGAATAGGTACGGGTTGGATCTCATGAACAGTGCACCGGATCCAATAAACATGATAATTTTATGTTTTTTTCTTTCTACTTACACATTTTCTTTCATCCTCAAATTTTGCATGGCAGGCATCTTTGCATAATCTTCCTGTTTATATTTTTTTGTTGATTTTTTCATACACATTTTTGATTGGTTTTTGAGAAATGGGAGCACCGAGCACAGGAGATGTTCTCAGGCGCTCTCCCCTCGGCGCAAGCACGTGTGAAAGGAAAGTGTGCTTCTTCTTACCAACAACACGGGCCTGCAGTTGTAAAGCAAAGCCCCGGCCCACTCTAGCCCAGCAGCACCACGAATACGCGTCCGCTACGGCGCTGACGTACTCGCGGTCGTCTACATAGCTCACGCGCATCGGCCGTGGGAAACCCTCTCTCTCTTTCCCCAGTCCGCTCGGCCACCAGCTTTGACCGCTCCCCTCCGCTCCTGCTCCTCCCCATCCCACTCCCCCGCAGGAGCGGCGGCGGCGGCGGCTAGGCTAGGCATACCCCCCACCACGCCGAGCGGCGCCGGCGGCAAAGGCAAAGGCAAGATGTTCGGGCGCGCGCCGAAGAAGAGCGACAACACCAAGTACTACGAGATCCTCGGGGTGCCCAAGTCCGCGTCCCAGGACGACCTCAAGAAGGCCTACCGCAAGGCCGCCATCAAGAACCACCCCGACAAGGGCGGCGACCCCGAGAAGGTCCGGACCGCCCGCGATCCCCTCCCCCCTCTCGCGATCTGGTTTTGATCCGATCTGCTCTGGTCTCATCTGTGACGGTAGATCGGTGCCCGAAGTGACCCTTTTGTGCGTGTCTTGAATCTGTGTGACGTAGGGTCCAGTAGGGATTGAAGTTTATGTTTCACCATTTTATTTCCGTGGCATGATCATGCGGTAGATTCGTCGATGTTTTTAGCTGTTTCTGGCTTTCAGCTGGGATTTGTAGTTCGTGCTCGGTGTGCTAGGTTCGTGGTGGGCGATCACCGATCACGTGATGAACGGTGGCTGTGATCTTTGTTGCGTCAGGAACTGGGGACTCTAGAGAACCTTCTCCCTAGTCCTTAGTGCTGGCTGGCTAGCTGCTAGCAAGAAATGGTCCCCAAGAGGGACAAAGATTAGGAACTATTTGCCCTATTAGGGCATGCGCAGGTTCTAGTAATCTTGTATTATGTGACTGCTTTTGCACATGTGGATGGTCTAGTTCTTTCTTGTTGGTTAGCATAATTGTATCTGGTGATAGAAATTGTAAAGTTAGTGTTTTAACCTTCTTCATTTTGCACTGGATGTTATTTTGTATATGAAGTTGTTCCATGTTTTGAGTGGAATGATTTTCTTTATCTTTTCAGCATTTTGATCAGTTCGCATGTTCAGGATAGTAGGAATATGATCTATCTATGGGACAAGATTTTGGTTGCCAATCTGCCTAGAACTAGAGGGGGTAAAGTTGTGGTTACACGGCATCCATGTTTGGTACTATATAGTAGCTCTGTAACTTTATTGTCGTGGAAAAATAGTTTATCCCTGATCTGGATGTCTCAATGAAGCATCTGTGCTGGTCCAAAAGATGTTTAACATCTGTTTGCGTTACCCTGCAGATAGTGTGACATGTCTCTTGGAAAATAAATGCCCTCAGTTATTTGGACTGACACCAATGGAGTAGCATTTTTGTTTTATCACATGGGACCACTGACATATTTAGATCCCCTGTTGATAGTTTCATGAAGGATGGTTAGCCATGCATTATGATTGAAATCTTTGCCGGCATTTGTCGCATAGGATGACAGATAACATGCATTTGTACATTCTGTTGACTAAAGGATAGTTTGGTTGCCCTTATGATGTTCCCATACTTTATATCTCTGTTACATAGGTAGTGATTTTAGATCTTTTAATCTTCACATTGTATGGATGGAGATCATTGGTACCTCCTATTTTAGCTGCAAGCATGCACACAGATTCACTATGTCAATATTGCAGATGACAGGCTTCTTTGGTTTTCCATTTTTGTGTTTCTTTTTTATTTGGCATCTGTTACATTGTGTTTCTACAACATTATTTGTGCCAGCATATTGTATGTGCATGTATGTATATATTACAGCAATGCTGGTTTATATGAAATTATAAATGGGTAATAGTTATATTGGAATTGAAAAATTGCATACTGAAAGTTGGAATTGGAATTGGTAGCTGCGGAGACATTTACCATCCTTTTTCGCTATTTCACTTTCTCTGTTAAATTTCTGTATTGATTCCTTTATATTAATTTTTATTTCAGTTCAAGGAACTAGCACAAGCTTATGAGGTTTTAAGTGACCCAGAGAAGCGTGAGATTTATGATCAGTATGGTGAAGATGCCCTCAAGGAAGGAATGGGTGGAGGAGGAGCCCATGTCGATCCATTTGACATCTTCTCATCGTTCTTTGGGCCCTCTTTTGGAGGTATAATTTGATGGTGCCTATGTTCTTCTGTGACAACTCGTAATCTTTTTGTTTATGTGTTAAGTTTCTTTTGTATGCATTTCGCGCAGGAGGTGGTGGCAGCAGCAGAGGCAGAAGGCAAAGGAGGGGAGAAGATGTAGTGCATCCACTTAAAGTTTCTCTAGAAGATCTTTACAATGGTACCTCAAAGAAGCTCTCCCTTTCACGCAGTGTCATCTGCTCGAAGTGCAAGGGGTAAGTGTGGTCAGCCTCCTCCTGTTAGCCAAGCATTTTCCAAATCCTTATTGTTGATTGTTCTTCCTTGTTTATTTCAGCAAGGGCTCCAAATCTGGTGCTTCAATGAGGTGCCCAGGTTGCCAGGGTTCAGGTATGAAAGTCACCATCCGCCAGCTGGGACCTTCCATGATACAGCAGATGCAGACGGCATGCAATGAGTGCAAGGGGACTGGAGAGAGCATCAATGAGAAGGATCGCTGCCCAGGGTGCAAGGGTGAGAAGGTTGTTCAGGAGAAGAAGGTTCTGGAAGTTCATGTTGAGAAGGGGATGCAACACAACCAGAAGATCACCTTCCCTGGTGAAGCTGATGAAGCGGTATGGTTTACCCAACAATCAGCATGATAACATGTAGAACATGCTTTTAATGATTTCTGAATTATATAGTGGTCTATCTTGCTTGCAGCCTGATACTGTCACTGGAGACATTGTATTTGTCCTCCAGCAGAAGGATCACCCCAAATTCAAGAGAAAGGGTGAAGATCTCTTTTATGAGCACACCTTGTCACTGACTGAGGCTCTCTGTGGGTTCCAATTTGTTCTCACACATCTGGACAACAGGCAGCTTCTCATCAAGTCAAACCCTGGTGAAGTTGTTAAGCCTGGTAAGACCTTGTATCTGAATATCTTAAACGGCACCATGTGCTTGTGTAGCTGTATTTGTTGGTAATCCTTGTTTGATAAATGTTCGCAGACCAATTCAAGGCGATCAATGATGAGGGAATGCCAATCTACCAGAGGCCTTTCATGAAGGGGAAGCTCTACATTCACTTCTCAGTGGAGTTCCCTGACTCGCTGGCGCCAGAGCAGTGCAAGTCTCTTGAGGCGGTACTTCCACCAAAGCCTACATCCAAGCTGACAGACATGGAGATTGACGAGTGTGAGGAGACCACCATGCACGATGTGAACAACATCGAGGAAGAGATGCGCAGGAAGCAAGCTCATGCTGCCCAGGAGGCGTACGAGGAGGATGATGAGATGCCTGGAGGAGCCCAAAGAGTGCAATGTGCACAACAATAAGCAGGGCGTATAATCAAGGGACATTGCACAGCGTTGCACAGGTGAAGAAATCTGCAAGGTTTGCCGTGAACTTTTGGATGTGATCTCTCTGCTTTTGCCGTCGGAGCTACGGAGCCAGAAGCTGATTCTACCCTGTAAGCGGGGAATGTATCTTTTTTTGCTGCAACTGAAAAATGCTACCCAGGCGTAGCTGGCTACTGTTAACTGTTTTGTGAGACGTAGTAGGGTGCTTTCTATATAGGCAACTTAATGTTTGCTGAATGCTACAGTATTACGCACATTTGAGAGCAGTGTGCTCAACTATCTGATGGCATTGCCGTTCTGCATCGAAATATCTTGTCGAATATGTTGATCTCGACTTATTTACAATGATGGGAATGTCTTGGTTGATACAGATTGTCAGGTACTACTGTTACACTAGATACTGGAAATGCCATTGCAGATGAAGACGGCGCTCCGAGCAGGCTAGTGCCGCTCGACCGTAACGTAGAGCCTGACGCCGAGGGAGCAGTAGTTGCCGACGGTGCACACGTAGTAGCGCACGCCGGTGAAGTCGAGTTGAACGACGGCGGCGGGACCGGTGCGGAAGACGTTGTAGGGGTCGCCGGCGGTGCATTCCCCGTACTCCCTCCGGGACACCTGCACCACGTCGTAGAACCCCGTCTCGAACCTGAACACTGAGTACGGCGAAGCAAGAGGCAGGATGTGGCGCGTCAGTAGGGGTCACTCGAGTTGCTGACAGGCACGGCTGGGCATTTTGCTGGGACTCACCGAGGTTGTCGCCGACGAAGAACGTCCGGTTGTCCGCCCAGGCGCGGTACAACCCGGCGCTGGGCGGGATGCGCCACGCCGAGCCCCCGACGACGTGGTCGGTGGCGAGCGCCGGCCGCGGCGGCGCGGCGAGGAGGCAGGCCGCAAGGAGCGTGGCCGACAGGGCCGCGCCGAGCATCCCCATCGTCGACGGTTACCGGCTTACCGCCGCTGGCGCTGGGTGCGCGATGGCCGAACACGAACGAGCGACGAGAGAGGAGAGAACCCTCTGACTGTCTGACACGGCGCGCGTCTGGGAGCCGAAGAAAAGAGAAGCGAACCGCCAGCCGTGTCGCACTGGAGCAGTTGCTGACGAACGATAACGGCGCCTGCTTCTCCCAAGTCGTGGCAGTGGGTTTTCTGCATCTTTCAGTACGTGTGATTGTGACTGCCGCTTCTTTAGATTTCGACGGTGCATTTTCGTTGCATATTATCTCTGATGGTTGAGAATATACTAGTAAAAAATAACAACAGTGATCAAGTTAGCAGCAACTTGTTCCAATGCATCAAACTAATCGAGAAGCCGAGAAGCTGCAGCAGTCATGTCAGGTCTTTGTAGGTTGATTAATCAGCAACAAAGCATCAGATTAATCGAGAAGATGCTGCCGTCGTTGTCCTAGGAGATGCAGGTGAAAGTGCCCAAGAGAGCGAGGTCCATAGCGCCGGCGACTAGGCCGTTTCGGTTCTGAGTTTCTGACCTCCCCGTTTCCTCGAGGAAAGTACGGTGCAGCCCCGCTCGCAAGATCGCCAGGCGAGGCCGAGGCGAGCCATGCCTGCGTTCCGGACCCATAGGGATCACACTGGCCACAGCACTCGGATCTGGAGAAGATCCCAGCGGAGTGATCACACTGGCCACTGCACTCGGATCTGGAGAAGATCTCACCCGCCAGGACAAACCTCACTTGACTCGGTCTGCTTCTCGATCGCCAGGTACTAGCCGACCACGCGTGTTCCGACCGCATTGCCTGGATGGCTGGATGCAAGGGTGGTTGCGGACTTGCGGTTGCGAAAGAAGACACCGAATTCCGTGTCTTTTTTTTTAAGAGATCGTATTCGGAGTATATTCCCTTACATCGACATGAGAGAGCGAGAGTTGGTGGATTATGTAACCGGGTTTGTGGTACCATGTCACGTTCTCTGTACCAAGTTTGCTGTTTCGTACCGGAAATATGGTACGATTTTCGTCACCTTCTTGTTAAAACTTTTTTTAACTAATGTACCGCGAGTGTACCCGTACCTTGATTCATGTTCCTTGTACCATCGATTTGGGAAGTTTTTGTGACACTGATCCAAGACATGAGATGCATGTAAAAGACCCGCATTTCGGGAGTCAAACGGCCGCACAAAAACAAAACGCCGGCAGGTCCGACACGTTCTAGAAACAGGAACGGCGGCAAGAAGGTTCTCCTCCGGCGCTTCAGTGCCGTGTGGATGTCAATAAGCCAAAGGCAGCGGAACTAGCACTTTTGATTTCCCCAAGTTTTGCCGAAAACAATTGCGCCCTGCAAGAAAGCAGGAAATCCGCTGAAACTTTCTAGGAACAACACCCCATTAATCGCTCTTGTTCTCTCTCTCTCTCTACACTCGTGAAATGAGCTTGCTCCGTAGCAGAGCAGCAGCCACCACAAGGTCCACAACCAGCACAAGCAAGAACGGCCGAGCGTGCCGAGAAAGCTAGGACGCGCTGCGCCGCCCAACATAGTCGCAGCAAACCAGCATGAGCCTCGACGCCGCGACAGCGGCCGAGGTCGCCGCGGTGGTCGCCCTGGCGGTGCTGATCGTGGCCATCGTCGCCGCCTCCGCGGGCGCCTGCGCCGAGGGGCCCCGCCGCGGTGCACGACGTCGAGCTGGCCGAGCTCGGGGAGGCCACGCTACTCATGACGTACGAGCAGGCGCGGGCTGCCGTGGCGGCGGCGGCGAGCGGGAGGCCGTCGTCGCGGGCGCCGCGGCAGCCGCCGACAGAGGGGAGCGAGGAGGAGCAGCCGCAGGCCGAGCGCTGCGCGCTGTGCCTGTCGGAGTACGCCGAGGCGGGCGAGCTGGTGCGGGTGGTGCCGGCGTGCGGGCACTTCTACCACGCGGAGTGCGGCGTCGACGGCTGGCTCCGGAAGCGCGGGACGTGCCCGCTCTGCCGACGTGGCGTCAGGGCGCTGCCGAGGCCACCGAGACCCGAGTGCCCGCCGTCGCCGGCGCGAGCGCGCGTCGCCGGCCACAGTGTGAGCTCGCCATAGCGAGTCCTTACGTTTTGATTAGCTGTTGGGATTTTGCATAGGATTCTCGGGCATGCTATTTCGGAGGTGAAATTTTCTTCGTTGCGACAAAATCTAAGCAAGCATTGTTGATTTCTGGCTTGCTCTTGATATATATACTTTTTCCCCAATTTTCTTTTTTATTCATTCTTGTACTCCGTGTAGGATTATGGCAGTGCCCAACTAGCAATATGCATCCGACATTCCGACAATATTCATCGTAGTTGCAGATGGGGCAAGATTTGCACTCCGCTGACTGCTGAGTGCTGATACATGATGACGAGATATTGAGCAGACAGGCTAGTAGAGTTCTAGATAACGTGGAACTGTGTAAGTTACTCGGCTGGACCCGTTGGTCAGTGACAGGGGATTTTTAGTGGCGCGAAAAGTTAGGCCTTCCAAAAGTTTTTTCTATTCATCACTATTCATCAAATGTTATAACACTAATTAAGAGTATTAAACGTGGATTAATGACGGATTAATTAGGCTTAATAGATTCGTCTCGCGATTTTTCGTCCATCTGTGTAATTAGTTTTATAATTAAATCATGTTTAGCCCTTCTAATCTTCAAATTAGTTTTGCTACAGTAAATTTTCTAAACTTATCTCGCTGATTTAAACAGGCCTCGTCCAACGGGTCGCCCGTTCGCAGAGCAGAAATGGGCAGTACCGAGTACCAGTACCAGTACGGCAGTACCGCATGCGGACATGCCGGCGCGTCAGCCGGCCGACGTCCGAGTCCACGGCGTCCTTTTACGCCGGCCGTCGTTGCCTCGTTGGTGATTCTCTTCTGACCACGCTGGCGTTGTTGCCCGGACGCAAGAAAGTTCAACCACAGACATCGTTTGTGAGGAATAATCGCAGGTGGAATTTCCCAACAAAACCAGGCCCCGACATGCTGATCGCTCCACTCGGATCGCTGCTCACGACTTGCCGAGTGGAAAAGTGATGGCCTGGTGTGTTCTGCCATCGCCGCATGCCGCCATGTCGCCGACCTAGGAGTAGACTGCTAGCGGCCAAACGAACCTGCCCGCTGGGGGCTCCGTCTTTTTCTTCAGTTCTTCTAGAGGTCAACTGGCCGCGGAAGCAAGGACACGCCTTCTAGAAAAACCATCCGGGGAAAGGGTCGCAAGCAAAAGGGCCCTTTTGAATCGAATGAATTGCCCCCCAAAAAGTTTTAACGTAAGACAATTGGATTGGACACCAACTACCTCTGCCTGAAGGAATGGATGAACACGGACAGGGGCACAGCAGGAAAATCCTCTGAAACTTTCCTGGAACAATCCGCCCCTCTCCTCTCTGATCCCATGCTGATGACTTGGCATTGAAGCTAGCGAAGCACTTGTCACAAGCTCAGCTCGTGCGTGTATATATATAGTAGCAGTTGCTGCAAGAACGGTGACCCCCGACGCCGCACGGTCGCGCCGCCCAGCAGGCTGTGCATGACCCCTGACGCCGCCTTCGCGCTGGAGATGGCCGCGATGGCCGGCCTGGTGGCGCTCATCGTCGCCGTCGTCGTCGCCTCCTCGGGCTCCTGCGGCGAGCCCGCGCCCGGCGCCGCGGCGGTGCACGACGTCGAGCGCGCGCTCGGGGCCGGCACGCTCGTCACGTACGACCAGGCGAAGGCGGCGGCCGGGAAAGGGGGCGGCGGGACGGCGGGCGAGAGCTGCGCCATCTGCCTGGACGGCTACGCCGGGGGCGGCGAGCTCGTGCGGGTGCTGCCGGCGTGCGGGCACTTCTTCCACGCGGGGTGCGGCGTCGACGGCTGGCTCCGGAAGGGCGGCACGTGCCCATACTGCCGCGCCGCGCCGTGGCCGCTGCCGCGGCCGCCGAGGCCGGAGTGCCCGCCGATGCCGCCGCGCGCGGGTCGCGCTCGCCCCACGGTTGGCCCCCCATAGACCCGTAGTGGGTGAATCAGCTCATGCCGTCTGCTCTGCTTCCATTGCCGATTCTGGATTACCTGTTGTTAGGATTCTTGATCAGCTTGTTTCGTTAATGCGCCCAGTGGGCAATATCTGAGGAAAAATGGTCATTTATTTTTTGAGCAGGGAACGGAGAATTGTTTTTTCAAAATGGCTATTTATTTAGCGTGTTATTGATTATTCATGATCACTTAGTATGAAATTTCACATTACATATGTTAACAGGAAAACAATTACCGGTTGACTTGATTACGTAATGATGTTATGTTTAAGTATGCAGAGTATTGAACCTAAGTTACTTGTTCCTCTATAAACAAGGACTAATCTGCTGGTACTGGACACGTATTTGCAGTTGGTACGTGGTAGTCTCCTCTGTACGCGGATTTGACCCATCTCTTGTGACAATTTCGTTGGAAGCCACAAGGACGCAATTCGCAAATGCAAGGCCGTTGTGGCAGGCTTTGTGCTGGCAGGGCAGACGAGACAGGTTCAGACAGCGACGGAGACATTGGACAGTATTTGACAATTTGTACAAAAACATTTTGAAGTTAAAAGAGGTCCAGCCGATGCAAGTCTCTTCAACCTCATCAAAGAGATGAACCTGAGATGGCTGGCTTGCGGCAGCCCGGTGATCACTTAGTTTGCCTATGTCATTGTTAGCGTTAACTTGTTAAGAGTCGTGGAACAAACATAGCTTAGGCCTTGTTTAGTTAAGAGTAAAATATATGGCTGGTCCCTAAACTTTAGCGAGGTTCTATCTAGTTCCCCAAACTAAAAAAATAGCTATCTGGATCCCTAAAGTCAGTAAAGGGGTCCACGCACAGTCCAAAACTCGCCACCGAAGCGCATCTAGCCAACGTGGCATTGCCACCTGGGATAAGTTTGACCGGCCGAGGCATTTTTGCGATACGGCCCCTCCCTCTCTTCCATTTCTCATTCGCCGGTCCTTCACCCTCCCCCAAATCCCTAACCCTCTCTCGCTCAACTCCGGCGACGCCACCGGCGGCGCTGCCGCACTTCGCCCTCGAGCTCGTTCCTGGCCGGCGTTGCCCTACTCCTCCGTCGAGCTCGTTCCTGGCCGGCGTTACTCCTACCTCGCGCGCGTCTCGTCGGGATTGGATCTATGGCGAGGGAGTCCAGTGCGTCGGCGTCGCTGCGGCAGAGTGCCGGTGGTCTGCCACTGATCTGGTGCACAGAGTGCAAAGAGAAGAAGGTGCTTATGCGCACATCACAGAAGGAATGGAGCAGAGGACAAGTGTTCTACTGCTGCCCGAACTACAAGGTGAGTTACAAGCTGATGAAAAGGTAATGTTTTGATGATTGTGTTTTGGTGGCTGAATCTTTCATGCAGCATGATGGCTCGGGCTGTCCTTTTTGGTTATGGGAAGAAGATTACTACAAGTTGCTAATGGACAAAAAGCTTGTGAATGTAGTTGCCGGTGCTGATGTTAGAACTGATCCTAGGGGAGAAGCTGCTGCCATGCTTGATGCAAGAGTTGAACCAATGAACAAAGGAAGAGAAATGCTCACAGTTGCAAAGGAATTAGTTGCAGTGTTGAAGGCTATATGCTTTGTGTGTGTGTATGCTGTTTGTGATGGTGCTGAATGTGTTTGTTCAGCTCATGAAGTGAAATGATTTGGCGTGTTGAATGTATGAACCTATGTAATGTATGAACCCATGTTTGAAGTAATGGAATTGTGTATGGTGTTTGAATGTGCTTCATTAATTTATTTGGTCATGTGACAGAAATCAATTCACAGCTGATAACATATCATTCACAGAAATCATCACAGAAATCATTCACATAAAGCATCACAAAAATCATGTCAAACACAGAATGCAGGTGACAGAACTGATAACATATCATTCAGAAGCATCCATGCAGTATATACATAGCCATTGTTCCAGGATCCATGCATTGATCCATGAGATCTGCCCAATAACATATATACATAAGACTTGTTCATTGCTACCCAGTAGCATATATACATAAGACTTGTCCATTGCTACCCAGTAGCATATATACAAAAGCATCATTGACCAAAAGCAGAACACAAGCTATCTATGTAGGCCATTCATGTTTCTTTTGGGGTTATCTTCATTGGATTGTTGATGTCCTCTTCCTTAAAAGCCTTGAATTTGTAGCCTTTTTCTTCTTCATCTAGCAACTCCAGGTCATCATCTGTTGAATCATCTTTATCTTCATACAGTACTAACTCTAATTTCACTGTCTTCTTCTTGCCCTTTGATATCTTCTTTCCTTTTCCTGCACCCTCACCTACTACTTCCTCATCCACGTTGTCAACAAAAAGGTCATCATCTCCATCTTCTACCTCATAGTCACTGTCCACAAAGTCTGAGTCTTCAGCTTCATCACTTTCACTATCAGTGCCACTCAATTGGGCCACCTCCTCCTTCACATTCTCTACATTCTGTGCCTTCTTGGGACTCATCACCTTGGGCAATACAGCAATAGGATCAAGAACAATATCATCAAAATTCTTTCCAACATGATTGTGATGATCCAAATATACCACAAAGTTCTTCACCTTCTGTGCAATCTGCTTCATTACAACTGTTTCTGCATCTGAACTCACAATCCTTAACCCATCAGATATATCCTTGCCAGGCAACAGCCAGTACACCCTGAGATTTTATGCAGTAAACCCATAACTTAACCAACCTAGAATTTCCTATATCCAGAAAAAGGACCAACTTTCAGCATCACAGTGATCAAACTAAGTGACACATTCATTGACATAAGCTCGGTTGACCCCAATGCCACAAAAAAAGCCTAAATGATGCACCTCTACTGAGAATTCAGCCGAATTAGGACCTACCAATATGAATATAGCCACACATCACACGATGAAATATTGCGCAATCACACAAAGATTACCAACATCTTGACCAACCAGGGGGGTTAGGGATAGCGGCACTCACCGTAGTCAGGCGGCGGTTCCCCTTCCTCCCGCCGAATCAGAGCCATGGCGCCTTCAAATGGGGGATTCTTGGGGTAGCCCTCCTCAGTGTCGCCGTCTTCGGCTTTGGGATGCACCTCCGATCGTCGTCGTCGGGCCGCTGCCCAAATCGCCCCTCCTCTCTCCCTCGAGCTGTCGAACTCAAGGATTGGGGAGAAGGGCCGGCGAATGAGAAATGGAAGAGAGGGAGGGGCCGTATCGCAAAAATGCCTCGGCCGGTCAAACTTATCTCAGGTGGCAATGCCATGTTGGCCAGATGCGCTTCGGTGGCGAGTTTTGGACTGTGCGTGGACCCTTTTACTGACTTTAGGGACCCAGATAGCCATTTTTTAAGTTTGGGAACACCTCGCTACAATTTAGGGACCCGTCATGCATTTTACTCTTTAGTTAAACTTAACTTTGCATTGTGAAGTGTGTCATGAGAGGGGGGGGGCATGTTTTCCAATGCAGAAACTTTTTGCAAAGTTTGCGAAAGTTTGCGAATTAAACAAGACCTTAGTTGGTTAGGTTCCTTGTGGTGAAACCTGCCTACCTGGGTTCGAGTCTCTGACTCGACACGGGTGTCATATTTTTCTGGATTTATTCCATATTTTAACCGGCGCTTTTCTTTCAGTGGTAGGCGACGTACCCCTCGATAGCGAGTCGTCTGTGGTGACTTTGTCTATCTCAAGATTGGAACAACCGTTCCAGTCTCTCGGAGGTACTCATAGGATTAGGGTTTGTGTGCGTGTATTCATAAGGTCAGTGTGCGTGCATGTGAGTGTCGGCGTTTGTACTGGTATTTCACAAAAAAAAATTTGTTAAGAGTCTGAGTTATCTAAGTTATTTTGTAATAGAACTTATGTAAGAATTTGCATGCTACTCCTTAAATGATATGGCAGCCCTCCTGACCTTTATTCAAAAAAGGGCATTCTGTTTCACTAGGAGAATTGACGGAGATCAAAGCTCACAAGCTTTTCTACAAATTGAATCCAGACGTATCCCTCGATAGCGAGTTGCCTGTGGTGACTTCGTCGATCTCAAGATTGGAACAGTCAGTCCAGTCTCTCGGAGGTACTCATAAGGGTAGGGTTTGCGTGTGTGTATTCATAGAGTGAGTGTGCATGCATGTGAGTGTCTGCGTTTATACTAGTATTTCGCAAAAAAAAACTTGTTAAGAGTCTGAGTTATCTAAGTTATTTTGTAATAGAACTTATGTAAGAATTTGCATGCTACTCCTTAAATGATATGGCAGCCCTCCTGACCTTTATTCAAAAAAGAGCATTCTGTTTCACTAGGAGAATTGACGGAAATCAAAGCTCACAAGCTTTTCTACAAATTGAATCCAGTTGTATCCCTCGCTAGCGAGTCGTCTGTGGTGACTTCGTCGATCTCAAGATTGGAACAGCCGGTCCAGTCTCTTGGAGGTACTCATAAAGATAGGGTTTGCGTGCGCGTATTTATATAGTGAGTGTGCGTGCATATGAGTGTCTGCGTTTGTACTGGTATTTCGCAAAAAAAAACTTGTTAAGAGTCTGAGTTATCTAAGTTATTTTGTAATAGAACTTATGTAAGAATTTGCATGCTACTCCTTAAATGATATGGCGGCCCTCCTCACCTTTATTCAAAAAAGAGCATTCTGTTTCACTAGGAGAATTGACGGAGATCAAAGCTCACAAGCTTTTCTACAAATTGAATCCAGACGTATCCCTCGATAGCGAGTCGCCTGTGATGACTTCGTCGATCTCAAGATTGGAACAGCTGGTCCAGTCTCTCGAAGGTACTCACAAGGGTAGGGTTTGCGTGCGTGTATTCATAGAGTGAGTGTGCGTGCATGTGAGTGTCTGCGTTTGTACTGGTATTTCGCAAAAAAAAACTTGTTAAGAGTCTAAGTTATCTAAGAGCCTATTTAGTTCCCACCGAAACATTTGAAACTTTGAAACTTCACTATTCATCAAAAGGAATCTTACATGCATGGAGTATTAAACATGTGTTAATGACAAAACTCATTCCATAACCTCCCGGTAACTTTGCGAGACGAATCTAATGAGCCTAATTTGGCCATGATTAGACAACGTCGTGTTACAGTAAACAATCTCTAATGATGGATTAATTAGGCTTAATAGATTTGTCTCGCGATTTTCCGTCCATCCGTGTATTTAGTTTTATAATTAGATCATGTTTAGTCCTCCTAATCTTCGATTTAGAATTGGAAACTTTCTTTCGCAAACTTACAACTCTAAACTAAACAGGCCCTAAGTTATTTTGTAATAGAACTTATGTAAGAATTTGCATGCTACCTCCTTAAATGATATGGCAGCCCTCCTGACCTTTATTCAAAAAAGAGCATTCTGTTTCACTAGGAGAATTGACGGAGATCAAAGCTCACAAGCTTTTCTACAAATTGAATCTGAATGCGCAAGCAGCACCAAGAGCAGCGCTAGTACAGTTGGCTAAGTTCCATTTGGAGTTGCCGATCTGCTGTTCAATTAGGTGCATGGACCGTGATTTAATGAAGCTACAGAACACGTCATCTTGCTATTACTAATAAAAACTAATCTTGAATGTTAATGTAATTCTCTCGCAACATGGATTAGAAAAAATATAAAATCATTTTGCAAAAAAAAATTCAATATCCTAATAACCTATCCTCGTAAAAAATGCATATAAATTACTTTATTTGTCATTATAAAAATACTAGAGTAGCCCCTGTGTCTGCATTGCCATTATTGAAAACCTAAAGAGATCTTTAAATCTGTATCTAAATTACACATGTTTGCATTTACGAAAAATGCTAATCGAAAGTATCATTCCGTCCAAAGTGATAACTTCTTGGATTATTAATATTACAAAAACTTAATTGGAATATACATGTATGATATGCAAAATGGGTATTGTATCAGAGAATGAATAAATGAGAGAGCGTGTGTAAAAATAAACAATTTTGATGATATATGATCCATATGTAACTATTTTTCTAGTTTACTAGGTTCATGCCGTGCGTTGTTACGGGAGCAAAACAAAAATTGAAACGCAATAAGATGAGCAAGAAAAAATAGTTGATTGATGATTTGATAGTGTAATTCAAACAAATAACAAATAAAAGGAAGGTTTGGAGATCATTCATTCATCAATCTCGTTCTACACAAAGAGTAATATAAATACATAAACAAAATAACTTCCCATTGTTTACTACTATGGGTCCTCCGCCACTTCCATGCAGACACATCAATCCATAAACGGGTCCTCGAGCACTTCCGCATAGCAGGAACATCCATGACCAGATCCTCTACTACTTCCACAAGATAGCTTCCACATCTGGGGTTACTTATACATTGGTGGTGACAGCATCATAATTCAAGTACAACAAAGCAATGTCAAAAAATAAGGACATGAAAATATTTCTCTATGTACACATACAATGTATAAACAAAGAACAAATGCCATCATATCTATTTAGGGGGCGTTCGTTTTGCCCAGGATTGGACTTGGAACCATTCCAGGTTATCAAATATATACGGATTAGTGAAGCATTCCAACTGGAATGGTTCCAGGAGCTCGTTCCTGGGCAAAACGAACGAGCCCTTAAGTTTTCTTTTCTGTTGAAGATTCTCTTGTCCTTTTCATCTTAAGTTTTACTAATGTATATTAACCTGCCAGTTCCCTTGTAGTCTTAGTCTTCCATCTCTACATAAAACCATACCATAGCACATTCTGAGAACTGAAAGCAAAGAAAAATAAATGCCAACAGATACTTTGAGTAAACAACACAGGAATACAAAGGTTCCACCTATTCCTAAAATCAGAGTGTCATACATAGTATAACAGAACAATACAAAAATACATGAGCGGCTGCAAATTAAATCCTGCAAACCACATCATCTAAACATGTGGGCAGCAGTTGTATTTATCAGTTAGCGATGTGGATCAGCATCAACATGCAGATCTGCTCGATTGCACCACATTTCATCAATACGTGCCAATTAAAGGAACACGATACATTCTCATGATTCCTTATATGACCTCGTATGCTTTGGAAAATAGAATGAAATGTGAGAAATTCAGTTATGGCTAGCTTCTTCACTCATCATCAATTTATATATATTTGAAATAGCAATAACCAACTATATTATTCGGATTACTATTGCCAGGCTCAAATTCAAAGTCACATAAATTAGGACCTCACACTGCACAAAGATTTGGGGACCCCACCAGAACGTTGGGCTCTTAGTGATTGAGGTTGTACTTGGAGAGGATGAATTGAGTGGTGACTCTGAGGAAGTACAGGAATGACAGAGTCAATTAGCGGCAGCCAGCAAAACATAGCAATTGTTGCCTATAAGGGTAATTGCATCTAATATAATGATCAGTTGCATCTGCTGCAGCGGAGCATCAGAATTTTATGTATTACAGGATAATGATAGATCAATGTAGAACTGACCTGCTTCAGCGAGGAGAGGGAGGTGATTTCCCGCACTTGAGCGGTGGCCACACAAGGCGAGAGATGCCTCATGCCACCAAGCTCCTCGTCGGCCTCTCTTCCTGTTGCAGAAGGAAAAGAAGAGTCAAGTACAGAAACGTTTAGTTAAATCATATTAGTGCTGCACTTGAAAACACTAAAAAGCAAAGAGACAATTAAAAAATGAACTACCTCATCAGAAACACCTACATTCAAGCAAGATCCTTAGGTGAGGCCATACTTTACTCAACACTCATATGGTATATCAGAAGCATATGCTCCTCTCCACGAACATGCATATTGTATGTAATATTTTTTAACCAACTAATCAAGCAGTGGAAATCATATCACCATTCCCTAGTGTCTTCGATACAAATACATAAGAGGGAAAATCAATTTCTATACAAATTAATTAGGCAACATATAGTGACACATTTATTTTACCATAGGAGAGTCTGCAACAATAAAACTTTTCAGCAAAATTATCTGGTACTGATGTACCTAAGTGGATTCAACACCAATTAGTTACAAGACTAAATTTACTCTGCAACAACTATAAATGTTATAAGATATTTCAGTTACACTCAACAAAAGTGGAACTCCCTATATGTATCAGGCATAATTCAAAAATAAAACTAATATCAAACTAATAAAGAATGGCCCAGATCAAGTTGAAGAATTGGTTAGAGCATATCATGAAAAAACAATAGTCAGGGTGAAATACCTATGGTACTGCAGTGAAGTTATCTGCAGGGGCGGACCTAGGCCTAGGGCCACTAGGGCTGTAGCCCTAGTCGTGGCCCAGGAACAACTCTTGTCGTAGCCCTTTAATTCTGGCAAAAAAACAAGAGCCCAGTCCAATCACCGGTCCATGTCCACTCAACGGGTTCCCCTCTCGCCTCGGCGGCATCGCGATGCGCCAGGTGTGCTGCCGCTGCAGCCTGGGGCCGTCGTCCAGTTCCTCCGCGCGGCGAGGCAGGGCCGGCTGCTGGTGCCTGGTTGGTGTGTCACTGTGTCCAGTTCCTACGCACAAGGACCAGGGGCGGCTGCCGCTGCCGGTGGCGTCCCAAACTCCCAATGCTTGCGCTGTTGCGCAGGCGAGCGCTGGGTAGCCGCTGTGGGGAGATCCCGGAGGCAGGAGGGCGCCCGTGGCCGTGAAAGGCACGACCCAGGCAGTGACTCGCTGCTCCGGTGCTCCTTCCATTCCATGACTGGTTTGGTACTGCTAGTACTATTATACTTGCTAGCTAGCTATCGCTAATATAAGTAAATGCATTTTCCTTCTACTAATTATGAGGAAATTCTCGTGTAATTTCACTACGGGAAATCCCAAGTTTGCCGAGTGTCTTCATGTTTGCCGAGTGTTTTTTTTCGGGCACTCGGCAAACAACTTGTTTGCCGAGTGTTTTTCAAAAAACACTCGGCAAAAAAAAACACTCGGCAAAAATAGGGTTTGCCGAGTGTCAAAAAAAAAACACTCGGCAAAGATATTCTTTGCCGAGTGTCAAAAAAAACACTCGGCAAACAATATCTTTGCCGAGTGTTTTTTTTTTTGACACTCGGCAAAGGTCCTGTTTGCCGAGTGTTTTTTTTTGACACTCGGCAAAGTCATAATTAAAACCACATTTTGAAGTAGTAAATCAATTCAAATTAAAAAGTTTTGAACTACAAAGTTGTATAACTTCTCAAGATGCTGAACTTTTAGTTTGGTCATTTCTTCATTCGACAAATTCATATGAATATTGTTCACAAAATCTAGATCTCTCGTAGAGTTTCCTGAAACTATAAGAGAGATCTATAAGATTTGTGAACAATGTTACTCTCACTACATCGGATAAAGAAATGTCATATATCAAAGTTGTAGATCTTCAGAAGTTATACAACTTTGTAGTTTAAAATTTTTTAATTTGAATTTGTTTTGCTAATGAAAAGTACGTTTGTAGTTCTCAAAATTCAAAATTTGAGTTTTTTCAAATGACCTCGGTTGAAAAAACAGTCAAAATAATAGTTGTAGATCACAATAAGTTATGAAACTTTGTAGTTGATAACTTTTTCATTTGAAATCATATAGTCAACGAAAACTAAGTGTGAATGTTCTCAAATTTGAAATTCAAATTTTGTAAATGACCTCGGATGGAGAAACTACCAAAATAAAACTTGTAGATTTCAAAAAATTATAAAACTTTGTAGTTGACAAGTTTTTAATTTGAAATCATTTAGGACCTCAAACAAGTAATTTACACTCAGTTTAGTATAATACGGTAGGAATCAAAACAATATCTAGTCACAGATGAGAGTGTGGTGCAGTGGTAGAGAAGGTTACGCGCGAGAGAGAGGTCGCGGGTTCGAATCCCGCCAATCGCGTAGCACGCGAATTTTCCGCGAAAAATGGCGTGACTTGCGACTTGATGGCTTGGATGGTTGGAGTCCTTCCCACATTGGAATAATTTTTTTTGCTATTATTTTTGGTTTTTTTGAGCACTGGAAACCGGCTGTTTGCCGAGTGCCAAATAGCACTCGGCAAAGGGTTTGCCGAGTGCCCGAGAAAAGACACTCGGCAAACAGCTCTTTGCCGAGTCACTGTTTACCGAGTGTTGTTTGCCGAGTGTAACACTCGGCAAAGTGTTTGCCGAGTGCATTTCGGCCTTTGCCGAGTGCATCTGGCACTCGGCAAACAGCCGGGTTCCTGTAGTGTTTGTATGCATACTGAACCTGAAAAATTGAAATTGCAGTAGATCCTCTGCCACTAAATAACTTTTTTAGGTACTCCATACTACCAATAAGTGGTATACAGTATAAACCCCCTGAGTAAAGGTTAGTATAATAATTTCACCTGGATGGAAATGAAATTAGTGATAGAGATGTAAAAAATACACCAAGGATCAAAGTGATTTTTAAAATATAAATATTTCAATTATGTTATTATTTTTTTCCTAAAATACCCATATATTACTATAGAGTATACAATTAATCTCAGTCGTATGATTAGTCTTTTTAGACGCTACTATAGAGTAGTATGGAGTATCGTAAAATAACTCATAAAATAATATGATTATTTGAATGCAGCAAATCTTCGCTGGGTATTTACTTTTTTCTTTGGGCGTTCCATATTCTGAATTATTGTATCACATTATTCAACATGCAAACGTCTTCTCAATTTGGACTCCGGTTGCCACTATTCAGTTTTTGCCGCTGATTTTTGGCTTAGCCCTGTTCGGCTGGTTCAGCCAGAATCAGCCAGCAGTACTTTTCTCTCACAGAAAATCAGCATCAGCCACCAGCCACCAACCAACCAGCAGTACTTTTCTCTCACAGAAAATCAGCACCAGCCGAACCAGCACAGCCAGCCGAACGGGGTCCGCCACTGGGTCCGCCACTGGTTATCTGTATATGGCTTTCCTTTGTTTTTTGATGTCTACATTAGTAGGCCACAAGCATACATTAATCGAAGAGATGTGGAGTGGAGGTGGAGCTACTGTGGCGACGGGTGAGAGACTGAGGGGGTGATGGGGATGGAGGGGAAGGCACATAGGCAGGGGATGGAATCACGCCGCCAGGATTGAGGCTGGCTCTCCACCCGCGCTGTTGCTAGGATGGAGGTCAGGGGCGAGGTTGTGTCCGCGCGCCGGCCCCGGCGATGGCCCTGGAGCGGCGTACGTCTGTATGGGATCGTGGGCGCAGGCTCCCGGACGACGATGGCAGTTTGCGTCCGCGCGCCGGCCCCGACGATCTAGTGGCGTCGTAGGTTTTTAGGGGATCGTGGGCGGCAGCTTCCCGGACGATGGCCATGGCGTGGCGGCGGCTTCACGCACCCGGTAGATGGCCCTGCAGTTGGTGCAGGTAGCGTCAGTAGGGGAATGCGGCGTGGCAACGGCGGTGTACGGCGATTGCAGCGTGTGGCGTCTGCGGCGTGGGCTCAGTGATCAGGTGGAGGCGCAGCCGCGCAGGGCGAGCGGATCGACTCCGGCATCACCAACACCTGCAGCCTCTTCTGCAGCACACGTCCGCGTTGGTATCCTCCGCCTCTGACGTCTGGATCTCCGAGCCCAACCTCTGTCGAGGACGCCGCCGCCTCCTGCTCCAGCCCCTCCGTCGAGGACTTCGAGGTGAGATCGGCGAGGTGAGACCGGTGAGGCTGCGAGGTGCGAACGGCGAGGCGGCGAGGCGAGATCGGCAAGGCGGTAAGAGGCGCGAGAGGATCACCCCTGGCCTGAACGCGTGATCGGCGGCAACTATCAGGGGTTAACGTTCCTTCTTTTTTTGCGAGAGTTTTGGCGAGAGACGAGAGTTTGGCGAGAGATTTTCGTCGGTGCGGACGTCGTACGAAGGGGAGGACGAAGGTGCGGGCGACAAACGACGGACGAAAAAACATCTACATTCCATTTCTTTTTAGTTGTATATACTAGGTTCGTGCCCGTGCGTTGCTACGAGAGCATAGCAAATTACGAACACGCTAAATATTTAGAAAAAACACATTTTATTGTGATCACCAAGAGCTTTAAAAGTTTATTTGCGTATAACTTTACATACCCTTATGTTACTCATGGAATGATGAAGAAAACCATAAGAAAAGTTCTGGCATGTTTTCTATATGCTAGCTTCCGAAGGCCAATCTACTGAACCATGGGGGTGTTTAATTCCCCCAAAAAAATTTCACCAAAATTTTTCTCAAGAGAATCTTACATGCATGGAGTAGTAAACGTGTGTTAATGACAAAACTCATTCCATAACCCCCAGATAACTTTTCGAGACGAATCTAATGAGTCTAATTAGGCCATGATTTGCAACAGTGATACTACAGTAACCATCCGCTAAACATCCACTAATTATGGATTAATTATCGTCATTAGATTCGTCTCGCGATTTTCAGGCGAGATCTATAATTAGTTTTATTATTAGTCTTCATTTAGTACTTCTAAATGGTAAGATTCTCTTGCAAAATTTTTCCCCAAAATTTTTTCACCCAATTGAACACCCCCCATGTGTGTTCCATTCCATTCTGAGATCCAGGAGCCGCACAGAGATCAATGGTGCACTTCAAGTCACAAATCCTGATCTCAAAATCAGAACCCGCCGTTAGGCTGTCCGCAGCGTGGTACGCGACGCGATCCTGAAGGACGGATGTACCGGATGAAAGCCTGCAGCGGTATATTGTAAAGGTCCGGTAACTAAAAGGATCGATCGTCGGTACGGGACAGACAGCGGTCTCCGCGGAAGCGCGCGGCAGCCTGCGCGGAGAGAGAGAGGAGAGAGAGAGTGGCGGACCCCACGTCCTCAACTAACTAAAAAATGTTATAACTCACAAACCAAAAATCCAAATTAAATTCCGATTGCACCATTAAATTCGTTGCAATAAATTCTTCAAAACAAGATCTCAGATGGATATATTTTGATAAAATTTATAAAGAAAAGAAAAAAAAGGTGAGAAAAGAGATGATATAGTAGTTGGGATAGATGGATAAAATATAGTAGAGTTGGGATAAAGTATGTGATTTGGAGTATGACGGGTGCGGGAGAAGTTGGTTTAGAGTACGGAATCTCGATGACCAGGACAGGATATTCCTTTTAAAGGATGCATTTAGAGGACGACGAGTGCGGACAGCCTTACCATGCAGTCTCAAAATTTTAAAAAGGAAATTCTATGAAAGAAACAATCACGGACAGTTTAGAGGCTAGACCTACTGTGCCCAAATGAATGCTCTATCGAGGGCATTCAGGAAGGCACCAATAAATGAAGCAGGTGGATCAGGATCATATGCAAAAATCCACCATCCCACTGAAATCCTGACTGCATTTGTACCGTTTTGTGCAATGAAAGAGAAATCCCTTCCACTCACAAAATTCGACCGGTGTTCCTGCAAATTGTATGAACGAGAAAAAATATAAGGAAAGAAAAACTGTGCATTGCAAGCTTGGAGGAAATGACACGGCCATGGATTTGGAACTTACTGTCAAGACTGACTTTGCCTGCTTAGGCCCATATCCATTGGCATGCTGGTAGTCTCCATGCAAGTTATTGGCAATAACTGTCATCTCAAATGTTGCCATATCACCATCCCGTCCTGATTGGGAATGGTAATTTCAAGTAAGCTGATTATCATCTGTGACCTGAATAATGTATTACTCATTTGTCAACTTTCTAGACATTGTTTCTGAAGATTAAGCTGTTTAGTACTCGTTACATTAGGAAACAGAAAGAATATAAAGACAGGGCATAACTACAAACTACTGCTATCTGTGAACATGGCAAGAGCAATACCTGCAGATAACTCCCATTTAAATGCTTGGGCATGAAGCAGTGTATTGTTCCTCTCGATGTAAAATGTCGAGTCCCCTGGTGAATATGCTATCACTGAGATGACTTCACCATCACCTTGCTGTCAAGAATAGACCATTGAGGCCGCGGAACTGGAATTCATTCATAGAGTCGCCTGAATGCAAAAACTGGACCAGCAGAATGCACGGGATGCAAGGAGTGACATTTCTCCCAATCCATTCAAAACCGAACCTGTAATAATAATTAGAAAAAACAATAGGGGCGCAATGTTGAACTCAGACATCTCAATGTTGAACCTGTAATAATAATTAGAAAATTTGCTCACAAAAGAACTTGACCCGAGAATAGCTAAGGTGTCTAAATCGTGAATCTTATAACTTGTAGGACAGGTTACTCTGCTCAACAGCTCTATAAGTAATTAAATATGAAGTGCAGGACTCTCAGTAGCAAACAGTTTATTGCCTTAGTTAAGCAGATCGGCTTTTCCAGAGTCATTCCAGAACAGGCCAAAAGTCAAGATGGTTAACCTTGGAAAATGGACCAAAAATCAAGATTGTTAGCCCCAGAAACTGGAGACAGATTCAAAAGGCTACTACGTCGAGCATCCTATAATGACCTCAAGGAAGGCGTGAATGTTACAAGTGATAATTGAATCAACTATTCAACAGTCCTCAGTAAAAGCAGAGATGACAATGTTGTGGATATTAGAAATATGTTCTTCCAGCCAACCAGTCATGAAGCGACCTAAGTCACTATCCACATAAATTGAAAGCAAAGTGATAGGTCAAAGATATATGCTAATGCTAGCCACAATATGTATTTTTAGATTAAAGAAATATGCTAATGCTAGCCACAAAATATATTTTGCAGGCATACCGTAAATAGAAGGATCGTAACTAAAGGAGTGGAATCTTCACACCAGACATGTACTCATATTCTCAGTCTAGCTATCAACTGGTTGACTAACTAACACCACTATAGCTCCACTGGAGACTCTTAATTTGCCAAAATGAACACATCATGTTCTAGTATCATTGCTTAAGGCCTGAAAAGACAGGATTGGATATTTTCTGCAGCCAGAAAGGCACCCTAAATGATTGTCAGATGTTTCAGCATTTTAACCCTTCACAATATCGTCAGAAGTCTATATATCTGAAAGCTTCAAAGCAATTCTTCGTGAGTCATGCCAAATTGATCACGTCTTTCAGATCTTGCCTAACAACCAAATACTGCTCCAGAAGAAGACAAATCTATTTGGAAATAACAATGATGAAAATTTGTGTCATTTCCAAGCTGAAGGCAGCTGTAGCTTGTTACGGTTTTGCATCTGATATGTGATACATCTAGCAAATTGGCCAAGGACTTATTGCTCAACACTCAAACAGAATGATGCTCCCAGTTCGAGTACTCAAGGAGCTGAACAAGTACAAATGGTGCAAAGCTGCAACATCTTGGGATGGAAGGTGGGCACGCCGACCAGCGAGACAGCGGCGGCGCCAAAGAAGTTCCCCAGCAGCGCGGCGTCCGTTGCAGAGAGCCTCCACAACAGCCCGGCCGCAAAACCAGCCAGAAAGCTGTCTCCGGCGCCGGTGGGGTCCACCTCCACGGCGGGGAACGGCGCGACGCGCGCCTCCCCTCCGTCCCAGTACAGCCGGCAGCCGTCCCTCCCCTCCGTGATGATTACGCAGCACAGCTACCTCGCCTCTTCCACACCCACGTACAGCGCCTCCTCCGAGTACGCCTTGAGGAACGCCACCCGCGGGAGAAGCCGCGCGTACGGCGTATCCGCAAGCGCCACGTGGCCGACGGCGCCGTCGCCGTCGAACGCCCGGATCAGCGCCTGCGCGTCCACGAGCACCGCGCGGCAGAGCCGGATCATACGCTCGAGCGTCTCCGGTAGCACCTCCCCGGCGACGCCGACGGCGAGGCCGTAGGCGAAGCGGCGATCGGGGAGGTCGGCGGGGTAGATCGGGTCGCAGGCGCTGGATGGCGGCGCGGAGAGCGCGCCCGCGACGGCGGGGCGTGGACGCGAGTGGACGGCGGCGCTGGACGGCTGCGTAGAGAGAGGGGAGGCACGTCCGGCGCTGGACGGGAGCGGACGGCGGCTGCGCAGAGAGAGGGAAGGCACGGCCGGCGCTGGACGGGAGCGGACGGCGGCGGCGCTGGACGGGAGAGGACCGCGGCGTTGGATAGGAACGCGTGGTTCATGGCGTTGCGGAAAATCCGGTTTTTTCAAATTCACGGTAAGGTGATGGGCGAGCGTTTTTGGATGCGGACTGCGTAGCGACATCGCGGGTATAGATGGCCAACTGGGCCGCCCAGCACGACACGGCACGGCACGCTCGTGGCACGGCACGAAGCGGCACGGCACGGTTCGGCACGATGTGCACTTCGTGCCGTGCTGGGCGGCACTACGTGCCGAGCCTGGCGCCCGCGCACGGCACGCAGGGCTTTTAGCCGTGCCGTGCCGGCACGATGGCACGGCCACGGCCCAGCGTGCCGCCCGTGCCGTGCCAGCCCGCAGCACGACGCCAGGAGGGTGGCCGACGGCGGAGGAGGTGACCGGCGGGCGGAGCCGACGGCTGGCGGCGGAGGTGGCTGGCCTGGCAGGGGAAGGAGGAGGGTGAGATGCCGATGTGGAGGAGGTGGCTCGCCCGCGCTCTGCTCCAGCTCCCCCACGCCATCCATGGAGCCGACGACGGAGATCCACCGCCGGCCGCCATGGAGGAGCAGTGGCTCCTCACCCCAGCCGCGCCGCCTCCATGTGCGGGGAGGGAGAGGTGGGGCCGCCGCCTGAGGGGCGAGGGAAAAGAGGGGGCGGCGACGGCGACGGAGGAGGGGACGGCGGCGAGACGGAGGAGGAAGGGGCGGCGGCGAGACGGAGGAGGAGGTGGGGGCGGTCGCGGAGGAGGGCGGCGGCGGCGGGACGGGGGAGGAGAGGCTGCGGCAGGTCTAGGGTTTGGGGAGGCCGGCCGCCGGTTTATATGCGTCGGGCTACTTGGGCCGTGGGCCGCGTGCCAGCCCACCGTGCCGCGTCGGGCCGGCTGAATTCGTGCCGTGCTGGGCCAACACGATGGGCTGGAGACGCCGCCCAGCACGAGCACGAAGTGTGGGCCGGGCCCGAGTAGGCCGACGAATGTCCTGAGCGCTCCTCTTCTTTGCGGGTGGAATTTCCCACAGGCAAGGCAATCAAGCTCCAAGCGACGAAGGCAAGTCGGCAACTCGGATTGCTGCTGCTGATTTGCTCGGTCTTCCGAGCGGAGCGGGCGGTCGATCCGATCCGGTCAGCACAAGTCGCGGTCTGGCGTCCGCCGTAGCCGCGTGCTCGCGTGCCACCGAGTCGCCGCCCGAGGTCGCTAGCCGCGAAACCAACTGTTGGCGGCGAAGCCTTGGTCAGCCTTGTTTTCCTCGGCCTCGACGAGTCAACTGGTCTAAACTGTTGCTTCGTTTCAGACAGGAGAAAAAGAGTCCAAACAAAATGCCCCTTTCTGGCTGAATCGAAAGTTTTAACGTAGACAATTCTGCACCTGCTAACCTCAACGCATGGCACTGTCACGAATGAAGAGAAGAGGCAAATCCTCTGAAACTTTCAACGAACAGCCTTAGATCTCTGTCGTGATGATAACTTATCAAGGAGGCTAACAAAAATAGTAAACACTTGTCAACCAGCTTATATATAGCGGCAGCCAGCGGCTGCAGGGACGAACCATGACAAAAGCTCTTTGTCGTCGCACGATCGCGCCGCCCAGCAAGCACCAAGCAGCATGACGCCCGACGCCGCCTTCGCGCTGGAGTTGGCCGGGGTGGCCGGCCTGGTGGCGCTCATCGTCGCCATAGTCATCGCCTCCTCGGGCGCTGTTAGGGTACAAGCAGATCGGAGGAGGAGGAAGAGCAGAGAAGGGGATCGGAGTCGGGAAGGATAGACGAGGACAGCTTGTTTTCAGAGGAAGAACAGTATTACGATTACAATTGATACCTCTCCACTCCAGACTCACGCCTCATATACTACTCACGCACACACAGCTCCCGAACCCATTGTGGGCCGGACACGAGAACACTTGGATACTTGGGCCGAGTGCCGTGACGAGGCCCAGCAGCGTCGCCTGATGTGTTGCCATCCGGATCAGTAGTAGCAGGAGTACTAACATCCCTTCCCTCTTTAAGGCCTGACTTGTCCCAAGCAGGCGCCAAAGGAAACCGTTGCTGAAGTGGCTCCAGATCCTCCCAAGTCGCCAATGAACGGGGAACTCCAGACCACTTGATTAACACACGAGTTGTGGTAGAAGAATCACCAGGAATAATCTTCTTATCAAGGACCAGCTCAGGCACACGAAGAGACAAGTCATCCTGAGGAAACTGAGTAGTGACCTGATGAGTAGAAGGAACTGACCATTTAAGCTGGGACACATGGAAAACATCGTGAACAGCAGCAGATGGTGGTAACTGCAGTTTATAAGCCACTGATCCCACACGCGCCAGCACCAGAAATGGTCCAAAGAACTTAAATGCAAGCTTTTGATGTGCTCGAGGAGCTAAGGAGGATTGCACATATGGTTGAGCCTTCACAAACACCATGTCACCCACCTGAAACTGGCGTTCAGAGCGGTGTTTATCAGCTTGCTTCTTCATTCTTTGTTGAGCTCGGTTCAACTGTTGTTGGATAAGACGATTCATGAGCGCTCTGGACTGCACCCAGTCGTCCAGATCAGGAACAGGACAGACTATCTCAGCAGAGAGACCCAAACTGCGAGGGGAATAGCCATACAATGCCTCAAAAGGAGAACGTCCAAGAGCTGAATGTGCACTAGTGTTGTGCTAATACTCTGCCAGGCTAAGCCAATCCATCCACTTGGTCGGGCAAGCGTGAACAAAACAACGAAGAAAAGTTTCCAAACATTGATTGACACGCTCGGTTTGGCCATCAGTTTGAGGATGATAACTCGAACTCATGCATAATGATACACCCGCAAACTTAAAAAGCTCTTGCCAGAAGACACTTGTGAAAATTCTGTCCCGATCGGAAATGATAGAAGATGGCAGGCCATGCAGCTTATATATGTTATCAAAGAATACCTGAGCCACACCCGCAGCAGAAAAGGGATGACTCAAAGCAAGGAAATGGCTGTACTTAGTGAACTTATCAACGACCACCAAAATACAGTTTCTGCCTTTTGAACGAGGAAGGCCTTCAATAAAATCGAGAGACACCATTTGCCAAGCTGAAGAAGGAATGGGAAGAGGCTGTAACAAACCGGGGTACTTGGAGCGATCCGGTTTGGCTTGCTGGCAGATTTGACAAGAGGCAACGAATGCTTTGGTGTCCTTCTTCATTCCCCTCCAAGCAAAGAGTTGTTTCATTCGTCTGTAAGTGACTGGAAAACCAGAGTGCCCCCCAAGAGGTGAACTGTGCAAAGCTTGAAGAATCTGAAGCTGTAGAGCAGAGTTGGTCACCAACCAAATTCTGGACTTAAATCTCAGAACACCATCCACCAATGTGAAATTTGGAACAGCAGATGGAGAAGCAGCAAGTTTAGCAATCAGATCAAGGCACTGAGGATCCTGCTCATAGCCAGTAATGATAGCAGAAGACCATTGTGGAACAACAGTAGACAACGCCAAGAGTTCACTGTCAGTGTGAGGTCTTCTAGACAGGGCATCTGCCACACGGTTGTCAATACCTTGTTTGTAGATGATCTGATATTGAAGCCCCATCAGTTTGGTGAATACTTTTTGCTGCCAAGGGGTGTTTAGCCTTTGATCAGTGATGTGGATGAGACTTTTCTGATCTGTGAATATAGTGAATTCAGCATGTTGCAAATAGTTGCGCCACTGCTCAACAGCAAGAAGAATGGCCAAATACTCCTTTTCATAAGTAGAGAGGCCCTTGGTTTTAACTCCTAGTGGTTTGCTGATGAATGCTAAGGGGTGCCCAGCTTGCATCAAGACAGCACCTACACCTTGGTCACATGCATCTGTCTCAATGCAAAAACGCTTGGAAAAATCCGGCATTGCCAACACAGGAGCAGAACTCAGTGCTACTTTCAGTGCTTCAAAAGAAGATTGGTGATCAGGTGTCCATACAAACAAGGAATGTTTCCTGAGCATGTCATTTAGTGGCCTGGCAATAACAGCAAAGTGTCTCACAAATTTCCTATAGTAGCCTGCCAACCCAAGAAAACTTCTGAGTTCCTTAACTGAAGAGGGAACTGGCCAAGAAGTAATGGCTGTCACTTTCTTGGGATCAGTGGAAACCCCAGCCTCACTGACCATGTGACCCAAATAGGAGATTTGTCGCTGGGCAAAAGAGCATTTGGAGAATTTAACTTGCCACTTGTCAACTGCCAGCAATTCTAACACTTGCTTGAGATGACCCAAATGTTCCTCCAAAGTCTTGCTGTACACCAAAATGTCATCAAAGAAGACAATGACGCATTTCCTTAGCAGTGGTTTTAGAGTAGTATTCATTGCACCTTGAAAAGTACCAGGTGCTCCACAAAGCCCGAAAGCCATCACTTTAAACTCAAAATGCCCGAAATGAGTCTGAAATGCAGTTTTGTATTCTTCTCTCGTTCTCATCCTTATCTGATGATAGCCAGAATCGAGGTCCAAGGAAGAAAACCAACTAGAGCCAGCTAATTCATCCATTAACTCATCAAAGACTAGAATAGGAAATTTCCCTTTGGCCGTAACTGCATTCAGAAATCTGTAATCCACACAGAATCGCCAAGAGCTATCTTTCTTCCTAACCAACAGAACAGGTGATGAAAAAGCACTGGCACTAGGCTGTATGATTCCTTTTTCTAACATTTCAGCAACTTGTCTCTCTATTTCGTCCTTGAGAGCAGGGGGATAACGATAAGGGCGAACATAAACAGGTTTTGCACCGGGTACTAGAGGAATCACATGATCACACTCACGGGCAGGGGGTAAAGAATTAACTGGAGTGAAAACATGTGAAAATTCAGACAGCAGTGCTTGTACCTCAGGAGGAAAAGGATGAGCATTTAACAGTTCAGCAGAATGCAGAACCTCTGTTCTGTCCACAGCTCTACTGCAGACATGCACCAATAACTCTTCAGAAACAGCTGGAGTAATACCTTGTAGTAGCAGAGAAGTACCCTTGTAAGGTATGAACATCCATTTGTTCTTCCAATGCACCTTCATAGGACTATGCTCCTCCAACCAATCCATGCCAAGAATCATGTCATAATGGAGTAGAGGTAAGACTCTAAGATGAGACACAAAGCAATGATCATCCACAGACCAAACCCCCTTGGAAATAAAGGAATTGCACAGCATGGAATCCCCATTGGCTACTTGCACTGTAACAGAAGATGCACTGGTTGCTCACTAATGAAAGTGCTAGAGCTTCCAGAATCCACCAAAATCATAATTGCAATGCCTTGAATCTCTCCCTGAAGCCTCATGGTTCTTGGACCTTCAGTACCATTAACAACATGTGCAGATAAAGCCAGATACAACTGCTCGGATTTGCTAGAATGACTATCAGAGAATTCTTCTTCTTCAGCCGAAAATAGCTCCAATAACTCCTGAACAGCTTGCAACTGCACTTGAGTAGCACACTTATGATCCTTAGACCATTTTTCAGCACAACGCTCACATAATCCCTTGGCACGACGAAAAGATCGGAGCAAGGCCCATTTCTCAGCTGGTGATTTCGCGTGTTCAGTCAGCTTCTTCTCTTCCACTGATACTGGACTTGGGGTCTTGTCAGAACGAAAAGGTGGAGCAGGGAGAGGTAACGGTGCTCTTGGTAGGGACTTTATGAGATAACCTGCATCAGGCTTCCTGACTTCTCTTCGCTTGTAAGGTTCAGCCACCTCTTCCTGCAGAAGAGCCAAAGTACAAGCAGTATCGAGGGAATTTGGCCGTTGAACAAACACAGTGGAACGAATATCCTCCCTAAGCCCATCCACAAAACGCATGGTGTAGTATAAGGGATCAGTAGAGTGACCATAAGCTACCAATTGATCTACCAACTCAGTGAAACGATCAACGTAATCAGAAACCGATCCGGTTTGTTTGATGTGAAACAACTGCCGGATCAAGTTTTCCTGCTGATCACGACCAAAACGTTGCAACAGCAACTTACTGAATTCACCCCAAGTAGCACCCTGAATTTGCTTAGTAACGGACTCTAACCACCTAGCAGGAGCTCCAGTAAAAGGCATGGTGGCTATTTTGATCCACAGAGAAGGGTCAACAAAATACATCTCAAAATAGATCTCACACTTAGATAACCAGAGCTTAGGGTTAGAACCATCAAATTGGGGGAAATCAAGTTTAGGCAGTTTCCCAATTGAATTAGGGAAGGATTGGGGAGAACTCCAACGCCCCTGACTAGGATCGACACGCGTGGAAGGAATCAACACAGGATTGGTGGGGAAATTGCACGTACCCTTGACCGGGAGATGGGAAATGGTCGTAACCGAACCAAATCCGGTCTCCTGGTGTGGACCAATGGTGGTCACCCTTGGATGATGAGTGATTGACAACCGTTGTGTGGTTTGATGTATCTCTTGGCTTGTGATGTGCAGGTGTAGGATGCGACATGGCGGTCGACGGCATGCGGTGAAGGTCAAGCGCGAAAGGTTCATGCCGATGGACCGAGGGCGGTGAAGGATGAATGAGTAGGCTTGGACTGAGGGACCCGAGGAGTCCGGGCGGAGTCATGGGCGATCCACATGGTGCGCGGAAGAGCAAGAGTGCATGATGGATGAAGACGGCGTCGGTCGAGTCAAGCGAGACGGAGGCGAGTCGAGTAGGCGGCCCGAGAGCGGGAGCAAAAGACTTGGAGGCGTCGGAGGCTTGGCGGAGGCCTGACACGCGTCGACATCAGTCAGTCACGTCGTGCGGCGGCGTGCAAGGAAGGTTTCCCGGTTTGGGCCTCAAAACGCGGGTGGAGCGCGGTGCGGTCGGATGCGGCCCGGTGGGACTGGGTGCGGTTCGATGCGGCCGGAAGCTTCGAGTGGGGCGACACGTGGCGGCATCGCGAAGCTTGCGTCGAGGTGAAGCAAAGTCGTGAAGGCGGCGTGGGCGTCCGATCAATATTCCTGGACTTGGTCCAAAATGCCTTGCGTGGGCTTGTATCTTAAGTGCTTCATGTAAGGGTATTCCGGTCATTTTCTGGATGCCTATTTATATGTGGAGAGGCTGAAATTTCAGCCATCTCTTGGGCTAGTTAGGTGGGGGTTGCTCATTTGTTTGTGAGAGCCTTTGGGAGAGAGGGAGAGAAGAGAGGAGTGGCTCTTGTTCTTGAGCTTTTTGCCATCCAAGTTTTGCAATACTTGTGAGTGGCTTGTAACCGGATATGGCCAAGTGATTCGTAGTGATATCTTCTCTTAATCTTGTGCCAAATCCTTTGTTCCCGGCGTTTTTCTTTTTCGGATTTTCGGAGGTATTTTCGGGGAATTTTTGTTCTTCGCGATTGAGCCCAAATCCCGTGAGATTTGTTGGGGGAATATGTTGCTAGGATCCTTGTGAGCATTTACCATGTGATTCCCCTTCAAAACCCTCTCGGATTTGGCTTGATTTTGAAGATTTCCCCAAAACCGAGTTCTTGCTTAGGGTTTCGGTTGTCTCCAAAATTCGTGATGAATACTTGAGCTTTTTGTGAGATTCTTGGTGGATCTATTAGCTCTAGTTGTGATGCTGCCGTGGCTCAAGTTGCTCGTCGAATTGTTGTGTGTGGAGAAAGTAATTTAGGTTTAAAGGTTGGAGCTTTGTTTGTGTTCTTCGTTGTTGTTTCTGTTCCCGAGCAGGTCGACTTCGGCGCTTGGAGACGTCCAACTCGGCATCACGCGAGGCGAGCAGATCACGGCGCAGCGCACGTGGGTGGAGCCGGGTCCAGCAGCGGCCGCGGCAGCAGGTGTGCACCAGCGCTCGGCCAGCACGCGCGGCGCTGGCGACCGCGGAGGCGGAGCAGTGCGGGCAAGCCAGCGGCTCGGCGGCCGCAGCACGTCAGGCGAGCGTGGGCTGACGGCCCAGGCACGGCCCGCTCGGGAGAGCACGTGGCCCAAAAGCTGGCTGGCGCCACCAGCCCAGCTGGTGTGCACGTGCGGTGCAGCACAGCAGCAGGCAGGCCGGCACTCAGCTCGGGCCAGGCGGACCGCGGCCTTTGCTGGCTGGCTGCACAGCAGCCCTCACGAGAGAGCCCAGGCGGCCACTTGCTTTTTGGATTAGTAGGCCCGTGCAGCAAGCAACAGCAGGCACGTGATCCAGGTTTGTTTTATTTGTTGTGGTCATCTCATTAATTGCTTAATCATTTTAATCATTGCAATAATTGTTTAATCATGGCAATTACATTTTAGTTACTGTAATGGTTAGTTAAGCTTTACCTTTTCTTGCTAATTTTGTTTAGCCCTAAGTAATTAAGCTTTGCATGCTTAGTTAGGTTAAGTGCTTTTTAGTGAGGGTTTAGCAGTGACTTAGCTTAATCGCTTGTGCAAGCTTTTCGGTGTCTTGTTTTTGCTTCCGCATTGCTCTGTGTCTCTCTAATCGTTCCCGAGATAAACTTGTCACAAGTTGGCTTGTGTTATCTCGGCGATTAGGTGAGAAGCGTGTTTGGGGTTGTAATCGGGATATAGGCCTTGTCTCCGAGAGAGAATTTTTAGAGGCTCCCATTCACCCCCCTCTGGTCGCCCGTTTCGGTCCTTCACCCGGTGAGTGTTCTCGACGCGGTGGCCATTAGGCCCGTCGGCGTGGCCCGCAGCAGGTGGGCGCTCGGGCACCGACAGGGGCGTCCCAATGATGCTGGGCTCGCCCGCGGCTCGCTCCAGCGCGGAGCGGTCGCAGAACTTGGACACCTTCCGCAGCTCGAGCTTCAAATCATCGATTGCGCCGTCGACCTCGGGCCGCCAATCCGCGAACGATTGGGCGGCCTCCTCTAGCTTCTTCACGCGCGAATCGCGCTTCAGCTCCAGATCCAGGAGCCGCTGCTCCAGCTTGAGGTCGCTGGCGTCAAGGCGCTGGTCGATCTTCGTATTCTGCTCGGAGAAGAGTTTCTGGATCTCGTCAATGAGCAACTTGGACTCGGGATTCATGGCGCCGAGGCGTTTCTGGAAGCGAGTGTAGTGATCGTGAGGTTGAGGCGGATCCAGGGTCGGTGTCTCTGATACCAGAATGTTAGGGTACAAGCAGATCGGAGGAGGAGGAAGAGCAGAGAAGGGGATCGGAGTCGGGAAGGATAGACGAGGACAGCTTGTTTTCAGAGGAAGAACAGTATTACGATTACAATTGATACCTCTCCACTCCAGACTCACGCCTCATATACTACTCACGCACACACAGCTCCCGAACCCATTGTGGGCCGGACACGAGAACACTTGGATACTTGGGCCGAGTGCCGTGACGAGGCCCAGCAGCGTCGCCTGATGTGTTGCCATCCGGATCAGTAGTAGCAGGAGTACTAACAGGCGCCTGCGGCGAGCCTGCGCCCGGCGCGGGGCGCGCCGCGGTGCACGACGTCGAGAGCGGACTCGGGACCGGCACGCTCGTGACGTACGACCAGGCGAAGGCGTCCCTGAAGATCAGGAGGGCATCGGTGCCGTCGGCGGCGGAGGGGAAGGAGCACGGCGAGGAGGAGGAGGCGGCGGCGGCGTCCTGCGCCATCTGCCTGTCGGAGTACGCCAGGGGCGACGAGCTGGTGCGGGTGCTGCCGGCGTGCGGCCACTTCTTCCACGCGGGGTGCGGCATCGACTGGTGGCTTCGGCAGCGCGGGACGTGCCCGTACTGCCGCGCCGGGCTGCGGCCGCTGCCGGAGTGCCCGCCGATGCCGCCGCGGCGAGCGGGCGGCGCCACGTTGGGCTGCCCGTAGTGGGCGGATTTTGGTTAGCTCAGGTGTTAGGATTTTTTGCAGAGACAGACAGAGATGTTGCTCCAAGGCACGTCACTTCACTAGTTCAGTGGTGAAATGGTGCACGTCAAAATTTTGTCAGTGAATGAAAATCTATGTAAAGCCTCTTCCCAAAAAGTTATATGAAGCCTTTTCCTTCCAGAAAGAAAATCTATGTAGGCCTTTCCTTAAGAGAAATATATATAGGCCTTTTCCTTCATGAAGGAAAAAGAATTTCTATCGCCGTGCTCCTTTCCCTCCGCTCACAACCACTTCGCTGACGAATGTTGTACTTGGATTATGCCAGTGATCACTGGGCAATTTGCGTGGCAGATGGCAAATGGCAATTACAACGGAACATGTGCAGTTAATTTGTAAGACTCGTTTCAAATTTCGCAACGCAGGGAGAAAAGTTTACTAGTAAAGAGTTGACCATATGATGACGATTAGACCGTGCTTTTCGCCTATAAGCAATGACTAATCTGGTGGGCATGCGTTCATCATCTGGGCGTGGACCAGGCCATTTACGGTTGATTTTTTTTTATTACTCGTTGAAAGCCACAAGAACACAATTCGCAATCGTAGGCCTGGTTTGATATTTTCATTTTTCTTCTCGAAAAAAGGAGATCGTAGTACTAGCAAGGAAAAACAGCTCACTGATTCTTTTTACGAGGAACAACGAACAATTACTTCCTTGGGAAATTCGCATTACATATTACACAGGGGAGAAACATTTAGTACCCATTTTTTCATCTTCTATAAACAATGACCAATATGGTTTGAACTCATATATACTCTGTGTACTAGGTGATGACGTGGTATTAGAGCAGCAGTCTCTAGTCTGAGTGTGGACTCGACCGCATGTAGCTAGTTACAATTTTCTTAAAACTCCTTGAAAGTAAAGATGGGCATGGAGCGGTTCGATCCAGCGGATCGTCGAACCGGCTCAAAAAAACGCCCCTAACGGGCCCTTTATCTAAGCCACGAAACGGTGGTGGAGCAATGGATCGAAACCACAAGGACCTTAGGTTCGA
The DNA here is from genome assembly GCA_004135705.1 of Alloteropsis semialata. Lineage (NCBI taxonomy): Eukaryota > Viridiplantae > Streptophyta > Magnoliopsida > Poales > Poaceae > Alloteropsis > Alloteropsis semialata. The sequence continues at coordinate 52,729,813 of CM014278.1, forward strand.
GCGGATCGATCCTTCATTCAACGCCCGTTTAGCGGCACACAGCGGGATGCACATCGACGAGACAACGACCTGCTCCTGGACGTCCGACTTGGGCCCCTGCTGTCGCTGGCGCATGTCCGGTCATTCCTTCCACGTGCTCGACGAGCTCCTGCACCTCCAACTTGTGCCGAGCGCGGTCGTCCGCGGCGGCGCCGGTCGCCACGGCAAGCCTGCTCAACGGCTTCCTCGTCGTCGCCGACGCCTTCGGTACCTTCCTCGCTGCGCTGCTCGCGCTACGGCAGGACGCCACCATGCGGAGGCGCGACGCCGCCAAGCTCCCCTCAGCGGCGCGCGAGGCAGGTCAGCAAAAGAGCTCGAGCAGCTCTCTGCCGCCGTGGCTCAGCGAGGTGCGTGCGGACCAGCCGCTAGCATAGCGTTGTCAACCTACAGTACGCTCGCCGAGCTCGAGGTTGCGAGGACCATGTCCGAGGTCTTCAACGTCACCGCTTTGGCGTCGACGTCCGTGTTCTCGGATGTTGGTGCCGTGGCGGCGTTGGGTCGCCGGCCTCGTCTTCGCCCAGGATGTAGCTACCGCTGGTGAACGCTCGAGCGCCGGCCAGCGAGGAGCAGAGAGAAGCGATAGATATGGCCCTTGAGAAGCTGCAGGAGCTGGAGCAGGGCAGCAGGGAGCTGCAGAGACTAGGTCTCCTTGCTCAACGTTCACAGTTCAGCTGGGTCGCGAGCTGACCCTTGTTGATGTTTCGTGATTTGTAGCAGTCTGTAAATCAGACTAAAACGGCCCGCGTGGTTGGTGCTGAGCCAGAGCTGCACCACGTGAAGAATGGTTGGGCGCTCCGGCCTGCCGCACTATTTTTGCACCCTACTTTGACCACTAATTAGAGGTATTAAATAAAGTCAGTTTACAAAACTACCTCCACAACCCCTGACAAATTCGCGAGATCGAATCTAATGAGGCCTTTGACCGCGTGATTAGAGGATGATTACTGTAGCATTACTGTAGCAAATCATGGATTAATTAGGCTCGTTAGATTCATCACGCAAAGTTGCACTCATCTGTGAAAAGGTTTTGTAAATAAACTTCATTTAGTACTTTATACATGCAAGATTCCTTGGAACAATTTTTTGATGGGTTCCATCTGAACACGGCCAGTAAATCCAGCATGTGGAATGATCCATGGGATCCAACGGGGCACCGTTGGAAGCCTGATGAAAAAAATGGATGAACGGGTGCTCTATCATAACTCATGTGGATCGATGGAGCGAATCCGGTTCGCTCCATGGAGCAACCATTCCCATCTTTACTTGACAGCCACAGTCGATGTCTTCTTTTCTGGAGAGAAATTCAATCCGAGTTCCTCCCTCCGGTCGTACAAACTACTAGTTCATTCACGATTCATTAGAGATTGTTTACTGTAGCATGATGTTGTCTAATCATGGCCTAATTAGGCTCATTAGATTCGTCTCGCAAAATTACCCGGGTTGTGAAATGGGTTTTGTCAGTTATCCACAAGGTTGTCAGTATCGGGATACCAGGTAGTATCGTTTTTTGCCCGACAGTATCGGATCGTAGAATCGTATCGTAGTATCGGGATACTATCGGATTATGCATAATACATATTTTATATAAGATTTGCAATATATTATATAGATCGAAGTGGATAATGTCTATTTTGATTAATTAAATTGACTGTTTGCAAACTTAAGTGCTCTAATTAACATTATATTCAATGCATCTTATCTCAAATAATATTTTATCGCCATTAAATTATTTTAAAAATTATTTATATCAATTATTATGTGGTATCGTAGGATCGTAGTATCGGGATACTATAAAATTTCATGTAGGGTTGTATGGAGCCTTTCTGTAGTATCGGGATACTATGAAAATTAAAATACTAGGTGGGATCGGTATCGTTTTGTCTGGATACGATACGTATCGGGATACTGACAACCATGGTTATCCACATCTAATACTCCTAATTAGTATCAAACATTTAAAATTATTATAGCAAAACTTATATCGCGGCCGAATTGTCAGAGAACGAAGCTCACCGGCTTCTCTGCAAATGCAAACCCTTCGATGGCCCTGGGACTGGAAATGCAAGCAGCGCCAAGAGAAAAACTATCCCTGACGGCAGATTGGCAGAGCTAAAGCGCAAAACAGAGCCCGGACTTGCATTAGATTAGGACCTGAATCATCCACTAGTGCCTCTCAATCATTCGGCAGGCGCCGGCTCTTGCCTTGATTAGATTTAAGACTTGGAGCTCTACCTCCGGCGAGCAGATCAGCCAAATTTGGAGAACGTGATCATGGACGGGACGTGGCGTTTAACCCGTAAAGAATTCAGAGCTCAGGTCACAGAACCAATGGCCAAGGTTCTCCTTCCTCTCGAGTAGTTGCAGTGCTGCTCCCTTTCTTCAGTTGGCCTGCCTGCATCAGGCTAATCCATGGAATCAAAATGGAGGAAGCGAGATTAACAATGCAAATGCAGCTTCCAATTATTCACGTTTTGAGCAAGGAATCCTCCGACAATTTCTCGGAACAGCTCCACCTAACGCGCGTCTTTTTTCTTAGTTTTTCAAGAAAGCAAAGAGCCTGGACAGTCCGACCGACGACGACGTCTTGCAGTTGGAGCTCGGTGTATATAGCACGGTGTTGCCGTGACCTTGAGCTTCTCGTCAAGCACCGGCAGACTGGGACGCGCCGTGCCGAGAAAGGCGTGCACTACTTGAGCTGCTCCACTCCCAGTGCCAGAGGCAGAGAGGAGGAGGCGGCGGCATGAGCGCCGGCGCCGTGCTCGCGCTCCAGATTGCCGCGGTGGCTCTCGTGGCGGCGCTTCTCGTCGCCGTCGTTGTCGCCGCCTCCTGGGGCGGCGCGGGGCGCTGCGCCGAGGTGCACGTGCAAGACATCGAGCGCGCGCTCGGGGCCGCCACGATCACGACGTACGAGCGAGCGGCGGCCGGGATGGTGGCGGAGGGGAAAGCGGACCGCTGCGCCATCTGCCTGTCGGAGTACGCCGGGGGCGACGAGCTCGTGCGGGTGGTGCCGACGTGTGGCCACTTCTTCCACGCGGATTGCGGCATCGACGGCTGGCTCCGGGCGCGCCGGACGTGCCCGATCTGCCGGGGCGCGCTGTGCCCGCCCATGCCTCCGCGAGACGGCGGCGACGCGCTGGCCGCTGTTCCCTTGCGCCTAGCCTAGCTGCCTAGTCAATCCGTTACTTTGATCAGCCTCCATTGTTTATGTACTTACACTACATAGTTGATATCAGTGATTTGAGTCGACACCGAGGAAACCCCCACTCCGAATCCGAAACGCACTGCTCCATCCTTCCGCCGCCTTCGACCTGTGCAGTTCATAAAAGCTAGGGCAGTGGATGGCCATGCCCAAGCCACCTCTCTCCAACCAAGTCCTCCTCCCGGCAAGTCAAGCGAGATGGAGGAACCCCTTGCGGCTTCCGTCTTGTGCGCGCAGGACGGCATGCTCAACGACGCCGGCGCCTGCCTCAGCCGCCTCGCTGCCGCCACCCGCAAGAGGAGCCGCGTCTCCGTGGCCGTGGGCAGCACCGAGGACTACGAGGAGACGGGCCACCTCGGCGAGGGCGGCTTCGGCGCCGTCGTCAAGGCGCGCCACCGGGCCACTGGGCAGACCGTGGCCATCAAGCGCCTCGTCGCGGCCGACGACGCCGACAGCTGCAGCGTCGAGGAGCTGCTACTGCGCGAGGCGCGCTTCCATGAGGCGTGCGGCGGCCACCCGTTCATCGTCGGCTTCCACGGCATCGTCCGCGACCCCGCCACCGCCGACCTCGGCCTCGTCATGGAGTGCGTCGACGGCCCGACGCTCTACGACTACCTCCGCCATCTGCGCCGCGGCAGCCCGCGGATCCCGGAGGCCACGGCGCGCGCCGTCATGTGGCAGCTGCTGACGGGCGCCAAGGAGATGCACGAGAACAGCGTCGTCCACCGCGACATAAAGCCCGGCAACATCCTCGTCGGCGGCGGCCACCGGGTCCTCAAGATCTGCGATTTCGGGCTCGCCATGTCCATGTCCGAGGCGCCGCCGTACGAGCCGGCGGGCACGCTCTGGTACAAGGCGCCCGAGATGCTGCTGGAGATGCACGACTACGACGCGCGCGTCGACACCTGGTCGCTGGGCTGCATCATGGCGGAGATGATCTACGGGAGGGCGCTGTTCGCGGGCAGCTACGAACGGGAACAGCTCTGCGCGATCTTCGATGTGCTCGGCGTGCCGGACGGCAAGACATGGCAGGGGTTCTCGTCCACGACGTTCGCCACCGAGGTGCTGCCGGAGCTGGACTTGCAGCGACGACGCAGCCGGTTGCGCGAGCTGTTCCCTAGGGCTAGGCTGTCCACGGACGGATTCGAGGTCCTCGACGGCCTCCTCACATGCAGCCCAGACAAGCGGCTCACGGCGACGGCTGCCTTGAAACTCCCATGGTTTGCCAAGGTCGAGGCACTGGAGCTGCCAAGCAAAGTCGGCGTTTCCCATGACGAGAAGAGAAAACTTTAGTGTGTGACTTGACAATCTTTTGATGGTCGTGATATCTGTAATACCAGTATATCACTAGTCACTGTATTATTCTGCACAGACTATATATTTACTAATATATTGTGTCTGCAGTGTGTTGTGAATATTTTTATGTCAAATGTACGACTGAATCCATTTGTTTGTATTCGAAATTGGAGCTCGATGCATAAGGCTGTCTGCACTGGGTCCGGTACCCGGTACGGGACGCCTTCCTGCAATACGAAATCCCCTGCACCGGGGTACCCTAAACCATCCGGGACGCTAGCGGATGCGCCAGCTTCCGCCAAAGCAAGCGCAGCTCGCGGACGTCCGCTACGCCTACGTGGCGCGGGGCCCGCGCGCCGACCGTTCCTCCGCGCCGCTCGCCGGAAGAGGAGAGAGAACCGGGCGGGGGAGAGAGAAGGGGATGAAAGAGGGAGAGAGCTCCATGGACGCTCGCCCTGCCGCCGCTGCCGGATCCCAATGAGCGCGGTCGGGGAGGTGGTCGGCGCCGGCGCTGGGAGGAGCTGGAGAGGCCGCCGTCGAGCTCCTCCGCCGGATCCGCCCACCCCTCGCTCTGCCCGCCACGGCNNCGTTCCTTTCCCCTCCGCCGCGCAGGGGAGCGGCCATGGCGGAGCAAGGAGGGGAGGGCCGGCGCGGCGGGCGGAGCAGGGAGGGGAGCCACGCCGGCGCGCCTCCTCCTCCACCGCCGGCGCTCGCGGAGGGAGAGGGCGGAGAGGAGAGAGGGAGAGGGCGAGCGGCGGCTCGCCGTGGGGAGAGGAGAGGAGGGAGAGGGAGAGAGAGATCGAGAGAGAGGGGGAGGTGTCGGCGGTGAAAAAAAATAGAGAGAGAAAAAAGAAGGAAAAGTAGAGAGGAAAAAAAGAAAAAAAGAAAAAAAATAAAAGGGAAAAAGAAAAGAAAAAAGAAGAAAGAAAAAAGAATGGAGGAGATAGAATAGAAAAAAGAAAAGGAAAACAAAATGTGTGGAGTGAGGAGATGGTAGTTGGGATAGTTGAATAAAATATGTGATAGTTGGGATAGAGTATGGATTTGGAGGATGACGGGTGCGGGAGAAGTTGTTATAGAGGATGGAATCTTGATGACCAGAACAGAATATGCCAGCCTAAGCCTGTAGGCTGTAGCCATGTACCAGGAAGGCAGGAACACCCATGGTCCATGGATCGATCCATACCATACGGCTCCCATTCTGAACCGTTTAGGATATTTTATCACAATTGTTTCGAAAGAGCAGTTTGGAATCAAACCTTTAATATAGCTGTGCATGAATTTGGCTTGTTTTTCCACCTAGGATACATGTCAGCCTGTTCGGTTGGCTGGTGGCTGGTGCTGATTTGTTGTGAGAGAAAAGTACTGCTGTCTGGTGGCTGATAAGCCAACCGAACATGCTGACATTTAGTTAGAACATGGTTTGGACCCTGTCCTTGAGTGAGGTAGCTAACTCCAAGTAGAAATCAGAGCCCCAGGCGTCCGAATCTGATGGCCCTAGGCCAGGCCCCAAGCAAACAATGCGTTAGTTTTGTGGAGCCTAGACGAGCTAGAACCCTGGCATGATCAACTCGATAAAATGAGCCACATATAGTCTATATATACATATTTTTTTTATAAAATTTTTTTATACCATTTAATTTTATATTAGTTCTGTCCTAAGTAAAAATTGCCTAACTTTAACTTAAATTTGTAAAAATAATATAACAATATCTACAATACCACGAGTGCATGATGAGATCGGAAGGCAACGGATGCCTACGTGTGTGAGACCAAACATTATCCAAGACGTTGTAGCCAGGGACATGGGTTATTTCCAAATCATTCTCTTGTTTGTACAATCGGCTAAATGCTACAGCCCAAATAGAAACATGGCATATAGAAAATTAGAAATGGAGGGAGCCAAAATTGATCCTGTAGGAGAAGTTGCTCTTGTACCATTTTGGAAACAAACTGCTAGCTACTTAGTAGCTGCTCTTGCTCAGTTGCTCTGTTATGTTGTTGCAGCAACTTGCTCTCTGTCCATGGTAGCAAACAGCGCTGAAATCTCGATTAGCTTGCTCAGCCCGCTGCGCTACCCCGGCAGCGGCGGGAACGCGTCATCTGGTAATATAATTGGGTGATAAAACTTGCATTACTGAATCCATTTCTGCAATGGATTTTGCGTGGCCTTTTCCTCCTTTGTTTTTTGTTTCCTACCCCTGTTCCGCTTCCGGATTCATCCGATGCAAACCGCTTGATCCGCCAACCGATGGCGCGAAAGAAGAATCGGATTCCGAGCTGGAGTTCGTGCCGGTCCTCCGACTCCATGTCAGCCTCAGCGGCACGCGCTTAGGGCAACCGAAGCTCGCGATCTGTGTCCGCAGCAGCAATCCCAACCTCACCGCCTCCCTACGTGCATAAAGGGCAGGGGCGCAGCCGCGCAGGGCAACGCCACGCCCAAGCCGTCTGTCTTCTTCCTCCTTCCAACGATCCAGTCGAGACTCGAGACATGGAGCGCCGCCACGTCGCCGCCGCCGCCGCAGGAGCGAGCCGAAAGAGGCGACGCCTCTCCGTGGGCAGCATCGAGCACTACGAGGAGATGTCCCGGCTCGGCCAGGGCAACTTCGGCGCGGTCGTCAAGGCGCGCCACCGCGTCACGGGCCAGGCCGTCGCCATCAAGCGCCTCACCGTGGACGACGCCGCGGAGGACCCGCTGCGGGAGGCGAGCTCCCACGAGGCGTGCGGCGGCCACCCGTTCATCGTCGGCTTCCACGGCCTCGTCCGCGACCCGTCCACGTCGCGCCTCTGCCTCGTCATGGAGTGCGTCGACGGCCCGAGCCTCCACGACTACATCCACCAGCGCCGCCGCGGCCGCCTGCCGCTCCCGGAGGCCACGGTGCGCTCCGTCATGTGGCAGCTCCTGACGGCCGCCAAGAAGATGCAGGAAAGCCACATCATCCACCGGGACATCAAGCCCGAGAACATCCTCGTCACCGGCGACCACAGGGCCGTCAAGATCTGCGACTTCGGGCTGGCCATGTCCACGTCCGAGCCGCCGCCGTACGAGCAGGCGGGCACGCTCTTCTACAAGGCGCCAGAGATGCTGCTGGAGATTCCGCACTACGACGCGTCGGTCGACACCTGGTCCCTGGGATGCGTCATGGCGGAGATCATCAACGGGAAGCCGCTGTTCCAGGGCTGCGACGAGGACGGGCAGCTCTGCGCGATCTTCGACGTGCTCGGCATGCCAGACGACAAGAAATGGCCGGGCTTCTCCTCCACGCCGTTCGCCACCAAAGTGCTGCCGCAACTGGTGGTGCATCAGAACAATCATCTGCGCGAGCTGTTCCCGGAGGCGACGCTGTCCACGGAAGGATTCGAGGTCCTCAATGGCCTCCTCGCCTGCAACCCCGACAAGAGGCTCACGGCGGACGCTGCTCTCAAGCACAAGTGGTTTGCCAAGGTAGAGGCATTGGAGCTTCCAAGGAAAGATGAGGCATTGCTTGGGAAGAAGAAGCTGCTCGTGGTTTCTCCAGCTGCTGCGAAGAGACGAAAGCTGCAGAGTGTGTGACGTCAGAATTCTTAATTTGATCATCTGATGCTAGTAATTTGTAAAGATCTGTACTCGAGATCTCTTATTCTGAAAATCCGAACAGATCGTGTAGTGGATTATGTAAATGTTGTGTGAGTATTGTGACAAAAATTGTATTGTCAAATCCATCTCCGATCTAAGCTCTCATACTGACAAGCTACTGAATCTCTGAATTTTGGTATCAAAACTGAACAATACAAGCTGATCATGTGTGTGTGTTGTGTATTATCGGACTACTCATTGCTCATTAGTCGTGGCTAGGTCATTTGGAACATCGATGCTTCGGTCAAAGAAACAATCTTAGTTACTCATTAGAGAGTACTCCAGGTGAAATCTCTATGTTAATCATCATGCTAGATGCTAGAAAAAAGGTAAATTCCCTTAAAAAACCTAAAGCACCCAACCATCGAACTGAGACTCTAATCATCTTGACAATAATAACCATCGGGTGTTTTCTGTAGGAACGGATTACTCGTGATGTGGTGAGCTTGGTTACGGTTTATTTTAGCAGGAAACAGTAGCACATCGGCCGTCCTTTCTATGATCGTGCACCAAACAGCTCCTCTTCTAGCATTCTGTTGCTCGGCCCTGTAGCTTCAGCAGGTGAGAGTGTTCTTTACTGTTTGCTTTGCTTTATAACTGGCCTCCGTCCTTCGGGTAAGTGAGTATTTTTATTGCTGATTCTAGTTCTTGTAGTTCTGGTTATTCACTGTTTGCTTTATACTCCACTGCTTCCACTGTTCTTGTAGTTCGGGTAAGGGAGTATTTCTGATGCCTCCACTGCTTGTTTAACCGCGCGACAGTAGTTTCAGGGTCACCTGACTTTTATTTTTGCAATCTTCAGTTCGTCAGTGTTTGGCTCGACAGCATGCTTGTTGTCCTGTGCACTGTGCCGTTCAGTTTTTGCAACAGCTGCAGCTTGGCTGCCAGTTTGTAAATGAGATACTGAAATCGCTGTCCCTTCTTTAAAGTTTCCGGTCATTGGCCTTGTTTGGTTTTCTAGCATCTAGCATTGCTAGGAGGGAATCTTTCTTGCATGGAGTACTAAATGAAGTCTATTTGTAAAACCTCTTCACGGCTGAGCGTAACTTTTCGAGACGAATCTAATGAGCCTAATTAATCGATGATTGGCTACAGTGATGCTACAGTAACCATCCTCTAATCATCATTCTCTAATCATACGGTCAACGGCCTCATTAGATTCTTCAGGGTTCCTAGTGCAGGGGTTCTGGAGTTAGTTTTGTAAAATACCTTTATTTAATACCTTTAATTAGTGGTCAAAGTTGTGAACAGTATCTAGCGCTGGAAAACCAAACGGGGCCATTACATGTACAAACCAGTGGCATTTAATTTCCAAAACATTGACTAACACGGCAGATCATTTGGGGTTCTCAGATAGTTTGGGAGAAACAAACTGTAAGGTTGAAGGTTTGAAGGGCTTGTGCTCAATTTTCGCTATGAACACTTTCTTAACTTCGCCATGCTAGTTCACACAGAAGCTTTTACGAACTGTGCTGCTTGATGTGTCTAGCCACACGTCTGATTGGTCTTATAAATTTATTCAAGATGGCGCATTGTCATCAGTCGTTGGACAAATCAAACTACTGTAGTTAGATGTTACAATATCAGGTCAAAAAAAGCAAGGGCTCATATTGCTGACGAAGATCGGCAAGAAACGTCTGAACGATAGAGGGGGTGTTTAGTTCACCCCCTCTCTCTTCCATTTTGCATAATACGCGTTTCTCAATATACTTTTTTCTCTTGTGGCACGTGACCCAATGCATAAAAATACGATACATAACAACATCTAAACACCCCCGTATTCACATATTTGAGCAGCACGAAGTGTTTTATTCGGAAGAGCAACCTCAAGCTTCGAGAGCATCAGTTTGGACTAAATAAAAAAACGTCTGTTCAATTTGGTGAATGGACAGAGAACAGAGCACAGTTTGCTCTGCAAAATTTACCCCAAATTCCCTGGCAGCAAGAGCAACCATGGGAGTATGGGACTATGGGAGCCACTGTTTTTGTCGCTTAATTTGGCAGTTGAAGCTAAATGACACAAGATTTAATTGCATTATACTACACATAAAAAAGAATCAAAGAATCCGTCCTAAATCGGATCGCTGCACATACCATTCCACTTTGGGCTAGCTGCAGAGAGGGCAGGGCACGAGGCCATTCTCGTTGCAGGCGGAGCACGGGATGCGGCCGGCGGCGGCAGTGCCGGTGGCGCCGCCTGCGTCATGGAGCCAATGACTGCCGCTGCACCCGCCGCACACCACGAACCAGGCGCCGCCGCACACCGCGCACGGGCCTTCCCCCGCGCCGCGCCGTGGCGCGCGCCGGAGCATGGCCCGGAGCTGGGACCGCTCGTGCAGCGCCACCACCTCGTCGGCGCCGCCGAGGTACCGCCCTTCCACGAACAGCCGCGGCGGCACGGGGAAGGCGGGGCCCCGGTCGGCGCCCCCGCCGCCGTCCTGATCGCACATCAGCGCCCGGAGCTCCTCCCGGTAGGCCGCGTGCATGGAGACGTCGCGCTCCAGGAAGGCGACGTGGAGGCCCTCGAGCAGGCGGCGCACGCAGGCGCAGTCCTCGAACGTCTTGCGCACGCCGCGGAGCGACGTGGTGTACAACACCACCGCGCGCTCGGCGCCCGGAGGGCACCGCCGCTCGAACGCCTCCAGGGGGTCCGCGACGCCCGCTCCTCCTCCCCCTCCTTCGCCGCCGCCGCCGGGTACGCCGTCGTTGTCGTCGTCGTTGTCGTCGTCGCGGCGCTTGGTCACCTCGAGGGCCTGCGCGTAGGCGTCGACGGCGCGGTGGAACGCGGCGAGCAGGTCCGGGTCGAAGAGCGTCGCCGAGGCGAGGTCCGGCCGGCGGTAGCAGGAGTCGCCGGCGGGCTCCGCCGCGCTCTTGTCGTGGTGGTCCGAGCTGAGCTTCATCTTCTTGGCCTTGCGCGGGGTGACCCCCGGCGAGACGTTCTCCTTGTCGGCATCATCAGCACCGCCGCCGGGCACCTCGTGCGCAGCCCCCGCTTCACCACCCGGCACCTCCTCCTGCGGCGCCGGTTCTCGGCGATGACAACACGCCGTCGCAGGCGGATCCGGTGAGGGGCCGGCCCCGGGAGGGAGCGCAAGGAGGAGGTTGGACCGCGCGGCGGCGTCGGGGAAGGACTGCAGGGTCCTGAGGATCCTCGATCTGAGCCCTCCCATTTCTCCTCACCTCCGTCCCTCCCTCCCTACCCTCACTCACTCTCTCTCACTCTCACTGTGTGTGATACTGATGATCGGCACTCGCAATTGCCGATCGAATGTCTGTAATCGGGAGGGGGAAGAAGGGGGGTGGATTGATTGCTCAGCTTAGGATGCCGCAGCGGCTTCAGTTGTTTTGTTTCGCCCCCTGTTAATTATTGGACTGCGTGTGCTGTTGGGTGCCTCGCAACGGCTAGGAGGAAGGAAGGGGCGAATTTGTCCGCGAAATGTCCCTTGCCGTTTTCGAAGTAAACATGACTGGTTGATGGGTGGGATGGGACGGGCCAGGCCAACGGCTACCTACAGCCCACAGGCAGCACAAAAATAACACTAGTGGATCTAGCATCATCAAAATAAAATTTTACAAAATAAAAAGAACACTTGACAGCGATTTACTTAACTGAAAATGTTGTCTGCTCGCAACGTTCACCTGATCTTGCGAACCCAAAGCTAATTTCACACAGCCGGTCCAGCATAGTTGCAGCAGTCACCAACTCGCCATACGGCCAATACATGCAGGTGCAGCACCCAACAACTCCCAACATATGCGTGGTGCCTGAAGGTGGTCAGGCAATGACCCACCACGCTTGCGGCTTTATTTATAGATGATAATAATAAGTTCATAAACACAGGGGCAAAACAACACACATAACGTCAGGTTACAGCACGGGCGGAGGCGTCTATATCCTCCTGCCCTCTCCAGGGATTAATGTCCAGCACGCTAACGAGTTACACAGGTAGTACAACGCTTACGGTGGCTGCAGGCGACCGAGGCGGCATAGGCCGGCCTACTGCCCCCCGCAGCGACGCAGCCGCCATGGAAGGATTACCTACATGCTGGGCAACCTAGTGCTGCACAGCGCTGTCAGGTTAAACACGATTACAATTCTCAAAGCAAATGCAGAGATAATTTCCTAAACACAGGGTGACGCGTCCCATTCCGACCGAGCAACCTTCATGTGCACTTCACGGCAGAGGCGCCGGGTTGGATCTGCCCCTTGTTGTCGCAGTTCGCTGCCGACGGTTCTTGGGGCCCGGCACCGTTCGCCTGGCCTGAATTCTCACCCTCCTTTGCTGCCTCTGCCTGAGGAGCATCTGCCTTCACTTCAGCCACAGGTGGGGCAGCGGGTTCGGTTACAATCACGCTCACGCCGCCACCCTCTTTCTTCTCTCCCTCCGAAGGTGCCGCTGGAGGCACCACAGATTCAGCTGCCTTGTAGTTCTCACTTTTCTCCTCTTTCTTCCCTTCCTCTACAGGTGCCGGTGGAGCTACTTCAGATTCAGCTGGTGCTGCTGGAGCTACTTCAGATTCAGCTGGTGCCAGGGGAGCTACTTCAGATTCAGCTGGTTTCACGTCTGCTTTATTCTCTGATTCTGGGGCAGCGACATTATTAGTCTGCTCTTGGCCCTCGGTGCCTTGTTCAGTCTTCTCTGCGGCATCTGCACCAGGGGCCTCCTCTTTCTTCTCGCCTCCTTCAGTGTTCTCTGCAGCATCTACACTGGGGGCCTCCTCTTTCTTCTCTTCTTCGGCATTTTCAGCATCCTTCATCTCCACATCAGTGTCTTTATCTCCTTCCAAAGTACCACGGTCTACAGTATCATTGGGATCCACGGCATCTGCATCTTCTTTTTTCTCCTTTTTGCCCCTCTTAGAGCTTGATCTTCCACGTTTAGGGGTCTTCTCACTTTCTGGGCTCTCAATTGCCTTGACCTTCTCGCTTAAGCGTGCTGACCGTCTGGGAGTATCACCTGCTTACAAGCTTTTTAGAGGGAGCAGCAAGACCTTGAATATTGGGGGGGCCTACTAGTACCAAAATTATGAAAAACAAAACATAACTAAGTGGATTAACAAATGATGAGATCTAGATGCCTACTGGTTCCCCAATCAAACTCTGAAGACGCAGGGCCTCCAGGATGAGATTTCAGGTACTGGGTCAGTTGTCTCTTGCTCTTGATCTCCTCACCAGTTGGGGAAACAAAAATAACCTCAAATTTTCCACCTCTAATTGGGGCAAGCTGCAATGTCACAGGCAGAAGTTAGCACAAATACCCAAAGAACTAAATGAGAATCAAACATGGAATGAATCTGAACTCTAATTTAACTGCTTTCCAGGTAGTGTTCCCATATAATATATCAGGCAATTCCATCACTATTGATTTCTGACATGATATGAAAAATTGTGCAAAAAAGCCAGCCAAACAACAAGTATATCGAACTGTGAGAAACAATGCCCAACAACACAGCTAAAGAATTGATTGCAACCCAGAAAGGTCCCACATAAACTCAGAATAGATAAACTCTCAAAGAAAAGGTAACAGATTTGATCTCCACATGAGTTTTCCCAACGATTGGTTGCCACACATCACGTTTTCTTAATCCTTGGATGACAGAAAGAGCAGCATTGATCGTTTGATATTACTGAAGCTGGCTTAATATGAGTTTAAAGCAGGGATAACAAAGGAGTTCCACTTGAGGTCCATTGTCATTTGTGAGGACTTACGGTGACTTTTAATATGATTACTAAGGATGCATCAAAGAGTTGGTTGGGTCCGCAAACTACAGGAATTATCAGACATGAAACAGGCAATACACAAAATACATAAAGTGATGCAGGACTAGTTTTCAATTGGAGACACAAATTCAGCTCTCTTGTTTGTAGTAACTTGTCTTCAAGGGGACAGACGAAATCATATCAAGATCATGCAGCCATGCTCTTAACAGTTTCTCAATCTTTCTTTCAAAAGAAGAAAAGAAAAACTTGTTTGAAAATGTAAATATTCTCTGCCAGTTTCTATCTAAATAATTGAGGTGTTAATTTCAACAGTTTTTTTCTACAGGAGAGGGTTCTGGTTCATAACTGTTACAGAATTTACAATTACACTTGAAACACTATCAGTCAATAGATAAATAGGGAACCGCAACATCAACACATCACACGATGACCTTTTTAGACAACCTACACAAAGTGATTACGATGCTTGTCCCACAACATAAATAATCCCAGAGCTGAAAGATATAATCAATAAACAAGGAAAAAAAATAATCCGCACCAAATGCCAGAGTGCTGTTACTGTTATGGCCCAATGAAAAACATGATGCTGAATGTTCTAATCATTCAGAACAGCATGCTAATATGTTCCTTGGCTATCTGAACTCTCCATATGCCAGGACCCATAAGGCCATTACTATCTATGTAATGAATATTGAAAGGCCTGTATTTCACTTCATGGAAGACAAATTGACAACAATGTGTTGAGATGTCCCTGGGAGCTAATCTGTACTTAGTTGGATGAAATAAGCATCACAAAAACCAAACAAAGGACCCAGATTGCTAAATAGATAAAGACGATGCAACCAAGTATCTTAATTCTTCCCTTATTTCATAGTTGATGTGAAATCAAATAAAGAACACGTTTAGTGGCGCCAATCTCGACAAGCACGCACCAAGCCTCCAAGCAGATTGCTAAAACAACAGGCAAGAAGTAGTTACCCAATAGAACCAAATGAGCCAAAATCAAGATAAAGTATGTCCATATTAGTCCAGATCCTGCTAAGGAGCATATGAATTCACACAGGACAGATATGTAGGTGTCAGTGTTCGACTCAGGAGCAGTTCTCTGATTCAGCAAACTATAAAAAGGTTGGATTCGCCTTATTTTTTTTCCATGACCACAGAAAGAAACCATCCCAGGCATTTTTAAAAAAAAATGAATTAGGGGTTCATATACTGCTTTTTTATGTTCGTTTTCATTTTTACACAAATATATGTATGTGTGTACATTTGCTGAGAGCAGATCTCTTCCTGTTCTTTAATATGCTATGTGTACGGATCCACAAGAGACACATCACATATCCAATAATGCAAAGCTAAAGGAAAACGAACAGAATAAAAAAATAACAAATGATGAGATGGACTGCAATTTAGCCCATGCAGTACACCTCCTCCTTTATGTGGTTGTCCCAAATCCCTACAGGATTTGATGAACTTAGCACTTAGCCACCACCAGTCACGTCTTTCCTAACCTTCTCCACAACGCACTACACCTCTGCCACCCCATAAATCCCTTCCTGCTGGCTAGGCGGTCACCATCTCTCACTAGTGAGTAATTGCCGGCATCCACCTCATGTCCTCGTCACCCCGATATCGAGGACAACAGTGCCATGGCATGCTCCTCTTCATGGCTGGCCACATCTCCAGCGTTCAGCTATTGTGTCTTCAGCTATCATGTATCAGGTGCAGCGTTGCGGGCATCAACACATACTGGCCAACCTGCTGCGCTGTGTCTGATACGAGTCAACACAGCAAAACATAGTTTCCAACACGCATATCATGGTAACACATGTTGTCGACATAGTCTCCAAAACATTAATGCGGGGACAGTCCAGCCCAATCACTATTTACGACTTGGCAATCCCACCAACCAAATTACGATAGAAAATGACAATGGAACTATGGAAGAAAGTCATGTTTGTAAGCAACACGAGCTCAGAAAACCTACAATCTTACGGTACAAACTATCACTAGGTTGCTAAAGCTAACTGGTAACTGTTTACCACTTACCAGAAAGTTATTATAGAGGTGGGACCTTGATTTCCAGGACTCATGTTTATACTCCTTTTCCCTTCTCTTGTGAAACACATGTCATGCACATTCTACGAGGGAAAAGGGCAAACCAACAAACTCAAATTTCCCGACTCTAGTTCACTTATGATTCATTGCAAATCATTGATGTTTAGCAATGAGTAGGGAGTTAAAAACAAAGCATTGAGAACAGATTTGAAAACTGGCATACTACAGTACATCCATAACTGAATTTGGAAACATTCAACCAAATCACCCAGTATGGCACATAGAGATTCCCCCAAGAAGTATTGACCTCGAACCAGACTACCAGAAGAGACCCAGGCCAAGATGAAATGGTTTGCAATTTACACCACAAGAGCCAACCATGCTAGATACCCCTCGCACTGCTTTGCAAGGGGAAAACAAGGTCTGAAACACGCTCTCAAGAGCTCTAAAATTATCTATTCAAATAGCCAACACGTCCAATCCCTGTCGGTCAAAAACAGAACAACGTAAATGTGACAACTGACAACTTCTAACAAGACCGCGCAGCTGAAAATTGGTTAAAAATGATTGAACCCCTAATACATCTTCAAAATGGATGCCGTAATGGAAACAAATCGAGTGGAGCAAGCAGAACAAACTGCAGTCGGGCAAGCTAATGAAGTTGTAGCCTCCAATATTCGCGCATGTGTCAGGACGCGAATGTTGCAGGTCAATCGCGAGCTACGACCAACGAGCTCAAAATTAAGCTCCAAAACCATTTAACCGATCCCGCGTATGGCCTTAGACTCCGTAAAACAACAGAGACCCCACGAACGGCAGGAATCGAGCTCTCAAACCCTAGAACAGGACACCCCGACCCCAACCGCTCGAACGGTGAAACCGCGGCGAAATTCGCAGGGACCGAGCCCTAGACCACCGGATCCGAGCTCCAACACGTCCCCGCAGCCCTCGGGACCGCGGCCCTCGAGCCCGAAGCAAGCAGCGAGCATAGAGTACGCAAGGAAATTGGAAAAGAGGGCCGGCCGAGCGGCCAGTAAGGGCAAACCTTCTTCGTCCAGCCGGAGGGCGCGGGGAGCTCTGTTACGGAGGCCTCCTTCTGCGGCGTCTCCTCCGCCGCCGCCGCCACGTGCTCCTCGCCGGTGGCCATGCCGCTCGCCTGGTTTCGAGTTTCCTCTTCCCGCTCGCGCTGTCGGAATTCGCAAAGGCGCTTGCCGCTTGCTGCTGCTGAATTGGGGAATGGATTGGAGCGGGGCAACGGTGGGGACGGCAGAAATAACGGCCCGCCCGGTCCCAACTGTCTCGTCCACGCAGACGGCGTGAGCCACCGGGAGCACGCGTGGACCCGGCGCACGGAATAACGGGACTCTGCCGGCAGATCCGTGCGGAAACCGAGAGGTCTACGGTGCATGAACCGGGTGCAGGAGCTCCTCTCGGGGCCAAACGGCGGGACCGAGAAGGTGGCAGAAAACCACATTGCATTCCGCGAGTCTGGACGGTTCTAGTCCGCTGTTGTAGGAAAGGCGCTGGTCGAGGCGGTGCGCACGAATAGAAGTACGATACGCGAGCCGGCGGAGGCAGGAGCCCACTGACATGTGGGGTTGCAGATAGCGGGTCCGACGAGTCAGACAGATGGAGTCGTATGGCCCGGGTCGCTCCGGCCGGCACGTGGGAGACCAGGCTTGTCAGCGGCGGACACGCGGCGAGTTTCGATTAGCTGGAGCTGGGGCTGCGGGCGGAGGTAGGTGCGATCCTATCGAGCGCTGGGCACGTGCTCGGCGGGGAGGGTTTACGTGGGATCTGGGAGGAACACGTGGCTCTGGAAGGGCGAAGTGGAATACGAATAGACGAATAGTTCGTCCATCTTCGTCCTCGGTCCCAAATGCAGACTCGATCATGGAACTATGATGACTATGAGCTGATTGGTTGGCTATCAAAAATTGCAGGTTGAAATGTGGGCAAGTCAAAATATGGACATGTCAAATTTTTTTGCCAAAGCTTGGGCCAGAATGTTAAAGTAGCACTTGATTGGGTGTCAAAAATATAATGGTCAAAAATTTATCACCAAATGACTTGATGTAAAATACAAACACTAATATGTATGATTTATACTAGCACACTTGCGAAAAATTGATTGGGTGTCAAAATATGAACGAGATTAACATTGTCACTTTGTTAAGGAATTTTGGCCCAAAAAAATTTGGTTTTCAACCAAATGAATGCCAAAGCTTATGGCTTTGCCCGCATATTAGCTTGGCAACTTTTGGAAGCAACCAATTAGCCTCTATGTGCCACAAGATGTAGGGCCTGTTTAGTTGGGAAAGTTTGAGAAAGTTTGGAAAGAAAGTTACCATTGGGAAGCGTGTTCTGTGAGAGGGGCACGGTTGTCAGTGTAAAGACAGTTACCACTTCTTTGTAACTTTCACCGAACTAAACAGGGCCGTAGTCGTTTTTGAGCTATCTTACTTTTTCAGTTTTTCCTAAAAAATTACAACTCTAGAGAAAAAATTAATATTCCCTCCGTTTATTATAGTTCACTATTAACTTTAAAATACAAAT
This sequence comes from Alloteropsis semialata, assembly GCA_004135705.1. Lineage (NCBI taxonomy): Eukaryota > Viridiplantae > Streptophyta > Magnoliopsida > Poales > Poaceae > Alloteropsis > Alloteropsis semialata. The sequence goes on from CM014278.1 coordinate 52,748,299, forward strand.
TTGCCTGTTTATCTTATTATTATAAATAAATAAAAATGTGACCCCATACTTAAAGTACCTTGATAATAAAACAAATAATAACAAAATAAATTATAATAATATAAAACTTTTGAATAAGACTAATGGTCAAATGTGTATTAAAAAAATCAACAATGAACTATAATTTGGAGCGGAACGAGTAATTTATAGAAAGACTATTATATTTATGATTTTAAATAGATATAATAAAATATATATTTTATTGTGAATTTAAATAGAATAAATAATATTATTTTTTATATATCTTTGATCAAACCTGAGATAAATTGACTCATCGGAATGTTAGAGTTGCAAATTTTTTGACACCTTTTTTAGTCTATATTTTATCACCTAAATCCCTAATGGAAAAGAGATCTTAGGGATCATCAAATGCTTGGGTGAGTTTGGTTGATGCATTCAACCTCCAACGAATAAAAAGGAAAAAAACGACTAGTGACACTCTCTGTTGACCCCAATGCAATGAGGTGGAATTTGGATAGATACTGGTATAGGGAAAGGGAAATATAAGGGATAAGAAGAGGATGGTTTGGGATTGGGATACGAGATGTTATACCATACCCATGTTTGGGTTCTCTTGGTTTAGGTTAGGGATATAACATGGGAACCAAAAAAATGCAAAATAAAATAACTATTTTGCTACTCCAGCCTCATCTTCCAGGATCGTCTACGAACTTTGACGAGGGTCTAGACCAGGGTTGACCAACCCTCCCCCAAATCAATGACACAACATCAAACGACCCTTCAAAAGCAAGAACTAACCTCCAAATCAAGCAGGCCCGCCTCGTCCGGATGACTCTGGGCCTGCCCGAGAAGACCCGCTCGCCCGACCACTCTCCGTCTCGCCCGACTGGTTCACTCCTTCGCGGCTAAGCAACCTCCGAGAGGACTCGCTCGCCCGACGAGTTTCCGCCTCGCCCGACAGTCTTCGCCTCGCCCGACCAGTCTTCGCCTCGCCCGACCAGTCTCCGTCTCGCCTGACTGGCTCGCTCGGCGCCGCCCCTCGCTTTTGCCCACTCCGGGCCGTACCTACTCGGTGCCTGCCATGTCAGAATGGGATGGGCGCCTGTCCATCGCCACGGCAGCCACAGGAGCGCCCATCTCGTCCAAACAGGAACACTACAGTCCCGAAAAAGGACGCTCGCAAGCTTGAGCGACGACACCTGGAGTCCAAGCAGACACAGTGCGAGTCAACCACGACCCGAGAACCACTCGGAGACACATCCGGAAGGCCACCCACACCAACCACTCGGATGCCGCCGGCTCCGGGTCAAATGGAACGCCCATTCCGTCAACACCAACTACAACAGTGAACAACTATTCGCCGTGTACGGCCCGGGACGCAGGACGACCACAACAAACCCCGACGCTGTAACTCACTATGTAATTCCTTCTTTTTTTACCCCTCCCTTTCCTTATTCCCCTTGCGACTATAAAAGGGGACCAAGGGAAGATCGATGGGGGGATCAAGAGAACACTCGTGAACTCTCACGCAACACTCCACAACACATTACACAGGGACTTGGGACCATACTCCCTCTCCCGACTAGTTTGTAACCCCTACTACAGACTTGGGCTCGAGAACACCGATTCACACTGGACGTAGGGTATTGCTCTCTGGAGGCCCGAACCAGTATAATTTCCTGTGTCTCTTGAGCCACCATCCGGTGCCCTGACACGCGATCGTAGAAATATTACTTGCCGGCGGTAGAGAACCCCGACAGTTGGCGCGCCAGGTAGGGGCCTTCGCGTGTCGCTTCACTCCTGTTGACACCAGAATTTGGTAATTTTATGGCCAGAGGAGTCCCTAAAATAAAGCCGATAATCTAAGGAAAATCAAGACGGAAGCTGTAAGGATTACGTGGAGACGAGTGCTACATGCGCACGTACACCGTGGCTGGATTGGAAAGAAGTCTCCAGGCTGCATGCAAGATAATTAAAGAAAGATTGATGGCCGGATTGATTGAATAAGGGAAAGGTCACTACGTGCATTCAAAGATAATTAGAATAAAGAAAGGGAGGTCACCGCGTGAGAAGTCCAGACCAGTCACCATAACCATGCATGCGGATCGGACAGATCGGAGGGGGCTTTATTAGCAAGGTCTCTATGGAAAGGAAAATAGAGTCCATGTATCTTATTATTTCCTTTTGTTTAGATATTTGTTTCTTAGTACGTTGTGTGCGTGAAGGGTACCAGGGTATAAATATACACCCCTGGCTATTGTAAAAGATTTATCTCTCGATCAATATACAAACTGGCATCACGCCAAAACCTTAGGAACCATGTAGCTTATCGACGAGTTCTTCAGCAAGCTGGGCTGCATCAGTCTTCGATCTCCAGTCTGCCGCGAGTTCCGTCACCCGGATCGATCCAAGCTTTGATCTGAGGCGCATCGCCCTCTTCTCGTTTGGATGGTTCAACTACCGAATTAGCGTAAGCTTTGAATTGAGACGCATCGCCCTTTCTCGTTTATGCTGTTCAATGTAACATGTCGGCTTTACTTTGCTTATTCAATATAATAGCCGATCTGTTACTGACGGGCTGTTCTTCGAGTTTTCGGGTTTGATCTAGATTCCCTGCGTCGGAGCTAGATTTATCTTGATTATTAGAAGGCAGCTTATGCGGTTGTTTGGAGTTTCTAGATTGATGACTCTTCAAACAGCTATGAGCATTGGTTTAGTCCGATTTGAGCTGACAATATCGTTCCAGGTCCGATTCACCTTTATAGGCTTAATCTGGTTGTTCTTTGAATATCGGGTTTGATCTAGATTCCCTACGTCGGAGCTAGATCCTTCTTGATTATTAGAAGACAGCTTATGCTGTTGCTTGGAGTTGCTAGATTGGTTTAGATCTACGCCATGTGAGTCAATCTGTTTCTTCAACAGCTGTGAATATTGGAACGATCTTGTTACTGTTCTGTCAGGATGATTATCATTGCGAGCTTCCTGTCCAAGAGATTAGGCAGGAGGGACAACATATCGGCTCTCACAGCTTATTGAACATATTGCAACGGGCAAAGCCGATCTGTTATTATGATTGCATCAAGATTAGCTGCGGGAGAGCTGTCTTTATTATATCTGCGAGCAATTACATGAGGCAATGGTGCCACCGATTTATCTTTGGATTGCCAAGATTGGTTTAGATTCCCTACGTCGGAGCTGGGTTTCTCTTGGTTATTCAGTGATTAATCGTTTATTGGGTTGTTCTTCGAGCTTTCGGGTTTGATCTAGATTCCCTATGTCGGAGCTAGATTTATCTTGGTTATTTGAAGGCAGCTTATTCGGTTGTTTGAGGTTGCTAGATTGATTTAGATCTACGCCATGTGAATTAATCTGATTCTTTAACAGCTATGAGAGATCGGAAAGCTAGCAGATGTATTAGAGATGATGATCAAGCAGTTAAGACGATGAACAGCGTATCGGCCTTATTCTGTACTGATTATATTCTGCAAAGGCATGGCCGGTTCGCTATATGATATCGATCATGCTCCTTGTCAGTTGAATGGTCAAACTGACTGGCACGCTGCGAACCTGAACAAAGTGCAGGCTGGCACTGGAGTGAAGCAGTCTCCCTGGTCTTATTGTGTTGATCGCTGAGGATACGACCGCCGATTTTCTGCGTCAACAACTCCACCAGGGCTTGGATGGCCCACGGAGGCGCCCTGTTGGCGCCAGGCGCCCACCTGCGTTTCGGCTCCCTCGACTTTGTCCTTAGAAAGTTGGAGGAGCCCCTCGTCGGGGCCACCTTCGTGCGCCCCGAGCCCACCTTTGACGACGGCCCCGCCGCGATCCACGACAAGAGGTTCAAGCCTCCATGTGTCGCAATGGGCGCCACTGCCTACGTCCTCGACATACTAGGCGAGGATCTGGCGGCCGCTCTGGGATGGAGCCCGACCCAGGAGCATTTCCGCAACATCTCCTACATGATCACCAACCTCGCCCTCCAAGCTGGAGGGGAGGAGCAGCTCCTCTGGGACGAGTTCCTCGACTACTACGGCGCCATGTACCCGGAGGGACAGCCGGGCCTGCCGCACGGTCCAGCGGCCGCCTCGCGACCCACGGAGCTCAACTCCTGCACCACACCTGCCAATAGAGGCGCGACCGGCGGGCAGGACGCGGACCCGCAGTCGAGCCAGGCTCCAGCAACGCTCTACGACCCCTCCCGGGAGTGCTTCATGTGCCACACCTCAGATGGGGAAGTACGAACCGCTAGCAGCTCGACAGGGGACAACCCCCACGCGCTGCCCCGAAACGACTCCGCAGGCGATGCTCGGCGGGCCAGGATGCAAGAGCTCGACGAGGCACAGCGTCAACTCGAGGACAAGCGCAGGCAACTCCATCGCGAGCTCAGGAGAAACGCGGACGGAGGAGCCGCCCGCGCACATGCACGGGACGTGCGCCAGCACATACTCAACGACGACAATAACGATGCCAACGACGCGCCGATCTTCAAACGAGCGTCCCAGAACCTCGCGGCGGCCGCTGTCCTGCTTCGCGAACATCCTGAACCAGCGACCCCCGAGGACCGAAGATTCCATCAACAGCTCCGCACGCTCCTGGAAACTGCAGCAGTTCAGCAAGTGGAGAGCTCCGCGTCACGACAGCGGGCTCCCAAGGAGCAGGGCCGGGAGCAGTCCGTGCATCATCACGGGGTCGTGGCGGACAGGGACGCCCGGCAACGAGACGAGCATCGAGGGCACCGTCCACGACGAGCCTATAACAGACGGCGTGGAGGCCGCTACGACAGCGGCGAAGACCGAAGCAGGAGTGTCTCTCCTGACCCCAGGGGGCCGCGCGCTTTTGGACCTCGTGTCCTCGGCGCTCGTTTCCCTCCACGCTTCCGAGCTCCAACGACGGTGCCCAAGTATGATGGGGACACGAATCCCAGCGTCTGGCTGGAAGACTATCGACTAGCGTGCCACGCGGGCGGAGCACAAGACGACTACTTCATCATCAAGAACCTCCCCCTCCACCTCGCCGACTCGGCACGTACGTGGTTAGAACACCTCCCCGACGGCAAGATCGACAGTTGGGCACAGTTGAGCGACGCATTTATTGGCAACTTCCAGGGTACCTACACGCGTCCTGGAAACCCATGGGATCTGCGTAACTGCCTCCAAAGGAAAGGCGAAAGCCTGCGTGACTACATCAAGCGTTTCTCCAAGCGGTGCACCGAGCTGCCCAACACCGTCGACATCGACGTCGTCTCGGCATTCCGATTCGGAACCACCTGCGCGACCCTCATTCACGAACTGGGGCGCAAGAAGCCACGAACCATCCGAGAACTCCTCAACATCGCCACAGATTACGCCGATGGGGAAGATGCAGTCGCCGCCACCCTTGATCGATCCCAAAGCAAGGGCAAGCAGTTGGAGGGAACCGGCGAAGGCGCCTCTACTCAGGCCGACAAGAAGAAGAAGAAGGACAAGCGGCGGCGCGAACGGCAACACTGACATATGCTCCTCAGCTTTGTCGTCTCGGAACGCGGCATCGAGGCCAATCCTGAGAAGATCTCCGCCATCACTGACATGGGGCCCATCCAGAACGTAAAGGGGGTCCAACGTGTCATAGGATGCTTGGCCGCGCTCTGCCGTTTCATGGCCGGACTCGGTGAATGGAGCCTGCCCTTATATCGCCTGTTAAAGAAGTCGGACAACTTCACTTGGAACACCGAGGCTCAAGAGGCCCTCGATTCGCTCAAGACGCTGCTGAAAAGCCCATTGATCCTGACAGCCCCGACTGAGGAAGAATCCATGCGGCTTTACATTGCGGCAACCACCCAGGTGGTAAGCGTCGCCCTCGTCGTCGAACGCGAAGAACCTGGGAAAGTCCAGAAGGTACAGCGCCCAGTATACTTCATCAGCGAGGTCCTGTCCGACACCAAGGTGCGATACCCCCAGATCCAGAAGCAAGTCTACGCGATCCTCATCGCCAAACGGAAGCTCAGGCACTACTTTGATGCTCATCCCATCACGGTGGTATCAAAGTACCCGCTCGGCGAGGTAATCCAGAGCCCCGAAGCCGAAGGAAGGATAGCTAAGTGGGCCCTTGAGCTGATGGGGAAGAACATCACCTACGCCCCGCGGAACGCCATCAAGTCACAGGCGTTGGCCGACTTCATCGCTAAGTGGACAGAGATCCAAAGCCCCCCGGCCCCCATCGAGCACGAGACCTGGGTCATGTACTTCGACGGATCACTCATGAAGGAGGGAGTCGGCGATGGCCTTGTCTTCGTCTCGCCACTGGGCGTGCGCATGAAGTACATGGTCCGACTGCACTTCCCGGCCTCCAACAACGCCGCCGAGTACGAAGCTCTTATCAATGGGCTCCGCATCGCCCTTGAGCTAGGAATACGGCGTCTCGAGATCCGTGGTGATTCGGAGCTAGTCGTCGATCAGGTAATGAAAGAATCAAGCTGCGTCAACCCCAAGATGGCTGCGTACTGCCAGGCGGTTCGCGAACTGGAAGACAAGTTCCACGGTCTCGAGCTCAAGCACATCCTGCGGCGATACAATGAGGCGGCCGACACCCTCACAAAGGTGGCCTCCAACCGAAAGCCCGTTCCCAATGGCGTCTTCGCCAAGGACTAGTACGCTCCATCCGTCCGACTAGACGACGAGCCGCCAGAGCCTCCGACACAAGAAGCAACAGAAGTGATGGAAATTGACGGAGTACCGGAGCCCAACCTCGAAGATCCGGATTGGAGATTCCCGATCCTCGAATGGATCGTGCAAGGCAAGCTTCCTCCTGACAAGACTGAGGCTCGGTGGATCGCACACTGGGCCAAGTCGTTCACTCTCATCGAAGGGGAGCTCTACAGGCGAGGCACCTCCGGCGTCCTAATGCGCTGCATTCCAGTCGGCCAAGGGAAGGAGTTGCTGAGGGACATATACGGTGGAGCATGCGGACACCACGCCGCACCGAGAACTCTCGTCGGCAAAGTTTTCCGACAAGGGTTTTATTGGCCGACCGCTGTCGCCAATGCCAAGGACATCGTGCGCAGTTGTGAAGGTTGCCAATTCTACGCGCGACAAACTCACCTCCCGGCGCAAGCACTGCAGACCATCCCCATCACCTGGCCTTTTGCCGTATGGGGATTGGATCTAGTCGGGCCATTGAAGAAAGCGCCCGGGGGCTTCACGCATCTCCTCGTCGCCGTCGATAAGTTCACTAAGTGGATCGAGGCAAGACCTATCAAAAGGATCCGCTCAGAGGAAGCTGTCCAGTTCTTCATCGACATCATCTACCGCTTTGGAGTCCCAAATGCGATCATCACTGACAACGGCACCCAGTTCACGGGCAAGAAGTTCCTCAACTTCTGCGACGCCTACAACATCCGAGTGGATTGGGCCGCCGTCAGCCATCCTAAAACTAATGGACAAGTGGAAAGAGCGAATGGCATGATCCTGCAAGGGTTGAAGCCACGAATCTTCAAGCGCCTCGAGAAGTTTCGAGCAAGGTGGGTCGCGGAGCTCCCGTCCGTCATCTGGAGCTTGCGGACCACTCCGAGCCGGGCAACTGGCTGCACGCCTTTCTTCATGGTTCACGGGTCCGAGGCGGTCCTCCCGACGGACCTCGACTACGGCAGCCCGAGGGTTCGAGCCTATGACGACAAGGGGAACCAGGTCTCCCTAGAAGACGCCATCGACCAGTTGGATAAAGCATGCAGTGTCGCCCTACTCCAATCGGCCAAGTACCAGCAAGCCTTGCGGCGGTACCACAACCGCAATATCAGAAGCCGGGCGTTTCAAGTCGGCGATCTGGTCCTCCGACGAGTCCAGAGCAACCGCAACCGCCACAAGCTGTGGCCACCGTGGGAAGGCCCTTACATCGTCGACCAAGTCCTCCGCCCGGTAACTTTCAAGCTCAAGGACGCCGACGGCCGAGTTCTCTCCAACGCTTGGAACATAGAGCAGCTACGTCGCTTTTACCCTTAAAAGTACCTGTACTTTGTCATTCGCTTACGATAATAAGAAGTGCTGCTTCGTTCCGAGTACTTTATATGCCTATGGTCGTTTTCCGAAACGCACCCTCCGAGCTCCCTAAAACTGAGCAGCGAGCAACCCCTCCCCGCGCAGGGTCGCCCGCCGCTCGGGGGCTCCACCCGGGGCACGGTGCCCCTCCTTTTTTCGCAGTTAATCCTGACAAACAAACGATCGCCCCCGTATGCGATCGGCGGTACACTTTTGCGCTTAAGGGAAAAAGAAGGACCAGCTTGCGCCCCTCGTGATTACGCCCGTCCAAGCTCTGAGTACCTACGCCCCCGCGGCTACGACGCTAAACTTGCGGGCAAGATCCAAGCCCTCGAGCTGATCTCTTTTTTCTTCCCGAGAGCAATGAGGAAACCGCTCCGACTAGTTTTTGCTTTCAACACTTAAGGCTGCTGCTCGTTATTGTTCGACCTCCCGAAACTGCTCGGGGGCTGCAAGTCTGAGTGATACCGTTATGCGGCTAGGTCACGCCAAACTCCCGAGTTCATACGCCCCGATGGCTATGGAACGGAGCCCGACCGGCAAAGTCCTAAGCCCTACCATCTTGACTCGTGGTCCCAAAGCACTCGGAAGAAAACAAAAATAGCGAGCCACAGATAAAAGCATGAGCTATTCAACAAAGACAAGCCCTTAACAAGGGAACGCCCTCTGTAGGGACTTGAGTTCGTCACATTGCCAGATAAAATGTCTAAGCCTCTCTACATTTTGCTGTTCTATTACAGCTCAAGGTCTTTCAGGGCGACGGCGATCATCTCATCGGCAAAGGAGGAGGACTCGGCTTCCATACTGTCGTACTCGTGGTCCTCGTAGCCGAGGGCCCATCCACCTCGCAGGCAGTCCCGCTCCATGCTCGGGTAGTGCGACAAGAACATGGTGACGATCTTCCGCACCACGCTCCGTGTGAGCTCCGAGGCTTGCTCCCGAGTCCTCCCCGGAACGAGGGCGATGCGCTCCACCAGGGATGGGCCGCCACCGATGCTGAGCTCCCCCAGCAGGCGCTCGACGGCTTGAACCAGGGCCTGGTGGACCTCAGCCTTCTCCTCGAGGGCCTTCTGAGTCCGCTCGGCTGCCTCCCTCGAGTTCCGGAGATCCTCAACAACCCCTGAAGAAATTTTTTCGGATAAGCCATCACTAAAGAAAGAAAATAAGGAGAAGGACGAGGGGGAGCACGATGCATACTCGTCATCTTCTCCTTCAGCTCCTGGCTAAGCTGCACCAGTTCCTGGTTTGCGGCGAAGGCCTTGGCGACCTTGCCTTGCTCCAACTCCAGCTTGGCTTGCAGGTCAGCCTTTTGAACTCGGAGAGCTGTACCAACGAAGAGTCAAGCAACTAAGAACCACTCGGAAGATGAAGGGAAGAACAACTCGCCAGCTAAAAGGACTCGGAAGGATGACTTACCGATGATCTCCTCCTCCCGCTTCTGAGCAACTTCCCCGAGGCGAGCCCCCTCATCAGTGGCGGCCTTGAGCTTCTCGGCCAGGTTGACCGCCTCGTTGTTGGCCGTCTTAAGGTCGATGGCGGCGTCTTGGATATCCTTTTGAAGATCCGCCACCTTCACCTTCGGGCCTTCGTTCTCCAGGACGGCGGCCTCCCTTTCTCGACCCGCGGCCTCGGTTGCCGTCTGCGCCTCGGCCGCCCTCTTCTCGGCCTCGGCTACTTTCGCCTCGAGGGCGACTTTCTCCTCCTCGGCACGGGCGAGCGGCTCTATTTCGGCCAGTTGGGCCGCGACCAGCTGAGCCTCAAGCCACGCCCTCTCCGCCTTCATCTCGTCGGCGGCGTGGCACAGCCCGGCTTCTCGATGGAGAAATTGAGATTTCCCCGAGCTGCGCTTCATGATCGCCTGCGCCCGGAGAAAGAAAGGCAGGGGTGATGCGGTCAGATGCTGCAGAAGCGGCGCCGCCTCAAAACCAGAAGGAGAACAGAGAACTCTAATACTTACCTGGGTGGGCTTGATAATCATCTTCTCAAAAGTCTCCTTCACGGTACGGAGGCCCTCTGCGAGAGTCTCGCACTCCTCCATCTCCGATCTGTCGTCGAGCTCGAAGAGGGTCCGCTCCGTGTCTTGACGGTCGACCCACTTCAGCCGGCCCTCGCACGGCAGGTTTGGGTCGTCCTCAATGGGCACGAGGGCCTTGAAGCGACGGTCCATCGTCACCGGCCCCGGGGTGTCGGTGAAGGCCCCCGGGACCCCCCTCAAGGGACTCAATGGCTTCGCGGGCTCTGAGCTTGGCTCCCCCGCGGAGTGATCGTCGGCTCCCTGAAGACGGCCAGTCGGAGAGTCCTCGAGCGTGATGACCTCGGGGGCCTCAGCAGCAACCGCCGGCGGAGCAGTAGCAATCGGGAGGACCTCGGACTCCCCCGCCACTGTCCCTACAGGACTGGACGCAGCCTCTGGAGAAGAAGCAGCCCTGGGGGGGGGGGGGGGGGGGGGGGGGGGGGGGGGGGGGGGGGGGGGGGGGGGGGGGGGGGGGGGGGGGGGGGGGGGGGGGGGGGGGGGGGGGGGGGGGGGGGGGGGGGGGGGGGGGGGGGGGGGGGGTGGGGGGGGGGGGGGGGGGGGGGGGGGGGGGGGGGGGGGGGGGGGGGGGGGGGGGGGGGGGGGGGGGGGGGGGGGGGGGGGGGGGGGGGGGGGGGGGGGGGGGGGGGGGGGGGTGGGGGGGGGGGGGGGGGGGGGGGGGGGGGGGGGGGGGGGGGGGGGGGGGGGGGGGGGGGGGGGGGGGGGGGGGGGGGGGGGGGGGGGGGGGGGGGGGGGGGGGGGGGGGGGGGGGGGGGGGGGGGGGGGGGGGGGGGGGGGGGGGGGGGGGGGGGGGGGGGGGGGGGGGGGGGGGGGGGGGGGGGGGGGGGGGGCGANCCCTATGAGCTGATTGGTTGGCTATCAAAAATTGCAAGTTGAAATGTGGGCAAGTCAAAATATGGACATGTCAAATTTTTTTGCCAAAGCTTGGGCCAAAACGTTAAAGTAGCACTTGATTGGGTGTCAAAAATATAATGGTCAAAAATTTATCACCAAAAGACTTGATGCAAAATACAAACACTAATATGTATGATTTATACTAGCACACTTGCGAAAAATTGATTGGGTGTCAAAATATGAACGAGATTAACATTGTCACTTTGTTAAGGAATTTTGGCCAAAAAAAATTTGGTTTTCAACCAAATGAATGCCAAAGTTTATGGCTTTGCCCGTATATTAGCTTGGCAACTTTTGGAAGCAACCAATTAGCCTCTATGTGCCACAAGATGTAGGGCCTGTTTAGTTGGGAAAGTTTGAGAAAGTTTGGAAAGAAAGTTACCATTGGGAAGCGTGTTCTGTGAGAGGAGGCACGGTTGTCAGTGTAAAGACAGTTACCACTTCTTTGTAACTTTCACCGAACTAAACAGGGCCGTAGTCGTTTTTGAGCTATCTTACTTTTTCAGTTTTTCCTAAAAAATTACAACTCTAGAGAAAAAATTAATATTCCCTCCGTTTATTATAGTTCACTATTAACTTTAAAATACAAATTTGCCTGTTTATCTTATTATTATAAATAAATAAAAATGTGACCCCATACTTAAAGTACCTTGATAATAAAACAAATAATAACAAAATAAATTATAATAATATAAAACTTTTGAATAAGACTAATGATCAAATGTGTATTAAAAAAATCAACAATGAACTATAATTTGGAGCGGAGCGAGTAATTTATAGAAAGACTATTATATTTATGATTTTAAATAGATATAATAAAATATATATTTTATTGTGAATTTAAATAGAATAAATAATATTATTTTTTATATATCTTTGATCAAACCTGAGATAAATTGACTCATCGGAATGTTAGAGTTGCAAATTTTTTGACACCTTTTTTAGTCAATATTTTATCACCTAAATCCCTAATGGAAAAGAGATCTTAGGGATCATCAAATGCTTGGGTGAGTTTGGTTGATGCATTCAACCTCCAACGAATAAAAAGGAAAAAAACGACTAGTGACACTCTCTGTTGACCCCAATGCAATTAGGTGGCATTTGGATGGATACTGGTATAGGGAAAGGGAAATATAAGGGATAAGAAGAGGATGGTTTGGGATTGGGATACGAGATGTTATACCATACCCATGTTTGGGTTCTCTTGGTTTAGGTTAGGGATATAACATGGGAACCAAAAAAATGCAAAATAAAATAACTATTTTGCTACTCCAGCCTCATCTTCCAGGATCGTCTACGAACTTTGACGAGGGTCTAGACCAGGGTTGACCAACCCTCCCCCAAATCAATGATACAACATCAAACGACCCTTCAAAAGCAAGAACTAACCTCCAAATCAAGCAGGCCCGCCTCGTCCGGATGACTCTGGGCCTGCCCGAGAAGACCCGCTCGCCCGACCACTCTCCGTCTTGCCCGATTGGTTCACTCCTTCGCGGCTAAGCAACCTCCGAGAGGACTCGCTCGCCCGACGAGTTTCCGCCTCGCCCGACGAGTCTTCGCCTCGCCCGACCAGTCTTCGCCTCGCCCGACCAGTCTCCGTCTCGCCTGACTGGCTCGCTCAGCGCCGCCCCTCGCTTTTGCCCACTCCGGGCCGTACCTACTCGGTGCCTGCCATGTCAGAATGGGATGGGCGCCTGTCCATCGCCACGGCAGCCACAGGAGCGCCCATCTCGTCCAAACAGGAACACTACAGTCCCGAAAAAGGACGCTCGCAAGCTTGAGCGACGACACCTGGAGTCCAAGCAGACACAGTGCGAGTCAACCACGACCCGAGAACCACTCGGAGACACATCCGGAAGGCCACCCACACCAACCACTCGGATGCCGCCGGCTCCGGGTCAAATGGAACGCCCATTCCGTCAACACCAACTACAACAGTGAACAACTATTCGCCGTGTACGGCCCGGGACGCAGGACGACCACAACAAACCCCGACGCTGTAACTCACTATGTAATTCCTTCTTTTTTTACCCCTCCCTTTCCTTATTCCCCTTGCGACTATAAAAGGGGACCAAGGGAAGATCGATGGGGGGGATCAAGAGAACACTCGTGAACTCTCACGCAACACTCCACAACACATTACACAGGGACTTGGACCATACTCCCTCTCCCGACTATTTTGTAACCCCTACTACAGACTTGGGCTCGAGAACACCGATTCACACTGGACGTAGGGTATTGCTCTCTGGAGGCCCGAACCAGTATAATTTCCTGTGTCTCTTGAGCCACCATCCGGTGCCCTGACACGCGATCGTAGAAATATTACTTGCCGGCGGTAGATAACCCCGACAGTTGGCGCGCCAGGTAGGGGCCTTCGCGTGTCGCTTCCCTCCACCAGGGCTTGGATGGCCCACGGAGGCGCCCTGTTGGCGCCAGGCGCCCACCTGCGTTTCGGCTCCCTCGACTTTGTCCTTAGCAAGTTGGAGGAGCCCCTCGTCGGGGCCACCTTCGTGCGCCCCGAGCCCACCTTTGACGACGGCCCCGCCGCGATCCACGACAAGAGGTTCAAGCCTCCACGTGTCGCAACGGGCGCCACTGCCTACGTCCTCGACATACTAGGCGAGGATCTGGCGGCCGCTCTGGGATGGAGCCCGACCCAGGAGTATTTCCGCAACATCTCCTACATGATCACCAACCTCGCCCTCCAAGCTGGAGGGGAGGAGCAGCTCCTCTGGGACGAGTTCCTCGACTGCTACGACGCCATGTACCCGGAGGGACAGCCGGGCCTGCCGCACGGTCCAGCGGCCGCCTCGCGACCCACGGAGCTCAACTCCTGCACCACACCTGCCAATAGAGGCGCGACCGGCGGGCGGGACGCGGACCCGCAGTCGAGCCAGGCTCCAGCGACGCTCTACGACCCCTCCCGGGAGTGCTTCATGTGCCACACCTCAGATGGGGAAGTACGAACCGCTAGCAGCTCGACGGGGGACAACCCCCACGCGCTGCCCCGAAACGACTCCGCAGGCGATGCTCGGCGGGCCAGGATGCAAGAGCTCGACGAGGCACAGCGTCAACTCGAGGACAAGCGCAGGCAACTCCATCGCGAGCTCAGGAGAAACGCGGACGGAGGAGCCGCCCGCGCACATGCACGGGACGTGCGCCAGCACATACTCAACGACGACAATAACGATGCCAACGACGCGCCGATCTTCAAACGAGCGTCCCAGAACCTCGCGGCGGCCGCTGTCCTGCTTCGCGAACATCCTGAACCAGCGACCCCCGAGGACCGAAGATTCCATCAACAGCTCCGCACGCTCCTGGAAACTGCAGCAGTTCAGCAAGTGGAGAGCTCCGCGTCACGACAGCGGGCTCCCAAGGAGCAGGGCCGGGAGCAGTCCGTGCATCATCACGGGGTCGCGGCGGACAGGGACGCCCGGCAACGAGACGAGCATCGAGGGCACCGTCCACGACGAGCCTATAACAGACGGCGTGGAGGCCGCTACGACAGCGGCGAAGACCGAAGCAGGAGTGTCTCTCCTGACCCCAGGGGGCCGCGCGCTTTTGGACCTCGTGTCCTCGGCGCTCGTTTCCCTCCACGCTTCTGAGCTCCAACGACGGTGCCCAAGTATGATGGGGACACGAATCCCAGCGTCTGGCTGGAAGACTACTGACTAGCGTGCCACGCGGGCGGAGCACAAGACAACTACTTCATCATCAAGAACCTCCCCCTCCACCTCGCCGACTCGGCACGTACGTGGTTAGAACCTCCCCGACGGCAAGATCGACAGTTGGGCACAGTTGAGCGACGCGTTTATTGGCAACTTCCAGGGTACCTACACGCGTCCTGGAAACCCATGGGATCTGCGTAACTGCCTCCAAAGGAAAGACGAAAGCTTGCGTGACTACATCAAGCGTTTCTCCAAGCGGTGCACCGAGCTACCCAACACCGTCGACACCGACGTCGTCTCGGCATTCCGATTCGGAACCACCTGCGCGACCCTCATTCACGAACTGGGGCGCAAGAAGCCACGAACCATCCAAGAACTCCTCAACATCGCCACTGATTACGCCGATGGGGAAGATGCAGTCGCCGCCACCCTTGATCGATCCCAAAGCAAGGGCAAGCAGTTGGAGGGAACCGGCGAAGGCGCCTCTACTCAGGCCGACAAGAAGAAGAAGAAGGACAAGCGGCGGCGCACGGCAACATGGTGGCGGCAGCCGAACGAAAGGCTGCCAAGCCCAGAGGGAACGAGCCAAAGGACCACTTCGAGAAGCTCCTCGAGGCCCCGCGCACCAATCACGAAGGCCCTGTCAAGCATGCCTTGAAAGATTGTAAGCTCATGAAGAGTTTCCTCGCTGGGACTCTGAAGAAGAAAACCCCCGAGGCGGCCAAAAGTGGAGCCAGGGGCCCGAACGACGACGACAACGAATACCCCAAGGAGGACGGCGCTGTCATGATGATCTTTGGGGGGTCCGCGGCCTGCCCTTCGAAGCGCACGGAGAAGCTGATCCGGCGGGAGGTCTGCAACACGGAGCCAGCGGTGCCCTCCTACCTCAAGTGGTCAGAGGCCCCAATCACTTTCGACCGCTCCGATCATCCCGACCACGTCCCGCAGCCGGGGAGATACCCGCTCGTTGTCGCGCCCCTTTTCGGCACAAAGCGCATCCACAAGGTGCTGATGGACGGAGGAAGCGGCCTCAACATCCTCTACGCCGAAACTCTTGACGAAATGGGGATCCCGCGGTCCCGACTGCGACCGTCCGTGGCGCCCTTCCACGGAGTCGTCCCTGGCGTGGACATTGTACCCCTCGGGCAGATCAACCTGCCCGTCACCTTCAGGACTCCACGTAACTTCCGGAGGGAGACCCTCACATTCGAAGTGGTGGGATTCCCAGGCACGTATCATGCCATCCTCGGGAGGCCAGCGTACGCGAAATTCATGGCCGTCCCGAACTATACGTATCTCAAGCTGAAGATCCCCGGGCCCAAGGGTATCATTACGGTGGGAACTTCCTTTGAGCACGCATACGCATGGGACACCGAGTGCTTCCAGTGCGCGGAGGCACTCATCCGGTCTGAGAAACTCGCCGCAGAGCCTTCTTCCAGGGACCTCGATATCCCCGAGTCGTCTAAGCGAGCCACGTGCTCCTTTGAGCCGGCCAAAGACGTCAAAGATGTCATTGTCGCCGACGACGGCCGCACCCTCCGTATCGGGACGGCGCTCGATCCAAAATAGGGAAGCGCGCTCATCGACTTCCTCCGAGCAAACCTCGACATGTTTGCATGGAAGCCCTCGGACATGCCAGGGATTCCAAGGGAGGTCGCCGAGCACAAACTAAACATCAAGCCTGGCTCACGACCGGTCAAACAGAGGTTTCGACGCTTTGACAAGGACAAGTGCAAGGCCATCGGCGAGGAGATCAAGAAGCTCCTTAGCGCAAGCTTTATTAGGCAAGTACACCACCTTGAGTGGTTAGCAAACCCCGTCCTTGTAAAAAAGAAGAATGGAAAATGGAGGATGTGTGTTGACTATACCGGCCTTAACAAGGCATGTCCAAAAGACTCCTTCCCTCTTCCTCGCATAGATCAGGTGGTCGACTCCACCGCTGGGTGCGAAAACCTCTGCTTTCTCGATGCTTACTCTGGTTACCATCAGATCGCAATGAGTTTAGCCGACCAACTCGCAACGTCTTTCATCACGCCTTTCGGCACTTTCTGCTACTCGTCTATGCCATTCGGGCTAAAAAACGCGGGAGCCACGTTCCAAAGATGCATGTGTCGCGTCTTCGGCGAGCTCATCGGCCGACTGGTTGAAGCATATGTTGACGACATCGTGGTGAAATCTAAGCGCGTCGGCGACTTAGTCCCAGACCTTGCGGCGGTCTTCGAGAAGCTCAGGCAAAACAAGGTAAAGCTCAACCCCGAGAAGTGCATTTTCGGGGTCCCGAGAGGCATGCTCCTCAGCTTTGTCGTCTCGGAACGCGGCATCGAGGCCAATCCTGAGAAGATCTCCGCCATCACTGACATGGGGCCCATCCAGAACGTAAAGGGGGTCCAACGTGTCATAGGATGCTTGGCCGCGCTCTGCCGTTTCATGGCCGGACTCGGTGAATGGAGCCTGCCCTTATATCGCCTGTTAAAGAAGTCGGACAACTTCACTTGGAACACCGAGGCTCAAGAGGCCCTCGATTCGCTCAAGACGCTGCTGAAAAGCCCATTGATCCTGACAGCCCCGGCTGAGGAAGAATCCATGCGGCTTTACATTGCGGCAACCACCCAGGTGGTAAGCGTCGCCCTCGTCGTCGAACGCGAAGAACCTGGGAAAGTCCAGAAGGTACAGCGCCCAGTATACTTCATCAGCGAGGTCCTGTCCGACACCAAGGTGCGATACCCCCAGATCCAGAAGCAAGTCTACGCGATCCTCATCGCCAAACGGAAGCTCAGGCACTACTTTGACGCTCATCCCATCACGGTGGTATCAAAGTACCCGCTCGGCGAGGTAATCCAGAGCCCCGAAGCCGAAGGAAGGATAGCTAAGTGGGCCCTTGAGCTGATGGGGAAGAACATCACCTACGCCCCGCGGAACGCCATCAAGTCACAGGCGTTGGCCGACTTCATCGCTAAGTGGACAGAGATCCAAAGCCCCCCGGCCCCCATCGAGCACGAGACCTGGGTCATGTACTTCGACGGATCACTCATGAAGGAGGGAGTCGGCGATGGCCTTGTCTTCGTCTCGCCACTGGGCGTGCGCATGAAGTACATGGTCCGACTGCACTTCCCGGCCTCCAACAACGCCGCCGAGTACGAAGCTCTTATCAATGGGCTCCGCATCGCCCTTGAGCTAGGAATACGGCGTCTCGAGATCCGTGGTGATTCGGAGCTAGTCGTCGATCAGGTAATGAAAGAATCAAGCTGAGTCAACCCCAAGATGGCTGCGTACTGCCAGGCGGTTCGCGAACTGGAAGACAAGTTCCACAGTCTCGAGCTCAAGCACATCCTGCGGCGATACAACGAGGCGGCCGACACCCTCACAAAGGTGGCCTCCAACCGAAAGCCCGTTCCCAATGGCGTCTTCGCCAAGGACTAGTACGCTCCATCCGTCCGACTAGACGACGAGCCGCCAGAGCCTCCGACACAAGAAGCAACAGAAGTGATGGAAATTGACGGAGTACCGGAGCCCAACCTCGAAGATCCGGATTGGAGATTCCCGATCCTCGAATGGATCGTGCAAGGCAAGCTTCCTCCTGACAAGACTGAGGCTCGGTGGATCGCACACTGGGCCAAGTCGTTCACTCTCATCGAAGGGGAGCTCTACAGGCGAGGCACCTCCGGCGTCCTAATGCGCTGCATTCCAGTCGGCCAAGGGAAGGAGTTGCTGAGGGACATATACGGTGGAGCATGCGGACACCACGCCGCACCGAGAACTCTCGTCGGCAAAGTTTTTCGACAAGGGTTTTATTGGCCGACCGCTGTCGCCAATGCCAAGGACATCGTGCGCAGTTGTGAAGGTTCCCAATTCTACGCGCGACAAACTCACCTCCCGGCGCAAGCACTGCAGACCATCCCCATCACCTGGCCTTTTGCCGTATGGGGATTGGATCTAGTCGGGCCATTGAAGAAAGCGCCCGGGGGCTTCACGCATCTCCTCGTCACCGTCGATAAGTTCACTAAGTGGATCGAGGCAAGACCTATCAAAAGGATCCGCTCAGAGGAAGCTGTCCAGTTCTTCATCGACATCATCTACCGCTTTGGAGTCCCAAATGTGATCATCACTGACAACGACACCCAGTTCACGGGCAAGAAGTTCCTCAACTTCTGCGACGCCTACAACATCCGAGTGGATTGGGCCGCCGTCAGCCATCCTAAAACCAATGGACAAGTGGAAAGAGCGAATGGCATGATCCTGCAAGGGTTGAAGCCACGAATCTTCAAGCGCCTCGAGAAGTTTCGAGCAAGGTTGGTCGCGGAGCTCCCGTCCGTCATTTGGAGCTTGCGGACCACTCCGAGCCGGGCTACTGGCTGCACGCCTTTCTTCATGGTTCACGGGTCCGAGGCGGTCCTCCCGACGGACCTCGACTACGGCAGCCCGAGGGTTCGAGCCTATGACGACAAGGGGAACCAGGTCTCCCTAGAAGACGCCATCGACCAGTTGGATAAAGCATGCAGTGTCGCCCTACTCCAATCGGCCAAGTACCAGCAAGCCTTGCGGCGGTACCACAACCGCAATATCAGAAGCCGGGCGTTTCAAGTCGGCGATCTGGTCCTCCGACGAGTCCAGAGCAACCGCAACCGCCACAAGCTGTGGCCACCGTGGGAAGGCCCTTACATCGTCGACCAAGTCCTCCGCCCGGTAACTTTCAAGCTCAAGGACGCCGACGGCCGAGTTCTCTCCAACGCTTGGAACATAGAGCAGCTACGTCGCTTTTACCCTTAAAAGTACCTGTACTTTGTCATTCGCTTACGATAATAAGAAGTGCTGCTTCGTTCCGAGTACTTTATATGCCTATGGTCGTTTTCCGAAACGCACCCTCCGAGCTCCCTAAAACTGAGCAGCGAGCAACCCCTCCCCGCGCAGGGTCGCCCGCCGCTCGGGGGCTCCACCCGGGGCACGGTGCCCCTCCTTTTTTCGCAGTTAATCCTGACAAACAAACGATCGCCCCCGTATGCGATCGGCGGTACACTTTTGCGCTTAAGGGAAAAAGAAGGACCAGCTTGCGCGGCCTCGTGATTACGCCCGTCCAAGCTCTGAGTACCTACGCCCCCGCGGCTACGGCGCTAAACTTGCGGGCAAGATCCAAACCCTCGGGCAGATCTCTTTTTTCTTCCCGAGAGCAATGAGGAAACCGCTCCGACTAGTTTTTGCTTTCAACACTTAAGGCTGCTGCTCGTTATTGTTCGACCTCCCGAAACTGCTCGGGGACTGCAAGTCCGAGTGATACCGTTATGCGGCTAGGTCACGCCAAACTCCCGAGTTCATACGCCCCGATGGCTATGGAACGGAGCCCGACCGGCAAAGTCCTAAGCCCTACCATCTTGACTCGTGGTCCCAAAGCACTCGGAAGAAAACGAAAATAGCGAGCCACAGATAAAAACACGAGCTATTCAACAAAGACAAGCCCTTAACAAGGGAACGCCCTCTGTAGGGACTTGAGTTCGTCACATTGCCAGATAAAATGTCTAAGCCTCTCTACATTTTGCTGTTCTATTACAGCTCAAGGTCTTTCAGGGCGACGGCGATCATCTCATCGGCAAAGGAGGAGGACTCGGCTTCAATACTGTCGTACTCGTGGTCCTCGTAGCCGGGGGCCCATCCACCTCGCAGGCAGTCCCGCTCCATGCTCGGGTAGTGCGACAAGAACATGGTGACGATCTTCCGCACCACGCTCCGTGTGAGCTCCGAGGCTTGCTCCCGAGTCCTCCCCGGAACGAGGGCGATGCGCTCCACCAGGGATGGGCCGCCACCGATGCTGAGCTCCCCCAGCAGGCGCTCGACGGCTTGAACCAGGGCCTGGTGGACCTCAGCCTTCTCCTCGAGGGCCTTCTGAGTCCGCTCGGCTGCCTCCCTCGAGTTCCGGAGATCCTCAACAACCCCTGAAGAAATTTTTTCGGATAAGCCATCACTAAAGAAAGAAAATAAGGAGAAGGACGAGGGGGAGCACGATGCATACTCGTCATCTTCTCCTTCAGCTCCTGGCTAAGCTACACCAGTTCCTGGTTTGCGGCGAAGGCCTTGGCGACCTTGCCTTGCTCCAACTCCAGCTTGGCTTGTAGGTCAACCTTTTGAACTCGGAGAGCTGTACCAACGAAGAGTCAAGCAACTAAGAACCGCTCGGAAGATGAAGGGAAGAACAACTCGCCAGCTAAAAGGACTCGGAAGGACGACTTACCGATGATCTCCTCCTCCCGCTTCTGAGCAACTTCCCCGAGGCGAGCCCCCTCATCAGTGGCGGCCTTGAGCTTCTCGGCCAGGTTGACCGCCTCGTTGTTGGCCGTCTTAAGGTCGATGGCGGCGTCCTGGATATCCTTTTGAAGATCCGCCACCTTCACCTTCGGGCCTTCGTTCTCCAGGACGGCGGCCTCCCTTTCTCGACCCGCGGCCTCGGTTGCCGTCTGCGCCTCGGCCGCCCTCTTCTCGGCCTCGGCTACTTTCGCCTCGAGGGCGACTTTCTCCTCCTCGGCACGGGCGAGCGGCTCTGTTCCGGCCAGTTGGGCCGCGGCCAGCTGAGCCTCAAGCCACGCCCTCTCCGCCTTCATCTCGTCGGCGGCGTGGCACAGCCCGGCTTCTCGATGGAGAAATTGAGATTTCCCCGAGCTGCGCTTCATGATCGCCTTCGCTCGGAGAAAGAAAGGCAGGGGTGATGCGGTCAGATGCTGCAGAAGCGGTGCCGCCTCAAAACCAGAAGGAGAACAGAGAACTCTAATACTTACCTGGGTGGGCTTGATATCATCTTCTCCAAAAGTCTCCTTCACGGTACGGAGGCCCTCTGCGAGAGTCTCGCACTCCTCCATCTCCGATCTGTCGTCGAGCTCGAAGAGGGTCCGCTCGTGTCTTGACGGTCGACCCACTTCAGCCGGCCCTCGCACGGCAGGTTTGGGTCGTCCTCAATGGGCACGAGGGCCTTGAAGCGACGGTCCATCGTCATCAGCCCCGGGGTGTCGGTGAAGGCCCCCGGGACCCCCTCAAGGGACTCAATGGCTTCGCGGGCTCTGAGCTTGGCTCCCCCGCGGAGTGATCGTCGGCTCCCTGAAGACGGCCAGTCGGAGAGTCCTCGAGCGTGATGACCTCGGGGGCCTCGGCAGCAACCGCCGGCGGAGCAGTAGCAATCAGGAGGACCTCGGACTCCCCCGCCACTGTCCCTACAGGACTGGACGCAGCCTCTGGAGAAGAAGCAGCCCTGCGACCATCTGTCCCGACGGCGATCTCCCCTGCACCGGCTAGGGCGACGTCGCACAGAAAGGAAACCTCCCCTGCCTTAGGACGGCTCACCACCTCTTGAGGGACAGGGAGGACCGGCCCCACCAACTGCTGCTCTAGCTCCGCTTGGTACGCCGCCAGGTCCTCCTCCGTGGGGGCGATTTGCGTGACGCCCAGGCACGCCGGGAGCATCCCTCCAGGGCTGTCGCCACTGCCCTGCGGGGCCACCTCTTCAAGGGAGGGTGTCTCCCTCTGAGCGATCTTCTCGGCCCGCTCGACCGAGGGCCCCGGCGGTGGTGTAGTCACAGGGGACCTGGTGTCAACGCCCTGTGCCACCAGGCGCAGTTTCTTCTGGGGTGCCACCTCGAGCGGCTTGTTCGCCCGGCTGGTGCACCAAAGGTCAAGAAGCTCAGCTAAAAAAGAAGTCGGTGACAAAAACGGAAACTACTCGGAGAAGCAGAACACAACTTACCTCGCCGAGACGGCCCGAGGCTGTTTGACGCTCGCTGGCGTCAAGTCCGACGAAGGCGACGGCCTCTTGGTCCCCGCGAGCGTCGTCGGGATGGGGACCGCCTGCGAGGTGTCGGCACTCCCACCCGAGCGAGGCGCTGCCTGACCAGTCGGATCCCCTCTCTCAACCGGGGAGGGACCTGATTGCCCCCCCCGGCCTCCGCCGGGACGATAGAAGCATGCTCCTTCACCGCAGGAGACGCGGGCAGGAGGCCGCCTCCAGCGGGATTCTCCTGCCCGGCCGGAGGAGCGTCTTGCCCTCCTCCCGGCGCCCTCGCCGTCGACGGAGCCGGCGGCCGCCTGTCCTCTCGTGGCAAAGGCCTCCTGGGAGAACGCGACTCCCTAAACGGCGAACCGCCTGTAGGGACGCGCTCCGCTGGATCACGGCTCCTATCCCGACGAGGGGAGGCCGTGCCCCGACGGGAGACCTTCGGCTCCCCGGACGCATGGTGGGCGGGTGGAGGCATGCGGTCGCGCCGCTCGCGTTGGCTGTACCCGGCGGACCGGTCCACGCCCTGACGGGAGTCCTTCGGCTCCTCGGACGCACGTCGGGTAGGCGGAGGCGTGCGGCCGCGCCGCTCGCGCTGACTGGGTTCGGCGGGCCGGTGGGACCGGCCCGACCGAGAACTTCCGCTCCTTTCCGCGCCCGGCTGCGACGACCTTCCGCTCCCGCCGGACCTCGATTCCCGTTCCAAGGGCAGGGACGTCGCCGCCGCAACTGCCCCAGGCTCCGCAGAGGCGCACCCCTGCCCCTCTCATCCTCGTCATCCTCCTCCTCCTCCGAGTCCCCCTCCGCGGGCTCCGACTCGGGATCCTCATCCTCGGAGACATCGTCGCCCAGTCTCCTCCTCTTGGCTCGGTTGGCGTTCCTCGACCTCTTGGCCGCCTCGCGCAGCTTGCACCGCTCCCGACGCTCCTTCTTCTTCTTGCTCTTCTCAGCGGCAGCGCGGTTCACCGCTCTGTCTTCGGGAAGCGGCGCCCGAGAGTAGGTGATATCGTTGCTCTTCACCTAAAGAACTCGGGGTTAGAAGGAGAAAAAGAACTCAAGATCAAAGTTCGAAGCAGACGATCGAATCCTCACAATGGTCGTAGTGCCGGCGTCAGGAAGCATAGGCAGGAGATGGGGCGGCGGATACTCGAGCTGGGCCTTCCCCATCGCGGTCGCCACCCGGCGCCGCACCTCGGCCGCCGAGGGAAGGTGATCCACCGTCACCGTCCCCGCGAAGGGGGCCTTGTCCGGGGTCATCTCCCATATATGGAGGACACGCCGCCTCAACGGCATGATCCCCCTCGAGAGGTAGCCGCCGATGACTTCGGCCATGGTCACTCCCTGGGCCCGGAGCCGGCCGAGGGCTTTCCGGGCATTCCTGAGAAGCCTCTCCCAGTCCTTCTTCTCAGGCTCGTATGACCACTTCTCGGGCGCCTTCTTGAACCACCCTCCGGTGTACTCGGGAAGGGGGTTCTTGGGGTCGTTCTTGAGGTAGAACCACCCGGGGTGCCATCTCTTGTTCGAGCTCATGAGCTTGCCCGGATGTAGTCATCCGACTTCCCCTGCTTCATCTTTAGCGAGGCGCACCCGATCGTCGCCACGGTGCTGTCTCCGTCGGTCTGCAACACGAACTTGAAGAAGTACCTGAAGAGGTCCTAGTGGGCCTCCATTCCCAGGTAGCCCTCGCACAGCGCCACGAAGGTCGCCATCTGCTGGATCCCGTTCGGGTTGAGGTGATGAAGCTCCAGCCCGTACTCGACCAGCACCGCCCGGATGAACCTCCCCGCGGGAACGGAGAACCCGCGCTCGTGGAAGGCGATGAAGGAAACGACGTACCCGGGCGGCGGCCGGGGAAAGTCCTCCAACCCCGGCTTGATCCACTCCTTGGTCTCCGTCAGTGGCGGGAGCATCCCTCCCTTCACAAGCCCCTCCAACTGCGCCTGGGTCATGGAAGAACGCACCCAGTTCGACATGGCGGGTCCGCTGGAAGAGGAAAGTGCAGACTTGGAGGGAGGATTCGAGCGCGGTGACGGCTGGATGCAAGCGCGGCAGCGGAAGGTGCGAGGAAGGCACGAGCGCGGCGACGGGACGCGAGCGCTGCGGCAGCAGAAAATGCGAGAGGATGAGCGCGGCGACGGCGAGAAGGACGAAAGCGCGGCGGAAGGCGAAAGGGCTGGGGGTGAAATAAACCCTAGGCAGCCGCAGCACAAGGCAATAAAAGGGGAGGAGGTGCGGAGCGGGGCAGCGGCATTAAATGCGCGGGCCCACCATCGGCACGACGGCAAGCGCGCCCGTCGCTTCAACTGACGGCCTCAAAAGGCGCGCCTCTCCTCAACGCGGCGCGAAGCGGGCTGACGCCTCTGCTCCCGGCCCACCAACGGTCGAGTAGGGCTCCGGCCCAACCAATCACCTCCTCCGCTAAACGCCAGAATACCTCACGACCCCGACAACCTCCGGCACAAGCTACTCGGCTCCATTAGTTTCAAAGCCTTAACAAGAGTATCCACTCTTCTCAAGGCTCGGGGCTACACCCGGCGGGTGCGCTCGCGCGCGACCCACCATAAGAACCACGGCTCAACGCTCCCTCGCAGCGACTGAACCTGGGCACGAGTCCCTGACTCCCACCCAGGCTCGGGGGCTACTGACGAGGGTCTAGACCAGGGTTGACCAATCCTCCCCCAAATGAATGACACAGCATCAAACGACCCTTTAAAAGCAAGAACTAACCTCCAAATCAAGCAGGCCCGTCTCGTCCGGATGACTCTGGGCCTGCCCGAGAAGACCCGCTCGCCCGACCACTCTCCGTCTCGCCCGACTGGTTCACTCCTTCACGGCTAAGCAACCTCCGAGAGGACTCACTCGCCCGATGAGTTTCCGTCTCGCCCGATGAGTCTTCGCCTCGCCCGATCAGTCTTCGCCTCGCCCGACCAGTCTCCGTCTCGCCCGACTGGCTCGCTCAGCGCCGCCCCTCGCTTTTGCCCACTTCGGGCCGTACCTACTCGGTGCCTGCCATGTCAGAATGGGATGGGCCCCTGTCCATCACCACGGCAGTCACAGGAGCGCCCGTCTCGTCCAAACAGGAACACTACAGTCCCGAAAAAGGACGCTCGCAAGCTTGAGCGACGACACCTGGAGTCCAAGGAGACACAGTGCAAGTCAACCACGACCCGAGAACCACTTGGAGACACATCCGGAAGGCCACCCACACCAACCACTTGGATGCCGCCGGCTCCGGGTCAAATGGAACGCCCATTCTGTCAACACCAACTACAACAGTGAACAACTATTCACCGTGTACGGCCCGGGACGCAGGACGACCGCAACAAACCCCGACGCTGTAACTCACTATGTAATTCCTTCTTTTTTACCCCTCCCTTTCCTTATTCCCCTTGCGACTATAAAAGGGGACCAAGGGAAGATCGATGGGGGGATCAAGAGAACACTCGTGAACTCTCACGCAACAC
>CM014278.1:52775112-52792114 GCA_004135705.1 Alloteropsis semialata
GCACCATCAAGAAAGTCAAAACCGCTCATGTCGTCATCACCTTCGGGCTGGAAGAATCCAATGAAAGATTTGCTGGGGGAGACCGTCAGTGGGCGAATCTTGGCATGAAGGACAGTTTCAAGATCAAAGTGCTTGTCAGGAAAACGCTCTCTATATGTCTCATTCTCACAAAGGTTTCTCCACTCTAGTGATCCTTCACGGATAAGGCTGTCAAACTGTGACTGAATAGGCATCATGTTTTGATTTTCTTGGAACCAATCTGCGATAACAGCCACAAGTGCTGTACATGCGCTCTCCCCGGCTGCTCGCTCACTTCTCTGGTCTATTGATGCAAAGAACACCTGGGACGAAAGCTTCATACGGCCATCACGGCTAATTATCTCTTTCAATTCCCAATTCCCCACAACAAAATTGTCATCACCAAATTCTGACACCATACCATTTGCTGATCCATCTTCGCCTCTTGACCCCTGCCATCCAGAGACACATTGTTTAAAATAAATATCACGAATGCTCAAAAACAGCTCTATAATGCAACAATTAAGCTGGAATGAATTAGTGAAAGGTGCTGATAACTTGTTTTACAATGCTAAAGAAATTAGGGAAGAATTACCTCTGAAACAGATTCATCAGAAGATGTTAGCAGGCGTCGATCGTAGTCAATATCATCACCTCCCTCTTCCCCATATGCCTTCTTCAACAGAGGTTCACCTTTAGCCTTCAGTGATCTCAAACTCAATTTCCTCTTCCTCCAAGGAAGTATACTCCGTTTAGCCGTTGGCAACACAGTCTCCTCAGCAGTCGATGGCAATACTTTCTCTACATGATAACCAGCATCAGATTTTCGGTGACTATAATATATCCAGTCCTCATGCTCCCCATTAATCTTTGCATGGGCATAGACTAGGCCACCAACATAGTTAACAGACTGCAACGAGCCATAACTGAAAGACTTCCTGATGGTTGAATCCCCAATCTCATCTTCATGTACTTTGTCATCCAGATCGTCATCAAGAGACTCAGTATCACATGGATATTCAGCACCATCGCTGTTAATACAGAACTTATCTTCGCCGCCTTCATAATCCTGGCAAGTCTTCTTGGACCTTCGTGTCGACACCAGATCTGTAAGAATTTTTACCTTCCTCAGCCCTGCTTTAATAACTGAAACCTCATCTTTTCCTCCAGGAAGAGAATGATCAGATGACGGAGACAATGGCAAGGTTGCTGCAGGTCGTTGTGATGCATCTGATGTTTCTTGAACAGCTCTTAGCTCCACCATTCTCAGAGTGAGCTGCACAAAAATAAGATTCAAAGGTCACAACCTCTAGTAATTCAAAGGAGAATTGTTAGCTAGAACTTCTTCTTCACATCGCAAACTCACATGAAGGGATGAGGCTGATTCAGATCCACCACCAGGTACGGACAATGGGAGAATTATCTCAATCACATCCGCAGCTGCTGATGCATAATCTGCTAGGTTGAGGGAAGCAGTTCCAAGAATTGATGGTTTATTCTTTGGGCCTATGTTGATGTCCTGTGTCGAGGTTAAAAAAAGGAAGATCAGACTTGCTTGCAGAGGTCACTAAAACATGATATCGATTCAAAAGGAAAAAAAAAACACATGAACTTGTCCAAAGCTAGCATATAAAACAAAATGTTCTGATTGCCTTGACAAGTAAACTATCTTGTCCATATATGTCGCTATTCAATAATAGTCTTCACAAGGTGCCATGTTACTGTCAGGAAGATAAAATTGCTCCATGTTAACAGGAATATGGATACACAGAGGTTTCTTTCCCCCAACAGATCAACTGAGATACAGAAACTACCCGTGTATTTATTCTTTTGAAATGAAATGTACTCCTAGTCTACAAGGGAAGTAAAACACATAGAACTTATTACACATGGGAACGCCCAAGGATTTAGATAAGATTAATCATCCACTGAAAGATAATTCTACAGCAGTTTGAAAAATTAATTGGAATACACAAAAATTAGTATAACTGAAAAATGGGCAAAAAGGAACAAAAATTATAAACACAATAACCCTCACGAGAATTTCTTAGAAACAAGGGCCTCCTTCTGGACACAGGGTATATGAAACCAAATCATTTGGATCTACTTCCAAATCAAGCTAAAGCCCAAAAAACTACCGAGCAATTCTCCATTTCCAGACAGACCATGAGAGGCGAAAATAGAATAACCAGATTTCGAACACAAAATACTCGTCTTAATAAAGTCAGATAAGCGACCAATGATTCAATCAGACCTATACGATGATATATATTAGTTTGCTGCGTTCTATGAGGAGAAGGAACAAAAGAGCAGAAGTAATATAATCCAACGGTAACAATGAGAAGGTGCTCACGCTGAAGACGCAGAAGGCGAGCTCCCAGGGCTGGAACGCGGCGCCCTCCCGCTGCGACGCGGCAGCGAGCGTGACGACGCTCTCGAACTCCTCCTCCCACGCCGCCGCCGCCTCCCCCCGCGTGCGGTTGCGCCGGACCGCGGCGCGCCGCAGCGAGCCCAGCGTCGACGCCTTCGGCCCCTTCCACCTCACCTCCACCGCGACGGCCCTCAGCGGCGCGGCGCACGCCGCCTCCTGCTCCGGCGAGACCGGCTCCGCCGCGGGCGCGGGCGCGGGTGCAGGCAGCCCCTCCGCCCGCTGCACCACCAGCCGCACGCGGAACTTGCGCGCCGCTGGCGGCCGCGGCCACCGCATCATCCTCGCCACCATCAGCGGGCCAAAATCGGCGACCAAAAATAAGGCAACAACAATCGAGAAAACGCGGTTCCGGAACCGAATCGGCGGGGGAAGCCTAGGCCTCGGCCCGGGAGAGGAGCGAGGAGAGACGGCGGCGAGGTCAGACTCAGACAGCGAGGTGGGAATGGGTTTGAGGTGCTCACTGCTCAGGTGGGGGAGAGGACATGGGGCTTGGGGTTGGGGCGCGGATGCACGGGAGGTGAGAGAGAAGCGGAGCTCCGAAATAAATAGGGAGGTGAACGTTAGGTTGGGGGAGAGGAGCGTGTTCTTCTTCGTCGTCTCCGTTTGGGTTTTCTCCCTGTTTCTTTGTCTCCGTTTTTTTTATTCCCTTCCACCTTGTCGTAATCGTAACATTTCCCGGTGGGGCCCGCAGCAGGCTTTCTTCGCTGTCATTTCACTTCATTCTTGTGGTTTAGCTTTGTTCTAAAAAAATCAATTTTATTCCTACAAAAAGCTTTTTAGGGGTGTTTAGGCCTTATTTAATTCCTACAAGTTTCTGCAACTCAACCAAAAGTAACGAATTGAAAAATGTGCTCCTCCTCCGTGACACACTTCCCAATGTATTTTTTCTACAGGAAATTCAACCAACTAAGGCCCCGTTTGGTTTCCATAAGTCAGGTGACTTAAAGTGCAAAAAGTGCAAATAAGTCACTTGTAGTAACCAAACGGCACTGACTTAAAGTGTAAAGGACTTATAAGTCCATAAGTAGCTTCACCCCAACTTAAAGTGAAATAAGTCACTCTTTTTCCCCTCCTACCCCAGGTGGGACCACCAAGAACCCTATCCATATGGGTAAAGTAGTCTTTACTCGCTGACTTATAAGTCACTAAAACCAAACACAACTGACTTAAATACAACTGACTTAATAAGTCCCTGACTTAATATTGAAACCAAACGGGGCCTAAACAAGGCCTGAGATGGGTGAAAAGGATGAAAAGTTTATGTATTGGGCCGCGTGCACAGAGAGAAAAAATGAACTGACATGGTTCCCAATACATAAAGTTATGCAAAATATGTTGAACTAAACACGCCCTTAAGGGGGTGTTTGGATCCCCATTAGTCCATGGACTAAAGTTTAGTCAGTGGACTAAAGTTTAGTTCTACCTGTTTGGATCCAAGTTTTAGTCTCTGTTAAAACAGTTCAACAAAGACCAAAATGCCCCTAATAAATGACCATATCTTGTTGTCTCTTGTCCCTGGTAGTTGGCGTGGTAGGACCCACAGAGGATATGGGTGGTCTTTCCAACCCATTAGTTCCTTTTAGCTACTTCAAATGGACTAATGGACTAATGAAAATTAGTCCGTTTTTAGTCCGTGGTGTTTGGAGCCCAATGGACTAAAAGTGACTAAAAGTGATGGACTAATCTTTAGTCCATTGGATCCAAACACCCCCTCAGGCCATCTCCAACCCTCCAACTAGGATGGTTTCTATAGCATTAATTACATTGCCACTTAGAACTATTAGCTTACATGGCACTATATTAAATAAGAGAGAGAGTGGAGAGAGGAAGAAACCGAGTCTCATGCAAGACCCAGTTTCTTCACGGGAACCTATGCACTGGACACCATCAAGTCATGCATTGGGAGATGGTAGTGTCCTCATGATAATTAAACAACAAATATGATTGGTAGAGATGAGAGAGAATGATGGATTGAGTATTAATTATGAACCTACATGAAGAAACTATGCATTGAGAGATGTAGTTTCTAAACATAGTGTCTTGCTTAGTTGGCAACATAGATACTATCTAGCCCTAAAAAAACATAGATACTATCTATGGACACCATGTATTGGGGATGGCCTTAGTCGTCTGGATAGATGTTTTATTTCTGTCCAAGTCCGGGAACCGAGACCAAATCGTTTTACTTAAGAGATTATTATATTTTTTTATTCTCCATAATAAAATTGTTTGGCATGATGGATCATGACCAGTAATTTTTCAATGTCTCGCAGACTGCGTTTCCGCTCATTTTCCGTGGGTAGAATTGCAAAAATCTACTAGAAAAGCTAGGGATTTTCAATTATCAGGTCTCATTTCACTTTCTTGTAGTATAGCACATACAAGTTGATGTGTATGCTGATATCATATTGCTATTAATCCATCAATATAGTTGTCCCTAATAAACTCGCCATAATCTTCATATCGGGAGTAGTTAAGCAATTTTCACAATCGAGATCGATCCTGTTTTCAATGGGTTTGGTTATCACTTATCAATTACTATGTGATTCTCCGGCTGGAACTCGTGCGAGTTTTGACACAGTTTATTCATGCACGATGTATCTTTAAACACCTCATGGTAGGATGCCAAATGACAACTATGCCTCATAGTTGACAGGCACATGAGAATCTAAAACATAGTATATGCAGGTATTAAAAATCGTAAAGTAGGGATCTGCACGCCCTCTTGCTTGGTGCATTTTTGCGAAATTTCCATATATACCTCTAGGGTAAAATAATGAGCACATAATCGAAAATTTTCTGGACGTAAATAAATTGAATATTTTCCTGATATATATATATATATATCCAGTGGTACTATTTCAGCACGTGCAGTATTTGGCACTTGAAGGAGCACCTTAATAAGTGCTTTTTTGGGGAAAAAATTACTTTCTGACCTGTGGTGGCAACGCATCGAGAGGTACAGCGCCGGAGCGCGTGCCGTGCAGGCACAAACGGGCACGGCAGTCAAGCGTTGAAAAGAAGCGCGTCGCGTGCCCGCGGCCGTGTGCTTCGCGTTGTTTTTGCCGCGTCGTTTGACGGTAGCACCGCGACGGCGGTCGTGCTCCTCGTTTCGCTGCCGAGCTTGGCGTCTCTGCCGGCCGGCCGGCCCTCGTGCTCCGTGGCCGTGCGGATGCCGTGGGCCCCGGAGGCGAGTGGCTCCCCGGGGCAAACGGCAGAGGCACCGCGCGCCCCTCCACCCCCCCCCCCCCCCCCCCCGCGCGGGGGGGGCCACAACAACATCAGCTCGAGTTTAATCCAGATTCCAGAAGCACCCTTTATTAATTATTATTATCCAAAGAAAAAAAATCCAGCAGCACCAAGCAAAAAGAAGAAGAGGAGAGAATATTACACAAGAATATGATCGACGCATCAGCAGCAGCAGCTCGCAAGGCACAAGGACACTCCAGCTGGGGCGAGGAGGACAGCTTGTGCTATCGTTCCTTTGGAACAGATGCCCTTTGGATTTATATAAAAAAAAGCGCGCGATTCCGTCCAAGCACAGCCACCGAGCCACGGGCGTTATGTTGTTCCACTTGTCTTGTCCCGGCCACGGCAACAACAAGATCCCTCCCAATTTCTAAACAATGTGCCAACAACATCTAATATTCTAGTACGTAGTTGATAATTCACCAATGATTTATGCTAAATAATAACCAGAGACTTTAGTATGGTACTAAGGACAGGCAGGACAGGAGTATCGGTCACATGGACCGAGGAGGACAAAATGGAAGGTTTATTAGTTGGCCACTTGGACACATATGCACGAAACATTGCATGATTAGCCGATGTGATTACTGGTCCCTAGGGTGACCGGCCGACCGCCGACCCACATACACATGACATGCATGAGCCAACAAAATCATTCCAAATGGTTTACTCCATGCGTTTCAAATTGTAGTTCATTATTGATTTTTAAAATATATTTTTGACCATTCATTCTATTCAAAAAATAGTACAAATAAATAGAAATTTGAGTTATGCTTAAAGTACTTATGATAATAAAACAAGTAATAACTAAATAAATGGTAGTGATGCAAATTTTTTGAATAAGATGAATGGCCAAATGTCCATTAGAAAAGTCCAAAGTGAACTATAATTTGAAACGAAGGGAATACAATTTAGTATGGCTCGAGTCCTGACGTTTGTTAATTTGTGCTCGTTTACCACTGTTGTTCTTGCGTCGAGGTATTTCCTCGATGATCCTTTGTTAGGCTCTTAAACCATGATTATGGACAAGCTGGTACAAACCGTCTTATATCAAACAAGCACAGACCGTGCACGAACAGAGGGCAGCTCGTGTGTACGATTGCTCCAAGGAAACGCAGGGCGTGCGAATCCTTTTGGCTTTCGCCGCATCTATCCACCGATGTTTTAGCTTAGGTTTTGGTACTCGCCTTGGAACCGGAACGGATTATTGGTGTACTGGTCCACTTTCACAAGGCTTCAGACAGCAGAGACGGAGGGACCTCCATGCGCACGTTAGCTACAAGCCTACAAGCGTTCCTGATCGAGCCCTGTTGTCCTATCACGTTAGCTAGCGCTGCATCTTATGCTCAAGAATCTTGGCAACTCAATGTTCGTGCTGATCGCCAAGAGCTGCGTGCCGTCTCCGACTGTGGGCCCAGGGCCCAGCAGGGCCGTGTAACAAAGGGAAAAAATATTTTAAATCCCGGAGAAGCTTCCACACACACATGCACGCATTTGGTACCGGTTGGTAACACGATCCGATACCAAAGGGTGACCTTTGGTACAAGGTGGTGTTACATTACAGTACTTAAGGGTTCTCGGTGTCTACAAAATTTGGACCTGTTACCAATGACTACCATTGGTTCGGGGTCTTTAAAAACAGGTACCAATGACGCGGACGGATGTAGACTTGTTAATTAGGCAGCAACAGTGACACCCACCCGTAATACGTTATTACGCGCGGAGTCGAAACCTGATCGAACACCACTGTCGATCAGACCATGCCGCCGGCGTGCCCCACCAGGGGGGCCACCACGATATATTCACGAATCACGATAGAGCAGGAAATGGACTAGACAAAAGTGAGCCTGAGCCACGAGTCAATCACGGGCAGTACCGCAGTAGGCGTTGCGCACGGGTGCGAAATATTGCGGCTTCGGTTCGTGGCGTTTGGCTGCTGTGCTAGTTTGTTTTTCCTTTATAAGAAACGGCAAAACTTGTTATATCGTGAGATTTGCATGATTGTTTAGTTTGTAAAAGTATAGAGCGAGGTAATAATCTTCCTGCCCTAATTATTTCATTCTACTATTTTTCTTATAAAAATGCACACCGGCCATAAGCTTTATGCTATGTCAAAAGCTTGTTGACGTACACCGTTTGCTGTGGAAACTGAAGGAGTCGCGTCTACCTAAGTTTCCAACAAGAAAGTGAATTCAGTAGTTCTCGTAACGATTTCGAATCTTAGGTCGGATATTTGGTGGCGAGATATGGCCATGAGTGGACTCCTCTACTACTACACAAAACACTTTCGGTTCGACACCTTTAGTCCCGGCCACATTTGGCACCGGGACTAAAAGGTCTTTAGTCCCAGATCCAATTGGTAGTAGCCAGAAAACTCTTTAGTCCCGGGTTGAAACAAGCTTTTAGTCCCGGTGGATATTACCACCCGGAACTAAAAGATTTAGTCCCGGGTGGTAGCACCCACTCAAAACAAACAAGCCTGAAGTATTTTGTTGACAAGTTTTTCTTTTCTTTCCACAGCTGATCCTACTCAAAGGTGGTGTTGTATGTTCGTCGACTAATATCTGCAGTCCACGCTGAATTGGACACAAATCATTGAGCAAGAGGCGTCAAAAGTGATTCAATGCAAGAATTCATGTGGACTTAGAAGAGTATCATTCAGAATGTAACGAGAATATATTCATGTAGTCTCAGGGGATGTGAAACTGTGGATAGCCCCTTAGGATCCATACAAGCAAAACCATACACCAAAGCTATAGCCTGTAGCAGGGTGACCATCTAGGAATTCACCTTTTGTTCTGCGTTCCTCTTTGTANGCGCGGCGAGCGGCGCTGTCTGGTGGCCGACCGAGCCATGTCTGTGAAACTTTTTTTTTGTCCCTGAATTCTCGTTTCTTCTTGTTAGTGGATGCTCTGTCTGTGAATGCGTGTGAAACTTCTTTTGCTGTGAATCAAATCAAATTCAGTGCTGTGAATCAGATCTATGCTGATTGATTGGTTGTATGACGATGTTTGTTGAGTATGTTTGAATAATTTGTGAAATGTTGATTGTTTCTTGCTCTTGATTTGATTTTATCTCTGATAAAATTGGAGATCGAGAAGGCAGTGGTGTGGCTGAGGAGGAGCGAGCAGGCAAAAATCTGCCGGCAATGTGCAGTTTTTCTTTATTTTTTTTGGAATCCCTTTAGTCCCGGGTGGTAGTATAGCCTGGGACTAAAGGTGCTCTTTAGTCCCGGGTAAATACCCGGGACTAAAAGTGAGAGGCTTTAGTCCCGTCTTGGTAGTCCCGGTCGGGAACCCAGACTAAAGCCGGTTCCCAACCGGGACTAAAGGTGTTATTTCCAGTATGGTCTATATGTTTTCTTCATCTTCACTGGTATGCATGGACCCCCACTACGTACTACTGGTGCTGACCTACGAAGTAAGCACGTGCAACAAACTCAAATAATGTTTAGTGAGATGTGACTCTATGTGTGAGTGGGCGTTGAGCTTGGACAACACAAACTAGTGTCCACTAATCTGTCCTGGCCGGCCGGTGGTGACAACAACGCATTATTCGAGCTAGCTTTCTAGGTTTGGTCCTTGTTACATAAAGCTAGCTATATGGAACAGTCAAGGTAGCCCTTCTAGAAGAACATATACGCCTTTTTTTTGGGCATATACTTTTTTTTTCGAAACACCAATACATATGCATGCACAGTCACCCCTATGAGTATAAATACCGCACACAAACTCTACCTCTATGATTCTATGAGCACCTCTGAAAGACTGAGCCGGCTATTTCAATCTTGAAATCGACGAAGTCACCATATACGTCTCGCTGCCAACGGGCATGTTGCCTTTACCGCTGAAAGAATAGCGTTGGTTAATTCATGGAATAAATCTAGGAAAATAATACACACGTGCCAAGTCGAGTATTCGGATCTAGGTGGGCAGGTTCCACCACAAAGAACCTTATCAACAAAAGTATTCTCGGTTCGATGGACACATACCAATTACAGCGTAGGAGGGTTCATCCTCCTCCCCTCGTTTCTCTCCCTCACAGTCATCTCTGATCCCCTCTACTCTTCTCTCCACGGAGCTACAAACTGTTATGGGTCTTAACCCCGCCTCCCCCCTCCACCCTGCCCCACGTTGGATCTACATCGATCGACCTCCAGTACGCCGACGGCGGCCCAGGCGGCACAGGCCGCTGCGCTGCTTCAGCAAGCACTGGCGGCGATGGCGGGAAGTGCCAACATGATGAGGGCATCGGACGACAGTGTGGACAGCAAAGCTGCTGGTCTTGAAGGTCCGGCGAAAGTTGGTACAGGCACTGATCACCCTGAATCTTCGGCAACAGGGGCAATTAGGGGTGGTAAAGTGCCGTACTGCTATCGTTGTCTTACAAAAGGACACAAGATGGAAGGGTGCACACAGGAATTTTATTGCGAAATTTGTGATTGTAAGGATCATTCCATGGAGCGGTGCCCAATCTACCGCTCTGTGCAGCCAAACAAGACCAAGACGGCACCTTTTGCTAAGGTTTGTGGCTATGCAGTGGAAGGCCTCGGATTTTATTATATTAATTCGCCGGAGAATCTGAAGAGCAAGGTAGAATCGAAGGCTGCAATTATCAGAGTCACTGGCGGGGTACTTACAAAAGAAAATGTTGCGGCTAAATTGGAGAGACTGGTTCCAGGTGGATGGAGATGGAATGTGCAGGACATGGGGGCTAATACTTTTAGAACAATTTTTCCATCTAAGGAAGAATTGAAGAGAATGGTTGAGTGGGGTTTGCTTCATACCAAGTCCCATGGAATTACTATGCGGCTAGAAGAAGGGGCTGGGGGTGATGCAGTTAAATATGTGATGCCTAAGGTTTGGGTCCAGTTTTCTGGTTTACCTGATGAATTGAGGGAGTTTCCTGTCATATGGGCCGTTGGTTCCATTCTTGGGGTCTCCAAGGCGGTGGATATGAAGTTTACTAGGAAATATGGAAGAAGTCGCCTGCAGGTACTGGTTATGGATCCAAGTATTATTCCACAATTTGTGGATGTAGTAATTGGAGACTATCTATATGAACTTCAATTTAGAGTTGAGGAAAATACGGATGCTAACAATCCAGAGCCTATGGATCTTGATTTTGGTTATGATGATAATGGGGGACAACAAGAGGGTGGCGAGCAGCCCAAAGAACCAGAGGCCAAGGACACTGGAAAGGACAAAGAAGAGCCGAGGAGCATCTACAAAGGATCTGCGTCTGCTCCTGCTCCTCCTTCTAAAAAAGCTACTGTTGTAGGAGTGCCTAATTCTTTTGTTGGGGTACCTGATTTCGAGACTGTAGCTGATCAGCAAATGGACCTTGGTCCGGTCCTGGTAGTGGGGAGTGGAACTCCTGTACCGGCTCCTGTGGTGCAGCAGAAGGGCAGGTCGGTCATGGCCTCGGACACGCCAGCGGCTGGTGCGGGCGCAGAGGATACGGTGGCGAAGGTCCCTGCACAGGGGCAGCCAGAACCGGCGCAGGTGACAGGAAGAAATGTTGAGGTGCTGGCTGCTATTCCTGAAGTGGCGGACTCCGGTCTACGCCGCAGCAAAAGGAAGTCGTCGACGTGCGACAATCAGATTGAACAGCAGGCCATGAAACTCAAGGCAAGTAAAGATTCGGATGACAAAAAAACAGGTGAACACTGCAGTTCTTCCTTTTTGTTTTTTCCATCTGATAATATTCATGCAAATTTAATTTCTTTAGGAATTAATTTAGGCATGGATGGTACTAGTGCCCAGGAAACTATCTCAAAATTTAAATCTGTAGAGGAATTAAGGTTAAGGGAGTCTAGGAT
Source organism: Alloteropsis semialata (assembly GCA_004135705.1). NCBI lineage: Eukaryota > Viridiplantae > Streptophyta > Magnoliopsida > Poales > Poaceae > Alloteropsis > Alloteropsis semialata. The sequence continues at coordinate 52,786,632 of CM014278.1, forward strand.
TATTGATGTCAAAACGGATACCTTAGACGCCGAGGCAAAAAATATAGAAATAGAGGAAGAAGTAGATAACTTCATTCTTAATCATCTTTGCGGTGATATTATGGATGAGGTTATGGATTCTAGCAGTGATCATAGCGATCTTACTGTGACGTTATCCGAAATTAGGAGTCAAAGGACGATGAGTAAGAATAATAAGGTTTATAAATGAAAGGTATTTTCTGGAATAGTGATGGGTTTCGAGACCCAAAAAAACACAGATTTATATCCGATTTAACAAAGGAGCACAACTTAAGTTTTATCGCCATATCAGAAACAGGAAGGAAAAATTTTACTGATCCTTTCCTTAAAAACCTATGTGGTGGAAGGAATTTTCTATGGCATACTAAAGAACCTAGAGGCAGGTCAGGTGGTATTTTACTTGGCATTGATCTAGAGGTTTTTGACATAGGCGCGATAGATGAAGGGGACTACTATGTGAAGTTTCATTTGTGCAATAAAAGTGACAGTTTCAAATGGGCTCTAGTAGTAGTTTATGGCCCGGCACAACAAGAGTTTAAGGAACAGTTCTTGTCAGAACTTGTTCACATGTGTAGTCATGTGCAATTTCCAATTTTAATTGGGGGCGACTTTAACATATTAAGAAGTCCATCCGAGAAAAACAATAATAATTATGACCATCGTTGGCCGTTTCTTTTTAATGCTATAATTGATGGTCTAGATTTGAGAGAGCTAGAATTATCAGGTAGACAATACACATGGGCAAACTCTTTGCAAATCCCGACATACGAAAAATTAGATAGAGTTTTAATGTCAACGGAATGGGAGCAAAAATATCCACTCTCAAATGTCATTGCTCTATCTCGTGACATATCTGATCACACTCCATTACTTCTTAATACTGGAGAGTCATCTTCGAATGTTAACCAGCGGCAATTCAAATTTGAATTGGGTTGGCTACTTCGTGATGGTTTTCATGATATGATCAAAGAAATTTGGGAAAGTGCGTGCCCAGGGGCAACACCTTTAGAGACATGGCAAAATAAAATTAGGAGAGTACGTCAATACCTTAGGGGTTGGGCGACTCATACTAGCGGGATCCTTAAGAGAGAGAAAAAGAGAATATTAGATAAATTGGATAGTCTTGACAAAAAGGCTGAACAATCCATTTTATCCCCTCAAGAACTAGATTTGAAACACTATCTCAAAAATAGAATAGCTGAAATGCTTCGAGAAGAAGAGATAAAATGGTACCAGCGAGCTAAGGTAAAGGAATTGTTAGAAGGTGATTCTAATACCAAATACTTTCACCTTGTTGCAAATGGTAAACATAGAAAAACTCGGATTTATCAGCTTCAAGATGGGGATAAAATAATTAAAGGGGACAATGACTTAAAAAAATACATAACAACCTTTTACAAAGGTTTGTTCGGCCCACCAGAAAATAGTAATTTTATTCTGGATGAGCTTCGGACAGATGATATCCCTCAAGTAACAAATATAGAGAACGAAATCTTAACATCCCCATTCACAGAAAATGAGGTTAGAGAGGCCATTTTTCAGATGGAGCATAATAAAGCTCCAGGTCCTGATGGTTTCCCTGCGGAATTCTATCAGGCTTTCTGGAGCACTATCAAGAATGATTTAATGTCTTTGTTTACAAAATTTCACAAGGGAGAGCTGCCTTTATACAGTCTTAATTTTGGTACAATAATCTTGTTACCAAAATGTAGAGAGGCGCTTAAGATACAACAGTACAGACCAATATGTCTACTGAATGTTAGTTTCAAAATTTTCACTAAAGTAGCGACTAATAGAATATCACTCGTTGCCCAAAAGGTAGTTAGCCCATCGCAAACGGCTTTTCTACCTGGTAGGAATATCATGGAGGGAGTGGTTGTCCTTCATGAGACTATTCATGAACTACACAGAAAGAAACAGAGTGGAGTGATTTTCAAAATTGATTTCGAGAAAGCTTATGATAAAGTTAAGTGGAGCTTTGTACAACAAACACTGCGAATGAAAGGCTTCTCACAAAAATGGTGTACGTGGATAGATGCTTTCATTCAAAAAGGACATGTGGGTTTAAAAATTAATGATCATGTCACTGAGAATTTTCAAACCTTTAAAGGACTTAGACAAGGAGACCCATTATCTCCAATATTATTTAATATTGTAGCAGATATGTTGGTGGTCCTTATTAATAGAGCAAAGAATGAAAACCAGATTAAAGGTCTCATTCCTCATTTAGTAGATGATGGTCTTTACAATATGCGGATGACACTATCCTTTTCATGGATCATGACATTGAAAAAGCTACGAACATGAAGTTGTTGTTATGTGCGTTTGAACAATTGTCTGGTCTGAAAATAATTTTTCATAAAAGCGAGATCTTTTGCTTTGGTCAGGCCAAGGAAATGGAAAACCAGTATGCTGCATTATTTGGTTGTCAGTCTGGCAAATATCCATTTCGATACCTTGGCATACCAATGCATTTTCGACGCCTTAATAAATCGGATTGGCAAGTAATCGAAGGAAAATTTGAGAAGAAATTGAGCAGTTGGAAAGGAAAACATATGTCGGTCGGGGGACGTCTGATTCTTATTAATTCTGTGCTGACTAGCCTAGCTATGTTCATGCTTTCTTTTTTTGAGGTACCAAAAGGTATACTAGAAAGATTAGATTATTATCGGTCTCGGTTCTTTTGGCAGTCTAATGAACATAAAAAGAAATATAGATTAGCCAAATGGAGCATTCTTTGTCAACCGAAGGACATGGGAGGGCTGGGAATTAAGAATCTTGAGATCCAGAATAGATGTTTGCTAAGCAAATGGCTTTTTAAGCTGATTAATGAAGATGGTATATGGCAGAGGTTATTAAGGAAAAAATACATTAATAATCAGACTATTGCTCAAGTGGAAAAGAAACCTGGAGACTCTCATTTTTGGGCTGGTCTAATGAAGGTTAAGAGTGATTTCCTTAGCTTTGGTTCTTTCCAGTTAAATGATGGGCAGCAAATTAGATTCTGGGAAGATAAGTGGCTAGGAAACTTCACCTTGAAAGAGCAATATCCGAGTCTTTTTCGTATTGTGCGTAAGAAACATGCGACGATAGCCTCAGTCTTTGATAGAATTCCTCTTAACGTCTCGTTTAGGAGAGCACTGGTTGGGCAAAATTTGGCTTTATGGTATAATCTGGTCTCCAGAATCAGTCATATAGGCCTAAATAACCATTCTGATACTTTTAGATGGAATCTTAACCAGTCCGGATTATTTTCAGTTAATTCTATGTATAATGCTCTTATGGCTAATAGTCAAACGCGTCGCATTAAATATCTATGGAAGTTAAGAATGCCGCTAAAAATCAAAATCTTTATGTGGTATCTTAAAACAGGAGTAGTCCTTACAAAAGATAATTTGGCACGCAGGAATTGGAATGGGAGCAGGCTGTGTAGTTTCTGTTTTCATCATGAAAGTATTCAACACCTTTTCTTTGATTGCCATGTGGCAAAGTTCCTATGGAGAGCCATACAATTTAAATTTAATTTAATCCCGCCCCGTAGCGTTGATCATATGTATGGTGATTGGCTTGCTGGTGTGGGTATTAAAATCAAGAAACAATTGTTGATTGGTGCAGCTGCATTATGCTGGGCTATCTGGCTTAGTAGGAACGACGTGGTATTTGACAAATCTCCAATTCCGACATATTTACAGGTACTGTTCCGTTGTACGTACTGGGTCCGAACTTGGGCACGGCTACAACGGCTTGATGATGATTTGAAGGCGATGGAGGAAGCTGCCCGGACATTAGAGGTGCTCGTGATGCGGATGTTCGCCGACTATGGATGGAGATTTAGTAATAGGATTTGTCCTTAAGTTTTCTCCATGGAACTGTGTCGTTATTCCGCTTCTATTTATTTTAGTTGGTTTTTTCTTATAGCAGACGGAGGAGCTGCAAGTTTGTAATAAGTGGCTGTAGCCTCTTTTGAGGTCAAGGCTGGGAACACTCCCATTATCTAAAAAAAAACATCTCATGTATAACCAATTGTATTTGACCGATGTCTGTATTTGTTGATATCAAATGAGGTACACACTTGTTAGAGTTTGCAGCAGAATCCAGCTTGGCTTGCTGTACACATTATCTCCATGCCTATATTTTGGCCAATAGCATATTGTTGATAACAATCAAATCATGATCATATGTGAACCCGACTACATATCATTTTCTACATCACATAAAGACTACTTATCAATTAAAAGAACATAGGCAAAATCTTCTAATGCATGCAGACGATAACAAAATAGATGCACTTATTGTACTCCCATAATCTCTTGATCTCCATATATTTACATAAATATCATGAAAATGACCATCATTGAAGCCGAATCTTGTAGACCCTAGAATTTCTCTTCTGTTCGAAGGGAAAGCCTTGCAGGAAATCCAAGTCTTTCTTCCAAATCAAGGAAGATATTCGAGTCAGGAACCAAGCTTGTGGTACTCCAATGGTACTATAGCTATCTATGTTAGTTATCTATTTGTGTATATGAGTTTTCATTTGTTCTATGTAATCACAACCATGTAAGAACTCGTTTGCCTCCTTTTCTTAAATGACAAGGCAGTGCTCCTGCTATTTGCTTTTAAAAAAGGAATCTCCCTTCCTCTTCTTCCCTCTTCCTCTCTATGCTCATGCTCTCTTCTCTTTATAGAGTTTTAGTGGTAGGGGGCCTGAGCCCCTATGCCCCCACCTTGAATGTGCAGTTATAGCATGTGTGTCACCAACTTGTTTATCTACTTGTTGATGTCGAGGAGTCACACACTTACTTGCAAAAAAGAAACAGACCTTTAGAATCAGGAAGAGCAGTGCAAATCATATCTCGTCTCTAGGGGTAAACTGTCAAGTCGACACTTACTCTGTTTCAACATGTAAGGCATTCACGATGAGTTGACTATATATTGTGTGGTTATATATATTTATTCCTCTAGTAGTGTGTTGTCGCTAACAATCAAATTATGATCATGTTAAAGTACTTTCATATGTGAATACAACCATGCCATTTTTCGCATAACGTTAAAACTACTTACATATGAAAAGAAAACCACAAAGTCCAAGCTTCTAATGCGTGTAGCTGATATGTTAAAATAGTGGAAGACCTATTATTGTGCTCCCAGAATCTCATGGCCGGCCTCCATATATTTATTATACAAAATATCATGAAAATGGCCATTGTTGAAGCCGAATCTCGTAGGCTATAAAAAGTCCAAAAGAGCAGCAGTGTGGTACCTGCATGTATATGTATAGTAGATGTCAGTGACGATGCCTTTGCCCCCTAAGTTCGTATAAAGCCAAGAGAGACCTATCGAGGCGTGCCAGAACGGAAGTGGATCGGATGAGGAGAAGCGGAGGAGTGGAGGACCATGCCGGTGGTCCTCGCTGAGCTAGCGTATGCATGCATGGATCGATATATACGGATCCCTCCTTGTCATTG
>CM014278.1:52793715-52825803 GCA_004135705.1 Alloteropsis semialata
AAGATCGTCCGTAGAGGCGAAGATGCTACTGTACATCAGTATGTATTTTGTTATAAAACTAATCATGTTGGAATCCAACTCCTTAACCCAACAATACGTTTTTTTTTTGAGAGATGCCCTAGTCTACAATTCAAGGCTGTAGTATCTGAACTCAATCGTAAACACACACCACACACACCCACTCACACCACACACAACCCCTCCTACGACTAAGCTAAGATCTAAACCTTGTATTCTACTTTTGCCTGCACATGTGCACCTGCACGGTCATGGAGCCATCAGAAGATTATTCGGACACTGTCCCCACGGTGAGAAACGCGAGTTCGATCAGGAATCGAACCCACGCCGGCGGCTTCGCTCACCTGGCGAGCCGACCACCCGCGCTACGCGCGGTCCTCTAACCCAACAATACGTTGCAGGCCTGATGAGTTGGGGTGTCTTCTTCAGACGCTATCCACCGCCTTTGGGGCGAATCTCTTCACTGCGTCTCCAACCGTCAGGGATATCTTGTCTTCGCCAATGAGTTCTGTGAATTTCGCTGAGCGGAGCTTCTGAATTACTGCCGGTCCAGGGTTGGCAAGGATCAGCTGCAAACGACAGGCAAAAGGAATTTCTCTTAGCGAGCTTTTCTGGTAGTACGACGGTTGCTAGTGATTCCAGAGTTCTCAGTTCTGTCACCGGATTTTAACGTTTCACCTGAATTTTGCGCTTTTCAAGTGCTCTGAACACCTCCTCCAAGGCATGTATTCCACTTGTGTCGATGTCAACCACCGCTGTAGAAGATTAAAAAATCAACGCCATAAGTCAATAAACTGAAATTCAATGAAAAAACATCCGCGGTATTTTTTTTTATAGAGAACTAATCCACTTCATTCTTACAAGATAGCTCAACAATCAAAAATTCAATTTGGCGAAATTTCTGTTGACGTTGTCGTTCTTCCTCCTCTTCCAGCCACCTCAAGATTCTGAAATTTGGATATAAAAAATGAATCATGCACTGTTTTCTTCTTGGTAATTTGAGAAAAGGGCATGCTATTACAATACTGAACATGGTGCAATAATGCACCTGAGACATCCTATAAATTAACTAATAAGTTGCTTGAACATGCAATAATCATATTATGGAGGAGACTGTAATTATAAATGTTAGCATGAGGTGACTTCCGAATTTGATTCTGATAGCTGCCAAAACACCCCTGACTTTTTTCCCTAATAAATAAACAAGTTCCAAATCTGCATAGTCAACTAGATATATACTAAGCTTTATCCGAGAACTCGTGCTAATGTTAGTTGTCTGTTCCTTTCTTTCTTATGCACGTACCAACTGAAATTATTAGAGTATACTTCAAAGGCATAGTTCATAACTTTTTTGTAAAAAAGAAATATACAATGAAAATACTATTTGTACCAGTGAACATAGGACTAGGATCTCTTACCTTTCTTTAACATAGTTGGAGTTTGTAAAGTAGATAGCTGAATCCACTTGAACAATTACCACCCCTGGCACTGTGGTAACATCTGGGTATTGTTCAATGTTCCTATATACAGTAGTTCTTGGAAGGTTACCAAGCAAGGCAGTTTTGGGCCGTGTCGCTTGGAGAAGTATCTTGGCAATTGAAATTCCAACCTATTCACCAAGATTTTCAAAATCATCAGCCCTTGTTCAAATATCAGTTAAATTGTAGGTCACGGAACGGAAACGATTAGAACTGATCCATACCGCAATTAGCAGGCCATACTCCACCGATGAAAATACAACTCCTAAAAAGGCTCCCAGACATGCCAAGAAGTCCAACTTATCAACCTTCCAGATAAGGTAAGCTGCCTTGTAGTCAATTAAGCCAAGCACGGCATTTATGATGATGGAAGAGAGGATGGCATTGGGTGTGTACTTGAACAACGGAGTGAGAAACAACAGCGTAAGCAGTACTACCATTGACATAACGATATTGGATACTGCTGTTTTGCAGCCAGCCATGGAATTGACAGCTGATCGCGCGAAACCGCCTATGATGAAAAGATTTTTGTCAGAAAAATTTATACAACAATATATTCTATATGATTGTTCTAAACTGAAATGGTAATTACCTGTGGCTATGTAGCACGAAGTCAACGAACCTACCACATTCATGGTTCCAAGAGCTATCATTTCCTTGTTCCCATCTAGTTTGTAGTCCTTCATGGCAGCAAATGTTCTTCCAACTGCAATTGCCTCCTGGTAGAAGTTTGTATAAGTTTCAGCACATTGCTAGCTAACCAAGACACATGTTTTCCCATGGTGCATACTGATCTGAGACTAAATGAATTTTATTTTACCGTTAGGGCTATCAATCCAGCTACTGCTCCAATTTTGAATCCTTTCAGCACAAACGGGCCACTGAAGTATATGAGGCTAGCTGAAGGCGGATTGATGCCTTTCTCTATGTTTTTGACCTGCAATCAGTGATAAGTAAGCTTAGTTGCTACCTTCAACTAATTTTCTAGTTTTGTTTGTCTTCTCTAACAAAGAAGCTAGGTTGCAACTTGCAAGTAGTCAAGAATGGCTCTTACAACGGCGACCCCATGCTTGTCTGCATGAGTGATGTACACAAAGAAGGTTGATACAATCACTGAAATGAGTGGTGCGGTTGCGGACATCCAGAAGAGCTTCTTCTTTTTCTTTCCCTAATAAATTACCCCAAAGGCCAAAGGAATAGCGTTATAATCATAAATAGTAAGGATAACCAAGGTAAAACTCTGGAAAATATAGTACTAGTAGATGTTGTTTATCTTACAATGTATTTGGTGACCAGAAGAAATCCCAGGAATGATGCACCAATCAATATTGTCTGCCAGTTCCACTGTTTTTACAACAAATCGGGTGCAAGTTCTTTCAAATATTCATATCACTCTCTGGAATATCAAGATGTAAGACGTCCGAAATTAAGGTACAACACTATACAAACTTACCCCATGGTGAGCACTCTTGAAGATCGATTTCATGACCGAGACTATGTCGGTATTGGTAGTGAAATTTTGTATGCCGAGGAACCCTTTCAGCTGCTGAAGAGCGATGATGATCGCAGCACCGGCCATGAATCCAATGATGGCAGCATGAGACAAGAACTCTATGATGAATCCTAGCCTGCAGTAGCAGAGTTCAGCCACAGAATTAACATGTAATCGATCCATTGGTCAAGCAAAAGACCCCTGACCTGAAGAACCCGAGTGCAGCCTGAATAATCCCTGCAAAGAATGTTGCTGTGAACGCTAGGCGTCTATACTCTAGTGGGTGCTTCTTGGGATCAATCTCGTTCTGCAGTAGAGTACCGAGCAGCAGCGCCACGACGGCCATAGGACCCATGGCCAAATCTCTGGAGGTGCCCAGCAGAGGGTATATCAATGGTGGAACGAAGCTACCGTCTGTCAGGAAAAAGAGTTCAGTTCAGTACTTCAGTTGCTGCGATTCTAAGCAGCATGCAGGATGAAGCCACAAACAGAAACAGATTAATTTGATGCGCTTACATAGCCCAATCTCTGGTGGCAGATGAGCGAGCTTCGCATAGCCGATATCCTAGTTAATCATTTTAACTTTTGTTTAGGCCACATGAAATTAGCAAACTGTGTACATGCTGCTGAGGCAAGCATTCTAAAAAAGTAAGTAAATGCCACGAACAACAGATGAAGTAGTTCACTGAGTATAGTACCTGAGGTATACAGAGGCTGGCTATGGTGAGGCCAGCGATGAAATCCCCCTTGAACTTGCCGAGGGTATAGTGCCTGCCCCATTCGAGCACTGGGAACACATTCTGCATGCTGAGCCAGACCCTCTTGGACCAGCTCGGCTGCTCCTTGTACTGCCGCAGCGGATCATCTCCAGCGAAGAACAAGTCCTTCACTGTGCCAGAGAACTCCTCCAGGAGGTTCTTCTTCGGCGGGAAGCTGACCCTGTAGCCAGTGCTGTCCATGCCGCAGTGTGATGACGCCTGTCTGCCACCGATGTCAGCCCCATTGAGGTTCTCACCTCCGTCAGAAACGGCTCGAGGCATTGGGAGTCACAGACTCCTGTCCTGTCAGTGATAATATGGTCATTTATTTGTGCTTGCAGTTAAAAGAAAAAACACGATTGGTCACAATATCATTCCTAATTATCAAGATAGCATATAGAAGAAACCTGCAAAATAATGCTTAGAAGAGGTGCCTCTGCATATGAAGAATGCCTGCTTTTGTTGCAGTGTCAAGAAGCATGCGAATGTCCATATATATACATGTCGAGGAGCAACTGCTACAATCAAAAGTCAGACCTCTAAGTTTAATTGAAGCAGAATAGGACTGAAATCATAGATCTTGAGATGCCAAAGAATGTAGCAGATGTTAAACTAGGCAGAAAACACCTGCCTTAGCTGATTGCTGAATATGACTTAAACTCACACTTCTTTTATCGTACACGCAAAGCGCTTGCATGTTAAACGCATTACAGAAAGAACCGATTTTTACAAAGGACTTAAACTGAAAATATTCATGGATATAAATAGATGTTCTTTTGACAGAGTTATAAACCGAATCCACAAATTTTTTTTCATGTTCTCAGCAGCATACAACTACAATTTTCATGTTTTCAGTAGCATACACGAAACTACCTCCACACATTGTCGGATGTTTGGACCCGGCAGTCCACACAGGGTAGCCTACGTGGTTGATTTGTCGAGGGACAGATCGAGGATCAGAAGTCGATGGTAACACAAGACGCAAGGATTGAACAGGTTCGGGCCGTCGAGATGACGTAACACCCTACGTCCTGTGTTGGCGGCGATTGTATTGCTGTGTTTGAAGTTCCTGGAAGGATCTCCGTAGTTGGGTTCTGTCCTAGGGTTGTATTCGTGCTCTGGAGGGGGGTCTCAGGGCGCCTTATATAGTCCGGCTGCCTTGAGTTACAAGTCGGCCAGAGATCGTAACCTACCCGAATTACAAGGATTTGATCCTATAACGATTACAGATATCTTTCCCTACAATTCCGGCTAGTCTATCTTGATCTCCGATCTTCTTGCGGGATACGCCGTGTGCTTTCCTTGCCGCGCGCGTCGTCGCGCCCATCCGGTTCGCCCGACTGGTGGGCCTTCCGACTGGTGGGCCACCTAGTCCGACAAACCGATCCAGATGTACTCGGATTGGGCCACCCTTTGATGGTTGGGCCAATCCACCTGCTGGGTACCCCTGGGGGTCTACCCCCGACAAGCCCCCGAGTAGTACGTGGTTGAGGGACAAGTCGGCGAGGTCGTGCTGCCCGATGAGCGTCGAGCCTGCTGCAGTTGGAAGCGAAACCGCGTGATACTGGAGAGAAAAGAGCTGTCAACCAACGGATGCGCCGCGAGGTGCGTCCGTTGGCCGTAGCCCCCGAGCCTTGAAGCGATTCCGAAGGAATCGGTCCAAGGGTTAGTAGCCTTCTTCTGAGGTCGTCAGACAATCAACGGATGCGCCGCGAGGTGCGTCCGTTGGCCGTAGCCCCCGAGCCTTGAAGCGATTCCGAAGGAATCGGTCCAAGGGTTAGTCAAAGAGCATCTGGCTAAATCATCCGACGTTAATTTCGGCGTCCAGCCCCCGAGCGTGAGGGCTGAGCTCGCCGAGTAGTCGTCCCGGCGCCAGCCCCCGAGCGTGAGGGCTGAGCACGCCGAGTAGTCGTCCGGCGCCAGCCCCCGAGCGTGAGGGCTGAGCACGCCGAGTGGTCGTCCCGGCGCCAGCCCCCGAGCGTGAGGGGCACGCCGAGTGGTCGTCCCGGCGCCAGCCCCCGAGCGTGAGGGCTGAGCACGCCGAGTAGTCGTCCCGGCGCCAGCCCCCGAGCGTGAGGGCTGAGCACGCCGAGTAGTCGTCCCGGCGCCAGCCCCCGAGCGTGAGGGCTGAGCACGCCGAGTAGTCGTCCCGGCGCCAGCCCCCGAGCGTGAGGGCCGAGCACGCCGAGTGGTCGTCCCGGCGCCAGCCCCCGAGCGTGAGGGCTGAGCACGCCGAGTAGTCGTCCCGGCGCCAGCCCCCGAGCGTGAGGGCTGAGCTCGCCGAGTAGTCGTCCCGGCGCCAGCCCCCGAGCGTGAGGGCTGAGCACGCCGAGTAGTCGTCCGGCGCCAGCCCCCGAGCGTGAGGGCTGAGCACGCCGAGTGGTCGTCCCGGCGCCAGCCCCCGAGCGTGAGGGCCGAGCACGCCGAGTGGTCGTCCCGGCGCCAGCCCCCGAGCGTGAGGGCTGAGCACGCCGAGTAGTCGTCGCGGCGCCCAGCCCCCGAGCGCGAGGGCCGAGTCGAGCCGTCCGAGGCACGCCGAGTAGTCTTCGTCTTCCTCGTCATGCGGTAGCGCCAGCCCAGTACTCAAAAGCACTCAGCTAGCGATCCTTGTGGAGTGTAGCGCCAGCCCGAGTGCTGCAAAGCACTCGGCTAACGACCGTCGTGGAGTGTAGCGCCAGCCCGAGTGCTGCAAAGCACTCGGCTAGCGACCGTCGTGGAGCGTAGTACCAGCCCGAGTACTGACTGACTCGAGTACTCAGCTGGCGGCGATGCTGGAGTGGTCCAGCCCCCGAGCGTAACAGGCAAGCTCGGGATCCAAACCTGTGCCCTGCAATGAAGATACGAAGGATAGGTAGTATATGGTGTAGCAAACACTAATTCTGGAGAAAAACATTCGGCGCTGTATGTAATAGAATTTCTACTTCCAACTCTTTAAGTCTATTAATTTCCTCGGGTAGTTATCCTGTTACGTTTATGCACCTGATCCCCGATAGCCGTAGTCCATAGCGCAGGGAGCTGGGCCGCATGCACGCGTAGTAACGTAGGCGTACGGAAGAGTCGAGGCTTCACGGATTAAGGCGTGTGCTTCCCAAGTACTTTAGCGACTTGTACAAGAGTGAAAAAAGAAATAAACGATGGAGAAAAAATGCAATATGCGTTCATTGGGTGTAGCCCGACTGCTCGTGTAGCGCTCGGGCTGTATAAGCAGTCGGGAACAAACCAAGGGTAGTCGGCGATGATCATGGAGACTTGTATATGGAGATACGCGGTGACCGAAAAATATTGCGAAAGTATTAAAGTATGACTTAGCTTGATTTATGCCTAGTTGGAGAGTCTTGTCTAGGCTGACAATGCAAGCCCCCAAGCGTCTCTTGATCGTCGTGCTCGAGTGGACGATCGGCGATGAAGTTAACCAGTCGGGATCGGTGCCCAACTGATTCTCGTCGATGCAGAACTCATTCCCGACTAGATCGTGTCGGGTCCGAGTGGTTGTCGCAGTCGCCAGCGTGTTGAAGTTGTAGACGTGTCGCCGTTGCTGGCGTCGACTGTTCGAGGCAACCCTGCATGCTGAATACGCTCGAGCAGAAATCCTCTCCGACCCACAGGCCGAGCCATGCAGGAGGTCGTGACGTGCATGCGTACAGAAATAGAACGTGGTCAATGCAATTCACGTTAGCTATCCAGGTGTACAGAGATGTATATAGAATGAATAGAATAACCATACGGAATAGAAAATCAATGCTTCCTGTTTTTTAGATGGAATCCGTATGTATCCAGTATCCTCCGGTCGGTCCTTAGCCGTGCAGGACTCGGCTCCGAGCCGTCACGCTGGTCGAGGAGTTGCGAAGCTTGCCGCCGAGTCGTCGCAGCTGTCGTGCAACGTGCAACCGTGGCTGCCGCAACGCTCTTGCACGTCGACGATGGTGACGTGCCGATCGATCGCCGGAGCTTTAGCGATGTCTTCTTGATTACTGAACGACACGGCTGACGGCCTCGCCGAGCGTGACAACGCTCGTGCATCTGCTAACGCCGGAGTCGCCGGACAGCACTTGGTCGTCAAGACCAAAACCGTCCGCATGGTGTGTGCATTGAAAATACAAAATCAATCTGTAAGTCGCCGTAAAAACCAGATCGATCTAATAGCAGAATTGAGAACGACTCACCCAATTTTCCACTCGGCGATTGTTGCGGCGCCGCGAACAGCCGCCAGGCCACGCCGAATTAATTGAAGTTGACGTTGAATCTGCCATCGAGCTTGTAGATTGATCTCGTCGATCAACCCCTACCTGGCGCGCCAACTGTCGGATGTTTGGACCCGGCAGTCCACACAGGGTAGCCTACGTGGTTGATTTGTCGAGGGACAGATCGAGGATCAGAAGTCGATGGTAACACAAGACGCAAGGATTGAACAGGTTCGGGCCGTCGAGATGACGTAACACCCTACGTCCTGTGTTGGCGGCGATTGTATTGCTGTGTTTGAAGTTCCTGGAAGGATCTCCGTAGTTGGGTTCTGTCCTAGGGTTGTAGAGGTTGTAGTTTTTCGTAATGTCGTGCTCTGGAGGGGGGTCTCAGGGCGCCTTATATAGTCCGGCTGCCTTGAGTTACAAGTCGGCCAGAGATCGTAACCTACCCGAATTACAAGGATTTGATCCTATAACGATTACAGATATCTTTCCCTACAATTCCGGCTAGTCTATCTTGATCTCCGATCTTCTTGCGGGATACGCCGTGTGCTTTCCTTGCCGCGCGCGTCGTCGCGCCCATCCGGTTCGCCCGACTGGTGGGCCTTCCGACTGGTGGGCCACCTAGTCCGACAAACCGATCCAGATGTACTCGGATTGGGCCACCCTTTGATGGTTGGGCCAATCCACCTGCTGGGTACCCCTGGGGGTCTACCCCCGACACACATCTGCACACATCAATGAGAAAGAATGATACACTTGCAGCGAAAAGAAATGGAGAAGAGCTCCAAACATCTGTACACATCGACCAGAAAAGAATGGTACACTTGCAGCTAAAAAAATGGTGAAGCACCAATGGTCAAATCCACTTGATATCTGAACCTAACAGCTACAAGCAAGCGAGCAAACTTGGAGTTAAATAGCTCTATTCAATCCACACAGAATCAACAAAACTGTAGCTTATTGTTCTTCAAGACAGGCTGCCAGTCAACTAGCCATCATGCACAATTAATCCAATGGGGTATGGGGGGAAGGATCAGGTCATCAGCACATATGAGATATGATTGAATAATGCACTTGTTGCTAATTCCCAGTTTCTAAATCAGGGCTGCAAAGATCGCCAGATCGGTTCTTTGGAGCAGATGCAGAAGGATTATATATGCCTGTCGCAATTAGTAAATTTTTATAAGGCAAAATCACATGAAAGTTACACACTTCAGAAATGGGCTCAGAAGGATTTTACCCCCTTTTATTTAATAACCTTGAGCCCCAGACGAAACTTCACTTCTCCCTTTTCTCTGAGGCGTATTCGTGCGCCGCTCCAATTGCAGTCCCAGGCAGCGCAGTCCGAATCCATCCCGAATTCCCGCTGCCGCCCATCCACCACTGCGGCGGCGCCGCCGCCGCCGCCGCCATGATGCCCCTCCCGGCCGCCGCGGCACATCCTCCCGCAGCCTGAAACCATCATAGCACCTTGCGCGACGCGAGTTGGCCAGCACAGAGGTCACCGATGTCAAGCCGCGGAATCGAAGTGCCGGAGAGGAGAGGAGAGCGGAGCGACCGACGCCGACCGGTTGGGCCTGTTCGGAAAATTTTTTTGTAATAATTAAAGCATTGAAAAAATCAAAATGTTTTTTGTTCTCGAAGGCTACGAGACATTTTGTCGGTGTAAGAAATAACCAACTAGTGAATTTAGTGGATTGCGCGTTTGGGGTCTGGATGGTTCTCGAGAGGACACAAGGGATTATACTGGTTCAGGCACGAACGCCCTACGTCCAGTGTGAGACAGCTCGTGTTACTCGCGTTGCTCGTAGTAGGGGGTTACAAGCAGTCGAGAGAGGGAGGGGCTCCCAAGTCTATGTGAATGGCTAAGTGTCCGTGAGCGTGTGTGTTTCGTGGTTTGTTCGTGTCGTCCTCCTCCCCCCCTCTCCTGAGGCCTTACTTTTCTTTTTATCCCTCTGGGAGAGGAGAGCTGTACAAGGCGTGTTCAACAAATAAAAACTAGGAAACTTGCCGGAGAAGCCCCGCCGCCTGCGGGACACTGTGGGCGCTGTCGTAGTAGGTCCTAATCCCGAGCTCGTTAGGGTCGTGCACGTCGCTCCGCGGCGCCTGCGGGGCGGCTGGAATAGTTGCATCCTTCTGCCGCGGCGGGCGGCGCGGCGGGGCTCGTTAATGCTGATAGGCTGCGGCGTAGATGTGCGGCGACACATCCTCCCGGTCCGCTCTCGTTCCGGGTCCCTCCCGTTGATTCACGACACCTGTCCCGGCACGGACCCGAGCGAGCCGGGGTAGGGTCGGGCGAGGCGGAAGGGGCCGGCCGAGGCGGGGCCAGGTCGGCCGAGGCGGAGGAAGGTCGGCCGAGGCGGAGGAAGGTCGGCCGAGGCGGAACTGGGTCGGTCGAGGCGGAGGAAGGTCGGTCCCCCCTCCTACATGATGTCCTCCTTGTTTATGGGTTTTGTTTACGCATGTTTCCCTTCGAAACAGCGAGGTCCCACCCGTCGGTGAGAGGGTCGGATATTGACATCCGACACATTTGGATACTTTTTTTTTTGTAAAAATCATATTATCGCGAAAACCATAATCCTTGAACTTTAAAACTCTCTTAAACTATAGAATTTCTTTTTAATACTCCTCCTTTATAAATATATACAATATATAAATGTTTATGAAGTAATTATCTTGTCCTAAATGCTATCTATTTAAACTAGGAGGAGTACCGTGTTTTTTTTAAAACTAGGACATTCTAATCTGATTTTTTTTTTCTGTTGGTGTTTCCATAATATGAAGTTGTGAAGTTTTCTTTAGTGTGGACTTTATCTTTTGCCTTTCTTAATCCACACAGAATTGGACTTAGATCGGCCTTATAGCTTAAATTTTGAACAAAAAATCCATTATAAGCTCCTGTGACTAATCATGAAATCATCACCAATAAAAGCAGGTTGAAATATGATGAGAGCTGAAGCTTTGGATCATGTAATACATACGCTCTTTGTAAAAATCTTAGACAGAATTGTTCTCAACGCAAGATTCCCCAATCCCCATAGATTATTTGACAATGGTACTCGCATTCCGTGAGGTGCCGTGCCAATAGAAGAAAAACTGGTAGGAAATATTTCTTTTTTTTGAAATGTCTTCAACCAAGAAAAGAAAGACTCTGCCTGGTTTAATGGATGGAGTCGGTACTCGGTAGGCGTAGACGCGGCATTTGTGGTGGCGACTCGCGAGGCAACTTGGCCGTAAAAGAATCTCGCTTCCAGCATGATGGGTTGGCTTATTAGCCATCAGCCAGCAGTACTTTTCTCTCACAACAAATCAGCACCAGCCACCAGCCACCAGCTAGCCAGCAGTATTTTTCTCTCACAATAAATCAGCACCAGCCACCAGCCGCCAGCCAACCGAACAGGCATCCATGGCGTCTCACAATAAATTGCTCTTATATCGTCAGGTTTTAATCTCGATTAAATATGCTCCTCTTCAGAATGGCATCCATGGCGTCCGAGGATGCCAGCAGCAGAATTTGCCAGTTTCCCCTATATATTTCATAAAAGAAAGAAGGAAATAGCAGAGTTTGCCGGTTGCTGTAGAAATGAATCCACTCAGAAAATTTTACGGATTTTTTTTTGAGGGGTAGAAAATTTTACGGATGATTAAACGAAGCTGCAGGTCGAGTACATTTGTGCCAAACTGTAAGTGGATTCCAGGCCCGGCATAGTCCAAGCTGTTGGGCCATACTAATGGGTGGTTCCGTAGCGCGTTCTTTCGGCCGCCGAGCACATTTGTGCCCAATTTTAAGTGGAGGCCCGCGTAGTCCAGGCTGTTGGGCCATACTAATGGTGGTTGCGGAGCGGCCGGTTGGTCGGGCTTACTTCTGGATCGTGGGGGAATTTTTTTTATTTTAATTTTTTTTACGAATTTTCAAAAACAACTCCTGGGTGACAGATTTGCAAAATCTGTCACCCAACCGCCGTATCATATGGCTACCGCCATATGATACGGCGGTAAGAACCCGCAACCGCCAAATCAAAAGGCGGCTACAAAAACCGCCAAATGAAATGGCGGTTAGCTACAGTACCGCGCGGTACAGTAGCTAACTGTAGCTAACCGCCAAATGAAACCGCGGTTAGCTACTGTACCGCGCGGTACTGTAGCTAACCGCCATTTCATTTGGCGGTTTTTGTAGCCGCTTTTTGATTTGGCGGTTGCGGGTTCTTACCGCCGTATCATATGGCGCCGCCATATGATACGGCGGTTGGGTGACAAATTTGCAAAATCTGTCACCCGGGAGTTGTTTTTGAAAATTCATAAAAAAAATTAAAATAAAAAAAATTCATCGTGGGGGCTGACTGGCGGTGATCCGACCCAGGCATATATGGATCGCTGCCGCCGCTAGCCTGCCCTGCTGGCGGCGTGGCCCGGCCCGGAGTGGGGGCGTCGTTCTCTCGGCGATCAGTCCGTGAGAACGATAGCCGACAGCGGCGGCGCCGCTAATGTGCTCGTATCGACGGTCCTCCGGCGAAAATGCAACCACAGCGCAGCTCCGGCGATCGTCGACCCTTTCGCGCAGGCCGGCGGGGGCGCTCGTAACGTCGTCGCTTCAACTCGGAGCGAGGCACGGCGGCGGTCCCGTGGACAACAAGCCGGAAAGGGAAAGTGCCGGTGCGGTTCCGTTGGCGAGCAGAAAGGAAATTAAGCGCGCGCGCGTGCAGTGTGCAGGCGCCTACGCGACGCGAGCTGTTGCGCACACTGCCTGCTGCCTGGCGTGTGCTGGTGTCTCTGGTTGGCCGGGAGCTTTGGTAGCTTCCTGCAGTCCCATCCATCAGCTGATGGTGCTCGTCAGGAGAAGGGGGACGCGCCAAAGCGATCGATGTCGTAGGATCGATGCATCCACGGGTTGAGCCCCACGCGCACGCGCTACAGATCTAGCTAGCTCTCGCTAGTCGCTACTAGCAACACCGAGGCGGCAAGCGAGCGCATGGCAAAACCAAGCGTATATATATGATGCTGTACTTGGGCATCTGGTTCTCTGCCGGCCGAGACTGAGTGAGTGGTGACGCCGAGTCGCGACGACTCAGATTTCCAGCCATCTAATCTCGTGTGATTTGCAGTACTTATTCCGATCCGTGTCTGCTACCAGCAGATGTTCCAAGTCATCCTAGTTTTTTTCCCCTCCTTTATTTGGAGACAGCGGACGAAAGAGGTCTAGGGCAGTAGGGAAAGTAAGCCATATGGCATTAAAGGTCTACTGTTTGCGTCGAGAAATATAAGTGGTTTTAAGTATTTGTTAAAAACTAGTATTTGAGATAGACGTTGTTCAAATTAGAATTGCCGAGAATAAATACTAAAAATTCATTTAACAGTTAGAAAATAGTACATCATTTAAAAATTCAAATTCCTCCATGGCAACTTATATATAGCATAAGACATGTAAAAAAGTGTACATGTAATATGAGCAAACATAACGTTTTAGCGTGTGCAAACTGGTGGGTGTTGCACTTCTTTAATATTAAACTTTTTGAATCTTCATGATTTTTTAGAGACCACCCCTTAGATCCGACCGAGTTGAAATTGTTTTTGGTTGTCCCTTATGTGCTCTTAGTTCAAGAAAAATATCAGAAAAGTAAAATAAAAAATAAAAAAATTGATATGCACGGTAACTTATTAGAACTGCCTGTGAAAACTGATTTTCATAGGCGTTCTTGTTATAAACCGGCTGTGAAAATAAAGATGATTTTCACAGCCGGATCTAGCCATGAACCTGTGACACCTGGTCCAATTTGGATATGGCCCAGGTGTGGCCCATGAGTGCAGGTGCACATGTTTAGTACTACATTGCTAGTTGAGCAAGGGTGGAACCAGCTTATAAGCATTTGTCCTCCAACCATAGCATCTTCGGGTTAACCCTTTTACACGAAGCGAGGTTGAAAGTGTAAGCACATGGAGGGCGGGACTCGGGTGCAGAAATGATTCAGTGCCACTTTTGAAAATGGTGTCTAGAAAAATCAATTATGTAGTAGCGAGTACACCCTCATCATGCATGCCCAAGGGTTTCAAACTAAGGATAAGGATGGGCATAGTTTGATTTTATTAACTGACTTTTTAGTTTGAGCTAGCTAGTCGAATTGAAATGTTAAATAAATAAGTCAAACTAGGGTGAATCAATGTATCGTTGTCTGACCTTCTCTACTTTGGACCCGCCAACATCACACCTTCAGCAGTGAATCAATATGAGGGTTAAGGGCCCGTTCAGTTAGATCAACCAGTGATGCATTTTGAATAGATCCTCTATTTTTCTAAGTAGAGTTTTTTTTTCTATTTTCTGGATAGGGGTTGCTTTTTCTTTTAACTACAGCAATACTATCTGAATAACCCACACACCTGTTTGTGCCTATGTTTGGATGGGAGGCTCCCTATAGACCTCATGCCAGAAAAGTGTGGGAGAAAATTTGGAGGCTCTCTCAATTTAAGAAGTAGAGGAGTTTTTTTTTGGACCTCCTGGTCTTTTAATCTTGAAGTAAGAGCTTATTTATAATGTCTGTTGGAGTTGCTCTTAATCCCCTCTCCTCAACAAGATTTGGGGTGGGCCATCTCTTACAAGTTAGTTAGGGAATTAATCATTTTCAATCCCCTCCGATCATCATCGTTCTCGGCCCATCAAACTGAACAAGCCATCTAAACTCGGTTAGTGTTAGCCTCCTCTTGGACCATTGCACAACCCACGTACGCTCCAACGTGCGTGACATCGACTAGTCTTAGGCCCATTCGATTCAGGGTCTATTTAGTTGGAAAAGTTTGATGAAGTTTGGAAAGAAAGTTGTCATTGGAAAAACGTGTTCTGTGAGAGAGGCACGGTTGTCAGTAAAAAGAAAGTTGACAGTTGCCGACAAAAGTTGACAATCTAAAGGGGCCTCAGATATACTAGGCACGCACGCATTCAAGCGTATAGCACTGTGTGCAGATCAGAGCATCAAACTTTGGCCGTACAGGAAGGAGGAGAGGCAGCCAGCATAGCCTACCATCAAATCTCTGAGCCATGTGCTCGCCCACGTACGTACACTACTTTTTTGCTCGATCGATCATAGATCACATGGAGGCACACTTGCAATGGCCTCGTTTGTTTTCCAGTCTAGCATATATCACGGAGAGAATCTTTTTTGCATGGAGTACTAAATGAAGTTTATTTGCGAAACCTCTTCACGGATGGACGTAATTTTTCGAGACGAATCTAATGAGCCTAATTAATCGATGATTGGCTACAGTGATGCTACCGTAACCATCTTCTAATTGTCCTCTAATCATGCGGTCAAAGGTCTCGTTAAATTCTTCAGGGTTCCTAGTGCAGGGATTCTGAAGTTAATTTTGTAATATACCTTTATTTAATACCTTTAATTAGTGGTCAAAGTTGTGAACAGTTTCTAGCTCTGGAAAATCAAACGGGGCCAAACACTGGAGTACAGTAGCCGCATACGCCACAGATGAAGCATTTGAGCCAGCTTTTGAGCAAGGGTCTCGGAGGCATTCCAGATACGGAAGATTCTGAAAATCTCAGCGCCAGCATCTGCATGTTCAGCCTACTACCGGAGAATGTAGCTTCTATCTAAGGGCAAAAAAACACATTAGTACTCATTGTAAATGTAACCCGGTACTATAGTACCAGATTCAACTGTTAGCCACGGTGAACTTCCACCCGGTACTAACACTGGGCATGTAAAAAATCATCTCTCCTTTTTTTTTTGCGAAAGACCAGTACAAACGCAGACACTCACACGCACGCACACTCACCCCTATGAATACACGCACGCAAACCCTACCCCTATGAGCACCTCCGAGAGACTGGGCCGGCTGTTCCGATCTTGAGATTGACGAAGTCACCACAGACGCATCTCTCCTTGCTCTATACAATCTCACTCTTATCTCTCCTCCCCTCCCTCCTCTTCCTAGCCTTATCCTCCCTTAGCTCTCTATCTTCTCTCCTTCCTCTCCGGCTCTCTCTCTCCCCATTGTGTACGGGCAGCCTGCCTTGGCAAGGCCCCGGCCGGTGAACCCCTCGGCTGGCGTGAACGGGCAGCCAACGCGGACGACAGGGGTGGGTGGCCTCGACGGCCGGCGCTGCAGGCCCAAGCACGGTTTGGGCGCGGCCCCTGGCGGTCAGTGAGGTAGGCGTGGGTGTGGTCCCTGGCTGCCGGGCACACGTGGCTGAGGAGGCCTGACATGGGCAAGATCTGCGGCCAGCGCGGGTGGCCCATGTATTTCTCTTTTTTTTTTGAAAATCCAGCTTTGGTACCGGGTCAGCGCCGGTACNCTAATGCCGAGTTCTCCAGTAGTAGTGTTACTTCCATTCAGATATATAGTATCTAGGTAGGGCTTCGCCTAGCATTGCAAGATTATATACTATCCGCTGCAACAAGCGTACATGCCTTGTCTAATTAGTAATTTGACTAGCAAATAAAACGTTCGTTGATATGACTATATACTAATTAGTTTTTTTATTTTCTTTTGAAACTCACACCGGCCTCGAGCGTGTGGAGGAGCAGCAGCAGGGGAGCGGCCATAGAGGACAACACTGTGCCGCTTTGGAGCTAGTTGTCCTCTATGCTGGATGGACGGAGCCAAAGTCAATAGGAAGAAATATGGTCCGTTGTTTAAAATATACTCCTCCGTTCTAAATTACAATTCGTTTGATTTTTTTGACCTTAAGTTTGACCGCTCATCTTATTCAAAAAATTTATGCAAATATAGTGAAATTTAAGTCACTATTGAAGAACTTTTATTAATAAAGTAAACCACAACAAAAGATGTGATATTTTGCATAATTTTTTGAATAAGACGAGTGGTCAAATTTAGGGTCAAAAAAGTCAAACGAATTGTAATTTGGAACAGAGAGAGTAGTAGATAAGAGATTAATGCACAATTAATTTTTTTTATTAGTCTGGTGGGATTGAGAAGTGTCAAAGAGGATTGAGGCAGATTAAATACCCCACTATCCATGTAGAGTAGGATTCCACCTATTAGGGTTTCCATCCACCCATCCATGCATTCACGTGTTATAATCTTTGCATCCAAGATGGCGAGGACGACGACACCATGATTGCACAGCTAAGATTTAGCACGTGTATGCAACTCTCAAATGCATACCATGATGCATGTATAAGCACTAACAGGGGATTTTGATCGATGACCGTACCAACACATTGGATTACATTATCGGATCATCGATCGATAGAATGACCATACCGCATATATTAATGGTAGGGGCCAGGCGACAGGGGATCAGCTAGCTGATGATAAGGAGAAATTAAGGCTTAGTTGACAAGAACAGTGCCCTAGCAGCTGGCCGCATATGCATGCCTCTTTCTTCCGTCGCGTCGTCGTCGGTCCTTTGTCGCCACCGCTTCCTGCAGCGACAGACGGTACCCACCGATTGGCTGTTGACGCAGAATTAGGTCAACACACGAGAGCGGTAGATCGCGCAGCACGTAACACGATAAACTCGTAGCTCCTCTGTGCAGACCGGTCAGACCGGTCAAGGGCACCGGTCAGACCGGTTCCTGCAGGGAAGATGAGAGCAAACCCTAAACGCGCCTCCCGGAAGGATCCGTCAGGGAGAACGAGGTCAGGGGTGCCCTAGAGTCGGCAGACCACCTAGGACGCCTTCAAACGTCGCGGAGACGCAGAAAAAACAGCAAGTAAGGTTGGAAAAGCTAGGATTTGAAAGATACGAAAAAGTAAAGGTAAAAGTAGTAAATTTGATAGATTCGATTGGTGTGTCTCAATCGGCCGAATCCCCTTATATTTATAGGAAGGATAGGTCTTGTCCACAAGAAAACCAAGTTACAACTCGTTACAACCTCGGAATCCTAAATCTAAGAGTCCTAATCGGATTACACATGGGTAACCGGTCAGATCGGTCCCCCACACCGGTCAGACTGGTCGGGGTCGGACTTTGCCTTTTTGCGCCAATCCTTCATCTTGCTCCTTGCACCAACTGTTGCGGTCATCCTGAACTTCAAGCACCGCAACATCCGGTCATTCCAGAGGCCATGTCATCCTTTTGCTTCTCGCACCACTTCTTGCGGTCCTCCAAAACCCTTATCACCGCAACAGTCGGTCATTCCAGAGACCATGTCGTTTCTATCAAACTAGGACCAATTGTTGCGGTCTTCAATGCGCCAGCACCGCAACTTCCTGACCCGGACCGGTCAGACCGGTCAGGCTAACCGGTCTGACCGGTTCGCCATGGCCTATGCCAATTTTGGTTGTCAACATATGCCCCCCTATTTTTTGGTAAAGCTTGCGTACCATAAAACACATCAGCACCAAAATTGTCACCTGAGGGCGATGTTTTAACAGAATTCATCGGCCATTATAACTTTCTAAGGGCGATATCCAAATATCGCCCATGTGCCACTTTATGCCTCTTGCCAAACACTTGGATAGTACATTTTCAAGTACCTCCCGTTCAGTGCCTTAGGCAAACGTCCTCCTTGCAGCGTCTCCACCATATAGGAATTCCCGCCATTGATCTTAAATACTCGATATGGACCTTCCCAACTTGGAGACCACTTGCCGAATTTATTATCTTTAGTACGAAGTGGCAATATTGTCTTCCATACTATATCATCAACTTGAAAAGTCTTCTCTTTAACCTTCTTGTTATATGCTCTAGCAACTAGGATCTTGTCTCTCTCAATTTTCTTAAGAGCTTGTAAACTCTTATCGGTCACTTCATCAATGTTGTCCATCATCAAATCATAATATTCACCAACCGAAAGCTTATTTTGTTTAGCGAGTCTATAAGCGTCCAGATTCACCTTAACGGGCAAAACGGCCTCTTGACCATAAACAAGCTCAAAAGGAGTAACTTTGGTAGCACCATGTCTATACATGCGATGAGCCCATAAAGTTTCAGACAAGACTTCATGCCATCTTCGGGGATTTTCCTCTATCTTCTTCTTGATCAACTTTATTAAAGTCTTGTTACTAGACTCGGCCTGACCATTGGCCTGAGCATAGTATAGAGATGAATTGAGCAATTTGATCTTATATATATCGGCAAAAACTCGCACTTCTTTAGACATAAAAGATGTGCCTTGATCCGTAGTTAAAGTTTGTGGAATGCCGAATCTGTGAATAATATGCTCAGTAACAAACTCAATTACCTCTTTGTGGGTCATATTCTTGAGAGGAACAGCTTGGTCCATTTAGTAAAGTAATCCGTAGCAACCAACACGAAGCGGTGACCCTTTGAAGAAGAAAGATGTATCTCTCCAATAAAATCCAATCCCCATCCTCGGAAAGGCCATGGTTTAATAATAGGATGAAATAATGCAGCAGGTACCATCTGAATATTACAAAATTTCTGGCATTTCTCACATCCCTTATAGTAACGAAAATAATCGGTCATCATAGTAGGCTAATAGAAGGCAGCTCTTCTAAGTAACCACTTCATCTTAGGAGCCGATTGATGCGTTCCACAAATCTCTTCATGAATTTCACCCATGGCCACTCTAGCTTGATCAGCACCCATGCATTTAAGCAACAAATCATCGGCGGTGCGACGATGCAACTCATCGTCAACCAAAGTATATTTGAAAGTCAAACGCCGAATTTTCCTGTCTGTTCCAGAACTAGGATCCTTCAAATACTTAATAATGGGCGCTCTCCAATCATCCACTTCGGCTTTCTTGTTTTGAGGATTTTCAGAAACCGAAATCGGATCAGCAGACGGTGGACCGGTCTGACCGGTTCCCAGATCGGTCTGACCGGTCTTTGTATTGAACGCTGGACCAGTCTGACCGGTCTGGGAATCGGTCTGACCGGTTCGGCTCTGATCTGCTGTAAGCGTTAGAGCTTCACCATTGACAATAACAATCAACGGTCTTTTTTCTATGAAAGTATCTCTTCTGGACATCATAGCTGGATGCTTGCTGTGCCAAAGCATTAGCGCTAGGATTGTCACATCTTGGAACATGATATATGGTGAATTCATCAAAACATGGTATAATATCAAGGTATTTGTCAAGATAAATATTCAATGAACTTTCTAAACATTGACACACCTTCGATACTTGCTGTACAACCAATAATGAATCACCAAAAGTTTCAACATGTTTTACTCCTACGTAATGCAAAATCTCTAATCCGAATAATAAAGCTTCATATTCGGTTTGATTATTTGTGCATTCAATTTCTAATCGGCTAAGAGCTTCAAAAACAGCTCCATTAGGAGAAACATGAACGATTCCAATGCCACATCCGTTTTTGCAAACCGATCCATCAAAATGCAATTTCCATGGAGTAAAAGTCATGTAATCAATCTCTAAATCATACTCGTCATTAATCCGATGTTCAACAATAAAATCAGCTACAATTTGGCCTTTCATGGATTTCAAAGGTTCACAAGCCAAATCATATTCAATAAGTGCATATGCCCACTTACCGATCCTTCCGCTCAAAATCGGTCTATGCAACATATACTTAATAACATCGGTTTGACATGCCATAATGCAAGTATTAGACAACAAATAATGCCTCAATTTTGTACAAGCATAATATAAATACAAGCATAATTTTTCAATAGGTTTATATCTTGTTTTCGCATCCAAAAGCCGTCCACTCAAATAGGTAATAATATGCTCCTTGCCATTTGTTTCTTGAGTCAAAACAGCCCCAATAACATTATCTTCGGCCGAAATATAAAGCCTAAATGGCACCCCATTCTTAGACGCTTTAAGCACAGGCGGCGAAGATAAGTATTTCTTGATTTCTTCAAAGGCCTCTTGCTGCTTTGCCCCCCAAGTAAAATCGGCTTCATTCTTTAACCGAAGTATAGGAGTAAAAGCACTAACTTTCCCGGACAAGTTAGAAATAAATCGCCTCAAGTAATTAACCTTGTCCAAGAATTTCTGTAAATCATGCTTGCAAGTAGGCGCTTCGAGTTTATCAATAGCCTTTATTTTCTTAGGATCTATCTCTATGCCCCTTTCATGAACCATAAAGCATAAGAATCTTCCAGCTGATACACCAAAAGCACATTTCAATGGGTTCATCTTTAAACCATACCGACGCATCCTTTCAAAAGCAAGACGCAAATCAGCAAAGTGAGAATTTAATGCAGCCGATTTGACAATAATATCATCAATATAAACTTCTAGGATAACACCAAGCAAGTCATGGAAAATCAAATTCATCGCTCTTTGATAAGTTGCGCCGGCATTTTTTAAACCAAAAGTCATCACAACCCATTCAAATAAACCAACAAAGCCGGGACATTTAAAGGTCGTTTTGTATACATCTTTCTCGGCCATAAAAATTTGATTATATCCTGCATTGCCATCAAGAAAGCTAATAACTTTATGTCCAGAAGCATCGTTAATAAGCATATCGGCTATAGGCATAGGATATTCATCTTTGGAAGTTGCTCTATTAAGATCTCTAAAATCAATGCACACTCTAATCTTATTTGAACCTTTCTTCTCAACAGGCACAATATTAGAGATCCACTGAGCATAACGACACTGCCGAATAAACTTAGCTTCAAGCAAACGATTAACCTCTTCTTTTATTCGATAATAAAATAGAGGATTAAATCGTCTATTGTCTTGTTTATATGGCCTAAAATCAGGTTTAATTGGCAACTGATGTTCAATTAACTCGTGGCTTAAACCAGGCATCTCATGATACTCCCAAGCAAAGCAATCAGAATATTCTTTCAATAACTCGATTAATTCAGCTTTATAATCGGCTTTCAAATTTTGATTTACAAAAGTCGGCCTTGGTACAGAACCATCACCTATGTCTACCTTTTCTAAAGGATCAGCCAACGTAAATCCTTGTCCTAACATCTCTACCTCTTCAAAATCATTAATGGCTTCACATACATCGTTCATGTTTGACCGATAATGTTCCACCCTTTCCTTCAGCCACTTCTCGCTTGCATCCATCCACTCTTCATTATTTGAATCAACCGATCTTTGAACCAGCCTTAGAGCAGCGGACACAAAACCATCCTTAGTATAAGCAATGAACTCAAAGTCCGAAATATCAATTCCGGTCAAGCACTTGATATTATCATGAGTTTCCAATATGGATGCATCGGCCATAGCAACACATGCCAAGAATCCGCATGAACCACCTCAACTTCATCACCAACCCATTGAATCAAGCATTGATGCAAGGTAGAAGGCACACATTGATTTGCATGAATCTAATTGCACCTCAAGATCACACTAAAGTTACCTTGTACCTCCGTGATGAAGAAAGCAGTTGCTAGCATCTTGCTTCCGAAAGTGAGCTCCAATGATGCAACTCCCTTGGTGCTCATCGGTTCTCCTCCTCCAACGCCGCGGATCGTCATGCTTGTCTTGATGAGCTCGTTGTCCAAACCTCCCAATTTCTTGTACAAGGTGTATGGCATGAGGTTCACAATAGCACCACCATCAACAAGCATCCTAGAAATCGGCTTTCCCTTAATATGACCCTTCACATAAAGAGCCTTTAGATGGTTATTCGATTCTGAGGGCCTCTGAAACACGTCATTCTTGGGAGCAAAATCAACTTGAGCCACTCTCTCATCATCTCCGATAAAACAATAATCGGCGTTCATGTAGATAACATTGACCTCCATGTCTGTTCTGCTGGGTGAAGGCTCAAAGTCAACAGCTTCATCATCATCGCCCATCTGAACACCAGAAACAACAGCGGGCGGAATTGAAACTTTAGCCGAAGAAGAAAATGCATCGGCTACCGACTCTCCAGGCGACACCGGTCTGACCGGTTCCTCCTGACCGGTCTTACCGGTTCCAGTTGCCGGAACTGGAATAGGGTGTGACCAGTCTGACCGGTCAGGGACACCGGTCTGACCGGTTGCGACCAGATCAGCCGACTTTGCTGCAGATGGCTCGGCCTTTTCTGGTTCTTCAGCTTGAACGTCTTGAATACCAGAACCATCCTTGGAACTCTGACCAGACGGCGGAATCATCGGCTTAGCCTCATTAAACCACTCATTCCTCTTCTTCGCCGATTCTTCCTCCCTTTTCTTCTGAGTACGCAACCGCTGCAATCTCCTCTTCTGAGAATGAGATAAACCAGGAGGACACCACCTTGGCTGCGTGTACTGAGGCAATGGAACCTTTTTTAGGCCAAAGTACCAATAACATTAGGTGCGTCGGCCATCGATAGATTAACAGCCATAGAGCCAATTTGAATCACACTTTTCACAACTGGCTTTGGAATAATAGGTGCAGTCTCTTCCTTCTTCTGAATAGGACGATATTATTGTTTGGCTGGCTCCTTGTCCGGCCTTCTTTGGAAACCGGTCTGACCGACCTCAGTAACCGGTCTGACAGGTCCGAGCTGTTGAGGTACAAACGCCAGCCTCTGCTGGAAACCAGTCTGACCAATCGGGGTAACCGGTCTGACCGGTCTATGCTGCTGGGGCACAGACACCGGTCTTGGTTGAAAACTTGTAGGCCTAGGCTGCGGTGGATTTATTTTGGCATGTACAGGAACCCCAGGGCGTGGTTGATTTAGTGCAGGATAGTAAGGCACGTACATTATACCATCTCTCCAAATAGGTTGTGGAGAGGGAGGTTGATACGTCCTCCATGATCTAGAAGGACCAGCATCGTTGGATGAGCTTGGGCCTTGACCCCACTGTCTCTTTGGCGCCTCCTTCACACCAGAATCCCTTGGTGGCGATCTTGGTCTCTTTTTTAGTGGCCGATCTTGTTGAACGGCCGCATTTTGCATGTGCTTAGCCATAACTTGATCAAAGGTCTCCTTCGGTTTGAAAATTCTTCCCTGATCTTTGTCCTGGTTAGTCTTCCAAGTGCCAACTTCAGGACGTTTAGGCACAAACAATCGGACCGGCCTCTGGGCCGGACCGGTCTAACTGGTCTGGGCAACGGGTCTGACCGGTTTGCCCTGGGCAGGGACAACCGGCCTTTGATCCCGCGCTTGAGAGCTTGATTGCCCCCAACTTCAGAAGTCTTCACTGTAATAGTCAAAAATTTCTTTCCATCAGGAGCTTGCTTAAGCACTACTTCTTTCCCAAGCACTTTGTCATGTTCCATCACCTTCCTTGGTTCTCCAATCACAATATTCTTGCCTCCTGCTGCATCGGCATTGTCCGGCAGAACCAACATCTTGGCATCCTGAAGATCCATGGTATTGACCACCATGTTGTTGACTGGAAACGGGCGCTTATCAACTTGCATCTCATTCAAACTCAATCGTCCATCATTTACAGCCGATTGAATCTGCCGACGAAAGAAATTGCAATCGTTAGTCGCATGAGAAAAAGAATTATAAAATTTGCAATAAGCACGCCGCTTTAACTCCTCGGGTGATGGAATAGTAAAAGAACATTTGATATATCCATTCTTATGTAATTCATCAAAAATTTTATCGCACTTAGATACATCAAAAGTAAACTTCATCTCCTCCTGCCGATTCCTACGAGTCGGCTTAAGAGATGTGCAAGTAAAAGCTTTATTAGATGCTGGCCATACAAATTCAGCGACAAACACATCATGAGACTCTTCATCGGAACTACTAGAATCACATTCTACATTATGCACATTAGCCCGATGAGTTCTATGGCTTTCTTTTAAGTCTTCGCTTCGGCTTTCAGCAGCCAAAGCTCTTTGATGCACTTGGTTCACATTAAAGAAATCAAAACCCTCTAATTTCTCCTTAAGGTGAGAACGTAAACCATTCAAAGCCAAATCAGCAAGATCCTTTTCGGCAATATTAACACCAAAGCAACGGTTTTTAGTATCACGGAAATGTTTAATACAATCATTAACGGTTTCATCATGTGATTGCCTAACCGATGTAAGATGTGACAATTTAAGCTCATTGCTGCCTGAAAAGAAGTGATCATGAAATTTTTGCTCTAACTATTTTCATGAAGTAATAGAATGAGGAGCCAATGATGCAAACCATGAGAAAGCAGTACCAGTTAGAGACAAAAAAATAAACGCACTTTTAAAGCCTCACTAGAACCAGAATCGCCTAGTTGTGCCATGTATTGACTTATATGCTCAAAAGTGCTTTTAGAATCCTCCCCATTAAACTTGACAAAATCAGGAAGTCTAAAACCAGTGGGAAAAGGAACTAAATCAAATATAGTAACATAAGGCTTTTGGTATAACCTAGCCTTATCCCTGACATCTACTCCTAAATTCTCTTTAAGAGCTGAAGCCAAATCAAGTTTGTACTTAGAAAATATTTTATCTAAATACTCTAATGAATTATCCTGTGGATTTGGCTGTTGAGTATTTTGCACGGGAGTAGGAGACAAATTCCCCGTGTCTGCTCCCCCAAGACTGGTCGGACCGGTTCCTGACACCGGTCTGACCGGTTGATGCGGCACAAACTGGTTGGCCGCATCTGACCCTCCAGGGACGGTCTGACCGGTCATGGTGACCGGTCTGACCGGTTGGTGCTGGCCAGATTGGTTGGCCGACACCTGTCCCTGCAACTGTTGGCCGAACCTTCCGAAAAGTTCGTAAGGTACTGGGCCTTGTGAAAATAAATTTTGTACTGGTGGGGGTACAGAGAATATCCATAGTTTGGATTTTGCGGGGTAAAATTCACAACTTCATTGTTAATTCGGCCATGATTAACCGAATTAGGCAAAGTTGCAAACGGCTGAGGCGCAGCAGGCCGAGTAAACATTGGGTTAGATGGTGTAATAGATTGGCCCTCAAAATAATTCAACAGCATGCCATATGTAGGTTGCTCTATGGGCTTTGCTACCGATGTTTTAAAATCAGGCACAATAGGAATTTTGAGAATCAAAAGACTAGGATCGGCGGCCGGTTGTTCAACCATAGGTTGTTTGCCTTCCGATTCTAAGCACTTGTTATGCATCCAATTAACCAACTTGACATTATTCTCAGCCATCTTATCCTCCATGTACTTAAGAAAAACTTCGTGAGCGTTTTCATCAGTTGTACCTTGGGAGGTGCCACTGAAGATGTAGCAGTTGGATCTACTTCCTTGATCTTGGTGACCACGCCCTTGCGGTCCTTCTTGAAGTGCGACAAGTAGTAGATGTGTTCTTCTTTTGCCTTCTTCTTCAGGTAATCCTCGAGCCCTTGGCGATCTTCAGCAGAAAGTTCATCGTCCTTGACGATGATGATGTTCTCGAGATCAAACTTGATGTTGGAACCCATCTGACTGGAATTAGATAAATCGGCTGCACGAACCAGATCTCCAATTCTCCAGCGAAGTCGCCAAAAGTATGTTGACGCGAAATTAGGTCAACACACGAGAGCGCTAGATCGCGCAACACGTAACACGATAAACTCGCAGCTCCTCTGCGCAGACCGGTCAGACCGGTCAAGGGCACCGGTCAGACCGGTTCCTGCATGGAATATGAGAGCAAACTCTAAACGCGCCTCCCGGAAGGATCCGTCAGGGAGAACGAGGTCAGGGGTGCCCTAGGGTCGGCAAGCCACCTGGGACGCCTTCAAACGTCGCGGAGACGCAGGAAGAATAGCAAGTAAGGTTGGAAAAGCTAGGGTTTGAGAGATACAAAAAAGTAAAGGTAAAAGTAGTAAATTTGATAGATTCGATTGGTGTGTCTCAATCGGCCGAATCCCCTTATATTTATAGGGAGGGTAGGTCTTGTCCCGCAAGGAAACCAAGTTACAACTCGTTACAACCTCGGAATCCTAAATCTAAGAATCCTAGTCGGATTACACATGGGTAACCAGTCAGACCGGTCCCCCACACCGGTCAGACCGGTCGGGGTCGGACTTCGCCTTTTTGCCCCAATCCTTCATCTTGCTCCTTGCACCAACTGTTGCGGTCATCCTGAACTTCAAGCACCGCAACATCCGGTCATTCCAGAGGCCATGTCATCCTTTTACTTCTCGCACCACTTCTTGCGGTCCTCCAAAACCCTTATCACCGCAACAGTCGGTCATTCCAGAGACCATGTCGCTTCTATCGAACTAGGACCGATTGTTGTGGTCTTCAATGCGCCAGCACCGCAACTTCCTGACCCAGACCGGTCAGGCTAACCAGTCAGACCGGTTCGCCATGGCCTGTACCAATTTTGGTTGTCAACAATGGCAAGATGTGTGCGTCCAGTCCACTCGTATCATGGTCTGAATGGCGATACATATGCGCGAATCCTAGAGGTATACAGTGCCCTGCGAGCATGCGCCTGCTGTCTGGATCAAGCTGAGGTATATATTCTGTCGGGAGATGGCTTATGAGGTGAAAATGGACAAATTGAGTGAAAGTTTTTTTGAAAATTTTATACATAGCTATTGCAGCATATCCAAACAACAGATGGATCAAGCATTCCCAGGTTTGAAGTATTGAATTCCCAGGTTTCGAGCATTTAGCCTATTTTTGCTGAATGTCCGTCGTCAGCCATTTGATATATGTTCTGCATATACCAATCATACGGTTACTAGTCGACGGATCCTTTTAAAGTTTCCACGTTAATCCTCATGAAACATGTTAGAAAAATAATAAATTATAGGAAGTCTTATAAAAATTAGAAACATCTGGTAGTATCAATCAGTAGACGCTAACCATCATTGACAATAATAGTCATTGGATATATTATGCTCTGTTAAAAGGCAACGTATCCTATGAGAACTCAATTCCTGTGAGAACTATGAGAACTCAAATCTGGGTCACATGATCTTGATCCAAGGGGAAGGTGGGATGAGGGATTTACAAAAGTATGATTAAGGGGGTGGTGATTTTGCAAATCCCCCCTCCCACCTCTCCCTACGCGCTCCCCTTGGATCAAGATCATGTGGCCCAGATTTGAGTTCTCATAGTTCTCACAGGAATTGAGTTCTCATAGGATACGTTGCCCTGTTAAAATTATCCATATTTACCATTACAAAAATAGTCTAAAGTAGCTCTCTAATCTATATACAAATTATCCACCTATGTCATTACCAAATGTAACCAAAAGTAATCCCTAATCTTCACAAATTAGTAAGCTATGCAATTAAAAGTGCCCCCTAAATTTAAATGTGTCTGCCATTATAAAAATAACCAAAATTAACCCTTAATCTATATCTAAATTACCTACATTTGTTATTATAAAATTATATCTCAAAGTACACCTACATATGATTTTCAATTATCTATTTCTGCCATTGTTAATATAGAAACTCGTACTAATTAAGGTATACATGCATGATGTGTGTCAACATGATATACATGTGTGCAGAGGAAGCGATGAGATCATGAGAATGCAGTTTCCCAGGTTCAATACATAAGAAAAATTAATGGTTCGACTGAACACATGTCAAACACCGTTAAGTTTGAGATTATGTTAATATTAATGAGTTTGGTTGACAAAATTATTTTCAAGTTTGTTGAAAAATGTTGTCAAATAGGGATAAAATCACAAAGTTCTAAAGGAAGTAGGGGCATATTCACAAAGGCAAACTTGTCTTTTTCTAGCTCATTTGACACCGTCAAGTGTTGTTCATAAAGTAGGGGTAAACTGAGCCTCACATTCAAAAAGTAGGAGCAAAAATGCAACGGAACAAAAAACGGGGTTAAAACCACAATTGGAGATCAAAATATTTTGATTGGAATATTTTAGGGTAGTGTGGTTAGAACCGAGGGTAGAAACAAGGGCGGGAGGGACTGGGGGCGCCTGGTCATTGTTGTGGACGAAGGACCTAGGACTACGCCACTACGGTAAAATGGTATAAAAATTATCCTCACTTCGCTATTTTTTAGTAGAGTTTGTAGTGAATTTAGTAGCACACTATTACTCCCATGATGAACAAATTAATAAATTTTTTTGCCACGTATACTCTAGTACGAGTTTGATCATACATAGGCCCTCTCTGATGCGCCTGCGTTTGTTCGGCTTCGGCTCCCTAATCACTATAGGATCCTATAGCGTCAAGAAGGAACAACTTCAACTCGCATATAGTCCCAGAGCCAAAGGAGGCCATAGTTTTACTCAAGTAAAAATTTGCAGTATGGATCTTACATGCATGTCCAAAATAATTAATGGCAACACAATCGCACGCAGCAGAAAATATATACTCTATTCTCTACGCAGTGGCTGTTATAAATAAAGTCACCAGATGCTGCAGTGTTTTTGCAGGAGTGAATGGTCCTCCGTTGGATTCAAAGCGAAGGGGCAGGATATGCGCGCTGTAGAGAGGACTACCTGAGTACTGTAGCACGCACCCATGCAAATTTAAAGCTGCTGCAGCAAGGAATTCAGAACGTTAGATCTGGAACTGACGGTGGATGTGTGTGTGCTAGCTCTTAATGCGAATTACCCTTGTTAGGTCATCCCCAACCCTCATATTAGGATGGTTTTATAGCATTAATGAGGGTGACATGTAAGCAATTTGGTGATGTGGCATGAGAGTTAAATATGTGAGAGAAGAAAATGCAAGAAACCATGTCTACACAAGAACCAAGAAATGAAATAAGGGGATAGGGTGAGAAATGAGAGAGAAGATACACTACCAGAGAACCCTTCCATCGGTCCGGCTATATCGATACCGGATTGTTAGCATCCGGTACCAATGTCACATTAGTACCGGGTCCAAAAGGCAAAAAAAACGAAGTCTCATAGGTACCGGGTGGTGGCAACCACCGGTACCAATGAGGTCACTTTGGTACCGGGTGGTGCCTCCACCCGGTACCAATAAGTTTCCAAAGAATTGGTACCGGGTGGAGGCACCACCCGGTACCAATATTTCCCCATTGGTACCGGGTGGAGTCTCCACCCGGTACCAAAGATGCTACAGTGTTCGTCCCTCTCCTTTATCTTTCTCTCTTTCCCTCATCTTCTCTCCAGACTCACACATTTTCCCTCCTCTTCTCTCTCCCTTATCTTCTCCACAGAGCAGCGAATCAGCGGCGGCGCGAGTGCCTCGCGGGCGGGCGGCGCGGCGCGCTGGCGTGGCGTGCGGACGAACCCTATCTGCGGCGGCGCTCGGCGCTCACACCCTCGCGGCGGCGCCCCATCGCTTCTCTCCACGCGCTCGCCCAGACGCGGAGCCGCACGCCCACGCCCGGTCCACCACGCAGGCCTCTCACGCAGTGGTGCGCTAGACGCGGCAAGTCGGTCTGGGCGCCCGGATCCAAGCAGGCAAGCAGACATCCTGGCCCCTCAACTCCTCTCCGAAGAGAGCAGTCAAGTCGCCGGATCCATCCCTGCTCTTCAACGCCAAGCTAGAGCAAGTCGAGCCGCTGCACTCTACCACGTTTGTTATCCTGTGATGTGATTTGTCATTTATTGCTACTGTTGAGAATTTCATGAAATCTGTTGATTAGGGATTTGGTAGATTTGTCTTGAATCCTCCGTGAAATTGGTTTGAAGCATATGCTTGAATGTTTGTGAAATTGGTTTGAAGCATATGCTTGAATGTTTGTGAAATTGGATGTATAAATGCTTGAATGTTTGTGAAATTGGTTTGTGAAATTGGTTTGAAGCATATGTCGGAGCTTCTGAGAAGCTGGAGCACGGCGGGGTTTTTTTTTATTTATGAAAAATGACATCGGTACCGGTTGGTAAAACGTCGGTACTGATGTCTCGAACGCTTTAGTCACGATTACAGGGTACCGGTTCCAAAACCGGTATCTATGAGGTTTTGGAACCGGTACCGATGGAGGGTTCTCCGGTAGTGATAGGAGATTGGAGAATAATTTATTTTGAAGAAACTATGCATTGTGAGAGTAGTTTCCAGGTAGTGTCCATGTGACATGGCAACTATGGAAACTACATGGTAGTATCTTGGGTCGGAGATGACCTTATTACTTCTTTAATGCAGAGGATCATATATATCGACCATCTCATGTGCATGTGCACTCCGTCCGCTTGGTCCCACTGTACAGTGCCTCGAACGGATGCAAGCAGGAAGGCCACGCTAGCCAGTAGCTTGCATCTCCATCATGCATTACAACGGATAGCTAGAGTGGGCGCGACACAGCACATGGCGCGCCTTGTCGTCGGCGTAGAATGAGCGGTGGCGCGCGCTCACGCTGGCTTGGCCGGCCGGCCGGCAGGAGGCGCCCACCACCGCCGGCCCCGCCGCTCATCCACTACACTCATCCAATTTGGCGACTTGCAATTGCAATTGCAATTGCATGCGCCTCGCAGCGGCTCATGCGTGCCATTCTGCCATCAAATACGTATAAGCAATTAATGTGCGTGCTGCCCCAAGATCCATAAGTGCACGTACATATAGATCCTGTATGATGGTTAATGAAATACGTCCCTAGCTAGCGTCTGGACGTGTTCTTGTTGTGTGTTGTTTGTGTCGTTTGTTGTACTTGTTACCTTCCTTCTTCGTTTGATAACATACACGCTAAGTGTGTTCTCTAAAAAAAATATATGATGGTTAAAGAAAAAAATTAGAAGAGGGAGAGAGGAAGAAACTAAACCGAGTGAGGTCCAGAGGCGAAGGGAGCGGCAGAGGGGCAAGGATGGGGGAGGGGGCGGCGCAGCCATGGCGGCCGAGAGGAGGGACCAAGGGAGCTAGAACGGTGGAGAGAGGAAGGTAGAGCGATGAATGTAGGGCCCATATGTCAGTCCACTTCGATGCCTAGTCAGAATGTTGCACGTACTATTTAACAGCGGTGATGGAGATTTGAATCTCGGATGAGCTGATTAGCAAGTTTGAGGACCCAAACATGCATTTTGGGAGTTTAGGCGTCTGGATGACACCATTTGACAAGTTTAAGGACTAAGGGTGTATTTTACTTGTTTTTTATTAAGAAGAAATGATCCTCTCGTAGTCCTAGAAAGTCTCCGAATCCTAATTTTACTGATGAGAGATTTTTTTTAATAAAACGAGCCTATAAGTTTGCTCCCGCGAGGATTCAGATCCGGGACCACCGGATGTTGCTCGGTGATTTAAGCATGAGCTAGATGTCGAAGACCTTTGAGAGTGGCACGGAGAAATTAAAGAAGAGCAAGAGAGGATCAAAAGTGTCCTGTCGAAATGACAGAACATGGGTCTTCTCTTGTACGTACACCACGCCCGGCCAGCCCGGACCCTGCTTTGCTGCAAATGCTTGGTCTGTCGACTACTGCCCAGGGTCGGGGCCTACCACCATGCACGCCTCTCTTTATTTGCATCGTAGCAGCATCTTTGTGGGTTTTTTTTTCTCTCGTATTGACACATGCCTGATGTGCGATT